>JAJTUV010001184.1:0-629635 GCA_021653895.1 Mastomys natalensis | reverse complement strand
GCACTGAACTGCACATGTGTCCTAGCTCTGGAGGGGCCCAGAGCCAAGAGACTGGGGGAAAAACCAGCCAGAACTTCCTAACGGCAGAGCCCCTAGCCCCAGTGAGAACCCTTGTCTTTTCACAAGGTAAACAACTAACCGGGAAAACACCTGAGGTTGACATCTGGCCTTCACAGGCCACACATGCCTGTATACCCATTTAAATACACTTACAGCTACATACAAAAAAATTGTAATATATACACACACACATATACATATTTTGTATATAATACTTTTTACAAAATACTTACATATACACAAATTGTCTATATATACATGCAATTTGTTATAATATTTCCTCCACCGGGAAAATGGGAGACATAACTGTTTCACAGAGTATTAACTGATCCTTTGAAATGTTTTTAGTTGAATGTATTTTCATACATACATATATCACAACTCATCCAGTATATCTATTCAGAGGCTGAGCCATCTGGTCCTCTATGAAGAAAAACTTCCCTAATGACTTTACACAGCAGCACCATAAACCAGCAGAAAAACAACCTGAGGAAAGACAGGACCAAACTGTGCAGGCTGCAAACCTCCTGGGATGTACACTTAAGGAGCAGAAGAATCGTGAAATTAGTTTTCAACATAGATTTAACTCATTTGATCTACATACTTCAACATGTGGCTAACAGGAAATTACTGATGAAATAAATCCAGGGCATTTTTTCCCTAAGTTTTGAGATTTTAACATGTTTAATACTTAAAGCACATTTTATCTAGACTAGGAATATTTAAGTGTTCAATGGCCGTATGTGGATGGTGGCTTCATATTGGAAGACTGGCCTTGGAATTTAATTTTCATTTGGACAGCAAGAGGATGCACCACTGGAGGAAGCTGAATGCAGTTGTGTTTAGTAGAGGAAGTCTGTCCTATAAGGAGGAAAACACTTTTCCTATGTGAGATTACAATCTAAAGAGACCTTCTTTTGTGTTTGCTTTCATTACTCTCCATATATGGACATATTTTATTGAGGAGCAACTTTAATAGATCCAAGAATAACACACACCAAAGAAATATTTTATATGATTCTAAATGAGACCTTTAAATGCTTCTGACAAATGCTACGTAAATCCAGTAATTAAAAGTATAATATGACTTATGATTGTGTTTACATTTAACAGCTCCAATATTTACAAACATAATCTTCTTGTATTGTACTCATATTTCATAGAATGTCATTATCAAAATTGTCTTTACTTATCTGTACAACCAATCAGTAAACTTTCTCAGCATATACTTATTTTATGGCATATATTTGTTAAACAAATCAATGGGTTTCCCTAAGACATTTTCAAACGGGAATATCATAGGCTTTCTTCTACATCAAGAAAGCCTATGCTTGTCCACTTCCTTTTCCCAAGGATTTTCCCTTCTATCTTTATGACATGTGTAAACTAAACATATATATGAAAATATAAATGTACATTGTACCAATGAGAGAAAATGTGCTGTTTTTGTCTTCCTGAATTTGGCTCATCTCACTCAACGTGTTAGTTCCCAATTTCATTAATTTTTCTATAAAATTTCATTCCAACGAATAAAATTCTATTGTGTATGTTATCTGTTGACAGCTAGGCTGATTCCTGTAACCTGCAATTGTAAATAGCAATGGTATTTGCTATCTACCATTATTTATTTAATAGTTCTTGACATGAGAAAGAATATAGAATGTCCTTTTGCAGTACATGAAATGAGCTGGCACACACAAGTAAACTGATGTTAGTTAGAATTTGCTACCCCAGGAGCTGTGTGTGTCTCTCCCTGCCCCCTTTTCAGCTCTGGCTCTCCTGGTCTTCCTCTGAACCTCCCAGATCTCTGGCACTAATCCCAGGAGAGGAAGGAGTGGGGATGAGGCTAAGTGGATTAAAACAATAGAGAGGGGAAGAAGACAGAGTAGGCAGGGTACCTCATGACCTTAAAATAATGAGCTGGGTTTTCCTGTGTGTCTGCTCAAGTGTCTTTAAAGACAATTCCAAAAAGGAGGCTTTAAAAATGTTGAGATAAAGATGACATTCTTGGCTCTGGCTAAGCGCCTGCCTTACTAGTAGGCTACTTTGAAGTACCACACACTGCAACCCAGACTTCAGTATACTTGCAAGTTGAAGCTTGGGGATAAGGCTCACTCTTAACTTAAAAACCATAGCTTTTAGTTTAACTCTCTAAAACAGCTGATAAAAGAAAACTAACAAGAAATTTCTAGGCTAAGAGTGCCTTAAGAGTACTTCTAGGTTAGGACAGAAATTTCCAATTTTGATTTGTGGTACAGCTCCACCTCATGCCTGTACTTCAAGAAAAAAAAAAATCTCTTTTTATGGTGAGAAAACAGGGGTGTAGAGCTCAGTGCAAGGAATATTTTTTTTAAAAGCTGTGGACAAGAGAACAGTGCCCCCAAAGCTGTCCACACCCTGGCTCTGAAGGCAGATGTGATACCCTTTTAAACTGACATTGTTTAAACTTAATTATAAATCTTGAGATGGCCAGATTGTTTTCGATCTATCCAGATCAATCGATTGATTGAGTCACAGATGTCCTTTTAAAATAGAGACAAGAAACTCAGAGTTGTGAAAACAGAGGCCGAGGAGTTCTAGTGACACGGTCTCAGGAAGAAGGGGCTGAGCTCAGCCTTCCAAAGCTCGGGAAGCAAAGTAGCAATGCCCCGCATACATTCCAGGACTAGAGGATAATAAGTTTATGATGCTCTAAATATTACACCAGTTGATATTGATGCCATTGTCAATTAAAAACATAGCAGAAACCTTCCGAGCATTCCTTGGCATTAGAGGATCTTTCTATAACATAAAGGACCATGTAGTTTTCTTATGTCTGGAAGGGATTGTTAAGTTGTTCTAAGTAAATGTTTTCAAGGGGTGTTGGATAGAACCATACAGGAAGGTTCACAGTAGCTACAGTTCTAGCAAAATGAAGAACTGTTTGGAAGCCCCAACTCCAAGCAAGAAACATGTCTAGTGCCAAGCAGTGGGGTTAACGTGAAGTAAAATTCAGAGACATAAGAGCAGTTTGAAAACTTTATCTCCAACACATCTCCTCAGTAATCCTTTTCCATTATGACCCTCTAAATGCAACACACTGCTATGTTTTGAATGGTCTTTTAATGGACCTCTTCCTACCTACCATTGTTTAAGAGCACTTACAGTAAGGCTTTTACGTGTCTTGGAAAATATTCAAAGTTCAGTAAACACGAAGAATGTTACAACAAACAACAGTATGCTCATTACCCAGGCAGGGTTAGCAAGCTGTGGCTATTTTGTCTTGGCAGAATAAAATGGCCAAGTAAATATGATGACAGCAAAGCATACTGGTGTGCACCTGTAACCAGCATTTGGAAGGCAAGGACAGAAGGACCACAAGTTCAAGGCTAGTCTGGGTTACATGGGGGAGATTGGGTTTTTTGTTGTTGTTTTTGGTTTCTTTTTAAAGTTTAAATTCATTTATTTACAATCCAGTCATTGCTCCCCCATCCCTCTTCCCACAATTCCTCACCCCATTTCCCCTCTCTCCTGTCCCCAAGAGGATGCTCCCCCATCACTAGGCTTCCCCCTTTCCTGGGGCCTCAAGTCTATCCAGGACTCAGAGCATCTTCTCCCACTAAGGCCAGACCAGGTAGTCCTCTGCTGTATATGTGTCAGGGCCTCAGACTAGCTCTTGTATGCTGCCTGGTTGATGGTCTAGTCTCTGGGAGCTCCCGGGGGTCCAGGTGAGTTGACACAGCTGGTATTCCTATGGGGTTGTCCTCTTCATCAGCTTCTTCAATCCTTTCCCCAATTTAACCATATGAGTCCCCAACTTCAGTCCAATGATTGGGTGGAAGTTTCTGTATCTGTCTCAGTCAGCTGCTTGTTGGGTTTCTCAGAGGTCAGTCATGTTAGATTCCTGTCTGTAAGCAGAACATAGTATCAATAGTAGTGTCAGGCTGATTTGGTGTCTCCCATGAGGTGGATTCCCAGCCGAAGGGTTGGGGATGGGATACAGGGATTGGGGGGAAGTGGGAAAGGGATAACATTTGAAATGGAAATAAAGAAAATATTAAAAAAAAAAAAACACAAATTAGGGACTGGGACAATGGCTAATAGATAAAAAGCACTTGCCTGAGGACCTGAGCTTGGATCCCCATGTGATAACCAGATGCAGTATTATAAACATCTGTGAACCCAGCATTCAACATGAAGGGCAGTGGAGACAGGAGAATTAGCCTAAAGCACATAGGTCAGAAAGTCTGGAGTATTTAGGGGGCCAGAGCAATAAGAAAGACCTTGCCTCAAGAAGGTGAAGAGAACTAAAAGTTTTCTCTTATCTCACACATACTCAATCTGGTACCTGCACACATGCACTCACACATGTCACACACACATACACACCACACATATGTATATTCTCATATATATACACATATATGCACATACGCACACACACATACACATCACACATATATACACATACACCACACACACATGCACACATCACATCCATACTCACATATCACATACACACATAAATACACACCACATACACACACACCACACACATATCACATACACACTAACAATAAATGATTTAAATTTGAAATTTAAATTTTATTTATGTGCATGTGTGTCTGTGTGTGGGAATATGCACACATGCTTGCCTAGTGACCTCAGAGGCCAGAAGAGGACAGCAGATCCTTTGGACCTGCCTGGAGTTACAGGCAGTCGTGAGCCACCTGCAGTGGGTGCTGAGAACTGAACTTGAATCCTCTAGAGAGCAATAAGCACTTTTAACCACTGAGCCATCTCTCCAGCCTCCTAGACTTAAATTTTGGTTGACATTTAGGTTAGTGTCAGTATAGTAAGCAATACCTTTCATATGGGAACAAATTTTCTCAAATGATTTATTTCCTGCTGCTTTGGGTATGGTGCTGGTTATCCACTTGGGGTTTGCAGAGGCGAAGGCTATTATATCTAATCGCAGCCCCAATTCCATCCCTATTTCTGCCAATTATTAGATAGTTGGGCAAGTTTTCAAGTATGATTGCCTAAGTTTTTACTTAAAAAACGTTTGTTAACCTCCATTCCCATGTCACGCATGGAAACAACCCAGATGTCTCCATCTACTTCCCCCTAAAGTAATTACATTTTAAGTAGGTGTATTTTTATACATACTTATGTATAAATGAAAGCCTTTAAAATTATTAATTAAAAATAGTCTCCATGAAATTACCTGGGAGAACAACTCGTTCTTTGGGTAAAACTTGCACTTATCTTTTTAAAAGTCACACAGTGTTCTAGGATTCGCTAGAGAATCATCTGGTCATTGCTTCCCTGAGTGTTAGGCATCATTTTGATTCCATTTCAGCACTAGATGAGGCTATCACAACACACCGTGCGTGTCCTTAGCTACTGATGCATTTAGTTCTCTGGGATAGGCTCCTCAGAGTGGGTTGCCAGCTAGGAGTTCATTTACATTTTAAAAACTTTAATAGCTAATTTTAACAGCAAGATAGATCACTAGCAGCAAGAACTACAGAGAATTCACCTTTTGTAGAGGATGTCACTCACTCACACACAGCAGTCACATGGTAATAGTGACAATAAGCAGTGGTAAGGAAGTTTCAAACAAAGAAGCATTCCGTTGGGAGGCATCCTCTTTTTTAATTACTGTAACTAGGAAGTGAAGTTAGGCAGGGGGATGGGGCCGGGGCAGGGGACTTGAAGAAGAAAGACTACAGAAATAGAAAAGTTCTTAAGTTCGCTTTCATCAGAGCTGACTTTCCCTCCATGGGAATGCTGTCCTGCAACAGGATGTCAGAGCATTTTGGTAAGACGCAGTCACTAGCCACTGCACACTTTTCCTTTCAAATTCCTCGGCTTCTTTAGCTAAGTGTTTTGTCTTGTGTAGCATACCAGCACATCCCACCAAAGCATGTTCAGCTTTTGAAGTGATGAGCCAAGGATGGCTGGGCTCTAAGGATGAAGGTTCAGATGATGCTGACTAGACCTCAGGTATGCTTTAGGTATGCTTGGATACTCCAGAGTTAATTGCCCACTTTACACATTCACAGTGCACCTTTGTAAGAGGTAGGGTAAAATATGATTTGTGAGGCATAGTGGAACAGGCCCGTAAGCCCAAGACTAGGGAGACTGAGAGTTGAAATCACAAGTTCAATACTTGCTTAATCTACATAGAATTTGAGACATCTTGTCTCAAAAAAACTAAGACAAAATAAAAGTTATAAAATGCCATAGATTGGGATAATTTTAAAAATCCTTCTAAAAGATAATTATCAGACAATTTGTGTCAAAAGGAACAATGTTAACAGAGGCTAATTATGTTTTAAAACATCTCCATTAGTAATTTGTATTAGGAAATATTAGCTTTCTGCAAAGTATATAATGCATAATATATAATAAAGATTAATATAATCTGCACATTTCTTTTTTTAAAATAGACAGCCTACTATGGTGGTGTGGCTGAAAGCCAGCCTGGCTTCCTCAGTAAGATATGTCTTTTAAAAGGTGATTGTTTAAAACTGGCTAACAGGAAGTTGTTTAAAATGCTACAAACGAAACTATCAAACTCCACTTCACTAGAAGAGCAGCCTGATTAATCAGTGGTCAGTAAACCAATTTTAAAAACACCAGAAAGATAAAATCTGAAACAAAGTACATATAAACTTATAAATAACAAGAATAATTCAAGCTATTCTACCAATATGAATATGAAAATATGCCTTTAACATAAATTTCTCCATGGTTATTAGGTTACTGTCTCAGCCCTTGGGGAAACTGAGGAAGTGAGAAGGTTGCTTTCATTTTCTTTTGCATCGCAATTACTGTCCTGAATCTTTGAACACATTAATATATGTGTTTTTCAGAGAGTTTTGGCAGGTTTTGAATTGATTAAACAGACTCTGTTTAGCTAATTATTTCACAAGCATGAATTCAATTTAAGTGGATAGAATGTTCATAAGAAGGTAAAGAAACCCTTTCTTAAATCCTGTGAAAAAGAAAATGTTCTTTTTTCTTAACACTAAGTTGGCTGTTGTCATCAGTTCTCAGTTTGTTCACACCCTGGGCCTGGTCTTTCTCGGGCTCCCATTGCACTGAAGAGAAGTGGAGAAGGCAGGCACCAGCATCCTTTACCTCATGGAACTAAGAAGTGCCTATCTCTTCTTTCAAGTCCAAATCTTCAAAGAGAGTAATGGCTAGAATAATTTAAACCCTCAACCAAGGAAACACACAGATAATTCCTGGCTGACACAGAGGCAATCAACAACATTCCCCCATGACTGGAAGAAGAAAGAAAATGTTAGAATTACAACTAATAAAACACACATGTAAATGGTTCACAAGATCCGTCAAAGTTCCAAGTAGGTGCTCCATTATTTGGGGGGTTTTCTGGGAGGGTGCCTGGGAAACCCAAAGATTCCTTACCAGAGACAGAAATTCAACGTGAATCAAGCCTGCTCCTCTACATCGGACTCTTGTTCTGGCAAAGCAGAGCCTGATAGCTGTGTGCTATTTATACTTTGTACTTACAGAGAAATCAAAATAGAGAACCTATTAAAGTTCCTCTTTAACAAAAAAACATGTAATAAACTCCTACAGAAGAGTGTGTCATTTGTGAACAAATCAATCATGTAGTAGAAAGACCCCAGACTCCAGAGCACTTCAATGTCTTTTACACCCCAATTCTGCCACATGCAGTGTAATAATGGCTGAGAAACCTTAATGGTCTTCTTGTTCTTATGATGGTGTTTCCATTCTTGTTACCATGTTGAAAAACATTAAATATTTACATTTAGAAAGCCATAAAATTACTAGGTGTAGATTGTAGAGCCTGTGAAATTGGAGAGGTGGTGGTGGGGAGAGACAGAGAAGAGAGGATGCAAGGAAGGAGAAGGGAGGAAGGAAAGAGGAAGAATGCAGAGAGGGAGGAGCGAAGGGGTAGAGAGACAATAGAGAGAGAGATAAAAAGTAGGCATAGTGGCTGTGCTGTTATCTAGGCAGGATTGTCATGAGTACAAGCTAGTCCAAGCTATGCAGTTCCATATAGCCTGGGTTATAGAGACTTTATATCAAACACAAGCGCACACACACACACACAACACACACACACACACACACACACAGAGAGAGAGAGAGAGAGTCAGAGAGAGTGGGAGAGAGAGAGAGAGAGACAAGAAGACAGAGAGAGAGAGACCAGAGAGACAAGACAGGGAGACAGAGAGACAGAGAGAGACAGAGAGAGAGACAGAGAGAGAGACAGAGAGAGAGAGAGAAACAGAAGAGAGAGAGAGAGAGCAGAAAGTCTGGGAAAGTGTTTTACATTTCTTTCTGCTCTGTCCAATATTTATATCTGCCTTGCCTGCTACAGTAGCCTCAACTCTTGTCGCCTTCATCCATTTGTCCTGTGCTGAGTCCACACTTAGATACCACAACAGCGCTCAGGGTTTTGGTGGACAGTGAGCAGTTCCTGAACTTTCTGTGTAAGTTGTGTTCAACCCATGGTGTGTTCTCTTAGCAACTCTTAAGAACCCTTTGGAGAACTTGTAGTTCTTAAATCACTTTGTTTTCAATAAGGACTCATTGAAGATAAACCACTTTCTGTGATCTTGGGTGTTATTTATGGAATGTTTCTTGGTAGACCAGGAATGGAACGTGCTATCTTTTGTGCTTGTGGAAGATTAAGATAACACAGCAGTGCCTGTCCTGGGTTCTGAGAGAGATGACTGCTTACTCTGTTGTAAACAAGTTTCTGAAAACTACAGGATGAATGGAATGCTCTTAGGATAACCCTGAAAACCTAGGGTTATCCTATCATAAAGGTTTCTTTGTGCCAATAAATGTCTCATAGTAACCATCAGCTTTGAGTATTCATATCTAGCAAATATGAACATTTTCTGCTTACTGACATTAAGAGGTTTTCATGATAGGATGTTTGAAATGCTACCATTTATGACCATGAGAGATTCCTCTGTTTCTCCCCACCCCAGTGAGGACTTTTCAGACATTTATATCATGGCTAGATTCTTTGCTGTATTTTGGTTCCACCCTTAAGCTCCAGGCATTCATTTCTAAGATTTTGCATGCTGTCAGACTTTACTATTTGAAAACTTCTGCAGGGCAGTGGTGGCGCACGCCTTTAATCCCAGCATTTGGGAGGCAGAGGCAGGCAGATTTTTGAGTTGAGGCCAGCCTGGTCTACAGAGTGAGTTCCAGGATAGCCAGGGTACACAGAGAAACCCTGTCTCGAAAAACCAAAAAAAGAAAAAGAAAAAAAAAAAACAGAAAAAAGAAAACTTCTTTGGATTGACAACGTGTAAAGCTATTTTTCTATGATTATAGTGCCAGACAGAATTGCATTGTTGCATTAAAAATCTGCTGTGTTCTGTCTGTTAATACTTGTTCCCCAAGCCCTGGCAAGCCCTGCTCTTTTTGCTATCATTGTAATAGTTTTCATGTCACTATAGTTTCTCTTTCCCAGAATGCTGCATAACTGGAATCACCAGGCTACTTTTTTCATAGGGTCATATGTTTTGAAGAGTCATCTCCATCTCTGCACAGACTGATATCTCATCGTTGTATCTCTGGCTAGTATTTCATTGGATGGATGTCTTTGAACGTTTTTCTTATCCGCTTTCTGTTGCATCACCAAAAACAACTTAGGGGAGGTAAGGATTTATTTCAGTTTACAGGTTCAGAATCCATCACAGATGGCAACCAGGGAAAAAGCTCAAGGCAGGTGCTTGAAACAGAAACTAGAGTGGCACAGATGTCAGGGGAGTGCTGTTCGATGACTAGGTCATTACAGCTAGATTTCTTATGTAGACCACGCCCCCTGCCTAGAGTGGTACGACCCACAGTGGGCTGGATCCTTCTACCTCAGTTACCTATTACAAAAACACTCCCCAGACATACGCATGGGCCAAGCAGATGGAGGCAATGTCTCAATTGAGATTTACTCTCCCAGGGGTGTCAGGTTGACTAGCCATCACAGACATTTATACAAGTTCTTTTCTTTCATGTACAGGACATCTTACAAACTTCTGATATTAATCTTGTTACATTGTCTTTGTCTTCTGTTTTTCTTATATCATTTCCTTCAGCTGATTTCTCTGGCTGTTTTTGGAAGCATCCTCTTTTGCCTTGGTGGAAACATCTGTGTTGGCTGCCTGCTGAGGAGTGGGGTACCCTCTGCCGAGGAGATGCATACCTGAAGGCCCAATTGCTCTGCTGACCTGGGCCTCCACTGCAGAAGGACATTCTCTCTTCAGAGCTGGTCCCTACTTGGAGGGGAATATTGCCAGTCATCAGTGAGCCAGAAAGGAAGGAGGAGACCCAGTTTAAATTCAATTCCAATCTTTAGCCTAATCCTATAACCTGGCCTGTATGGATCCAGAAAGCCCCTCTTTACTACCTTATAAAGAAGGCCCTCTCTCCTTGGAAGCCTCTGTGAAATGGCTCACACCCACAAAGCACTCTGTCTTGCCTTGCCTTTTATGTAAGTAGAATGATACAATTCGACCTGTTATGTCTAGATTATTTTCCTTAGCCTTGTGTTTTTAGAGACCATCTGTGAAGTGCATATGTCAGCATTTTATTTTTAACTGCAAAATAATACTCCACTGTATAAAGACAATATTTTGTTTATTACTTGTTGGTGGTTTGGAAAGTTTTGCACTTTGGGGTTCATTATGACAGTGCTATATATTCTGTGGACAGGTTTTCATATTCCCTGGGCATATACCAAAGAGTAGAATTTCTAGATTATATAGTAAATCTATGCTTAACCCTAGCAGGGATGACTAAGGGTTTTCCTCAAGCAATACTTGAAGGCTCCAATTCACCACTCCTGCATGACATAGTCACCTTTCTTTCTTTCTTTTTTATTGGATATTTTATTTACAATACAGATGTCATCCCCTTTCCCCATTTCCCCTCCCAGCCGTTCTATCATGTGTAACTTGCCATCGTATCTAACTAGCCTTATCACACAGCCACTTTAAATCCCACCTTATGGATCGTTCCCCTTCACACGTGGCTACTAATTTAGGATGCTTGAAGTCCTGTGGTCTATTCTACTTCCTACTGATCTATGACTGGTAGCGTTTCTATCTGAAGTTAACAGCTCTGGGAGTTTCTAGCTTCCAAAGGTTTGCAGTTTCTTTTCTCTTCCATTTCCTTTGCCTTGTTTGCTTTACGGCCTCCTTATTTTAGTGGATTTTTAGGAGGGAAAAGTAGATAAAACATAAAATTAACACTACCCCTCACAAGCAGAAGTTTGTTTTTATTCCTATTTGCCTTGTAAACTAGTTCTTTAGTTTTATTTGTTAGGAGGCTGAGGCAGAGCTAGTACTGCCTGTTGCTGAAGGAGGTTTTGCTGCAAAAGGCACACACTATGGCTCTTCCCTCGCTCATGGTGCCTCTTTCCTCTTGGGATCGCTGACGTTTTATATGAATGGAGCTGTTGAGCCTTTCATCTTTTATATTCACGGGTCACTGAGATTGGTTCTTTTGAGCTCTGTGCAACGATGGCCATTAACTTCATTTTAAATGCTTTAACAAAACAATATATATTCTCTTTCTCTCTCCTCTCTTCTCTCTCTCTCCTCTTTCTCTCCCCCTTCTCTCTTCTATTCTTTCCTTTTTATAACCCAAGCAGTGGAGTAAACATTGTGCCTGCCTGCACTATCTCATTGGTGTTTTAACAGCCTCATAAGACAAGTACTATCAGAATAACATTTCACGAGGAGGCTGGGCCCTAGTATCATGTGGAACACGATAGGGAAGGGTGGGAATGGGCACACATGTCTTGTTTTTCTCATTCCAGGCCTTTCTTTCTTACTAGAGTTCTATACTGTGTTTCCTGGGAGACCATGGTTTTGTTCAGTTTGTAGGCTGGTCAGTTTGGCTAACTCTGTCAGGGCCGTATGCTTACAGACTGTTTATGGGTTTGTCAGCAGCATTTCTTTTTTTTTTTTTTTTTTTTTTGAGACAGGGTTTCTCTGTGTAGCCCTGGCTGTCCTGGAACTCACTCTGTAGACCAGGCTGGCCTCGAACTCAGAAATCCGCCTGCCTCTGCCTCCCAAGTGCTGGGATTAAAGGCGTGCGCCACCACCGCCCGGCCCGTGTCAGCAGCATTTCAAATTAAACACATATAAAGGGTTCAATACATTTTTCCTATATGTGAATTCTCTGGGTTGTTTTTGTTCTTCTTGTTTTGTTGAGGTGATCTCACTGTGGAGCCCAGGCTGCCTTGGAAGTCTGCTCTGAGCCTCTGAGTGCCGGGGTTACAAGTGTGCAGCACACCCCTGGCTTTGGCAATCTGTTCTTTGAGGCAGGTTAATGGCTATAGTACTATGATTAACATGCAGCTAGAATGCGGATCATAGGTGGCAATTCAAATCAGATTTGAGAGCAGAAAATGGCAGTACAGGGCCCATGTTTCCTTCTTAAGGATTTTGCAAAATAGAGGAGGAGGAAAACACCCTGTAAGAAAAGTTAGTTTCTAATTTGGTTGTCTTTCTTAGACTTCCCATTTCAACATTCAAAGGGAGGAGCTGATAGCTAGATTGGGAACACTATGTGCTTAAGGAGTCTCTACACAGTCTAAGTGTTCCAGGCTCAGGATTTCTTTTTCCTTCCCCACATTTTGTCCCTTTCACTGAAGTGATAAACAGTAGAGAGAGCTGTTAAGACAACGGGAGAAGTTGCCATAACTCCAGGAGGGCGGAATGTCTTGTGGGAAATTAGCCTGGATGTGCCAGGAAAAGAGAGGAGGCTATTGTACCTACAGTGCAGAGGGTTAAAGGGTGGTGGCCCCAGATAAAACTGGGGAGCTTGGCAGGATGCTCTCCACAGACTGCAGTAGGCCTGGCCAACTGTTCACAACAGAACTGGTGAGTCATGAAAGGTAGGAGACTTCCTTGTGGTCTGACATGGAGTCTCCCTCTAGTTCCCCTTGGAATCAAGGGCAGGGTCTTTGATTTGGGAAGGTCTCTAGTAGTTTGGGTTGGTACTTAGTCTTCAGAGGCATGCTGTTTAGCTATTCTTACTGTGACAAGCCTGTATTTCTAAGTAGCCTGGTGGTGATATCATGTATGGACACCTACATATGGATATTATGAATCCTATGGCAAAGTTGGACTATCATTAGGGAGCTTTCCCCGACATGTAAGCTATCAAGATAACAACACAGAAATGAATAAACCCCTGCAGGTTCAGTGACGGCGATATCTTCATTTGCTTTCACAAATATCAGAATGAACTCCAGTCCAAAACATCTTCAAGTCTCTGTATTTCATGCAGCAAGCAGTTCTGTAAGCATTTATGAAAGTAGCTCCAGGAGATAGAGTTAAACGAAGCAGAATTGTTATTATTGAGGAGTTTAAAGTCTTAATATGAAGGAAGGATTGGGAAGCCAGAGTTCTGCCATAGGAAGCCAAGTGCTACATCAGACTAACTCAACTTTGCCTATGGGAGGAAAATGTGTGAGTTATGTTCAGTGAGGATGGTGGTGACAGCGATCACTCTTAGGCACTGTGTTAGTGCTTTACAACGGTTTACATAAGAGCAACCTTGGACTAGCTCAGGGCTCCTCCCTTTAGCCCACCCTCTAGCAGTCATTAAAAAATCAGTATTTATCGTCTTTAGTATTTCCAATTCTCCCCAACTTTAATTCTTTTTTTAGAATCATTTATTTCATGGGTGTTTTGCCTACACGTATATCTGTGCACCACATGAATGACTACTGCCCAGAAGATGTCAGTCCTCTGGAACCCAAGTTATAGTTGGCTGTGAGCCACCGTGTGGGTGCTAGAGATGGAACCCAGGCCCTCTGCAAGAATAAGGGCTTAAAACACTGAGCCATGTGTCCATCCCCATTTCTCTTCAGCATTGATGCTGCTTTAGAGTCTTAGTTCATGCCTTCAAATGCCACAGTTCAACATTCATTGACTGAAGTTTTCTTGCCTTCAAGTTTTAAAAATTTAGCATGCCATTGCTTCCAAAGTGATCTAAAGATGAAAATTTGGTCATGACACTTCCTGACTCAAAACCTTACATTTCTGGTTCTTAAAAACTTTAGTAGGGATACAAGTGGACCAAGGTTTTGTTTTTGTTGTTAGTCAGTTTTGTTGTTTCTTGTTTCATTGTTGGTTTTGGTTTTTGTTGTTGTTGTTGTTTTAATGAAAATTGTTTCTGGCCAGACTTTTTCCACCATATTTCATCCTCTATCAAGTACCTACACTCTGCCCTTTTCAATTTATTATTTTATACTTTGGTATTTTGGCTTACGATATTGAATTCACTAGTCAGAAATGCTAGCCTGTCCTCTCTCTACTACCATGGTTCCCCTGGTAAGCAAAGCTTTTAGTCTCAGGTTGCAGAGTTCTCTCTGTGTACCCCTGTGGTGGTCTGCATGAAGCTAAAACAAGGGAGTGTGAGACGTTTGCTGTATTAAACACCAATAGCAAAAAACAGCCCTCATAATTAATATTAAATGTTTCCAAGTAAAGAATATCAAAGACAGCAAATTTAACAGGGATAAATGGATCACCTTAACAAGAGAGGGGATAAATGCAAATTCATAAATTTGAATAAACTTACACAACAACTTACAAATCACATCGAAAAATTGTTACAAACTAAAGAGATAACAGTAGTCTGTAGTTAGAGGTAGGATCTTTAATTTTCTGCCCTTGGAAACTGAAAACATAAAACATGGAGGTGAAGTCAATACAGTCTAGAGGACCACACAGTAAAGTAGCCAAGTCAAACTGAAGATTCCAGAGCATTCTAGCAACAATGGAGTTGGAGCATTGACCAAGAGGGACCACATTCTGTGGCATAAAACAAGCCTTAACAAATTTAATATAGCTAAAGCATTAAATTCATGTTTCCTGATCATACCAGCACTGAACTAGAAATCATTTACATACATAGGTCTGAAAAATACCTAGCATTTTGGAAGCTAAATACATTTCTAATTCATGAGATAAAGGGGAATTTTGAATTAAGTGCAAAATAAAATTCAACATTTCAAAATTTGTTGGGTGGTAACAAAAAAATTCCCTCCTAATCTATTAATATTTTTTTGAAATTAAAATAGAATTACATCATTTCCCTTTCTCCCTTTTATATATACATATGAATTATACACACATAAATATACACACATATATATATTTGTGTGTATCCATATGTATGTTATGTGTGTATGTATGTATGTATGTATGTATATATATACACATACACACACATACAACCTGCTCAGTCTGTATAATGTTACTTGTAAGTATTAACTGTAGGACTGATGGCTTGGTATTGGATAACTTATTGGGAGGCTTTTGTTGGGGAAAGACTATTTTTCTCACTCTCTGCACTCCTTAGTTGCCTGTAGCTCTTTGTCTATAGGTGCAGACCATGAGATTTCCCTTTCACGTTAGGATGTTAATTGCTGTCAACCTGTTGAGGTCTTGTTTAGGCTGTGATATTGACATATAGCATTATGTGATTATGCTAAAGAAATGCCGCTAATTACTATCATATTTCTCTAGAAAAAAAAAAAAACAGATGAAGTTGAAAATACGTAAGGACGTGAGGAAACAAAACAACTAAAACAATATTGAACAAGTAACAAATACTGGCAAAGATGTGGAAGAAAAAGGACTTTAATATACTGTTGTGGGAAGGCAACTTAGTAGACCCACTTGGGAAACTAATATGGAGAAGCCTCAAAAAGTGCAATAGAACTACCATGTGATCCAGGTAGTCATCTTGATTTTATAGTTTTCTTTCGTCATTGAGATAAAACACCATGACCCAAAACAACTTGTGGAGGAAAGGGTTTATTTCGATTGTAGTTTGTAGTCCATCATCCAGGGAAGTCTGAGCAGGAACTCAAGGCAGGAACTTGGAGGCAGGAACTGATGCGGAAACCATAGAGAAACGCTGCTCACAGACTTGCTCCTGATGGCGTGCTCAGCCTGCTTACGTCAGTCAGGATCACTTGACCACAGGTTGCACCACCCACAATAGGCTGGGCCCTTCCTCACGAATCACTAATCAAGAAAAGGTTCACATGGTCTTGCCCACAGGGCAAGCTGCTAGGAGCGTTTTCTCTAATAATGGTCTGTCTTCCCAAATGACTCTAGCCTGTCAAAAGTAGCCAGCATAATACCTAAGTAATTAAGTCAGCAGAGAAAAGAGATTTCTTAATATTCATTTTGCTGCAGCAGCAGCATTCACAATGACCAAGATATTAAATCATCCTAGTTGTCCATCAACAAATGAGTAGAAGAAGAATTTGTAAAACACACACACACACACACACACACACACACACACACACACACGATGGAGTATTCACCCACAAATAATAAAATCTTGCCATGTGCAGCAAAATGAATGGGGTTAATAATGACCATCACGTTAAGTGGAGTAGGCCAATCACAGACAGACAAATGTCGGAAAAAAAAACCTAAAATCTGTGACACAACAATTTTAGCATCATTTACTTAGCCACTTAAAGTAGTTATGATGGTCAATTGTATGTGCTTTTTACTATAGTTTTAAAAAGCAGTGATTTTGCTATATTTAAATTGTATCTGAACAAACATGAGTTTAAGAAATAATTAGTGTCATATATTTACCCAATTGTCTTGCATTGGACTATGATTTTGTAAGTTTTCATATCAAATACTTGACCTTAGGGTTGTGTGGGAAAAAAATGGGCCGCAGTGAAGAGGCCCGGGCCCACACGGCAGCAGCCTGGGACCAGCGCGGTGGAGGCTGCCCCGGGGTCGGCAGCGGTGGTTCCCACATGCAGGAGAAAGTCTAAGGTTTCTGGAGGCAGGCCCCAATGACACGAGGAAGTCCTTGGTTCCAAAAGGGTTCTATTGCATGGCGATGGTAGATAGATCTGGATGTAACCCCCCCAAACTCAGGGCAGACCTGAGTTAAGTAGGGAGGGAGAAAGGGGGAGGTTCTGGGGGGGTTTAATTGGCTCCGCCCTCTGGCCTTCATTAGTATGTAAATCTCTAGGGCCTGGGGCCTGTAGTCACACCCTCTACCTGTGCACTTTGGGAGGGGCTGTACTGGCCTATGTGACTGAACAATGTAGGTCCATGGAGATTAGACTGCTTGTCAGGACCCTTGGGTTTGGGTTCCGTTTCTCCCTTGGAGTCTCGGGGTTCCAGGCCCAGGGCCAGCCAAGAACCAGGATACCCTTACACAGTCCCACAGGGTTGGAGATATGGCTCAGCAGCAAAGCACTTACCTAGCATGCTCCAGGACCTGAATTTGATCTTTAGCAGTGTGGTGGAGACTAAGTCTACTTTCCTCTTTGGATCTAGGTTCAGCTGTGAGCTTTAGCAAAAGAAGAAAGTTTCAGAAGCAATGGTGTATCAATGTCTAGCCTATGCTTCAAGAAAACTTTCCTATTTCCATTCATTCTTGGATTTCTGATTCTGCCCCAATAAAAGGATCTGACTTGCTAGAGGTTGAGGATTTGTGTCTCCATTCATCTTGATGTTCACATCTGAAGCTGGGTTACATGAACAACTGGCTGTTTTACTGTGGAGACAGGAGGCCAGTTGAGATTAAATGATGTGGGGAAACTGGAGTTGTTCACAATAGAAAAATAAGATCTATAAATTAAGACATATGCTCAAAAGATGCACATGTCAACTTGTATGATGTGGATGAAACTACGGAGATGTAGTCCAGTGCTGGAGTGATTTGTTATATTACAGTCACTACTGCAGAATGTCTCATGGATAAAGGAGTCTCCAAGTTCTATTTTCAAAGATGAATACAAGTAAACCTTTTCTTATTTTATTTATATTTATTTTAAAGCTTTTTAAAAAGAAAATACTGGGACTTGGTACACCCTCAATCTGAGTATTTTTATTACTTTTTTTCTTTTTATGCTAAAGTCCCTTTCCCCAGTAGTACATGTTAGGCAAGCACTTTACCACCAAACTCCATCCTCGACTTTGAGCTTTGTTCTTTCTTTCTTTTTCTTTGTTTTCCTTCCTTCCTTCATTTCTTCCTTTCTTCCTACACCCACCCACCCAAACACCCTACCTCTCTGTCCTCTTTCTTTCTTTTTCATTACTGGGAATTGAACCAAAGACCACTATGAACAAAGTAAGAGTTCTACCAAGGAGATATATCTCCTGCCACTGCAAACACTGTTCCCAACTCCTCCTTCTTTTTCTCCTTCTCCTCCTCTTCCTCCTCATCCTCTTCTCTTCTCTTCCTCTTCCTTCTCCTCTTCTTCCAAAGACTTTATTTTCAAAGAGACTGTCACTAATCTTCAAGGCTAGCTTTGAGCTCACTGTGTAGTCCAGGCATGCCTTGAAGTTGTGATACTCCCACTCGGTCTCCAGAGTAGTTGGCATCACAGGCCTGCTCCACAAAGTCTGGCTAGTTTTTGAAGTTTTCTGTCTTATAATGGTTGAGGTCATTTTGGTCCCTCTTTGCTTGAACAACACAGGTTCATCTGAAAGAAATCACTAAGCTTCTGCCTTAAGGGATGTAATTGTATCTGAGAAGTTGACACCTGTGTCTAGCAAACACCAGGATAAAAAATAGTATGTGAACTGGTGATTTATGGCCTGAAGGGTACCAAAGCAAAGAACTACAGAACTCTTTCTGCTTGTACCACCCTCTGGCATTTAAGCGCACAATGCTTGGTTTTGTTCTTCAACTTTTCCTGTTATGATGCAGTCAGTCACTGGCTTGTGTAATTATGAGCTTCAAAACCCAGAGAACACATCATCTATTTTGTGTCTCTTCTTACAAGGACTTAGTGTAGCACTTACTGGTTAGACGCTTAAGATAAAGAAAGGGATTAATGAAAAAGAAAGAGAAAGAAGAAGAAGTGAAAGTGTCCACAATCACTGACAGGGTTTCAGGAAAGCAGTCTGGAGGGTCAGGTATTTTCCATAGCTATGCCCCACAATGGGTGTTGCCACTTAAGCTGCCCTGCTCTGGCTGAAGGCCAGGACTTGATTGTCGATGGCCCTTCCTTTGCTGCTAGTTGCCGTTAAGTACCGAAGATTTACAGCAATCTTCATGGAGGTCTGTATGAAGCCAGAGGTGATAACACCAAGGCTCAGAGCCACTGACCAGCAGAATTCAGAATGCCTAGCCTATGCTCCAGGTTGTAGACACCTGATCTGACTTCTCAAGACCTGTTGCAGGCAAGGTTCACTTGGATTTACTCTATTTGCCAGCAGATGTTTTAAATTCATCTACTACCAAGGCTCAACTGTTGCAAGAGCTCCCCTTTAGCCCCTTTTTCATATGTATGCCCATTACTTTAGGACAGTGGTTCTCAGCCTTCCTAATGCTGAAACCCTTTTATATAGTTCCTCATCTTGTGGTGATGCCAAACCATAAAATTGTTTTGTTGCTACTTCATGACTAATTTTGCTACTGTTGAAAGGGTCGTTTGACCCAGGGGGGTGCAACCCACATTTTGAGAACCACTGCTTAGAAGGTACTGGGGTTGGAGATGAGCATGAAGAATAGAGTAACAGTGGTCAGTTTTGGTTCATTACACCACAGAAACAGTCACTTTAAGTAAGGTCCGGTATGCTTGTTATGTATATGTGATTGCATAAATACTTCACCCCTTCTCACCAGGTCTTTCTCCAATCACCATACCTGACATCTTCACCACTCCACACCCATTAGCCTCACCTTGTACTCTAGCATTTGGGCATTTATCCTGTACCAGGACAGGCATCCATTCTTTTGCCACTCATACTGTTTCCTAGTTTTGATTATCAACAATGCTCCTAGACTATGAATTTTGGAGCACATTTTTAGTGTCTTTATTTAATATGTATTTGATACAAATTATTATTTCTTCCCATTTCAAAGATATGGCATCTGAAATTTAGAGGCCTGAATTCAACCCTCCACATCACCAGATAGTATATTACAGACTCAACAAATAATATATGGCTTTGCCTGACTTCAAAGCCCTGTTCTTGACGTAAGCATATGAGTAACAATGGTAGTACCTTAATTTTTATCAGTTCACTAAATATTTATATAAGACCTACTATGAAGGGGAGAAAGAAGGGTGCAAGGTGGGGTCATGGGAATAGGAAAACAGTGGAAGGGAGAAGGAGAATTAACAAAAGCTAATTATGGTTTGAAAATGCTATAATGAAACCTAATTTACAAAAGGGCCATGATATGGCCTGCACTGTGTGTGCTAAGTCTTGGAGATTTGTGGTGAAGAAGTTAGGTGGTCCTAATCTCATGAAGGATGGAGTCAGTTAGAGAGAGAGGAGGACATAAAAAAGAAGGCATAAGCCATGATTAGTACCATAAAAGATATGAAGGGGAATAGAGGAAACTAGTGGGGAGACTAATTTAGTTTGAGTGGTCTTCAAGACCCTTCAGAAGCTGAAACTAGAAAACAGCAAGGTGAGGGCAGCATCTCGACTTTCCAGTGGAGGCTTAGATACAGCTGATTCCATGTCCTACAAGGTTCTTCAGAGAATAGAGATGCAAAGACCACACGGGCTTTCTAAAGAGGTTTCTGAGCAGTCCAAGCCCTTACAAATGCATTGCGAAAACAGCTTGTCCAATAATGGCAGATTGGAACCCAGCAAAGTCCAACTGTTTCAAATTCCTTAACCTACTGCCCATCACTCTCAGACTTACTGGCCCGATGTTGGAAGCTCTCATTATTGTTCTTGATTGGTTCTCTACATTTGAGATTCACGCAACTAGATACCCAAGTATAGGATCTTGGAATGTCCCCCCATATTAACTTGCATTTTGTAAGTTATTACCATATCCTAAAGATGGCTGTCCCTGAGCAATTGTTCAGCTTTTGACCAGCTGCTAATGAAACCTAGGAGTTTCTCCTTCCCATCCCAAAGTCGTATTTCCATTATTCTCCTGGCCGTCTGGATTCTCTCCTGATTCCCCCCCCATACCTGATCGTCCCCCTTCTCTTCTCCCTTCCAACCAGGTCCCTCCCTTCCCTCCTCCCTTCCTCCTTCCCTCTCTTTCCTCCCCTCCCGCGACTTTGTTCCTCTTCTAAGTGACTGAAGCATCCTCACTTGGACTTCTTCTTGTTAAACTTCATATGGTTTATTGTATCATGGGTATCTGTACTTTTTGGCAATATCACTTCTCAGGATACATACCAGGCATATCCTTTTGGTCTCGGTTACCTCGCTCAGGATATTTTCTAGTTCCATCCATTCGCCTGCAAAATTCAGGATGTCCTCATTTTTAATAGCTGAATGTATTCCATTGTGTAAATGTACCACATTTTCTGTATCATTCTTTAGTTGAGGGAAATCTGGGTTGTTTTCTTCGGCTTTGTTAAATAAGGCGGCTATGAACATAGTGGAACATTATCCTTGTGGTATGGTGGGGCATCTTTTGGGTATACACCCAGGAGTGTGGTATAGCTGTGTCTTCAGGTAGAACTATTTGAATTTTCTAAGGAATTGCCAGATTGATTTTTAGATAAACAGGGTCCCCAATGGAGAGATGGGGTTAACAACCTACCTTCAAAATTTTTGGCCCAGAATTGTTCCTGTCTAAAAGAAATGCAGGGACAAAAAATGGAGCAGAGACTGAAGGAAAAGTCATCCAGTGACCAGCCCAACTTGGGATCCATCCTATGGGCGGGTACCAAACCTTGACACTACTATTGATGCCATGTTGTACTTGCAGACAGGAGCCTAGCATGGCTGTCCTCTGAGAGGCTCTATCAGTAGATGACTGAGACAGATGCAGATACTTACAGCCAACCATTATACTGAGGTTTGGGATCCCTAAGGAAGAGTTAGGGGAAGGTTTGATGGAGCTGAACGAGATGGCAACCCCATAGGCAGAACAAGTGTCAACTAACTCTCAGAACTCCCAGAGACTAAGCCACCAACCAAAGAGCATACATGGGCTAATCTGTGGTCCCTGGCACGTATGTAGCAGAGGACTGCCTCGTCTGGCCTCAGTAGGAGAGAATGTTCCTAATCCTCTAAAGATGTGCCCCAAGGAAGAAGGATGCTGGAGGGGACAAGGTGGGGGTGGGGCTGGGGCTGAGTGAGTGGGTGAGTCAGGGAGGGAGGGAGTGAGTGAGTGGGTGGTAGAGCACCCTCTCAGAGGCAAAGGGGAAGGGGGGGTGACAAACTCTGGGAGAGGGGACTGGGAAGGAGGGCAACATTTGGAATGTAAATAAATAAAATAATTAAATAAAAAGAAATTGAAGGAACAGGGTGACTTGAGAATGATTACAGCGGACCTGGGATTAGAACTCAAAGAGTTTATTCTGAGAACTTTTCCAATACCAAGCTTAGCGGTTTCTCAGGAATTCTACAGAACGCCTTTTTGGCGGAAGCTCTTTGGACTTAAATAAAGAACATATTGAAAAGATGAAAAGAAGCTTACTAAGATTTAATGAAAATCAAGATGCTAGGCACAGTTCCAGATAATTTAACATACTAATATGGCTATTTAGATTTTTGAGACAGGGCCACATGTAGTTTAGACGAATTCACTATGTTGTTAAAGATGACCTTGAACTCTTAATCCATTTTGAAAGTGCTGATGTCATTTGTTCACACCACTACTGTCTTCCCAGTGATTCCATCTTCTTAAAACACCCACGGAGAGTCAGGTGTAGAGGTGCACACGCCTAGCCTCAGCATCTGGGGAACCAAGGCAGGAAGGAGGGTGGTTGCAGGCTGGCTATAACATCTAAGTTTCAGGTCAGTCAGGGCTGCATAATGAAACACTGTCTTAAATACAAAAACAAAACCCATGAAGGAGATACTATTGCCATTTAAAAGTTGCTGGAACAGATAATAGGAATCATAGTCTTACCTCCGAGCCAGTGTCTGACCTCTGCAGTGCCTGAGGGCTGAACAGAGCTATGCACCCCTGCAGGTTGGAAACTCAGCCCGAAGTGATAAAACCCAGGGCAGAAATCCAGCACTGTGTCTCTTCCTGTGGCTCTTGGGAAAGGGGGAGACCAATCCTTCCTTCATGCAAAGTCAGGTGTCTAGTAGAATGCTTGCTTCTTTCACACTGAGAGCAAATAATCACCTGGATAAGGTTCAGGTGTCTGAGGTTGCTGGAGAATTCATTATTCGTTATTCTCTCTGCTCCTGTAGACATGATTCCTTTGGTTGGGTCTTTCTAGAGATGATTTATATCTTTGTTGTTTGTATTTTTTATGTATGTGTGTATACATTTAGGTCACATGTGAGGTCCACATTTTCAGGTGTCTGTCTTTCCATCACATGGGCTTTGGATTAAACTCAGTCTTGGCTTTACCGACTAAGCCATCTCACCTGCCTGATTATTTAAAATCTCTGGATAAATCTAGGGGTGTGGTTTATGATTTTAGTTATCAACATTCAGGAGGCTGAGGAGGCAGTTGTCATGAGCTCGAGGCTAGTTCCAGGCTTGCCTAAGCTGTAGAGCAAGTCATCTCTCTCAAAAAGTACCTCCCCCATATTTTTGTATATAATTTGCATCTGAAATTCTGTTTGCCAATAACTATGAAATTATTCACATTACTAAAATCTTCCTGTGCCAAGTTCTCCAACAAATTAGATCACCCTCAGATGAAATGCTAATAAAAATTAAAGCTGTAGCCAGTAGCATGCGTATATTTGGGCCCAGGGCCAACAGACAGGCCATCTGGGTGTAAGAAAATAGGCTAATGGCTGTGGAATCTGGTCTCTAGCGGCTCCGCTGAGAGCTGACCTCAACCACGCTCCCTCAAATTGATTGCCTTCCAGGTTATGATTTCTCATCACAGGAAACTTCTTTGCCCAATTCAAACCCTGTGAGTGAAAAACGCAAACACAAGAGCAAATGCTGCTCCCCATGCCCAAAGGCCCTTTTGTCAGGGTTCCCAAATGCACCCCAGAGAACTGCTTAGCCTGGAAGGGCTGGTCTCATCGCATACCATACATAGGTGGAGGGCTTGTTATTCAATTCCTGGCCTATGAGAGGATACCCCTATTGTTCCTGAAAATGCTGACCAGGACCTTACTTGTAACAAAGATCCCTCTGCCCCACAATCCAGTTAAGGCAGGAGCAGGAGAAGATAAGCGCTTGGATGAAGGGCAAGATGGATAGGGCTCGCTCTGCCCCAAGCCCTGCTGATACCAAGTGCCTTTAAGATACAGCCTTTCCCATCCTAATCTACAAAGGAAACAGGAAAAAGGAACTTAAAACTCCCTGTGCTCAGACAGAAATGAGACTGTTACCGCCTGCTTCTGTGGTGTTCCTCCTTGCCTCCGACTTGTAAACAAGAGCGAGTAGACCATGCGAGTGGGAAGTCGCAAAGTTGTGGGGTTTTGAAAGGCTCCCAGGGACCTCATGCTCATCTGTGGACGCTGGATGGGGAGATCTGGGGAAGTATGGACTCTTTAGCCGGCTTAGTTCTCTGTGGAGTCAGCATGCTCCTTTATGGTAAGTTTTGGCTTGATGTTTATTTTTTTGGGTCATGTTTAAAAACAGTGACTTCTCGCCTTTCTCTCTCTCACCAAATCTTCGATTTGGTGATGCTGACACTGCTTTTCTGTGACTCTCCAGTTTACACATGCAAAGGTTTTGAAGTTCAGATTCCCGCGGCACCAGCTGGGTTTTCTAGCCATCTCTAGTAGACAGATATTGTCTAGTAGACAGGGTTGCCAACGGACTGAGTAAGTCACCAATAAGGGACATTTGAAGGGATCTGTTTATTCTGGTGTATTTTTTTCTTGTCTCTCATTCTGGTGTTTTCTTATCCATAGCAACAAATCAGGTTGTAATTACTTTAAAGAAAGTCTGCAATGATTTTTTTTTTTTTTTTTTTTGGTAGAAACACAATTCCTACCTAGCAGTGTACAATATGTCATTGTTAAGTAAAAACAAGACCACTTTTCTGTAAAGATTATATATCGCCATGCTTTTTTAATTCCAGTAGTCCAATTGAGGGCTTTTTGTCTTTTAGGTAGGGGTTCAGGAAGTTAGAGCTATGCCACTGACTTTAATTTTTTGATGTTTCACATAGAATAAATCATAAAAATCTATGAAGCTAACTAAAATGCTGGCAATTACCAAGCTCACTGGACTCAGCATTTTGCCAAGTCCTGTAGAAGGGGCAGCCAGAATGAGCTTGGGTTTTGTACCTCACAGACAGTAGGGTGCCTTGCAGCTCACCCAGCATAGGTAAATCATGCTAGGAGAAACATCAGGACCCAAACTGCAGATCACAGTGCATTATCATTGCCACAGGATTTCCACAGTGGTTTGAAAATATTCTAATTAAAATGATAAAAATGTAATTGACACAGGAGACGAATTTGGAGAAATTTTACCAAATTTAATGGTGAGGCTATATATAGTAATAGAATTTGATAAAAGAAACATTTTTGATGTTACTTTTCTGCTTAAATATTTTGTTAAGTATTAGAAAAAACTAACTCAATAAAGTGTGGACAATTGTGTACAATTTTTCATATAGCTCTTCAATCTGATTTCAACAACTAATGTATCATATATTTAATAATATTTTAAGAGAAACACAAATTGCTTAAAGAGTATCTAAGATGACGTCAATACATATGTAGTAATTTATTATAATTTATTATAATTTAGTTATAATATATTATAACATAGAAACAATATATTGTTACATATTTGTATTAGTCTTTATATTAGAGTAGAGGTGCATTGATGTCTTTGTTATTATGTACTTTCAAATAATTATTAAGGTTCCTCATTTTCGTCTTGCTTTCCACAAGTCACACTGATCAGTGATATAGAATATGGGACTGATTTTATACCAGAGATTATAATAATACAAAGTCTAAGTATCTACTTTCGCTCTGATGTAGTTTTAAGTTAAATAAACTAATTGTATGCTCACATACATATGTGCAAGAGCATACACACAGAACTGTTTTAACTTACTCTTTCTCCTTAAGTGATTTTGTTATGGCGTTTTGCAATATAAGTTTAGAAAAGTTGCATAAATTCATACAAAAAAGTTCTGTTCCAAAAAAGTTGTCTTGTTGATGCTTGACTTTAGTTCCTTGAAACTGATTTCTGGGGGGAAAGATGACAAGAAGGAGGACACAGAAAGCTTAGTTTCTGCTGAAGGTCTCTGTTGATTCCTAACTTTCTATATCTAAGCTTCCATGAAGATGAATGCTTGAGGCTTGGTGATCACAGACACAGCCTTGGAGTTCTTTCTTCAAGTCAGACTCTAACAGTATACTTCATTAATGTGGCAGTGGATAGAGAGCTTGTATGTATAGTCTGCTTGGTGGCCTGGTATTCTTTTTTTGTTGAACAAACATAGTGGAAGAATAAAGACTCTGTACTTGCCTCAATAGAGGTTGCTCTGGGTGGCAAAGCAGCCTGCTACTGCATAAATTGGAAGAGGCTGTGGCTTCCATAACAACTCAAGATTCTGGTGCTTGCTCCTTCCAATTGAGAATTGTTGGCAATTTCAGCTTGCAGACAAGTTCTCATGTAACTTAGTAGTGTTACCTCCTCCTTAATTGCCTATTTGCACTAAACCTGGCTGCATGCTTTAAAGAATTGTATACAATTAAAAAAAAAACACAAAACCCCCACTTCTTCTGTTTCATTATGGATGTCCTATATGATTCACACTGATAGGAAGTCTTCAGGTCACACATCTTCAGCTGTCCTTCCTGTCTTGTGTGACATTTTAAACAACTGGATTCAGAGATAGCAGAGATGTTGTCTGGGCTGGCAAAGGAAATGCAATAGTAAGGTCAGGAAAGTGGTCCCAGGAGGAACCTTCTCCTTGGACTGGGATCAGGACACCTCTTGGAATTGTTTTCCAAGGGAAGATCTGGGCTTCTTCAGAAACTCTCCTTTCTGATCATTGCTGTTGTTAGCACTTCCCTCTCAGCCCTGCTCTGAGAGAACTTCCAGGAATAGTCTAATTCTTCTAAGACATCTCTCCAGGAGGAAAAGAATTATCCAAGTCCATCTCAAAAGACTATGCTGAGTCCTTTCAGAACAGTGGTTCTCAGCCTTCCTAATGGTGTGACCTTTTAATATAGTTCATGTTGTGGTGATCCCCAGCCATAAAATTATTTTCGTTATTAACTGTATTTTTGGTACTGTTTTGAATCGTAATGTAAATACCTGACATATGACCTTCAAAGACATCATGACTCAGAGGTTGAGAACCACTTTTCTAGGTGCTCTGAATTCTTCTGAAGATAACAATTTGTTACTTACAGTTCCACCCTTCAAAAGATAGGTGTGACCAAGTTACCTCTGACTCCTAGTAGGAGGTTTTCTACTTAGCACACAGAATCAGGATTCAAGAAATTTCTTTAATCTGGAAGGATGGGCCCAAAGCAAAAGACATCATTTTAAAAATAGTTAAATATCAACTTTATTATTTGGGTTAAAAAATAGATTATGGCTATTCATTGTAGGAGAAAAGTGGTTAATTTAAAATTCTTGTGAATAATAAGTAGGTTTTGATAAGACACAAAATTATTAGGGCTCTGCTTGCATGAAATATGATGCATAAATTAGGTGCAAGTGAGAAATGATATCATTTCAAGATGCTGCTTAGGGTACACCCATTAAACATCCCAGAGAAACTTCTCACTTTAACACGTTGCTTTGAGTATACCCTTAAACATCCCAGAGAACCCTCACAGCAAACTAGCAGGCAAGATGCAACAGTTTAAAACATGGATGAGGAATCACAAATTTGAGTTTACAACATCAAAGCCCAAAGTGGATAATCTCAGCCCATTCATCATTCATCTTTTGGGATGACAATATTCATTTCTCACGGTTGCTCTAAGGATCAAACATGATGCTGCATGTCAAATGTCAGTCAGTAAGAACTCCCTCAATTAAGTCAATGAAATTAAAGGAGACATCTGTCCCAACGTCTTTGCAAAGCAACAGTGCTACTATCTTTTCCAGCATCTAGGTAAAGCTCTCAGCACTTTTATTCTTTTCCCACAATACCTTAACATGGTTGAGCCCTTCAAGGTTTTATCCGTTTATCCTTGGTCATGGTACATATCGAGACCACCTTCAAAAGTCTATACATCCTTTTGTCTCAGCCTTTTTCATGGAATCTTACCCTTTTGGAAACAGCAATTTAAAAAAAAAATTAAACTTATTTTATTGTATGGGTGCTTTGAGTTAATCTTATTCGTGTGTGTGTTGTTGGTGTGTCTGTGTATGTGTGTGCCTTTGCAGTGGAGACCAAAGAATACTGATCCTGGAATTTTGGGTTATAGATGGCTTGTAAGCTGCCATTTGGTGTGCTGGGAATTAATCTGGGCCCTTAGTGGAAGCCAGAAGCTTCAACAGTGCACAGTTTTATGAGCATTTTCTTCCATGGCTTTCTCCTAAGGTTGACAGCATCAATCATGATCATTGAGTGTGAGCAAGTAGAATTAACTAAATAGTTTCTCTAAATCTTTTACAATGGATGCTTATCATGATTGTGAGTTTATCAGGAACCAATTTGACTTGTAATATTTTTAAAACTGTAATAGATTTAACAGTTGTGGTAAGGAACAATTGGTATGGGGGTTAAAAAGAATGTTGTAGAAGGATTGAAGCACATGCATGTATTATAGTGGGATGAATTCTTGTAACAATGAAGAAAAGGTTATCGTTACATTAAGGTAAATTTAAGTAAAGAACATTTTTTCTTGGGCATCAGAAATTATTTATTAAATTAAAATGTTAGTAAGCTATGTTTTTATTAGTATTAGGCATTAATAAATTGATTGAAATTCCTGTTAATTGCAGATGTTTTTATTAATATACATTTAATTGAATTTTTTGCATACTTTCATATTTATCTATATCTATTGATTTCAATCAGTGGTACTTTATGGATGTACTTTGGGTCTTGATTACATCATGGAACTATGGGAATGATAACAAGATTGTCCATTCTACCTTAACTTAAAATGCTACGTTGTTTTAAAGGCAAAAATTGAGTCGGTCAGGCTGGGAGTGCGGGCGCACGCCTTTTAATCCAGCACTTGGGAGGCAGAGACAGGCGGATTTCTGAGTTCGAGGCCAGCCTGGTCTACAGAGTGAGTTCCAGGACAGCCAGGGCTACACAGAGAAACCCTGTCTCGAAAAACCAAAAAAAAAAAAAAAAGGAAAAATGGCTGATGAATTGTAGGATTTTGTGATAAATGATATAGTTGTAATTTATGAAAAATAAAAACATTAACAAGTGTGACAGGAATATTTGTTAGATCCAGTGATACAAAATGAGATTACAACATCTAAATTGTATATAAATATCTCTATTTGTTTTTTGCTTTGCTGGGGATCAAATTCAAGGTCTCATGCACGTTAGGCAAGCACTCTATTAGTGAGCTGAATTCACAACTCAGAGGCCCACACCTTTTATACCAGCCGTTAGGAGGTGGAGGCAGGAAGATTAGGAGTTCAAAACCAGACTGGATTGCATAAGGCATTTAAGTCTAGCCTGAGCTACACAGAGAGTCTCTGTTTCAACAATCAATGGCTGGGGGCGTAGCTCAGTAGCAGAGTATATGCTTAGAATTTACAGAGCCCTGGGGTTGTTCTTCAGCATTATAAAAAATTTAAATTAGAATTAAATGTACAGTAAACATTTAAGTAACCGTCTAACCAGTATAATGACTTCATTGACTGCTTATTTAAAAATTGGAAAATGACATTGGGAAATTTGCAGGTTGAATTTTTCTTTTCAAGAGCTCCTAAACAATCACGAATATTTTCAAGAATATTTATGAGTTATGCAGAGCCATTTTTTGGGAGACAGGTTCTCATTGAAAGCCTTGGGCTGGTTTGTAACTCTGTAGTCAAGCTGGTGGTGAATTTGAGATTCTCCTGTCTCTACCTCCAAGGTGCTGAGACTGTATGCATGAGCTACCATGTCAGGCCTACATGATGTTAAAATTGAGAAGAAAAATAAGAAGAAAACCAAAGACTTTCCATTAGAGGAAGCAACCCAAAAGACAGCTGGGAGTATGAAACTGCAGGAAATGGAGCAGAGTTGGATTTAAAGTATTAAATTAAGGTTGGGGTCAGCCTAGGAAGGGCCTTGGGGACCATTTTAATTAGCTTGTACTTTGCTCTCAGTATGTTGCAATTTAGCAGGGTATTAGTCATCTGGGAGAATCACTGTAACATTAATGTGGAGAATGGATTAAAGCAATGGAGACTGTAGGCTGGGTCCAGGATCGCTTCTCAACCTTGTTGGGAAGAAGGTTGCAGGGATGAGGAGGATGTTTGAAACAACCTTAGAAGAAAATGCAGGGTTAGTGACTGGTTGCATGGCGGGAGGGGAGCAGTATTCTGGTTTGCATAGAGGCAGAGCCATTCCAAGTGCTGGCAAACATGGCAGAAGCATCTGGCAGAAGGGCAAGGATAGAGCAAATGATGGTTCTGTATGTGTTGATCTTAAGATTGCATTTAAAAGGAAATGCTGAGCAAAATTTGGCTTTTGAAATCTGAAACTCAAAAGAAGGGAATTAGGTAAATGACTGACACATAGATATCTTGATAGCCAAGGATTTTTTTTTTTCTTTTCTTTCTTTCTTTCTTGAAGAGTTAGCAGCCAGGGAATAGTAGAAACTGCAAAACCAATCCATCTTTCTTGAGATTTTTTTAGACAGTTGATGTTAGCCACAGAAAGAGTTTTAAGGGGGGGAGGAGAGTAAGATGCAGGCACCAGGGTGACAGGCTCCAGGCCTGTAGCATTAGCCTACAGATGAGATTCTTTACAGAGAGCCAGGCAGCTGCATTGCCTAAACCAGATCTGGGAGGGGGCCAGGAGATCCGCTGGCATCACTCCCAGCCTCCAGGAAAGGCAGCATCTAAAGTTGCCTCCCTTAATTCTGGAATTTTAAACTGATAACCCAATTCCCACCAGCCTGACCAGGCTCTTCCTTAGCTCAGATCACAAACACAGAGGATTTTTTTTAGATGGAGCCATGCTTGCTTCCCTCTGTATCTACTTCCAAGACCTATTTTATAAAATTTTATTTACCACCCCCTCTATGTGGTGTGTGTGTGATACACATGGAAGTCAGAGTTTGGTTTGGTTCTCTCCTTCCACAATGTGAATCTTAGAGACTGACCTCAGATGCTCTGGCTTGTGAGCAAGCCCCTTGCTGCTTGCCATGTCTCTTCAGCCTTCCTACCATGTTCCTTCCCCAAGGCTGTGGACGCTGGACTGAAACTCAGAATCTGCCAGATGAGCAGAATCTTTGCTCTTTGGCACATTTGTTGCTGATGGGGAATGAATTCCCATGGGGACATGGTTGACATGGTGTGGAAGTGACAGAAGTGGAGACATTCATGGATCAGTCACAGGAGTCTGTGAGGCTGAGGGATGTTGTAGGTGTCTGCTGTTTGCTCCCTGCTTGTCACAGCTTCTTGTTCAGGGCTTGACCAGGGAGGTGTGTGTGTGTGTGTATGTGTGTGTGTGTGTGTGTGTGTGTGTGTGTGTGTTTTGTGGTGGTCACACCCATCTCAGCAGATCTGTCAGCTTTCCCGCTTTTGTTAGAGGGTGATATCATGCTTCCTGGGGGGAGCTCTGGAAGACAATGAGCAGCCACTTTCCTCTAGATACAATAGGCGGAGTCAGGAAGGTAGTATTGACATTGCTGGGGCCTTGGAGCTACTACTCACTGCTCTGTGGCCGGCAGAGGGTGAACCAGCGTAACCTTGGCACACAGGCCTGGCTTGTACAAGGCATCTGGCTGCAGGGCCAAAGAGGACTCCACCCTAGAGACAGGAGTACTTCAGACATCTGGGAATCTGGGATGGATTTTAAATTCATATCCCTATATCAAAAACAACCCCAAACAAACAACAACAATGAAAAAAAAAAACAATCCCCCAAATAAAACAATAACTGGACCAGGAATAACAAAGATCAAACACCTATGTGCCAAGTCGCTTAATATAACTCTCAACATCCTGTCTAGTAGGTGTTATTATTCACTTTTTAAGTACCAAGGTAACCAAGGCTCACATGGTTAAATTACTTGCCCAAAGCTAAAACGTGTGGTAGGCATCAACTATTTGGAAGTTCCTAACATATCTACATTCAAAAGATGCCATCCCTTCTCACTGTAACTCTGAGGGAACTGTCACTCACTGGACACAGAATGTCCTTTCTATTGAAGAACAGCAGGTGGTCTATGAGGAGGATGCGAAATCCAACAGGAGTTTAGAATCAGCCTGGGACTTTTAATATAAGATGTAAGAGGTAAGATCTTCCCAAGGTCAGAGTCCCTGGCCACTTAGGGAAGCTGGTGTTTAGGAAGAGAACTAGGTTGATAGCTGAACAGAACTGTAATAGGCACAGATGTTATTTAATACGGGTCCAGTGCCGTGGGACCAGAGATCCATCCCTGTACCCTGTAATTACATGGACTTCATTATTTGTTTGGACTGCTTTGACCTGGTTTCTGTCTTCTGAAAGTGAAGCTTTCCAAATGGTCACATGCCTCCAGGGAAATGATGGAAAACAAGAGTTAAGCAAAGAATGACCTGAGCACACAAACTTTGAAACATGCCTCTTGGCTGCTGACAAGGTCACCTCAGGTTGTACCCTCAAAAGCAAGGAAAACATATGCTTTGGGGCAAGGGTTTTTAAAGTACAACAGCTTAGCTGTACTTGCTACAGTGTCAGTACGTGATATGCATTTACGAAATGGGATGGTCTTAACTGCTTTGTGTACAAAGCTGGACCCTCTTAGGCTGCCCGATGTGTGTGAGTACAGTGCAGGCCTCCATTCCTGAGCTAATCTATTTATGTATGTGTGGGGCTGACTCTGGCTTCTTTGACTGCTTAAGACCATCTTTGTATCAGGAAAAAGAGAAGGGCTTAAAGCTCTGGGTTCTTGGGCTTCTGTTAAAAAGCTGGGTTGTCGGGTGGGGAAATTCTTTGCTTGTGACTCATTCAGACAGCAAGGTGGAGCCCCCTACTTTTCCCCACTCGGTTTCTAACTTCTTCTTGTCTCTGAGTCTTGACTTAGCAGAGGCTCTAAGATAAATCACTTGTAAATACCCTCCTTATTTTATTTATCCCAAGCCTGTTGCTGTCTCATCAAATCAAGCAGAAGCTGCCACACCTTTTTACTTGTGGGGGTTTGAATGTAGGACCTTAGGTATGCAGGTTGAACACGTAACCATTAAGCTCTACACCCCTGATAGACTGCTTCTAGTGTAATTATGCTTGTTAGTATGTCATAATGCGGCATGCTCAATGCTTATGTGTTACAATAGCTCTGCTCACAACTTCTTTCTCCTAAATCCCCATCCCCCATCTCTGTTCTTTGTGTCCCTACCTCCTGCATCTGAAAACACTTACTACTCTTCTAAGGTTGATTTAATCATCCTCCAATTTTCATATTCAGACCTCTAACGTCAGCATCAAAGAAGGAGAAGGTGGTTGTGTCTGAACCTCTTCCGATGCCAGTCTTTGCCCACTGACTGCGTCAGCTCCTTGCAACTTTCAGACCTTCACATGTTGGAGCTGTGCTCTGTTCATGCTGGGTTACTTTCAGTTCCTAAATATTTACCTTCAAGCCTTTGTGTACTTGCATTTTGTTGGTTAGTTTTTGTCAGCTTGACAAAGCTAAAACTTTCTGGGGAGAGGAACCTCAACAGGGAAAATGCCTGCATCAAATTTGCCTATAAGCAAGTCTGAGGGACATTTTCTTGATTTAATGCTTGATGTGGGAGGGTCCAGTCCACCATGGGTGGTCCTGCCCCTGGGGAGGTGGTCCAGGGTGCTATAGAAAAATAGGTTGAGAAAGCCACCAAGCAGTGTTTCTCCACGGTCTCTTGAGGTCCTGCCCTGACTTCTCTGAGTGATGGACTGTAAATGTAAGATAAAATAAACCCTTTTCTCTCCAAGTTGTTTTGGTCATGGTATTTATTACAGCAATAGAAACATGACTAAGACAGACAGACAGACAGACAGACAGACACAACACACACACACACACACACACACTAAGACACACACAGACATATACATATGTATATGGACAAAAACTGGCAATGGAAAAGGTTCAAACGCAACCAACCATTATCTGTCTTTCTGTTTCTCTATCTCTGTCTCTGTCTCTATCTCTATCTCTATCTCTATCTCTATCTCTATCTCTATCTCTATCTCTATCTCTATCTCTATCTCTATCTCTATGATCTTCCTCTGCCTGGAATAACCTCTTCACCTCCCAGATATTAGAAGAGAATTCCTACTCTATCTAATAAGAGCAGATAGATGCATGTTTGCTGCAATGAAGAATTCTTGGAGAGGACAGGGTGTCATCAAGAGGGTGGCATTTGAGATGGACAATAGCCTTATGGAAAATCAGTAGATGTAAAGAGTGGAGGAAGATTATATAAATGGAGAGAAAAGCATTAAAATAGAGAATAAAACATTTAAGAACTACTTCTTTGGTTCCTCAGTATGATGTTGCTGTCACTCCAATGAAGAAAGTGCTAAACACTTTCTAAGGAAATTTGTCTTGAGATTAGATGGGAAGGAGACACTTATATGGGGCCTTTTAGGATGTAGTTTGAGGCCATGAGAGGAATGGAGGTGTTTCAGGCCTGTCTAGAAAGCAAGAAACAAAAATCAGCATAGGTCCGGGAACACCTGGGGAAGGGAGCGATCTCTTCTCTAATCATGCAGCTACTGGTAAGTTGCAGGTACTCCTATAAATAGATGCTCACCCAGGATCCTGTAAGCCACCTAATTAAAGTCATAGGGTCCCAACCTTCTGCTAAAATCCGTGAAGGTAGGAGGACATCAAGAGGTGATGTGGGTAGAAGAGGACACACAGAGTCTGCCCTGAGAGAATGAGCCCAGGAGAAAGGAGATTCTATGAGAAATGGTGGAGGTACTGGCACAGGAGAAAAAGGGCCTTGACAGTGTAAGTATGAGGGGCTGTTGTTGTGAAGTGTTTTCAGTGACTGGGCAGGGCTTGGGTTGAGAGCTAAGGAACTAGATCAGGTAAGCGTAGTTTGCTCTCTGAGAGATGTCTCCTGCCTGGCAACATTCTAACTCTGTGTGCTTTCCTATGAGCTTGCTTAGAGGGTGATCTATAAGGAAGAAGGATCCAGGTCCCTCTCTACCATCATTGACTAAGTACGATGGGAGACCATGCAGGAGTCTGAGGGAGGTCCAGGTCCTCTGAAGCAAGCAATTATTGTGGGTTTCTGAATGCATCATAACAGGAATGGGTGGGTTTTTTGGGGGGGGGGGTTGTGATACTCTGTTATTTAGTACAACAATCAGATTGGAATGATTCGTGCTTGTATATAATATTATATATGGCTCATGTTACTCTCATTATCCTCTTGTGCCCCACCCCACCCACAATGACCTTCTTTTGCAATTCGGCTTTCTCCTGCTTTCATATACTTTGGCAGGGGGTTGTGACCCTATGACTTTAATTGGGTCACTTACAGGATCCTGGGTGAGCATCTATTTATAGGAGCACAGGAAACTTACCAGTAGCTATGTGATTAGAGAAGATGGCTCCTCCTTCCCCTAGCAACCATTAACTGCCCATAGTTCCTCATGGAAGGGAGGGCCTCATGAATCCTTCGCTCAAGCAACTCTTAACTGCTGAAAATCATGGAATTCTTGAAAAAATTTTTTTTACTACCTTTTCAAAACAGAGAGACAGAAATACAGCTCTTGAGAATTAAAGTGTCTTCATTTGAGAGCATGTGGAAGGCAGAGTATGTAAGCATTTAAAGGACGTCCCGTGTGGTTGTCAGGCTTGTGTGTTTGTCCCTGCTTAATGCTTGTGCTGGTTAGTTATCACTGTGTGAGAGGCTACTTCCCCAAGTCGATGGCTAGAAACCGTTACTCACTTGGGTTTTATGCTGCAGGTGCTTGTACATCAGGGCAGCTCTGCTTCAGCTGGAGCAGCTGGGACAGCTCAGCTTCTTGCTTCCAGTGTGGAGTATGGGCTGTGTGGATGGCATTGAGCCTCCTCCTTGAGCCAGCGGGTTACAGTGGGAATTTGTTTTCCTAATGGTGTTATCAACCATTGAGAGGTAACAATGAAACAAATGAGTGAGATTTCCTTTAAGAACTTGGTTTAGGATAGCACTGCCATTCCTAAAATATATGCCATGCCTAAAGTCAAGGACTAGGAACTATACTAGCCCCGGAAGAGGCTAAATCAAGTACAGGGAGGTAATGAGGATGGAAGAGTTGGGACCAAGAGTTCAGTTGAATGCTATCCTTGAGCATGAGAAACTTCATCTGTAGAGCTTTCATCATATGAATACCTTCCTTCTGGGACTCTGTGGGGAAGAATGTGTGTGTGAATTCTAATAGCCGTCATATACAGCAGTGCTTGAATTTAGCGGCCATTAAGAAGATGTCAACATTGTAACATTGTCACTAATTTTATCCACCTAACATGACTATGCATACGCAGAGTAGCATAGAAAGGTTTGACTCCATGGATTGGCAGAGTTTCAGCCATTCTACCAGCAGCAGAAGGACTCCAAGGGGAAGTCTTCCAAAGAGCCCTCGAACAATTCATTTATAATTTCACTTTCTCTGTCTTAAAGTACCTCAGAGCCATAGACTCAAATCCCTACCCCCAGCATGTGCTTGCTTTGTTCTGCCTGGCGTCTCCGCTCCTCTATTCTGTGCATCTCATGTCCCATGTCAGCACTACAATGAACACAAACACCTGCCAGGAGGTGTGGAACTGGAGCCAGTAACAAATGCCAGCTGTAGAAACTCTGCCACGTCTAACAGGCCTGACCACCGAGTGACACTAGACTAATTCCAACATGAGTAATATGTGAGTCCCTCCAGCTGCTTCTGGGAGCAAACAAAAGGCAGTACTGTTGCCAGCCAGGGAAGGATTCCCTCTGGCTGGATCACAGTTTTCCCAGGGATGGCTTTCCCTGGGGAGAGCCAGTGACTTGGAATAGCTTCTATTAGGCATCCCCCAAATCTCCAACAGATTCAGTTTTGACAAAACTCAAAAGCATATAACCCTCACTGAGCCCAGTTTTCCACTTATCGGAAAGGGATTAAGAAGTGGGCAAATGAATCTGAGCCAGAGCCCCATCTGCATGTGACCTTGGATAAGTCACATCCCTTTTTGTGGAAGAAGGATAATGATGTTACCCACCCTAACAAGGTGTGAAATGAAACATGACCAATGCCTAGCAAAATACACATTAATAACAAACATTCAAAAACTATTAGCTGCCCTTATTTCCTGTCTCTCTGTACAATAAGCTAAAATTTCCCCTGAGCTTCTGTCTTTAAGAATCTGTATCCAGCACTCTCCCTTTATCTGTGGTTTTGTTTCCCACGGTTTTTGTTATCTGTTACCCTCAGGCCAAAATATTGCCCAGGAGGCTCCAGAGATAATTGCAAAGTTTCGACTGCTCAACATTGTGAGTCAAAATCTCTTCCTGTTCAGCTGCTCTACTTCACACAGACCTTTGTCCAGTGTGTCCATGCTGTATACACTATCTGCCCCTTAGTCACTTGAGTCACTATCTTGGATGCTAGGCTAACCATTGGGTACTACAACACTTGTATTCAAATAACCAGTGCTTTAAAATAATGATTGAGAAGTGACAAACTAGTAATGATGGCAAGGTGGATGCTCTAAAGCACAGGCAAAATATGTATAAGATGTCATCTATATTGGGAAAGATTTTTTTTTATTTTAAATTGTTTGTTATTATTATAAACAAAAGAAATTTCTTGATTTGTCAGTAGGACTATTATATGGTGAGAATGCATTGTACTAAGCCACCAAACTTTCCTCATCCCCCATGTTGACCAAACAATGCATGGCCAACATTGAATGCAGCAGTGTCACAAAACCCAATAGTGGTCATCACAGGTTCATGTAAGGTCCAACCCTGCAACTCTGGTCTTCTCAACACCTGCTAAGCTATAACTGTCTCAAATCATCTTCAGCTTCACAACCATTAAAACTACTTTCAAAAACATAAATTCAAAAAAGACTTGAATGTTAGGATAAGAACAATTTGACAAAGGGGAATTATACTTAATTCTTATGAGAACTTTTTATATATGATAAAGTTGTTGGAATTATTATAAAAATTTAGTAGCATGTAAATATAGCCCAAATGGCTCTTACTGTTTCATACTTGGTCTGCCTTACCAGGAAAAACTATTATAAGAATCGTATAGTAATTTAGCAAACATGGAAATTGAATGGATTTCAACATTTTTCATTGCAATGAATATGTATATGTATGTGTATATGTATATGATGTATATGTATATATATATATATATATGTGTGTGTGTGTGTGTGTGGTGTTGTATGTTGTGTGTTCTGAGGCTGCCAAGAATCTATGGAATTATGAAAAAAAAAAAAAAACCTCAAGAAGTCATGCTAACTTTACTGTTGTATATCACATGGCAAATGTTATGTGACAAGTGCTTAGTTCATAAAGGCACTAAATGGGTTGTGCATTTATAGAATAAAAGCATGCATGGAGCTTGGTACATTCTGCAATGTCAGACTTCCACTGAGTAACATGGACTGCTCCATCATTGACAAAGGCAATTGCAGCCAGGCAGTGGTGGCACACGTCTTTAATCCCAGCACTTGGGAGGCAGAGGCAGGCAGATTTCTGAGTTCGAGGCCAGCTTGGTCTACAGAGTGAGTTCCAGGACAGCCTGGGCTATACAGAGAAACCCTGTCTCGAAAAACCAGGAAAAAAAAAAAACAAAAACAAAAACAAAAAACAAAAAACAAAGGCAATTGCTGGACACAATATTCTATTCCGTACCTCTCCCTCTCAGCACACTTCACGATTCCCCAACCAACCCTTTTTATTCTAGTTCTATTTTTTCCCTAAGAGTGCTATTTGTTTGTTTATTTAATTAGTGTGTGTGCATGTGTGTAAGTTAGAGGACAGTTTATATTCTCTTCCTTCCACAATGTAAGTCAGAGGTCTTGTAGATATAATCATGAATAAAACAGAGTTTGCTGCAGAGAGTGTTGGTATTACAGTGTGAGGTGAAGGTAGATCTTCAGTAGGCTGTTTGTGGTAGCCATGTTCTGTAAATCCTGGGCACAGGACTAGCATTCTGCAAACCTCTGATCACAGCACTCCCATTAGTAGATCAATACATAACTCTACCTGTTTATGGCAAGTCATTTTTTTTATGCTGAGGAAACATCATTTAACATCACAGCCTTCTTGTGCTTAGGAAACTAGGCAGTGCTAGAGCACTGTGCTTGGAGACTTGCAAACAAAGAAGTACAAAAATACAAAAAAAAAAAGTGTCCCCGAATAAATTAAAAAGAGATGGTTTATAGTATGAGAGCTGAGCAGAAGGATACCTCTCCACCCAAGCTGGGAATCTGTGGTCTCTGCGTGCATTCAAATGCCTGGGAAATACTGAAGCGTGGATTTTGAGGATACAGGTAAACCTTAGCTAGTATGTAAACTCATAGAGATAGCATCTGTAAATAATCAGGCTCTGTTTTCACATACTGCTCTGCAAAACAGAAGCAAAGTAGACCCAATGTCACCCAGCTTCTTCTGGAAGTCCCATCAGGATTCTGTATTTTTACAGAAGCATGGTTTTCTGTTGTCACCCTGTCCTCTGCTCTCTACTCTGAGTGGCTTATCCACAGATCCACAGATATGAAGTATTTTCTCCATATTTTGGCATCAATGCTTAAAGAACTGTGAGGTCTCAGCTGCCCCAACCTGCTGCTGTCCACAGCAGATTATCTCATCTTGAAAGCATGGTTCCCAATTTCTGCAGCTTCTAAGAAGCCTGTCCAGTCCCGAGCCACACAGATACACAAAAGTGATTAGATTTCCACTAAGCCCATGATTCACTGAAGGAGATGTCTTTGAAATGCTTCCTTTTGCAAAACTGCTGTGTTAACTTTAATCACTGTTTTTTTTTTTTTTTTTATATATGATACAACAATGTTTTATAATTTTGTCCCATATGATGTAAAAAATGCTTCCTAATGATTCTAGTCAAACCTTTAAAGATACTAGTTTTGAAACTTAGTAAAATTATGACTTTTTTTTTTTTTTTTGGTTTTTTCGAGACAGGGTTTCTCTGTGTAGCCCTGGCCATCCTGGAACTCACTCTGTAGACCAGGCTGGCCTCAAACTCAGAAATCCGCCTGCCTCTGCCTCCCAAGTGCTGGGATTAAAGGCATGTGCCACCACCGCCCGGCTATGACTTTTCTATATTGAAGAATAAAGACATGGTGTTCAGCATGATAAACAATTGAGAGAATTCTGAAAAAGAATAGTGTTTTGGAAATAGCTCTACTAGGTCTTAATGTGGGCTACAATAGGCTTTATATTTTAAAAGGACTGTTTTTATGTGGATGGATGTTTTGTTTGCATGTGTGTTGTGTACCATCTGCCCTTGGAGGCCAGGAGACTTCAAATTCCCTGGAACTGGAATAACTGATGGTTCTGAGCAGACATGTGGGTGCTGGGAATTGAATCTAGGTTCTCTGGCGGGGGGACATCTACTGTTTTTCATCTGAGCTCTCTCCCAAGCCCCTGAAGTAGCTTTAGAACCATGGAGGGCAGTGTCAAGAGTTTGAACACACAGATCATCAGAAAGGGCAATCCACATCTGGATTTCTGTAGTTTTTAATGCAGTATAAAGAATATAACATCATGAAGAAAGAGAATGGTAGTTATAGGAATCTGGTGTTTTGTTTGGAAAAAGAGTTATTTAGTAAACACATCTCTTCCAAAGCAGAACACAGCGAGGCATGCTTCTACTCACAATTGTAGAGGCTGTGGCAGGGGGGATTGTCACAAGTTTACGAGACCAGGCTTAGTTACATAGTGACAGGACAGCCCAGGCTGCAGAATAAAATCCTATCTCAAAACCAAAACCAAAACCAAGTAAAATACCCCACAAAACAACAGCAATAAATCAAGCCATCACACAAAGATGGATCTTTTAACCTTAAAGAAATGGAAGAAATCACAAAAATAAAAGTCTTGCCTGACAGGGAAGACACTCTGATCATCAAAAGTAAAAATCAGTTTATCTGGTCATATATAATTCAAAAGTGAAATTTAGAGATATACACAAAAATGAGAAAAATACTTGCAACAAATATGGCAGACGACAAATATTAAACTGACATTTTGTTTAAAAGTCATTGCAGGGAGTTGCGTTTGGGAGGATGTTCGGAGCACACCCTCATAAGAATGGGAGGAGGGGGTATGGGATAAGGGGTTAGGGGGAGAATGGAGAGGAGATAACATTGAAAGATAAATACACAAAATATCCAATAAAAGTCACTGAAATCAATAGAATAAAACAAAAATAGGGAAAAGGAACAACAACAAAATATGTCCCTAAAAGGGAAGTATAGCTGGCAAATAAGGATACAAAGGAGTTTGCTCTAAAACTGACAAAGTGAGAGATCATTTTCCTGTGTCATAGCATAGAAGATGAGAAGCCAGTGAGAGTGTTCTGTATGCACACCAGGCTGAAGACAGGTGCCCTCTCATGGACCACAGCCCGTTAGAAAGCAACTTGGCATTGTTGAGCAGGCATCTTTTAAATGTTATGATAAGGCACAGAAAACATTCAGAAGATAAAATTGTATTCGATTTCAGCTGAGGGAAGAAAAATTTAGGCAGTAGAAATCTAGATAGTGATTTTTCTTTTTAAAAAATCATTTACTTCTTCGTATGTATGGACACCTGCTTGTCTTTATGTGCACCACAAGTGTGCAGTGCCACAGAAGTTAGAAGAGGGTGATGGGTCCCTTGGGACTGGAGTTACAGGGCATTGTGAACCACTTCATGTGAGTGCTGGGAACTGAATGTGTGTCCTCTGTAAGAGCAGCAGCAAGTGCTCTTAACAGCTGAGCCCTCTCTCTAGCCTCTAGAGATTAATTTGAAAGTATAGCCTTTGTGGGTTTCAGTGTCAGATATATTTTTATAATTAGAAAATAAGCTCATTCACACAAAGAATCGGATGCACAGAAAATTATTTTGTATAAACCAGTTAGCAACATTAGACAATATGTTCTCTTAAGAATATATTAGTATCTACACACAGATAACAAAGGTAGGCAGAGACAGGATTGGATGTTTGAATGGAAACATCTGTTAACCACTGTCTTTAAACACAACTACAGTTGTTCTATGCTGTGTTGTAAAATGTAGCTGGAAGAGAGAAAAATCAGAGTCTTAACCACAGATTATTGACCACAATCTAGAAAGGACTATAGGAAGCAAGCTCACAGGGTTAATTCTGATTTTCCGCACTGCCATGTTACAGTGTCATGTAATGTCTCAAACATACATTCCTCCTGTCACTAGAATGCTCATCGTTCTGTCTTTACATGAAGGAAGGAGTTTGGAAGGAGGAAAGTATGAAGATAAATCTCAAAAATGGGATTAGAATATCAAATACACATTACTTCTATTTTAATTAAAGGCTGAACAGGCCATGATTATTTTTAGGGTTGGGAAATAACTGGGAATACTCAAGAACTTCTGGCTTAATGAGTAATATCATTTACCCCTGACTCTGTACTTTGTTTCCATCTTCCATATAAGCCTTAGAAGCTACGTCAATTGAGTATAGGGAAGATGACAGCACCTCATAGCTGATCTCCAGTCTTCCACCACCACCCCTTTGCCATTACAATTAGCTCCTGATTCAGGCAGCATTGGAAGTCTGAGCTTCTGGTTGTTGCCTGTAAATACTTATATCCACATCAACTACTAGAACATTCTCCCCTTTGACAGCTCTGTTAGACTGTAAGCTTCTGGATTTTGTACTAAATTTATAGAAATTCCAAAAACGTGCTCCAGGAGCTGCCATGCTGGTGAGGGTGAAGGGCATGTCTGGGACTCTCGGGAGGCTCACCTCTTTGATCAACATCCTCAGTTACTTAGACTCCACTGATGATCCATATTATAGATTATGTTCTGGCATAGACAATCGAGAATCTGAAGTGATAAGTGGGTGTTCTGTTTGAAAAATTATTGGCTAAGGTAAAGGTAGAAGCTTGCATTAGCAAGTGGAAAATGAAGCATGAAAAGTTGATGTGCATCTTTCACTTTCTCTAGGCTCAGATCACATAACATGCAAAGCAATACTTTGCTGGGTTGACTATTCTAATAGAGAGGACGTGTTTTAGTGAATGAGCTTTATGACATTGATTTTACTTATTGCAAAAACTTTATGCAATATATTCTGATCATGCTCTTCTCTCCCCAAATTCCTCCTAGATCCTCCCCACCTCCCTACCTACTCAACTTTGCTTTATTTCTCTCTCTCTCTTTTTGAAACTAACAAAAATCAACAAGCAAAACAAGACATCCCAACATAAAAACAGAGAAATCAAAATAAATAAGCAAAAGACCACTAAGACAAAAACTAAGATATTTCATCTCATTTAGTCCTTCCAAGTCTCTGACTCTCTGCACCTATGACATTGACTTTTGACAGCGTTGTGGTGAGGTATGCTTGCTGCTAGTACTGTTACTGCATTGATAATTAATACAGTATAAACTAGGACTAGACAGTTATCTCATTTACTCTGTGAGACTTACTGCCCTCAAACTGAGGTTCTTTAGGAGCCCAAGGACCATGATGGATGGATGTTTTTTTCTTCATTGATAATATTTTAGTCTTGCTCATTCTCAAATGTTATAATTTTGAAGTTGGTCACACATACCTTAGAAGCCAAGTTTGAATGTCAATCATACAAAATAAAGCAAAAATTTGACTATCTTTAAACACATTCAATATTACACAATTTATACATTTAAATCAATTTAACATAACTTTATTCTACCAGCACTCTGAGTAGTGAGTCATATTACAATTCTGACTCCAGAGACTCTAGATCTCAGTTTCTAGAGCACAGGGGTTGTAACCTAGTATTATAAAAATGTGTCATCTTTAGGGCACAGTTAGATTTAATCTGTAAATCTCCTACAGAGTAAAACTTATCCTCAAGATCTGCTGCTAGAAGGAAGATGCATTCAACAATACGTAAAGAAAAAGTAAGATTTTGCAACACAGCTCTATATGCCCCGACTTGGGACAGTTTCGGAGTTTTCAGAACATGCAAGCTGTGTCTCATTTCTTATCCAGGTTGATGTTGCTTCTCTAGGCTGTTACTTTATGAAATAAGAGAAGAAATGGGTGTAAAGTGCAAACAGGAACGTTTCATTTTATTTTAGTCTACTGTTACAGAGCTTGGAAGGGTTTATTAGCTCATTTTCTCGAACTCTTTTCCCTGTATATAAGATTTAAAAAAATCCTATCTACAAACATTTGCTTTTCCTTGTGATGGCTCTGCAGGCAGGTTGTCACTTAGGAGGATGTGGCTGTGACACTTTTGGAGGAAAACAAAACCCATTTTTTTTGCATTGACTTCACAACTTTAGGGATTCATAAATCAATATACCAGGATCATAAATCATCATCACCTTTATCACAACAATCACTGTATCATCTGCTGTGTCACATACTCCTTTTGTTATTGTAGAGATGGGGGTAGTATTTTTCTATGTACCACAGGCTAGCTTTACACTTGCCTCAGCCTCTTGGGTGCTGGGATTACAGGTTTACGTTACTATGTCTGGCATATATTCTTTTTAAATGAACACACACATATTGTACACATTTATGGGGCACAATGGGATATTACACTATGGTATACTATTCATTCCAGGGTAAACATCTCTTACACATTTGTTATCACCTCACTTAGTCATCCTACTGTACAGTAGAATATTAAATGTCTATCTCCTAACTTCATGCCTGTTTACCGATATCGTCCCTTCAGGCCCCTGCTATCTCAACCCAGCCTCTCACACACTTAACATTACATCTATAAAATCTACAAAAGATGTTTTCCATATTTATATGTTCATTTACCCATCCTTATAGAAATGCTTAGAATAAGTATCTTTACCTATCTTTACTGATGACCAGTCTGAGATGCAAAGGCTAAATAGCTTGTTTATGGTTTGAAATTGCCTAAGTGATATGAGGCAGTCAGAACTGAAACGGGTGTTCTATTTCCCTGGTCTCTGTCACATTTTGTTTCACAGCGCTGTTTTGAGATAGACAGCTCTACCCAAGCACCTGGAATCAGGGAGGGCTGGTTAGGCTGTCATCAGGATGAAGGTGTTCTTTTTTCTTTCTTCCCAAGAATTCAATTTCAAAGATTTTATCTTTTTATTCTTTGTGTACAACACTGCTATCCAGAGATAGCTACTGTTAGAATTTTCTAGATAAGGCTAATTTGTAGCCCTCTCTTCGGAAGTGAGTTGCCCTCCACAAGCATTCCTTTGCAAGGGTGCTTGCATTCTCATTGTTTTCTCTGAAACTGATCTTTGGCCCTGGTCTGGTCTAATTTAATTTGAATATCCTCTTGTCTGCCTCTGCCTGTGCCTCCTCATTGGTCAACTTGCCACCCCTCCAGGCAAGCAGGTCAGGTTTAACCTCAGCTAGAAATAAGAATACCAAGAATTCATGTGCACACGGGCACACATAGGTACAGACTGACACAGGCAGGGCATCTATAAGTGTGACCTGCTGGCTTAATGAGAGAGAGAGATATTATTTATCCTGGGCTAATGCAGACAAGTTTACACCAAGAACCACCTTTGTGTTTGTGTCTGAGTTTCTCTCTTTCTCTATCTCTCTGTCTCTCTGTCTTTCTCTCTCTCCTCTTTCTGTGTTGCCTGTTGGAATGTCAGTTGAGAGGATGTTAAATTTATGCATTGATTTAGTTCAAGTTTCCATCTTACCAAATTCTGTCTTTTTAGAATTAGGTTTATTCATTTTATCGCAGTGTAAGTATTTTGTTTGGAGGTGTGTCTGTGCATCACGTACATGCTTAGCATCTATGGAGGTGAAGTCATATCCTTCAAAGCTGGTGCTATGGATGGTTGTGTGTCACCACATTGGTGCTGGGAACTGAATGCAGGTCCTCTACAAAAGGGACAAGTGCTTGTAACTGAACAATCTCACTACCCTTTCCATCCCACCTTGTTAAAATCACACAACATCTTTCCACGTTTTTAGTATTTTTACCTTTGTTTTTATTTATTAAACATATTTTTGAGTTTAACAATCACCAAGTTTTATTCTTGTTTTAATTTGATGTTATAGATGGTTGTGAGCCACCATGCCAGTGCTGGGAATTGAACCCATGTCCTCTGGAACAGCAGTTAGTGCTTTTAACTGTTGGACCATCTCTATAGTCTCATTTCACCTTATTAAAAATCACTTAATATCTTTCTATGTCTTTGAATTAAAAAAAATTGGTAAAACTTTACAGATAGTTTGTAGACTCTATGGATTTTATGCTTCATTATTATGTCATATACTCATATAATAATGGTATACTAAGCATCTTTGGCTTTGAAGATAAACCTATATTATATACAGAGGACAAATAGTTTAATGAATGAATTTATTTCTAATTGGGATTTTCACAATGAGACAGTTTTCTTTGAAATCTTATGATTATCATTTTCTCTTTTTTTTTATTTTCTTCCTCTCTTGAGTTTCATCTCCTGAGAATACTTCTTGAATTGTTTATAAAAATACAAAAATAAACATATAAAGACTTTGCTTCTGAAAGCAGTGTGAGATTATTATAGTGGGAATGAGAGTAGAGTTCTTTTTATTTTCTAGAAATTCTTTTACTTTAAAAAAATCTTTTAATAATTCTTTAGAAGATAACTTTATATGTTTTAAAAAAGAGATTGGTTTGGCTTTTTTTCCTCCAACAAAATATGTTGTTTAAGTTGATTTATTGTAGTGTGGTATGGGTTTTATGATGGTGTAGCAATACCAACTTACAAATTGCTCTTTGTTGGGTGTCATTAAGGAGAAAGTTGGAGTGAAGAGAAAAACAAAGCTAATATTACAGTGTTGCACACTAGTTCTTGCATGAACTGAGCTGTTAATGAGTGACATAGTCCTGTGCCATTTACTCAGGAACTGCTGTTGGGCCTCCTGGGCCCTACCTCTCCCGCCACCTCGGCGGCATAGTCCTTCCTTAGAATCTCTAGACTGATCTATCATTCAGCAACAAAAGGTTACTGTCTGGCCCATGTTCTTGGATTCTCCTTACTGATGAGGCGTCTATTTTGACTGGTTCACATTGTTAATTATTTTGAATATTGCCTTTGAGCTGGTCAAATGTATCCAAGTTAGAAAAACTCAATTGCACATTCTCAGTCTAACTGTGTATACACTCCTCTAAGCTATTTGTCCATCCATTTGTTTTTCGGATTTTATAAATGTTGTGGGTCTCAGCATTATCTTGGAAGATTTAAGTTTTTCTGTAGCTTTGAGTATTTGTTTTCTTGTGCATCTGTTTAACATAACTTTTTTTCTTGTATGTCTGTTAAATCATAACTAATTCTCAAACTTACCTTCCAATATTCTTCGCTCTATGATTCAATTGTTTTTACACTTTCCCAATGCTTTCTTTTATCCCCTCCTTTCTCCTTTGCTTGTTTGGCTAGAATAGTAATGTTATGTTTCCTAGTTGTCTTAGGATTATATTGCTGTAATGAGACACCATGGCCAGGGCAACTCTTATAAAGGAAAACATTTCACTGGGGTTGACTTACAGTTTCAGAGGTTTAGTTCATTATCATCATGGTGGGAAACATGGCAGCACGCACGCAGACATGGTGCTGGAGAAGGAAGTTGATCCTCAGGCAGCAGAAAGAGACTGTATGCCACATTGAGTGTAACTTGGGACCTCAAAGCCCACCTATACAGTGACATACTTCCTTCAACAAAGCCACACCTACACCAACAAGGTCACACCTCCTAATGGTGCCATTTGCTATGAGCCAAGCATTCAAACACCTGAGTCTATGGAGACCATACTTATTCAAACAACTACACTAGTCATTTGTACTACATACATTCTGATTTAGAATTTTAGTATTGTCTAATATTTTTTTTAGAAGCATACCTTACCCCACTTGTATTGATTTCTAATAATAGTGGAGCCAATTTTTGAGTCTCTGTGTAAATACAGTCCTTCCATACCAACTTTCTCTCATCTTCCTTTCCTTTCCAAGCTCTTGCTAACTTACTTTGGAGATTGAAATTCAATTTCCTTTTTCTACAGTAAAGATTGCTAATTTAAGGGGATTTTTTTTTGATATTAGCAGTAGTTTAATGAATAAAGTAGGGTTGTAAATAAACACAGACACACAGACACACAGACACACAGACACACACACACACACACACACACCACACACACACACACACATTAACCCCAAGACTCAGGAGGCAGAGGCATGTGGATATCTGTAAATTCAAGGCTAGCCTGCTCTAGCTGGAAAGTTACAATCTAGCTAAAGTTGCATAGTGAAACTCTGTTTAAAAAAAAGTTGATGAAAATACGTTTTAACAATAACTTGGTTATTTGTAGCTGTAGATGTAATAACTGGTAGATCTAACGTTTCAGTTGGCCCCATAGTTGTCATTTTTCATTCCCCCTGTCTTTATAAGCTGGAAGAGGCTATAGGATATGAGTTGATGATGTTTAAAGCCTAAGATTCAGGCTTCAGTGTTAATTGGTTATATTTTCATCACATGATGTTGTTACAGAGATGACCTAACATTTGACACACTTTAAGTTACTTTAAAGTTTCCATAGTTGGAAAAAAAAAAAAAACAGGTGTGGTGTGTTTGGACTTTCAGTTTTGATAGTTATGCTGGGTGGATTTTTACTGTAAACTGCCAGAAACTACAGTCACCAGGAAAGATGGATTGCTTCCTATGGCATGACTGTGAGGCATTTTCTTGTTTGTTAATTGATGTAAGAGGGCCCAGCTCACTGTGGCTGGGATCATCCCTAGGCAAATAGTCCAGGGTTGCATAAGAAACAGCCTGAGCAGAGAGGGTAGGCCAGTAAGCATCCTTTTTCTTTAGCTCCTACCAAGTTACTGTCTTGACTTCCCTCAATAAAGGACTGCAGTTGGGACCTACAAACCAACTCAACACTTTTCTCCACATTTGCTTTTGGTCGTGGAGTTCATCACAGCCACTGAAAACAAACTAGGATAGTATTCCATGTTTGATTTCTAGATTTTGAGTTGTGCAAAATAATAGAACATGAGTTATTTTCAGCCTGGGGATTTGAGCTGTAATTTGGAAGAAACTGGACTTCGGTTGACAAGTATCACTAGGGAGAAGGAGCAGCAATAGCTAGAAAGGAATGGAGCATGAAGTTTGATCAACAGCACTGACATTTTACAATAGTTCAAGTGAATGAGAATGGAGTGTGAGAAGTCATCTATGTCAAAACAGCCCTAGCACATAGGCTATGGGCTCTTGGATGAAGGAGAATGTTATTGACAATGGCACATCATTTTCAACAACCCTGTGATGGTTTGGATATACTTGGACCACGGAGTAGCACTATTAGGAGGTGTAGCCTTGTTGGAGTATGTGTGGCACTGTGGGGGTAGATTTTAATACCATTGCCCTAACTGCCTGGAAGCCAGTATTCTGCTAGCAGTATTCAGATGAAGATGTAGAACTCTCAGCTCCTCCTGAACCATGCCTGCCTGTATACTGCAATGCTCCCACCTTGATGATAGTAGATTGAACTTCTGAACCTGTAAGCCAGCCCCAATGAAATGTTGTCCTTTGTAGGAGTTGCCTTGGTCATGGTGTCTGTTCAAAGCAGTAAAACCTTAACTAAGAGACCCAAAATTAGAAAAATTAAGAAAAGAAAATGAAAGATTGGAAAGATAGACACCTTAGAGGTTAAGAGCACTTGCTCCTCTTGCAGAGAACCCTACCTAAGATCCCAACATCTACATGGTGGCTTACAACTACCTATAAATACAGTTCAAGGGGATCTGATATACTCTTGTGGCTTCTTGAGACTGAGTTCAACCTGCAAATTCTACACTCCTGACACAAAGGTATCCAGCAGGCACTTTCCTCTGAGGTAAGGGCAATGCCACTTGCTGAGTTTTGGAAGATGAATTGCAAGTGAAGTCCAGGAGAAACCTGCTATTTACGATCCATGGTCTTATGCCTGGAACATAGAGTACACATCTGTTTCTAGTGGAAAGAACTCAGGCAAATGAATACCATCAGACAATATGTATGAGGGAAACTGTCAGAAGAGGAAGGGCTATGAATTCTAGGATGCTTTACACTTGAGGTCTCATGTAGCCACCAGCATTCCTTCTTCTGTCTAAGCCAGTTTCCTTGTCTGAGGTATGGAGATAATCATGTGCAAGAATTAACAATACATTTAATTTATCTGGATTGAGCTAGGTACTTAATTCATAGCAATTGTGTTATTAAAAATAATTTTAGTAACCATGTATAATTAAAAAAATAGAACTAGCAAATACTCTATAGAAGTGATCTACAAACTGGTTTTCTTAAAGAAATAGAAGCTTAGGGAGTTGCCCAGGCCTGGGAGAATAGATGTAAAGCCAGAAGCCCTGTCAATCCACTGAAAGTATGGCTTTATTTGTTCATAGGTATTGTTTATTATCAGGATAGACCCAAAGGGACAAAGGAGAAATTATGGAACCTGGAGAGAGCAGTGATAAGAGAAGCTTGTGCACTGTAGATGGCTCAGAGAGAAGGGGGTTGGGAGAACAACTGCCCTGCAAAATCTCTCTTCCATCCTCCTCTCTTGTTGGTACTGTCCAGTAGCCAAGACTGGAAAGACAAGATAGGATCCAGGGATCTAGAGCTGCCATGAACCAGCTTCAGTTTGGAGAAGGTTTCTGGGAGAAGGGTTGTTTGAGAGAGGCGAAACAAATGGCTTGAAGTCAAATCATGGGTCACAAGCTGATGGTGTATGTTCTGCTAGAGACAGCTTTCCAGATTGCTCTGTGTGTGTGTGTTCTGATTTCTCTAGAGATCTCTAGACAGCTCTCTGCTCAAGACATATGAGACATCTCTGCTGCAATACTAAAAAATCTCTGAGTAGCTCATCTCTTGGCAGACCAAAAGCCCGATCTTTTATTTTACATATTTTTACCCCAGATTCTCTTTTGATTATCCCTGTGAATCAACATCCTATGACCCCAGCCCCTTAATTCTTAGAAAGAGACAGCAAACACAAGCACAGACAATAAGATACCTGGGTAGGACCCCACCCTGAAATTACCATCCTTACTATGTCCTGGTCCTGTACCTAAACTCCCTGTGTCCCAGGTTGACCTTGAACTCAGGCATCTGCCTACCTTTGTATCTGCCTTTTCTTTGTATCTTTCTGACAAGCTGGCTCATAGTGCAACTGCCTCTGTTCCTTTAGATCTGTGAGGCTTCTTATATAATTCATATTGCATCCTTATATTTTACATAGTTGAGAAATTATATATTTTCAAACTCATGTTTTCAATGTTCTTTCCCAGAACCTTAAGGATTATCCTGACAGTCACAGCATTCTATCATTTTGCTGAGACATAGACACTCCCTTGTCTCCTGGACTTACACTGTCTCTGGTTATTGTGGAGTTATTAACCTGAGCAGAGAGGACATTTCTTGAAGGAAGAATGTGAAAATACACACACTATTATATAAACAAGCCATACACTCATAGCAACCATCAACACTTGTGGAGGCCCATGACCTGCTGGCTCTGTTCCAGGAGCAGAAAACCATTTAAAACTGTCCCTTACATGGCCAGAGCTGGGTAAAGAAGGGTGGGAAGTAGCTGGAGAAGAGAAAGTGCACAGGGTATACTGGCTGGGTGTGGTTGTACATGCCTGTAGTCCCAGCCACCTGGGACACTGAGATGGGAGGAATGCTTAGGCACAGTTCAGGGTCAGCCCAGGCAGTATGGCAACAGCCCGTCTCACATGGAAATAGTGAATAAACTGGCATACTATAATTTGACTTAAATGTGGAAATAGTTGTACATGCTAGAGTATCTGATTGGAACACATAATGAAATCAGCTCCCTCAAGAGACTTGCATGTCCATTTTTCTCTCTGTCTTTAAAATCCTATGAATAGTTAATAAGGAATGCCTGCCAATAGTTTTGTGGAATATTCTCTGACTGTAAAATCAAGCTGACATTATTCCTCCACTCCCTTGCTTTAGTGTTAAAATTCTAGTCAAGCATGTCTTTGTAATAAGAACATTGTGAAGAGCCAGTGTTTGGTAGCATATAATGTTTTCTTACAGAATTTGCAACATACTTTTGCTCCTGAACTTTTGAAACAATACAATCTATAATTCTTCTCCCAATGAGACTCAGTAGGCAAAAAGGAATTTGCCATCAAGTCTGACTACCTGAGTTTGATTACTAGGATATGTGTGTGTGTGTGTGTGTGTGTGTATGCATGCATGTGTGCACACACATACACATCATAAAGACGTGTAATTTTTTATTGGATATTTTATTTATGTACAATACAGATGTCATCCCCTTTCTCCATTTCCCCTCCCTAGAACCCCCTACCCCATCCCCCCTCCTCCTTTATGCTTTTATACCACAACATGTAATTTTTTAAAAATTAAAAATTAAATCTTAGGAATGGCTGTCAGGCCCAGGAACACATTGGGCTTTGGGTTAGTTTGGTGCAGATATCTATGGCAACTGCTCAGGTGCATCCCTCAGTAATCTCTCATCCTGCCCTGTGTCTTCATGCCGAGGTGTGTGTCAGACGGCTTTTAGGTGTGCAGAGAATCGACTTCCTATTAAGGTCAACCCTACAAGAAGAGGGCAAGCATCAAAGGGCTTCAGAAAGAAACACGCGATCCTCCTTAGTATTCTATCAGCCTGGCCTGCTTCCTGTCCATGAGTGTTTGAAGTATATGGGAGCACAGGCACACAGCGGGACACAAAGCATTATTAGCTCTCTTTTCTGAGGTACCTTAGCTCCAAGATCTCTGAGGAAAACAATTATTTTTATCTCAGGATGAGGGCAACAGAGATGGTGGTTTCATGTGGATATTATATATATATATATATGTACGTGTATGTAATTTTTTGCCATGCTTATAAAAATGTCCCTTAATACAAACAAAATTCAGTGATTTAATAGCTATTTCCCATTTTACAAATGAGGATGATGTGACAAAACTCTGAGATTGAGAACTTCACTGTCCCATGAGTGATTGTTTGTGTGAGATAAATAGAAACTCACAAAATAATTCCCTTTGGAGGGGCCTCCCCTTCTTGGAGGAGGAGAAGGGAATAGGTATGGGGAGGAGCTATGTGAAGAGGGGAGGAGGAGGGAGACTAATATTGGGATGTAAAGTGAGTAAGTAAATAAGTTAAAGAAAAAAAATAGTTCCCTGGGTTTAAAGTCAATTACATTTGGTGGGTACTGAAGTTCTTCCAATTCAACCCAACCATATTAAACAATCTATACTGTGTAGATGCAGTGCTTGGGCACTGCAGAGGTGAAGGTTGGCAAAGCATAGGTTTTCCCCATTGCTTCACTCTCTAAGGAAGGGGACAGACAAGTCAGTGATAAACTAGAACCCTTCATTAATTTGGTTAGTTGTGTGTTCTTTCCTATTTAATTTTTACTTTAAAATTATAAAGGAAGTGGAGTATTAAGTGTGCAAGCAGTGAGTGCTCACACTGCTTCTGCCCCACTTCGGATCCCTGTGCCTGACAGTTTGGTTAACTAGAGGTAGCCACTGCCTTGTTTATTCACAGAAAATTTAAAGACATTATCGTTAAGTGTTATGTGCAACAATGTTTGCCACCAAGTGAAAAACTTCATTACATAATACTCTAGTTGCAGAGAGGTTTTTGGCTTTTTCTGTAGTTAAATCTATCAGTATTTTCCTTCATGGTTTTGATTATTTTCATCCTTTGAGTGAACAGACTGTAAGTCTGTTGAAGTCCAGAGACTATAGTTTATTCTTCTCTTCACTCACAAAATGTAGCACAAAGCTCAGTACTCAAGAGTTTATTGAATATATTGATGATAGTCTCATTTTTATATATGTTTGTGTGTGTTTGTGTATGTATGTGTGAGTAGGTGCACGTGCATTTTGTTGGTGTGGGTGTGCATGTGGAGGTCAAAGACAACCTTGAGTGCCATTTTGCAGCCACTATGCACCTTGCTATTTTTTGGAAACAGGGTCTCTTTTTCCTCTGGGCTCACCAATTAGACTTGGCTGACTATTGAGACCCAGGGAACCACTTATCTCTGCCTCTCTAGCTCTGGTGTTACAAGTGAATATCAATGTGTCGGGCTTGGTTATCAAGCACTTTACTGAATGAGCTATTCTTCGGTATCTAGTCTCATTCATTGTTAACCTGTTCATTTATTAATGTGTTCCCTTTATCAATTATAACAATTATGTCCCAAGCATTGTTAGAGGTAGAATGATGTGGAAAGTAGATTTCTTCATAGTATTTGCAATGGAGCATGGTGAATTATGAGTTTCATATTTCTGCAATGTGATCTTGGGTTTATTGAGCATCTGCGAGTCTTCCTCCCTCCCTCCCTCCTTCCCTCCCTCCCTCCCCTCCCCCCTCCCTCCCTCCTCCCTCCCTCCCTCCCTCCCTTCCATCCTTTCTTTCTTTTTTTTTCATTTTGAGACAAACCATTTGTATGTAGTCTAGGTTGGCTGCAAATTCATGATCCTTTACCTCTGTTTCTTTAGTGCTAAGATTATAGGCTGTATATATGTCTGGCTTGAGATTTTAGTTTTTTAGCCTATAAAATGGACTATAGATGCATTTTCTTCAACATCACAACATTTCATACGGATGGTGTTTGTAAAGGCTATAACAGTATTTTCTGTCCAGTATATAATACAAATGTTAGCTTTCTTTTCTGACCAGCATAATAGAAAAGTTGCCAGGTGGCCTAGATTTCCTTTGCCAATCTCAGCAGCTATCAGGATTCTGAATTGCTTTCATGGTTTGCTCCTGTAATAGTTTTCAGTGGGAGATTCTTAGCCCCTCCCCCTGTGTCTGTGTGCAAGCCAAGTCATCAAATTATTTTCTTTATTAGTAGCTAAAGAACAGAATGATGAAGAGCTAAGGGTGTTGTCATTGAGAACAGAGATGTCTTTTTCTGGGTGATGACACACACATTTTGGGGCAGCATAGATGATTAGGGAACTTGGAAGACTACTTAGGTAGCAGAAGAGGCCAGAAAGTAAAAGTAGTTGAGTTCATACAGTCATACCACACCACACATTTCCTGGTAATGAATAAACAAAGTTCAGTGAGGGAATTTGCCTTGATGTTATCCAGTCTTATTCTCATTGTGACCAAATCAACAAGAAGACTACTTAGGAGGAACGGTTTCAATTGACTCATGACTTTAGAGGTCTTCGTCTGTGGTTCACGTCTTTGTTTATTCTGTGCCAGTGGTGAAGTGGCACTTGATGTGGTGGGAGACAGTGGCAGAGTTTACTCACACTCTAAGCACAGGAAGCAGAGAGAGGAAGGATCTGGAGACTAGGTACAACCTTCAGAGGCATGCTCCCAGTGACCAACTTCCTCCAGCAAGTCTCTACTTCCTCTAACACCTTCCCAAAACAGCATGGTGAATGGAGGTCTAAACATTCAACACAAGAGGTTATGGAGAGGGCAGCTCATCCTCAAACCATGAAAGCCTCTTTGAGTAAAGTTGGGTTGGGAAGCTCATCACTGTTGGGCTTGGGTATCTCATCTCTGGGTATCTCTATTCTCTTTGCTTTATATTTTTTCCTACTTTTTGATTAACTCTCTTCAGTGTTTTTTCTCTTTTGTCCTAGTTTCTCCTGGTGCTATGCTGACAGATTTGTAACTGCTCTGAATTCCCTACCCTCAATATAGATTTGGTCACTTATTTTATTGCCTGAATTGAGGGAAAGAATGCCAGAAAAAAAGTGAGAACTGAGGTCTGGCTTTAGCTTTACTCCGTGCAATACAGATCACACTCCATTTGTATAAAATATGCAGCTTCTATCAGATCACTCCAAGGTTCAGTTTTAAAAAGTCCCCAGCTTGATAGTACCACACTCTTCCAACTCTGATACTTCCCAGGATGTCAAATGTCCAACATGTCCAACATGTCAAATGTGCAAATGTCCAACAACAAATATCTGTATGATGCTCGGCTTGTTCAATGCTCCTTATAACTAACCATATTTGTTTGTTTATTATTTATCCTGAATGGTAATTTCTGGCATTGAAGATGGAGAGAAAATGTCTTTCTCTCTGTCAGACGGACAAGGACCTCATTTGGCTGGAAAGCAGGGATGGGAAGTGGGAATGCCCCTGGAAGAAATTGGCTTGGCACAACTCCTGCATAAAAATAGTTTGTTACAGGGACACAGCCCAGTCACTTCCAGAGTGCATTTGCCTGATTCTCAACTCCTAGTTACACATTAGTAATTTCCTTTGTTATTTCCAGTCTTGTGCATTGTGGTATCTATCTGTTAGATGTCTAACATCTTAGAAGGAACTTTGAGGATGAAGCCATTGCTCAAACAGTTGCTGTATACATGAAAGGATCACAGAGAACAAAAAGAAAAGGGGTGGGGCCGTGGAAAATAGGGTTGGGGAGCTGGATTCCTTTCATGGAGATTAGAAGGCAGAAACATCCTAGAAGTAACTTACCATAGGCTTTACGAAGCAACAAGTATAATTTAATGCCAACTTTAGTACAAAGTTAAGATTTCAGAAGGCATTCCTTCTAACTAATCATTTAAAAAAAAAAATCCTGACCTGTAGTCATTCTTCTGGAAAAATCATTCTGTCTTTTTATGTCTTGCATAGCCTCAGTAACTTGAATCCTCTTTTGCTTTATTCTAGAAATGTACTTATTTATGTTGTTAGTGTGTGTGCATCCATGTACACATGTGCATGCAGCACAGGATGTGGCGGGAAGTCAGAGGACAAATTTATGGAGTTCTCTCACTTTTACATGAATCCCAGGGATCTAACACAGGTCACCAGGGTCTCCTGGTAACTACCTTTTCTGCCATCTCACTGAGCCCATAGCTATTTTATGCTAAATATCTACAAACTTTCCCCTCCCATGCCAATCAGGTCTTATTAAGTTCACTTTAAACCACCCTGCAGAGTTGTACAATTCCCTATCATGGTACTAATACTATATTCATCAGTGTGATTAATTTTCTATATCTGTCTTTCATGTTTATTTGTAAGCCATGGAGAGTTGCAATCTCCAACCTACCATTTAATAAACAGTGTTTATTTAATGACATACATTTTTATGTATAATTTTCCTCTTATATTTCCTCAAACAATTGCCCAACTATTCTATGTAGCTTTTGCATTATCTTTGTTTCCTTGGCTCCTTGCAGGTCAGCTAAATTCCAGAACTCCTTTTTAGCTAAGCCTTTTGAGGTTTGTGCCCTTTATCTGGTCTTCGAAGTGCTTTGGAACAAGATAGAACTAATAGTCATATGAAATGCATATGACTTTCAGATACCTTTCTCTGTTTACAAAAGGAGGATCCTCTGAGCTTGCCAGTCCTTCAAGGTCAAAGACCTTGTTAATCAGAAGTTGATTATTTGAGTGTGTGCCACTGGATCTGCAGTGTGTTCTATTGGGTATGTTCTATGGAGTGTGCTCTATGGAGTGTGCTCTATGGAGTGTGCTCTATAGAGTGTGCTCTATGGGGTATGCTCTATGGAGTGTGCTCTATGGAGTGTGCTCTATGCAGTGTGCTCTATGGGGTATGTTCTATGGAGTGTGCTCTATGGGATATGCTCTATGGAATGTGCTTTATAGGGTATGTTCTATGGAGTGTGCTTTAATGGGGTATGTTCTATGCAGTGTGCTCTATGGGGTATGTTCTATGGAGTGTGCTCTATGGGATATGCTCTATGGAATGTGCTTTAAAGGGTATGTTCTATGGAGTGTGCTTTATGGGGTATGTTCTATGGAGTGTGCTTTATGGGGTATGTTCTATGGAGTGTGCTTTATGGTGTATGCTCTATGGAGTGTGCTCTATGGGGTATGTTCTATGGTGTATGCTCTATGGAGTGTGCTTTATGGGGTATATTCTATGCAGTGTGCTCTATGGGGTATGTTCTATGGAATAAGCTCTATAGGGTATGTTCTATGGAGTGTGCTCTATGGGGTATGATCTATGGAGTGTGCTCTATGGTGTGTTTTATAGAGTATGCTATTGCTGTTTTACAGGGGAATAAATTCTCATTGACATTCATGACTGAAATTTTCACTCATCTGTTTGAAAAGAAGTTAAAATTGATGACTTTTGAATATGTTTAATAAAGCAAAATCATTCTTGTCAAATAAAAATCAAATGTAGAGTCTAAGTGTAAGACTTGAGCAGCTCAGGAAGACTGACTATGCATGTGGAAAGGAGGCAGGTTGGAACTCATTCTGTTGTTTCACTCATCTTTATTCTTAGAAACTTCAAGAGCATCACTTAAGAAAATAAAACGAATGAATCCTTGAAATCCAGTTTAAAAGCATGATTCTTTCTCTAAGCTTGAGTTCAATTTAATTTGATTCAGGTCCAAAGTCATCCTACTTCTAAAGAAAAAGATTTTCATTTCCATAGTGTTGTTAATCACGATGCAAAGCAATATCAAGTGGGAGAAAAATCTAAGTGTGAAAACAAATGTTAAGGGCTGAGGATATAGCTCAATAGAGAGCTTGTCTAGCATTCAGAAGGTCCTGAGTTCAAGCCCCAGCATGATTAAAAACAAAAGGAGGAGTTGGAGAGATAAATCAGGTGGTAAAGTGCTTGCCGTGTAACCATGGAGAGCTCGACTCCCAGTACCCATGTAAAAGTCAGGTGTGCTGCTACATTCTTATAATACCAGAGCTGGAGAGGTGGAGACAGGCAGATCCCTAGGGCTTGCTTGGACAGTGAACCTAATCTAGTCAACAACCCAAGTATCATTGAGAGATCCCATTTCAAACAACGAGGGGGTGGCTTTGGAGGAACAGCACCTGAGGTTAACCGATATTCCTGACACTCATGTACATTTACATGCACACACACCTGTACACATGCATCTGTAACCCCACTAATGGAATTATTGGCACACAGGGTCATGTCTGGCTTTTTACATGCGTGTTGGGGTTTTGATGCCTCAGGTCCTCCTGCTATCTCGGACTCACTGTGCCATCTCCTCACCCCTGAAAGATCTGCCTTTTGTCAGCTACTCTCAGGAAAATATTCTTCACAACATGTGTTGTGTGTTTCACCAGCTGTGCTGTTGCTACCATGTCTCCCACAACATTGGTAGAAGGCTTCTTTGACGAGCCTGCAAGATGTATCAGTGAGTAAAGATTCTCGCTGCCAAGCCTGATGACCTGACTGTGATCCTGGGACCCACATGGTAGAAGAGAATCAACTTCTACAAGTTGTTCTCTAGCCTCCAGATATGCAACATATCACACATAACCACACACACACACACACACACACACTAAAGATATAGTAAAAAAAAAAAAAAAAGAGAGAGAAGACTTTAAAGAAGTCATAGGCTACAGTCATACCCAATGCAAGGGACCTATGCACTGAAGTCTAACTACCATCCTCTTTCTCTTTATCAAATTTGAAAGTAAGATTTCCCTGCTCCCAGCATTACTGTGTGCTGTCACACACTATATAATCAATGCAAAAATGGAAAGAGAAAATGTGTCAGATAAATGCGAGTCAAGAAATTAAGTGGGTATAGGGATAAATGACAAGAGACACATATTTCTATAGCCCTTTCCCCCCTTTGGTATATAAACTATAGCAACATCAAAAAAAGGCATTACAGATTCATTTCTTCCTTGACCCACCCATGCTATGGCCTCTATAGACAGTGGTTTTTGTGTGCTGACCTTGGATGTGAAGACCCAGAAGTGGTGGATTACTCTCTTGGGCTCTCATTCTCCTCAGTTAACAACAGATCTTCACTGAGTTCATTTCCAGACTGCTGGCCAGAACCCGGATGCATTTTCTATCCTTTGCATCCTGTCTGGGCTCTTACACCCATGTGAGCCACATCGGGATTTACACATTCCACCTCATGGTTTTCTTGGTGAGACCAGTGTCTGCTTTCTTCAACACCTCACAGGAATGTGTACATTCTCCATCCCTGTAATGGAAGTGAAAGCAAAAGCCACTTGTCAGTGTGGAATGTCAGAAAAATTTGCTGCAGCTTCTCAAGGATTACTAAGACATGGCGGTGACAGGAGTAGAGAGGGCCTCCTCCAGAAGAGCTGATTGTGGCTCTTGACCTTCTTCAAGGGGAGTGCAATGACATTTACTCTTTGTACATTTACCTTTTATGTGTAGGTAGTTTTGTCCATCTAAGTAGATGGTGAAAGATTCCTGTCAGCATTTCTCCCTGACCACTCAGTATTCTCCTGCTAGGTCAACCCTGAACTTACTTTCATATATCACCTTCTAAAAGTCATTTAGACACATGCAGACATAGATCTTACTTTGAGAAAACTAGACAGATTGTTTTAAATATATATATTCTGGGAACCTAGTAGGTACTTTGTTTCCAAGAGCCCATATATGTAATCCCAGCTCCAGCACAAATGGTCTATCTCTGCTATAAATGATGACAACAGAACTCACAGACACAAGAGGACTGATAAAATTGCTATATTGAAAAAAGGTGGCAAAATCGGACCACGTTCAGACTCCCGAGGACACAATTTCATTTTTCAGCATTGAAAATGAGGAGAAGTAGCTGAGAGTGACAAGATCATGAAGACTTGAGTCAGACCTAGCTGGTCTTTTCTTTCTTTTTTTTTTTTTTTTTGGTTTTTTCGAGACAGGGTTTCTCTGTATAGCCCTGGCTGTCCTGGAACTCACTTGGTAGACCAGGCTGGCCTCGAACTCAGAAATCCGCCTGCCTCTGCCTCCCAAGTGCTGGGATTAAAGGCGTGCGCCACCACCGCCCGGCGTAGCTGGTCTTTTCAAGCCAACTGTGTTGTCTGTTATTTCCTAAAGTTGTAAAATGAGCCGTGCTCAGTGCCAATGAGAGGATGAAAGCAAATCTCCTGCTTTTGGCGAGTCAGTTGACTGGACCTAGCAATGGGGCTGGATGGAACTGCAGTTGGAGGAGTGAGAGTGTTTCCTTCCTGAGGAAGACCTTCTGTGGGCCAGCCTAGAATGAGGACAGCAGGAGATGAGGTGGTGCTCAGTCAGGGGCTTCGATGCATTTGTGTATGGAAGAGGAGGTGTGAGCTGGAGCTATTTTTTGGAGGCCATGATTTCACTTTGAGATTTTTCCGGCTCATCCTATCTGCAACAATTTTATGATCTGTGTGAGTTGGCATTGACTGTCAACTGGATGCAGTCTAGAGCCATCTGAGAAGAGAAATTTCGATTGAAGAATTGCCTGGATCAGCTTGACCTATATCTGTGGAGTATTGTCTTACTTATTACTTGATATCAGAGGGCCCAGCCCACTGTGGACAGCACCAGTCTTGAGCCAGAAGGTCCTGACTATATAAGAAAGCTAGCTAAGTATGAACAGGGAGTGATCCAGAGAGCAAGCTAACAAGCAGCATTCTTGCACAGGATTCCTGACTTCCCTTAATGATCAATGTTGACCCAGAAGTGTAAACTCTTCCTTCGAAGTTGTTCTTGGTCAAAGTGTTATAGCATAGCAACAGAATGAAGCTAAAACACTTTCCCCAACGTGACCTTTCCCAGAGATCTTACAGGTGAGGTTAGAAGGAAGAGGGATGCTTTAAGATTAAGCTTAGAAAACTATGCTAGGGGCATGCCCGCTCATCCTCATGCATGAACTGTAACTAACTACAAGTGCTACTTATATTGAGTTGGCCTTGAAATTCTTCTTTCTAAGTAATCAGATAAACAACCTCCTAGTAAGGACATCCTCAGAACAGCACTGCAGCTAGCAAACACTGGCAAACTGACCTGGAAAACAAGCTGTATGAGGAGTACTGTGCTCAGTGCTCAAGCAAGATCTGGTAAATAAATGCCAGTCTGCCTCCGATCTATGGCCACCTTTCTGTGATATTCTGCAAAAACAATGACATTTGTTTCTGTGGCCTTGTAATCTAAGTATGAAAAAGGGAGAGAAACTGGATGAGGGACTGGGGAGAAGGAGGTAGGTAGAGGGGCATATGAATGGGTAGAGAAAAATCAGAGAAAGCAAAACAATAACATCATCAGCAGCAACAAACAACAAAGATGTGACTTTTTTTCTAAGTCTGTCAGTCCATCTAGTTACCTGTTTACCACTATCCCATGCATGGGATTGAACCCAGGGCTTCAGACAAGTCACGCAAGCAAGCATTCCACCACTGAGTTATTCCCCCAGCCCAGGTTTACAGTTTTTAAAATGTAAATGCAGCTTTCTTGTTTCTTGAATAAATATTATAGGTCAGGCAGTGGGAGTAAAGTTTGGTGTTAGGCATTCAGGAAATAGAGTAAAAGGAAATGGAATATGGTCGCTGGGTACTAGGTGTGTGTGTGTGTGTGTGTGTGTGTGTGTGTGTGTGTGTGTGTGTGTGTGTCTGACAGTGCCTGTAAGTATTTTATGGTATTTAGTATTTATGAGGCATAGGACTTAACAGCAGCATTGTAAAGATGAGGTAAATGAGGCCCAGAGGGAAATGAAGACTTCCCTTAGTCGTCATCTCTCTAATCTCTTTAAGAATTTAATGTGGAACCATAGTAATATTTTTCTGAAAATGTCTCCTGCTTTTGAAGAGACTGAACTTTTGCCAGACTTTACAACTAAGTTCATAATATACTTTGAGTTTACTTAAAACTACATATTCAATCTGCTGTCCTACTGTGTACTGTGCCTTCTATCTGGTTTAACATGCCTTTAAGAAAACAATGTAAGTGAACCTTACCCTGCCTTGGATTTCCCATGCAATCAGCTTTTACACTCTAAGGGAATGCATAGCTTTACTCTTAGCTATGTACTTTCCCATACCCCTGACCATGAATAACCTACATATGTGTGTCTACTGTGATAATCATTTGCGGAAAACAGCCATCAGGTTGAGAATAATCTTAAACAACAAACATCCTATATAACAGTTTGAAGCAACATGGATGTAAATTGGTTACATCTGCATGTGGTTTTAGGTGCTATTCTGGGTTACTAAAGTAACATCTCCCCTTGTACACCTCTTAAAATTCACTGTTTAAAAGTATCCTGCATTCTTTCCCCACACCATGTTTTCTGTGCCAAGCAGAGCCCTTTGTTACAACAGGAAACATAGACAGGCAGTTAGGACAGACACAAATCAGACATGTACATCAGATAGGTAACACGGACAGACCACAGACCACATTTCACACAGATTTCTAATAGAGAGAGGTAGGGATGGCCTTGCTCTTGGTCTAAATTACTCCAAGAGGAAGTCTCTTTTGTCATCCGTTATTGTGACAATGACACATTTTGATGCTCCCCTTTTGAGGTTCCTTTAATAACATTTTGAAAATGAAGGTCTATAAAGTTTGCCAAAGTGGATGTAGTTGATATATACCTTTAGTGTGCTTATTGGGTAGTATGATAAAATCAATTTGCTACATAAAAACTAATAATGATAATTTATTAATAATATCATACTACGTTCGTTACTTATCTCAATTGAGCAAGCATTTAATGAATGCCTAACTATGTCTCAATCAATATAGTAGGAAAATGGGTGGGCATATACACATGAACACTTGTACACACACACACACACACATACAAATTATTCAAGTCTATTACAGATCAGATATGCAATGGGGAAGTGGAGGTAATAAGGTCTAGAAGATGAAAGAACTTGATTCCTTGGTAAAGAGTTTTGGCTTTGTCCAGTGGAATTCAGGCACATGATCAGAACATTTAAAAATGATTGTTCATATGACTATTATTTATTTAGTAATTGTTTATTTATTTACATTTCTAATGTTTCCCGTGCCAGGTTCCCCCTCAGGAGTTTTCCCCACTTCCCTCGAGGGTGCTCTACAGGATTAGGCATCCTCTCCCACTGAGGCCAGACAAAGCTACACATCTCTGCTACATGTGCTGAGGGCCTCGGGCTAGCCCATGTATGCTCTTTGGTTGGTTGGTAGCTTAGTCTCTGAGAGCTTCCAGGGGTCTGAGTTTGTGAGACTGTGGTCTTCCTATGGGGTTGTCATCCCCTTTGGTTCCTTCAGTCCTTCCCCTAACTCTTCCATAGGGGTCCCCGAGCTCATTCCAATGCTTGGCTGTGAGTATCTGCATCTGTCTCAGTCAGCTATTGGTAGAGTCTCTCAGAGAACAGCCATGTTAGGCTCCTGTCTGCAAGCACAACATAGCATCACTAACAGTGTCAAGTTTTGGTGCCTGCCCGTAGGATAGATCCCTTGCAGACCCCAAGACATTTTATGGCTATTTTTAAATAAGGCTTTAGGCAAGAGGCACTTTACCTGTGGGAGTCATGTTAATGGCTGTCATGTATCATGCTCTCTCTTTTTAGGACTAGTAGAAGGAGCCATGGACCTGATCTTGATCAATTCCCTACCTCTTGTGTCTGATGCCGAAACATCCCTCACCTGCATTGCCTCTGGGTGGCACCCCACGAGCCCATCACCATAGGACGGGACTTTGAAGCCTTAATGAACCAGCACCAAGATCCACTGGAAGTTACTCAAGATGTGACCAGAGAATGGGCAAAAAAAGTTGTTTGGAAGAGAGAAAAGGCCAGTAAGATTAATGGTGCTTATTACTGTGAAGGTCGAGTTCGAGGACAGGCTATAAGGATACGAACCATGAAGATGCGTCAACAAGGTAACAAGCTCTAAATGCTGGACAGCTTGGATTCCCTGGGGTACACACACATTGTGACAGCTATTGTCTTTGAGGTTGCACAAACTGCCTGAGTGTAGAAATTGAAGACACTGTCTTCCTTAGCATGGTTTAACTGCTACACAGAAAGTTAGAGATGAAAAATACAACCCAGTCTAATCCTCTCCCTAGACTGGAACCAGTCGGGCCAAACCTTATTGTACAAAATGTTATGCACATATAATTATGTTGCATGTATATAATATGAAAATATCTTTGCCAAAAATCATTGCCTATTTTAACATTGCTTATGTATTTTCTTTATTTGATTTTTTTGGTCTGTTTATAAATGTTCCTAAAGGTAATTAATGTTTTAAAGAAAAATATGGTCTAAATTTTTTCGAAATGGAAGAGGGAAAGCTGGCTGGGCAGTTGGAGCACTCACTTTTCTTGTAGAGCTGGGCATGGTTCCCAGGACCCACCTTAGGAGGTTTACAGTGCCTGTCACACCAGTGCCAAAATATTGTGACACTCTCTTTGGGCCTTTGAGGCCACCTGCATGCATTTGTACACACACCACACACACACACACACACACACACACACCACACACACACTCACACTCATAGCTGGAGAGATAGCTCAGAGGTTAAGAGCAGTTGTTGCTCTCTCAGAAGACTTGGATTTGATTCTTAACACCCACATGCATGATGATTAACAACCATCCAGTGTGCTTTTATGATCCCAGGGACAACAGGTAACAGGTATACAGACATACATGCAGTCAAAACACTCATGCACATAATCTAAAAACTCCTTAAAATTAATAAATTAATTAAAAATAGACAAATTCAATTGGAAATATCTACCTATAACCCAATTAAATTGGTTTCTTATATCAATGATGTTTTTATTTTAAACAATTACTTATTTAATTATTTATTATTACTAATTATTTGATATAACTTATAGCTAATATAATATAGTTAGATAAACAAAACAATTATATAATATAATCATTATTACTCATTATTAATGACTTATTTAAATATTTGAACAAAAGATTTTGAAACATAACCATGAATAGGCACACAGCTAAAAAACATTTATAGCTTAAAAAAATTGGGCTTAAAAACTGCGTGGTGCTGATTAGCTATAGCTTTCTTGGACTGACCTTGGCTGGAGGAACTTGGCTTGGCTCAATATGTCTATTGTCTGTAGCAGGCTAACCCAGGTATGTTCTCACAGAGATGAAAGGGGAGGAAAAGATGTAAGAATCTGCAGGGCTTTTATTTCTTTTAGTATTGATTGTGGGGTGTGTGTGTGTGTGTGTCCATACAGCATGGGTGTAGAGGTCAGAGGACATCTTTGTAAAGTTTGTGCTCTCACTCCACATTTGATCCACACAGGGATCAAACTCAGGTGACCAAACTTGGCAGCCTCTACCTGCTGAGCCATCTCACTGGCTCTTGCAGGGCCTTTTAGATCCTTGAAGGTGTATATAAGTCATCTGTGGCTCTTTCTAAATGGAGACTTTGGCTCAGAAGTTTGCTGAGCAAGTTTCAGGACTCCTGTGTTTGAATCAAAGGGCCCCGAGACAAGTGCCCACTCTACCACAGACTGTACCTTGAGTAGTGAGAGTTTGGAGTCAGCTCCTGCCTGACATCCACCTGAAACAATGTCTTTGAATTTGCTAAGTTCACTATGTAAAATATTTGGAGACGGCAAGCTCAGTTTAAGGTCAAAAGTGATAAAATCTCTATTCCTCACAAACAAAGGACTTTAAAGCCAAACTATACTGTTCACCTTTAAATGACATCAGGGCAAGTGGGAAAAGCGCAGGGCAGACATTCCCAGGATTGCAGCTCTCCGCAGGGGGAGCAGAGGTTGAACAAAGGGATATGAGGTGTGCCAAAGCTATCACTGCTGATGGGCAGCTCTGTTATTTTTCGCATGTCATTTGGGTTTGATTTGTGTAAAGCCTGTGTCGTTTGCTGAGTTTCCACATTCCTAATGACGATGACCTGAGATTTGGGCCCCATTCACTTAGAGTGTAAAGTGTCAACATTGCCTCTTGGGGCGGCCTAGAGGTCACTTTTAGTGAAATATGAATGGTAATATGTAGAGCATATTAGACAGAGTTTGGGGAGTGAAAAACTATCACTAATGAGACCTCCAGACCATAAACCTGGCTCCCAGAGGATATTTTAAGTTCAGTTAAATGAGACAAGGCAGGTTTGGATGGTGAGCAACAGTAAGATGGGGTGGTTTTTATGCTTATATCCTGCAAATTCAAATTCTTTATCATCCACCAGCTGTACAGCTTGAAGCAAGTTAGTTGTTGGTCTCATTTCTCCCTATTTGTGAAATGGGTATAACAATACCTACATAGTTATGTTAAATTTTAAATAAGATTATGTATGTATGTATGTATGTATGTATGTATGTATGTATGTATGTATGTACATAGCTATCTGGCTGTCTCTATGTATATATAAAGCTTTATTCCAGGAACACACTGCTTTATTTAACACTTTTATAAAGTAACTCAATTCAACATAAGCTGCTTATAAACAGTAGAAATGGGATTTCATGATCCCTAGTTCAGAAATTATGATCATGGCCTCTACATAGGCCTTTGTATAGCAAAGTGTTAACAGTTCTCTCTTTAGTTCTGAGCACTGGCTTTAAAGGTACGAGGTTTCTACTGAAAGACGTAAAAGGAACCAGAGCAGAAGGTTGGAGGTGTGAGCGTGGAAGACAGCTGGGTGGTCTAAGTTTGGGCGTGCTGGTCAGGACAAGTTCTTCAGTTGAAGTCATAGGAATTCCTTATTTGAACATCAAGGAGGATGAAGATTGTTTCCATGTGCTTCTGAAAATCAGATGAGGTGCTCCAATGTGACTAGCACTATCTGGTTCACAGTAACGTTTCAATTGCTATTATAGCACATTAGAGAGTAGTAATTTAGTGGGGTTTTTGTTGTTGTTGTTTGATTGTTGGTTGGTTATTTTGGTGTTTTGTTATAAAAGTAGCTTTTATTTGCCTGGGTGAATGTCATCTCAATGGCTTTCTGCTTCTGTCTGCTAACCTAGGCTTAGTCCTAAAAGCTTCTAGCTTCCATACAATCTAATCTAGGCCTAGGATGTTTTCAGCCTCTGAGACTTACTGCTGAATAAGATCACCCTTTCTAGTTATTTCTGAGCTCTGGCTGGCTGGTTCAACTCATCTGTTCTGACTGATTCTGACTGATTCAATCTGGTTTCTCCCTGTGAGCCACACCTGAATTGCTCTACTTGGCCTCAAACTAACTCTAGCAATGTGTTCTGATCTAGTTCCATCGAATTCTCTGGCTGTTTCTGTCTTCACCTGTGTCTATCTCGTTCTCTCTATTCAATCTGTCTCTGTACACGGCCCCAGTAAAATGGGCTCTGCCCCTGCCCCCTTTGCATTGCTCCCTTGAATAGCTTCCCTTTCCTCTCTGCTCATGAGAGTTGGCGTATCCTATTCTGTCAACTCCTCTGATTTGTCACTTTGTCTGCTACTCAATTAATTAGATATCACTTTCAAATATGGGTGCTTCCTTCTACAAACTAACTTTTCCTCCATTGTTTCGAATTTAAAAGTGTGCCTGTATTCTAGCCAGAGGGATTAAAGGTGTGTGCTAACACTGAGCCGCACCACAACTATAAACAGCTTTCTTCAGTAAGAAACACAATCTTGGAGTTCACGATGTGGCCAAATATTCTGCAACAGTTTGTTTTAAGACAATGTCTATGTAGTCCTGGCTGGCTACAAACTCAAGCAATCTCTCTTCTTTATCTTCCCAAAATGCAAGAGCCACCACACCCAGGAATTAGTTTTCCTTCTCAGGATTTTAGGGTGTGTCCTAATTGTGGAGGCACATACAAAACAGACAAAGAGGTGACACATTTCCTCCTATATTGGACAGTAAGAACATCTTAGGCTGGTGACTGGTCTGCCTTTCCTACTGGCCACTCAGTAGGGAGAAATAAGTCATAGAGAAAGTGATATGGATTATGGTACCAGGAAGACTTTCTAAGCTCTATCTTTATGCCACTGCCACTGTGCTCCACAGTAAATTATCTTGGGAGGGCTAAGGTGATGCTTTGTCAGCAATGTGCCTGACCATGGTTACAAGGACTTGAGCTTCATCCCAGAATTCTTGTTAAAAAAAAAAAAAAAATTCATGCTTGCAATCTCAAAGCCGTGGGGCAGGGCAGAGCCAGTAGAACCCCTGAGGATAGCCAGCTAGCCAGCCTAGGCTAATGCTTAAGCTCCAGGTGAATGAGATACCATGTCTCAATGAAAAGATCAGTCAGTTCTTTTCTGGACCGAGGAACAGTTCCAGTTGTCTTCACATGAGCCCACACATGTGAGTGCGTACCAGAACACACATCTGTATATATGTACACCCATTCATGGGATCTCACATGCCTGTCCAGGAACACAGAATGATAAGGATATATTCGTTCCCCTGGCTGCTGACTCATACAACTGGGGAGGAAGTGGAAAATCCATTTGAGATGTGCCAAACGGCTTAAATTGGCTTGTGCACCCCAACAATCCAAATAGTTTTGTTTGCTTGTTTGTTTTTAATCGATGAAATCATCATCCAAAACAATCAACAGCATGTTGCTCAAACATCAATAGAGATTTCATTTTTGGGTGGCGAGTTATAGATAAAGTTTGTAACGGTTTTAGATCTAAAGATCTGTTTCAGAATGAACCGGGAGAAGAAATGGAGGTTTTTCTTTTCCTAGTTTCATTTTGAGAACTAACTCTACAATAGAACATCAAACTGTCTAATCATGATTATAAAATGGATATAGTGGAGCCATCTGTATCTAAATAATAAGAACACATCTAGAGTAGTTTTTAAAAGACAGGAAAAAAGTTGAAATCAAATACGTAAATTAATTCTTCTTTCTGAGACAGAGTCTTATGTGATCCATGCTGGCCTCAAGGTTAGTATGTATGTAAGGATGAGCGTTGAACTTCTGTTCCACTTCCCAAGTATTGGAATTCCAAGAGTACAGTAGCATGCCTGGTTTATGTGGTCCTGGGGACTGAACCCGGAGCTTTGCATACTAGGGAAGCCCTCTACTGAGGGACCCTGGCCTCAGCCCACATTCAGATTTTCCTATAATTATTTTGAGTATGTCATATATTGGAGACTGTTTCCAGAAAATATTTCTCTGGCAACTTTACTAATTTCTCATTTGGAAATTAGTCTTTTCCAAATGCACAATGAGTGTTACTAAGACCCTGTTAAAACAGGGGGCTCATCGGTTTTTGTACTCAGTGGTGCACCCAGGGGACTAAGCATCAGCGTGATTGCAAGCCCTAGCTGCGGCTACCAGCAGCTTCTGCCTTTCAAGATAGATGTGTTCCTGTCCTCCTGGAGCATCCATGTAGCAGCAGGGTTCATATCCTGAGAGCAAGACGGTGAAGAGGAAAGGGCAGCGGATATGGAGAATCACCCAAGGCCACCTAACTTGGATTCTAGGATACGTAAGGCCCTGTAGGCACACAAATACAGACTGATGGATGAGTAGAAGCTGGTGAGGCATAAAGGAAAGGAGTTGAGTGGAGGGATAAAATCTCTGTCTTAGACAAGAGTGATAGGGGTAGGGATGCAGACTGGAGAACATAAGCTGAGGTAGATGAGTGCCATCCTGAGCCTGTGTCTCAGCTCTTATGCCAACATTAGCAACCCAAACAACCAAAAAGAACTCAGCTCTTTCCATCTAGGACAGCACCTTTGCTTTTAACATTTACTCTCATCTGTTTTTCCCTCCTGCTCTTAAGTGAACAAATGAAGTGTGTTCTTAGTTTTTCCATCCAGTGATGATCTAATGCATGTCATCTTCCAGTATAGGGCTTGGCTACCTCATTTATAAAATGAAGTAGTTGGCCTGAGAAGTCTTGTAGACACTAACATACAACCCATGAGCTCCTGTCTTAGTCAGGGTTTCCCTGCTGTAAAGAGACATCTTGACTGGAAAAACTCCTATAAAGGAAAACATTTCATTGTGGCTGGTTTACAGTCCACAGATTTAGTTTATTATCATCATGGCGGGGAAACAAGGCAGCAGGCATGCAAATATGGTGATTGAGAAGGAGCTGAGAGTTCTACCTTTTGATCCGAAGGCAGCAGAAGGAGACTGATCTGAGCTTCTGAGATCACAAAGGCTGCCTCCCCCCAACTCCCCTGCGCAGTGACACACTTTCTCCAAAAGGCCACACCTTCTAATAATTCCACTTCCTATAGGCCAAGCATTCAAATACATGAGTCTATTCCTATTCAAACCACCACAGCTCCCTCATTAAAACAAACTAATAAACAGAACAAAACAAGAGGAAAAAAACCCTGACTTTCCTGGAATTGCTGTGTGACCTTGAGTCAGATTACTTAAACTCTAAACTGTAGTCTCATTTTTAAAACGGGGATAATGGCAGTGCTTATGTCATAGGGATATTATGAAAAACAAACTCTTACAATGTGTCTAGATCAGTGTTTGGCCCACAGCACTATTAAATGGTGCTTGTTCTTATGATCCAGGCAAGTCATATGGCCTTGATAAATGCACAATGAATATATAACAAGCTTCCATACTATAAGAAGCCTGAAGTCCAGCACACAATTTGACTCCTTTGCTAATACTTGGCAAACAACAACCAGCTTGGAGACATTCATGCAGGTGGACCGTTGCAGACCTTTGGTGTGAAAGGTGTCCTTAAAAAAAGAAAAAACAAGGAGCTAAGTGACCAAGTCTGAAATAATAAAAGAGCCCCAGAGTAGTGGGGAAAAAGCTACATTGGAATGGAGCCTATGAGGATTCTGAGTTCCTTTCTGAATACAATGCTCAGTGAGAAGTCCCACGCTCAACTAAACATTCTCCACACAAAGGAGAGAAAACATAAACAAACTGCAGAGAAAGTCACAAAGATGAAATGATCAGAAACGTTCTCACAGGAGTCTCTCACAGTCAGGAAGAACTTGGTGTGTTAGGGTGGTCAGACTGTCAAGATGAGAAGGAACACTCTAAAGCCTCCCATCTATATCTACGTCCCCTGTCCCTGCTTTCCTTCTCTGCATGGCGATCCATCTTAGTTCCTGCCACTCACACCCACATTACTGATTCATCACCCCAGTGAGGTCATTTATTGATATTTGTCAAGGACATCATGAGCGACTTGAGGCTTAGCTTCTACCGCTTCACATTCATAACAGCCTTCATGGTGGATTTCATTTCTGAATTATAGATGAGAATGATGGAATTTACAGAGGAATTTCGTGAGTGTCAGAGGTTGGATTCATGCCTAAGGTTATGTGTTTCCAGTGTTTGTACTGCTTTTCTATTCCTTGCTCTGTACTTTACTTCCTGCATGTTTGCCCAGGGCATCAAAGGCACTCACTTTCCTGACCATACAGGGGAGACATGACAGGGAACTTTTCTTCAGTTAGCAGCCACAGCACATAGCTCCCAAAAGCACCACCAAAGCTTTCCCAGTGTGGTTCAGAGGCACTCCCTGCTTTCACAAGTGTCTTAGGGTTTTACTGTTGTTAACAGATACCATGACCAAGGCAACTCTTATACAGACAGACATTTAATTGAGGCTGGCTTACAGGTTCAGCCCTTTGTTATCAAGATGGGAACATGGCAGTGTCCAGGCAGGCATTGTTCAGGAAGAGCTGAGAGTTCTACATCTTCATTTGAAGGCCACTAGGAGAAGACTGGCTCCCACGTGGTTAGGAGGAGGGTCTCTTTGTCTATGCCCACATCAACACACCTCCTCCAACAAGGCCACCTCCACTCCCTGGGTCAAGCATATCCAAACCACCACAACAAGGTAGCTGTCTAAGCTAGAGAGATACACAAAACACTTGATAGAGTTTTACAAGCCAGCCTCCATCCAAAAGACAAGAGTAAAACAAGAATTAAGACACTGACCAACTGACTCATCACCAGGTCCTTAGAGGAGCCTCTCTGATTTCATTTAAGACTTGGTCCTGGAACAAAACTCTATAGGGATTTTGTTATCTTACCATTAAGTGCAAGATAGTCTGTAGTTGATTTCTGATTTAGGTGCTTTCTTATCAGAGAGTCTCCTATTTATGCAGGTATGCTCTGTAGCATTCACATAATTAGGTATTGGGTTCCATGAGTTTCAGAGGGCCTTTAATGGTTATTATTCAAGCTATCTGTATTTTTCTTTGGTTGTTCTTGGACTGCTTAATTAGTTGGTTTCAGAAAGTTGTCACTCTGCTTGGATACCTTTTACTGTTAGTGTTTGTTAGTTTCATGGGTTTTGAAGAACTCATGTTAGTACATAAACAATCCACAGGCATGAGATTTTCTAATAAGATTTTTGTAGATAGCTCTGTCTCACCACATAAAGGCTATCTTGATCCCTAAATACTTCTGGCATTAAAATTATTTTTCCAATGCAAGATATTAGTTTCTTTTAGTTAGCTTAGTACACAGTTTTCTATTGCTTTATTCTCAAGATGGATGATATGTCCATTTTGTTTCATGTATAGTTTATGAAAATAGCACTAGGGGATGGATATATATATATACATATATATATATATATATATATATATACACGTATATATACGTATATATATATAATATTATATTATATATTCTGATATCTATCTATCTATCTATCTATCTATCTATCTATCTATCTATCTATCTATCTATGCTCCTTCCCTATCTTTTAATGTGTATTTGGAATATCATCTGTCATTTTATTTGTAGTTTTTGTGCCATGATTTTTTTTTGTTCTTATCTGTTTTCTGTTTTAGTCTTCTGTTAACATCCATCATCTCTTGTCCTCTAGGAAGGTTGTATGTGTTGTTTATCTCCTCATAGTGTTACTCCATCTTTCTTTAACATTGATTTAACACTACCTAAAGATAATACCCCACCTTATTCCATGGAATGTTATCACTGCAGGTTATGGTGTACATCAAAGGTATTCAGACACTTGGCTCTAGAAGAACATTAGATACTTTCATTCACACATCTTCTCCAGTAAACCAGGCAATGAAGCAATGCTGTGTTCCAAGCTTGACACAGAGGCAGAGTTTGCAGTCATGGGTGATACCATAAGCCAATACAAAATCCTTTCTGTTTCTCCCTCATGCTGGCCAGTTCTACAATTGAATCAGCTCATACATGTTAATTAAAGGATGGAGGGTAAAGCATTAGCGTCTATCCTTTTCAATATTTTAGCCTTTATAGAATGAACAAGTGCACATTGTATTCATTCCACCTTGTTTGGAGTGCTCTAAGGCAGTTACACTTTCGAAAAACAACAATCAGCACCACACAAAAAGACCTAAAAAAGTGAGTAGGCAAATGTTACTGTCTTTTCTACATCTTGAGTAAACACACTAGGGATTGGGGAAGGGTAGAAGATTCATAGTTAATATAGTTTATAATTAATATCAGAGTATAGTGTAATGGTAGATGTCAATCATTATAATGTTCCTACTTCCCAAGCCACTTACAGGATAGAATTATCATATATAGTGTGAATATATATACATATATATATGTATACACACACACATATATTTGTATTTTATAAAGGAAATGACCATTCCTTTCATTAGATTCTTTAAAAGGCTCATATAGTCTATTATGCATTATTATTCTTTTTTTAAAATTCTTTTTAAAAATTGGATATTTTATTTACATTTCAGATGTTATCCTCTTACCCCATTTCCCCGCTCCCACCCAGGAACCCCCTATCCCATCTCCCCTCCTCCTGCTTCTATGAGGATGTGCCCCCACATAACCCCCCACTCCCACCTCCCCATCTTCGAATTCCCCCACACGGCGTCCAGACTTCATGGGACCAAGGATCTCCTCTCTCATCTATACCTGACAGGACCATCCTCCTTTGAATATACAGCTGGAGTCATGGGTCCCTCCCTAAGTGCTCCCAGGCTTGTGGTTTAGACCCTGGGGGCTCTGGTTGGTTGATATTGTTGCTCTCCTCATGGGGTCACAAACCCTTTCAACTCCTTCAGTCTTCATTCCAACTCCGCCATTGGAAACCCCATGATCAGTTCAATGGTTAGCATCTGCCTCTGAATATATCAGACTCTTACAGACCTCTAAGGAGACAGCTATATCAGGCTCCTGTCAGCATGTACTTCCTGACATCCACATCAGCTTCTACCTTTGGTGACTGCACATGGGATGGATACCCAGGTGGAATGGTCTTCAGATGGCCCCTCCTTCAGTTTCTGTCCCCCACTTTGTCTCTATATTTGCTCCCTTGAGTATTTTGTTATTCTTTCTAAGAAGGACTGAAGCACCCCCACTTGGCCTTCATTCTTCATGAACTTTATGTGGTCTGTGAGTTGAATCTTGGGTATTTCAAGCTTCTAGGCTAATATCAAACTATCATTGAGTGAATACCATGTGTGTTCTTTTGTGATTGGGTTACCTCACTCAGGATGATATTTTCTAGTTCCATCCATTTACCTAAGAATTTCTTGAATTCATTGTTTTTAATAGCAGAGTAATAATCCATTGTATGTAGTATTATTCTTAACATCGAACAAGCGGGTGATGCTTGGTGTGTGCTGGGTCTCATCCACTGGAATTTAGTGTTTATTAGAGGGAAATGTGTGAATACCTATTTATTTATTTATTTATTTACCATTTTCTCTTTTAAAAGCTTCTTTCCTACCTGCTACATTAACTATGACCGTGGACAGGGGAGATAATGTGAACATATCTTTCAAAAAGGTGTTAATTAAAGAAGAAGATGCAGTGATTTACAAAAATGGTGAGTCTATTTCATCTCCTTTTATTACTTCCATCCACTAGATGCTGGATGATAACTAACACATGAGATACTGTCATATTGCAATTTCAAGGGTAGCTGTCTAAGAAGCGGCTGTGGTGCAGGCTTGTCAAATTCTGTGTATAACAGAAGCCCTCTTAGACAAGGTGTGTGGTTATTCAATCCAGCAAACTGAGGTAGGGATTTAAAAAAAGCATGCACATACATGCGCATCCATGTAAATTGCAGGTGCATACTAATAAAAGCTAATGATGACATATATAAGTAGAGTCTCAAATCCAACAAGGCACTGACTGTGAGGCTGTTTGATCATAAGAACAAACAAATAGGCATGTTTGGGCACAAACTTTTTTCCTCCACTTTTGTCTCTCCCCAGGTTCCTTCATCCATTCAGTGCCGCGGCATGAAGTCCCTGATATTTTAGAAGTGCACCTGCCTCATGCCCAGCCCCAAGATGCTGGTGTGTACTCGGCCAGGTACATAGGAGGAAACCTGTTTACCTCAGCCTTCACCAGGCTGATTGTCCGGAGTAAGTAACTGAGAGGCCACTGTTCTATACTGATGTAGTTGTTAGGATCTGTGGTTTCAAGTTATGGCAACCTGCAATGCTATATAAACAAGATGGAGGGATGGTAAGCAGGATACCAAAGACTCTTGAGAAATTGATAGTAAGGTCAACAAGCAAGTTGCAGATAAGATGTGTTCTAGGGAAGACGTGGGGTTCGGAAGTAGTGGGATTGGGTTAATGGCCTAAGCTTTTCATCTAGGAGGTCGTTGTTACCATGGCTAAGGGTCACAATGCTTTACCTCCATGTTTCATATTTCCAGTAGAAAGAATTAGCTTGGTCTAACATACATTGATGTCAACCAGCCTAAACCAGGAAGCCTCAGGCAAGAGTAGAGCTATAAAACAGAAGCCACAGTTGTATTGCAGGACCATCCCCATTAGAAAGTGGAATTGAAATGAGGAGGATGGTCTCTTTGGAGACCGAGATGTGACTTCTTTCTGCATACTGGGATGTGACTATTACAGGAGGATGAGTTGGGTCATCTGGGGTCCTAGATAAGCATAATTTCCTTCAAGTCCCATGCATTCTAGAACATTTGACTCTTTAATGAGAAACTGCAAGAGCTAGAACTAGGGAAAACATCTCATCCACTATAGGATAATCATCAAGGTGGAAGGAGCCAGCATCAGTAATTTTTATGGAGCAATTGACTTATAGAAAGCAAGAGATTTGCCTCAAATTCCCCTCAGCCGTGTTTGATTTGTGCTATTAATCACTCGGGCCTTCAGGCCTAAATCTCTATAATTCAGTGTTTTGAAAAGCATTAACTGTATTGAATAGCATTGTGTTGGTGTTAAAGACAGAGTATAACACAATAAACTCATAGCCCTTGGGTAATTCCCAGTCAGAGCAGGTATGTATATAATTAGATAACAACATTACAGTATAATGGTAGAAATATGAAAAGTGTGGTTAACTTAGTTTATTCCCCATGCCAAGACACTTCAAGAGATATAAAGTAAGGTGTGATATAGGCAGGATTATTTGAACTTGACTCTAGAGAAATCTGCCCCTGTTCCCAAACTAGCTTTCTTGTGCAGTGTTCATTTAAAACCCATCTTTAAAGGATATTAGTAAATCTACAGTATTCAGCTTTTAATGTCTAGCTTTTCAGTTACTTCTCAAATTCTCCTTCAATTCCCCCTTTACACCACTACACAGGAGAGGCCAGAAGGTAAAGGAGCCCTTTGCACTCATTTCTTAAGGTAGCTCTTGTCTGATATAATGCTATTTACTCAAGGACTCAGAATCTGGGATAAATGGTGTATGCTGTTTTGGAGCAGAACCATTAGACAAATGCATATTTGTCTGAGACTGGGAAAAACAGGGTTTTCCTGCTCTGACCTCTCACTTGAATACATAATTTCTGACAGTGTGTAGGCTCCCCCAACACCAAGCAAGTCTCCAGAAGATATTACCTGGATATCTCCTTAATTATTAATTAACTGATACTAATTAATATTACAGCTTAACTCTGTTCTGCCTCCTCCTGGAGACAGTGTCAGATCCCACAGGTAAGGGCTCAGTTACATACAATTGTCCTTATTTCGTTTGCAAGTTGGGAACCGCAAGTCGTGTCGTATGCTCCTGACTAAATAGCTATAAACCAAGGTTTCTCAAGTTTCCGTTCTCTGCTTTAGTGAATCTCTAGGCCCTTTCCCAGAACTCAGAGAAAGAATTAGGTTTATTATAGAGAATACTAAAGAGGATCCAGTCACAGGGCAAAGGTACACAGGGCAAGGTGCAGGGATGAGGTGGTGGTACTTCCAGGCACCCTGCAGGAACCTTCTAATCCAAAAGCTCCTTCAATCTTCTTCAATCATTAGCTAGCCTTTCAGCCCTTAGCCCTTCCGAGAGATTAAAGGTGAGACTAATGTCCCAAGTGTTCAAGTCTCCTTCGGTGTTTCTGGTGACCTTTATCATAAAGTTACTTAAGGGCCCCTTAACCACCATAATTAGCATTCAGAAGTATCCTCATGAGCATACAAAAGATGTTTATTACTTTGAGGGTTTTAGGAACAGTGTACCGGGAAACAAGTGTAGGCACCAGAAATTCATTTCTTAATATGTCATATTGTCATCAGGAAAATGTTTAAAAACTTTAAACTAGTATATTAGGAAAGTCTCCTAGTTTAGACTTCTAAGTGCTAGGCATACAGAACTGAGCTACCATATCAAGTTTACAGCTTTTCGTATGTGTCAAAAAAGAAATAGAGATTAGAATTTGGAGCTCATCTGACCTTTTTCCCATAAAGCAAGAGATCCCGTTTCGCCCCTCTGTATTGTTTTCTGGTTGGAGTATTTGACTGTTGCTGTGTCACCATATTTAACGAAGCTATTTGAGAAGCACGCTACTATCTAAAGTCATCCAAAGGAAGTTTGAGTGGAGCTATGCTCACCCTGTTTAACAACAGCTCCTCAATATGACTTACTTGATGCTTATTGAGGGAAGCTGGAGTCACAGGGCATCTCTTCTGTATTAACTAAAGCATAGAAACAGATAGTTTAACATTCTGTCTCAGAAACCCCACCAGTATGTTTATAGATTGCTTTTCAGTATAAATTTTTTTTCATGACAGAAGATTTCTTACAACATAGGTTTTATTTTCCTTTGCTTCTGAAAATATAGCATTGCAAACCTTAAAAACTAAGTCACATAGGTGAATATTATTTGATTATCAACAAACTCTAACTTCTCCATCCTAAGAGATCACCCCAATTATCCTCGGGAGTTTTTATTCTTCCTCCTAGGATTGCGGATGAGGCTAGGCTATATCAACAGGCAGACAGACACTAGGCTGGAGAACAGTTTCATGTATGAGGAGCCTGTTTCACTTCAATTATCTGACTTTATGTTTATTGTGTGTAAGTGCCTCGTAGCCTGGCTCACACTAATTATGCAGTCTTTCTTCTATTATATGCTAAGGAACGTAACTATTAGCTTTCAGACATCTTGAAACTTTATCTATTGAGGCTGGTATATGTTGATAGTTTTCCTGATTATTTTAGAGAAAGTACTGATAGCCAGGGGTTCTTGCCAAGGAGAGTTTGAGATTACATCAGCTGCAGGCATGTATCCAAGCACCATGAGACTAGTGCCTGGTGACAATGATACTAGTTCCCTACAGATGAAAAATGGAGCCAAAATTTCAGCCACAAAGAGCCATACCAGTACTCCTGAGTTTTCTGTATATTTGAAGTTATTCTTGGGTCTAATTAACAATCTAAAACCACTAAGTGTTGGAAGCAACAAGGAAAGACGAATCTAGGAGCCATTTTTACTGCCTTGAGCTGAGTTTTGCTTATCTTGCTTTTTGTTTTACTTGTTTCTTATATACTTTCCAGCAGAAATAGTGCATCCAACTGGCTATCCCTCTCTTTAGCCTTAGCCCTCCTCCACCTACTCCAGGCTGAGTCGATGTGTGAGCTTGTTGGCTGTGGGTCTGAGGTTTGTTTCTGTCAGGTGCCTTGGTGATGAATACACCATGGATCAGGGTATCTGTTTTAAAACTGCTTTAGTTCAGATCATACCATGAACATTCCTAGTGCCTCAGCCTGGAACACATGGTCTAGCCTTATCTTTCTTGCTGCTTATGGGGTCCTATATTCCCAGTTTACATCCTGCTCTCATGGAAAGCCTTCTTTATGTACTTTTCTGTTGGCAAGACAGGATTTGGTACCTCTTGTCTCTGCTTCTATCATTATTTACTGTTTAACTATCTCATTCCACATTGCACTATTAGCTTTTAGAGTGACAAGACTATATTTTGTCTTCATTCCTCTTGCTCACTAAAATGACTGTCACATACTAGTTGCTCAATAATAGTTCATTGAGTGAATATGCTTTCCACCCCCATGTTTCTTTGTTTTAACAATAGGGTGCGAAGCTCAGAAGTGGGGTCCCGACTGTAACCGTCCTTGTATTACTTGCAAGAATAACGGTGTCTGCCAGGAAGATACTGGGGAATGCATTTGCCCTCCTGGGTTTATGGGGAGGACGTGTGAGAAAGGTAAGTGAATATACTTGAAGACTAAACATAGCTTGAACATAGATAAGAAGGGAGCTAAATAGCTCTCCTTAGGTCCATGGTACTGCCTTTGTGTGGATTAGACACCTTTTTTTAAAGGTTATTTACTGCAATGTTACTGGAAATTTATAACAGAAACACCAATTTGTGGGGCTACAGTCAAAATGAAGGTTCATAACCCATGAAATCAAGTGATGGTCTCTTTGGGAGGCAGTTTTGTTTTCTTTAAAGTGGATTATAAAGGAAGGCGTGGCCCTCTCTCTGCCAGCCTTCAGATTAGAATTCCCCTGTCCAGGAGAAACTTTATAAAAGTAGAGTCCAGCCTTTCAAGGACTTACGATTTGATTGTGAATCAGCCTTTGTGTCGTTTCCCTCCCGCAGCTTGTGAGCCACACACATTCGGCAGGACCTGTAAAGAAAGATGTAGTGGACCAGAGGGATGCAAGTCTTATGTGTTCTGTCTCCCAGACCCCTATGGGTGTTCCTGTGCCACAGGCTGGAGGGGGTTGCAGTGCAATGAAGGTATGCACCACTTACATGGGGAACAGGGCAAACTGCAGCTGGAGCCCAGAGGCCAAGCTCGCTGACATCAGCAGCAGGATGCATTAGATCGCTTGGTCGCTTACCTGTTGTTGGATGCAGGGATTTAAGTCACAGGTTTATTTATTTATTTATTTATTTATTTATTTATTTATTTTTTTTATGAAAAAGACATTATATTGGACAGTGAGATTGGATCTGGGAGTAGATGGTTCTTCTTCATGTCACCTAGGGATCTTGTTAAAACATGGATTCTGACTTGCATGGTTCTGGACTGGGACCTGAGGTTCTGGATTTATATTGAATCTCTAGGCAGCTATGTTGCTGTTGAGTTTTAGATAATGCTTTGAATACAAAAAATTAACAAAGATTTATTTTATTTTATTGCCTTATGCCATAAAAATCAGGCTTTAGGACAGATCCAGATGAGATTTAAGGTTCAAGAATAAAGTTAACTCCTGTTACTCAGGGACCTTACTCAAGAACTAAAAATTGTTATTGCCAAATGCATTAACAAATCCTTTATCTCAGACTTTTCTTTGTGCTTATGGTGAGGACACTTGAGATCTACACTCACCAATTTTGGAGTACATGATATTGTATACCTGCCTGTGCTTGCCACAGTATATCTCTAAGAAGGTCCTTAAACACCACTATTGAAACTTTGTATCCTTAACTAACACATCCACTCTTGCCCCACCAATCCCTGGAAACTGCTGTCCATGCTTCTGTTTCTTAGATTCTATCTACAGGAGAGAGCAAAACATACCTGCCCTTCTCTGTCTGCTTTATTCAACTTAGATAATTCAACTTAGACTCATCCATGTTGTTAAAAATAGTCACAGAATTTCCTTCCTTGTGAGTCTTTCCCTCCTTCCTCTCTCCCTCCCTCCCCTTTCTCTCTCTCTCTCTCTCTCTCTCTCTCTCTCTCTCTCTCTCTCTCTCTGTCTCTCTCTCTCTCTCTTCCACCTCCCTACATATAAAATTATTTTATTTCCAGGTGTAGAGTTTCTGTAGCCTACAGTAGTTGTGTGATTGTTTGCTTGTGTTTTTAGGGAACGTCCACATTGTTTTGGGGTAGTTACATGCCTGTAAACAGTGCGTGAGTGTTCTTTTCTTTATGGTCACTCATGTTTGCTATCTTTTGACATACTGATCCTAGCCATTTTAACAGATGCAAGGCGATGATGTCTCATTGAGTTTTTAATTTGTGTTTCCTTGAAGTGGTCTGACTGTGGGCTGCCAGTGATCATACCCAGGACCATGTGCATGTTGGGCCACATCCATTGTCCTTCTCTAATGATCAGTGCTATTAAATATGTTTTCGTGTACATATTGGCTATCTATATATCCTCTAAGAGATGTCAGCACAGGTTGTTTGCCCATTTTTTTTTTTACAATTATTTATTTATTTACATGCCAAATGTTGCCCCCTCTCCTGGTCCCCCTTGCAGAGTTCCTCCCCCTATCCTCCTTCTCCTCAGCCTCTGAGAGGACAGCTCCCCTGGCATTCCCCCACCCTGGTACATCAAGTCTCTACATGATTAGGCACATCTTCTCCCACTGAGGCTAGACGTGACAATCCTCTGATACATGTGTCAGGGGCCTTGGACCAGTCCATGTATGTTTTCTAGTTGGTGACTCAGTCTCTGGGAGCTCCTAGGGGTCCAGGTTAGTTGACACTATTGGTCTTCCTGGGAAGATTACCATCTTCTTGAGGCCTCTAATCCTTCCCCTAATTCTTCCACAGGAGTCCCTGACTTATCTCCAATGTTTGTCTAAGGGTATATGCATCTGTCTCAGTCAGCTGCTGGGTAGAGCCTCTCAGAGAGCTGCTATGCTAGGCTCCTGACTGTAAGCACAAAATAGCATCATTAATAATCTGAGGTGCCTGCCCACGAGATGAGTGTCAAGTTGGGCCAGTCACTGAATGACTTTTCCTTCTGTCTCTGCTCCATCTTTGTCTATTAAAAACAACAAACAAAACAAACAAACAAAACAAAACAGGTTTTGTTGCTTGTTAGTTACTTGACCTTCTCCTATGTACTAGAAAGAAACTCTTATAGTATATACGGCCTACAGCTATTTCCTCCAGCCCACTGATGGTCCTCCACTCTGCTAACTGCCTGCAGCCTTTTAATTTGGTGCAAATTTTCTTATTTGTCTCATTGGCTTGTTTTTAGGATAATACCCAGGTCATTCCCCAAATTGACCTAAAATTTTTTTTCTTTTATGTTTCTTCCTAATAGATTTTACAATTTGAGGTCTTGGGTTTAAGTCATTCATCTATTTTCAGTTGATTTTTGTATGTACATTTTATTCTTCTATTTGTGGCTGCCTATGTTCCCTCCACATTAGTTATTGACATGACTATCTTTTATCCATTGTGTATTTTGGTTCCTTTACTGAATCAATTGACAATAAATATACACATCTGTTTCTGGATTTTCTGTCCATTGGTTTATGTGACTGTTTTTGATGCTAAAATGTGATTTTGAGTACTATAGCTTTATAGCATATTTTGAAATCAAGAAGTAGTATGCTACCTTTGGTATTGTTATTTCTTGTTCAGTATCTTTGGTTATTCTGATTTTTTTTTTTTACCTGAAAGTAACTTTGCTTCTTTTGCTTCAATGAAAACATTTCATTGGAACTTTAGTAGGGATAATACTGATTGATACTGAAAATGTAAGCTTTCTATTTAACAAATTGTCGAGTTGAGACTATCCATCAGAAAGCCAAGGGATATATTGTTTTTAAACAAGTTCTTAAGTAAAAGTAATCCTCTAGTTGACCAAAGTAAGGACAGCTGGTCGACAGAATCCATTCGCCATCTAATAGATTGTTAGTATTGTTGTCCTAGGTGGCTCAGTAGCTTTCACAGGAATGGAGCAGTCCCTGCTGCCCTCAAAGGAGCTTGCAAAATTTAGAAGTGCATAGAATGGCAGAAACACTGTTGTAAGGAGAAAGTACGGGACAACGAAAGAAAACCCATAGCATCATAAATTCACTTATTTGTAGTTTGTAGTAGTGTGATAGATATTTTTCTCCATCTTTGCTCTGCTTGGCATTTACTTAATTGTCAGATGTGTAAATGTCAACAGATTGGGAAATCTAAAACACTATTTTTTGAAAAAATATTGTTTGTGTGTATGTGTGTGTGAATGTGGTAGAACTATTCGAAAATTTCTGAGAAACCTACAGATTGATTTCCTTAGTGACTGTTCCAGTTTGCACTCCAACCAGCAATGGAGGAGTGTTTCCCTTGCTCCACATCCTCCTCAGCATCTGCTGTCACCTGAGTTTTTGATCTTAGCCATTCTTGGTGTAAGATGGACTCTCATTTTAATTTACATTTCCCTAATGACTAAGGACATTTCTTTAAGTCTTTCTCAGCTATTTGAGATTCCTCTGTTGGGAATTCTCTATTTAGCTCTGTGCCTCATTTTTTAATTGGATTATTTGGTTTGTTGGTGTCTAACTTGAGTTCTTTATGTATTTTGGATATTAGCCCTCTGTCAGATGTAGATTGGTGAAGATCTCTTTCCATTCTGTAGGCTGGCATTTTGTCCTATTGACGCTATCCTTTGCCTTACAGAAGTTTTTTTTTTTTTTTTTTTTTTTTTCTTTTCAGTTTTATGAGGCCCTGTTTATCAATTGTTGATCTTAGAGCCTGAGCCATTGGAGTTCTGTTCAGGAAGTTGTCTCCTATACCAATATGTTCAAGGCTATTTCCCACTTTCTCTTCTACTAGATTTAATGTACCTGGTTTTATGTGTATGTTTAGTGTCTCTGAGTATGTTGAACATTATGTTGAGGTCCTTGATCCACTTGGACTTGAGCTTTGTGCAGGGTGATAAATATGGATATATTTGCATTCTTCTACATGAAGAGTGCCAGTTAGTTAGAACAGTACAATTTGTTGAAGATGCTCTCTTTTCTCCATTGTATGGTTTTGGTGTCTTTGTCAAAAACCAAGTGCTCATAGGTGTGAGGGTTTATTTCTGGGTCTTTGATTCTATTCCATTGATCAACCTACTGTTTCTATACCAATAGCCAGGCAGGACTCCAGTGTATAACAGGAGTTATAGGGATAATGATACCAACCCACCCACAAAACCTTTGACCCAAAATTTGTCCTATGTACCAGGGACAAAGATGGAACACAGACTGAGGAAGTAGCTAACCAATGACTGACCCAAACTGAGACCCATACCATGGGTAAGAACCAATCCCTGACACTATTCATTATTCTCTGTTATGTTTGCATAACATATGTTATGTCTGCATAGCATAACTATCCTCTGAGAGGCTCCACTCAGCAGCTGACCAAAACAGATACAGAGACCCACACCAAAACATTAGACAGAGCTCACGGTGTCTTGTGGAAGAGAGGGGGGCAGATCGAGGGACTCTTGGTGACTACCAGAGACATAAACACCAACCAAAGAGTGAGCATGGGCTGGCTGGACCTAGGACCCCTGTACATATGTAGCAGATGTATAGCTTGGTGTTCATACAGGTTCCCCAACAACTGGAGCAGGGCCTTACCCTGATTCCATTGCCTGCCTGTGGATCTTGTTCCCCGCTAACCGGCTGCCTTGTTGGTCTCAGTGGGAGAGAATATGCCCAGTCTTGTGGTGACTTGATATGCCAGGGTGGGTTGGTACTGGGAGAGTGTTCCCCTCTTACAGGAGAAGGGGAGAGGGAGGGACTGCATGAAGGGGACTGGGAGGAGAGATGCTGCGATCAGAATATAAAGTGAATAAATAAATAAATTAGTGAAAGCAGTACACTAAGAAGAGCAACTTAAAAAAAAAAAAAGAAGAGGTTTGTTTGGCTCCTAATTCAAGAGTACATCCCATTTGGTGGGGACATCAGGCAGCAGGAAAAACCTGAATAGAGTTTTTTGAAGCAGCAGGTCACATGGCATCCACAGTCAGAAGGCAGAGAGTAATGATGCCTTTGTGTAGCTCACTTTCTTATTTTTATGTAGCCCAGGATCCCAGCTAAGGGGATGAGACCACCCACAACTGGCAGATCTTCCTTTCTCCATTAACCTTATCAACATAATCCCTCATAGGCATGCCGAGAGGCTCATTTCCCAGGTATTCTAGATCCTATCATGTTGACAATTGAGATTAATAATCACTGTAGTTTTCCCATTGCAGATTGGGGGAGTACTTTTACATTTTCTGCAGACATTCCTCATTGTTGTGAATGTACTTTCATAATTGATTTAAAAATCTTGCTTTCTTTTTTGTAATATTAGGTCCTTGCAGTTAGTTGCTATTGAGTTTTTCTTTTCTTTCTTTCTTTTTTTAAATTGAACACACTTCTCTACTACTTCTTATGTTGAGTAATTTGAAATTTTATCCTGAGTACCTAATATTATATTGTAGGGATTCTGGAGCATGATATATTCCTTAGGGGGAATGCTCACTTTGTTTTGTTTTAATTTAGTACACTACTGACTTGGTAGGGCTCACACTACGGGCTATGACTCTTAGTCATCAGGCCAAACTCTATCCATATTTTTACATCTTTATCAGGGTTTCTCTGAGTATATTGAGCATGCATGTGGTTCAAGGGTCAGCCAAAGATCTGGATTTTTTCCCAACCCAGTATTTCTAATTTCCTTTTTTTTCCCCAGTGACTGGCTCTTTCCTCCAACTTGCCAGGCTCACAAGATGACAGATTTTCTTTTGAGTTTTATCCTCTCAGATGGTGTCAATCATACCCAACACTTAAGCCAAAAACTGAAAAATGAGAAACACACCATTCCTATCTTCCAAATTTCACTTCCCCTTTAAAAGCTCCCTGGCTTCTTCTGCCCACATACATTCTTCCTTGATTTCAAGTAGTCTTTTCAGAATACTGTAATATGAAGTGTAGAAAGTTATTGAATTCTCTGGAAACAAAATTGACTAAACTTTAAATCTCAGTAAATCTCACAAATGGCACACTACTGTATACAGTCCAGCAAAGTTGATAGTATGGTAGGAAACTAAAATTAGCCATTGAGAGGCTTCCTCTATACTAACATAAGTTTATAACATCTTTGTTTCCAGCATGCCCATCTGGTTACTATGGACCAGACTGTAAGCTCAGGTGCCACTGTACCAATGAAGAGATGTGTGATCGGTTCCAAGGATGCCTCTGCTCTCAAGGATGGCAAGGGCTGCAGTGTGAGAAAGAAGGTAAAGCAAGGTAACACTGTGGTCAGGGTCACGTTCAGCATGTCTGAAGAGAACCCTACTGGTGTAGTTCTTACTCTGGCTTGCTAACATCCTCTAGCTATTTCTTACACACCAACACACACACACACACACACACACACACACACACACCAAAATAAAACAACAAATACCCATTTTATTTCTTCCAAGGATCTGTAGTAGTTTCTTTTCTATTGCTATGATAAGACATCATGATCAAGACAACTTATAAAGGAAGAAGTTTAGTTTAGCTTATGGTTCCAGAGGGTTAGAGGCTCTGATGGCAAAGGAAAGGCTTGGCTATAGATAGTTGGAGTAGCAGCTGAGAACTAATATCTTGATCCACAAGCAGGAGGCAGAGACAGCAGGGTGGGGTGAACAGAAAGAGAAGAAAAACATTGGAGATGTCCCAGAGGCTTTTAAAACCTCAAAGCCATCACCTGTGACAAATCTTCTCTGACATCTAATCACCCACAACACAGTGGACACCTCTTAGAGAGCTCAACCTCTAGTTTATCGCTTGACGCAGATGCCCTCCACCTGTTTGAGTTGTTCCTGTTTTTTAAACTGAAAATGTTTAAGAGATATTCAAGGAAATGAAGGCTAGAACACTAACGTCTAATCCTGACATTCCCAATCCTTCTTAAACAGTTCCACTATTTGGGGCTAAAGAGTCAAACATCTGAGCCTATGGGGTTCATTTTCATTCACACCTGCACAGATGCCTAATAGTACCCTCATTTCTGAATAAGCCAAATGCTTGCTGAGATCTTCATAGATATACGTGCTGGCAAAACACCCACACACATAAAAACATGAGAAAAAGAGCATGTACTAAATTTTACAAGGGTAAATGTGATTTAGAAAGAAATACATTTCCAGTTCAGTCTTTACTCAGAAAAGGGCAGCTGGTTTGGCTTTCTCCCTCTGACAAAATGACTGAGAAAGTCAGCAAGCTCGCCTACAGGAGAGATCATACAATGTGACAGGACACCAGAGGAATTGAAGGAAAAGACTTATTCTTTTTAGGCTAATCTACTTTTGAGTGAACTAACTGTGCTCCTGAAAGGACTACATTAATCTCTTCTGAGAGCATGGCCCAATGACCTGACTGTCATAGAGGTCTCATCTATGAAAACCTCCACCACCTCAAAACACTGCCATGTTAAAGGTCAAATTAACAGGACAGACACCTTTGGGGATACAGTTAAACCAAAATCCATCTCTGAATTTAATAAAGATAATCAGAATTTTCTTTTTTGGTAAAGACCTTGTACTTTAAAAGTCAATTAACTCTCAATGATACAGGTACTAGGCACATGGGTTCCTGACACCATCCGTTGCTTTCGTTAATACTGGGGAATTTTTTTCTTCATTCAATATGGCAGCCCCATTTTTGATTTTACTGTTGGCTAGATTGCTTTGAGAGAGTTTATCTCATGTCTGTGACAAAATTGTGTATAATTTAAATCATTCCATTCTTATTATTTACATATCACTTACAGATTTCTCAACCAGTGAAAGACCTCTTATACTTCCATACTGAGGATCATTTTGTTGATGGGAAACACTGTGTGGCTGTTCACTGAGTTGAGGAACTTGATTATTTATTTATTCATTGATTGATTTTATAAATCGCTTTCAAAAGCAAGATGGGACAAAAACTAGGTTTGGGGTAGTGTGTGCCTATGATGATCATTTTATATTGAGTGCAGCACCAAGGCAGAAGACTGTGAACTCTGGGTTCTGGAAGACCTGAGCTTGAGTCTAGGTCTTGAGGTTCAGTCCCTAATTCTGTAGAGATATTAATAGCATCCTCAAATTTATTAGGCAATGATAAATTAAAATAGTTATAAAACTCTCACATAGAGTAGGTTTTAGTCTCTTTTTCTGTTGCCATGATGAGATATTCTGACAAAGGCAACTTAAGAGAGAAAGGTTTATTTTGCCTCAAAGCTCAAGGTACTTCCCCATCATGGTGGGGAACTCAAGGCAGCAGGAGCTGAAAAAGATGGTCACATTGTGACCAGAGTCAAGACCCAGAGAACAATGATAAGCTCAGTCTGCTTCCCCTGATCAGCATCCCTAACAGGGAAATGTACCAAGTATGTCTTCTCACATCAGATAACCTAATCAAGACAATCTCTTGCAGACACGCTCATAGACCCATCTTTCAGGTTATTGTAAATTTTGTAAAGTTAATGATTGATTTAAACCACAGTGAGTGACTACTAGAGTAGCTATTGCTGTTATGCTGAAGATTAGACTGCATTGTTCTAATTTTTTTTTTTTTTAATCTAGGCAGGCCAAGGATGACTCCACAGATAGAGGGTTTGCCAAATCACATTGAAGTAAACAGTGGAAAATTTAGCCCCATCTGCAAAGCCTCTGGCTGGCCACTACCTACTAGTGAAGAAATGACTCTGGTGAAGCCAGATGGGACAGTGCTCCAAGTAAGAACCATTCTTCAGTACGCCTGCTTAGCACCATAAGATGGTTTCACTGTAGCAGTCTGTCTCTGAAAGCTGGATTTTACTCCAGGGCTTAGTCCCTTCCTGGCTGGTGTCTTGTCATCTATGATAAGTGCCATGCTTATCAAGTGCAGATACTGATTCACCGAAATCTCATCAATGTCCTCTGTATGGGCAGTGCTGCAATGCCAGGTTGGGAATTTGTTATCACAGTGGGGCTGTCAGATCAGAGTGTCAAGGATAGCCCCTATCCTACAAAACTGTCCAACTGTGTGTAGTGAACTATGTACAGGTCAGATGATGTAAGACCCTCACATTATATCCTCTAAATCCTATATTAAGAAGAACAAGGTGGTCTAGGGCCCACACAGGGGTCTTGAAACCCATGAATGAGTAACATACTGTGTTATCATGAAAAGACTTTGTAATATATTGAGAATTATATGTTCCTTCCAGACATTAGATTTTTTTTGATTGAAAATAATTTTTTTCACACAGTATATTGTGATCATGGTTTTCCCTCCCTTGGCTCCTCCCAGATCTTCTTTACTTCATCACCCATCTAACTCCATACCTTCTGTCTCTCTCTCTCTTCAGAAAAAAACAGGCCAAAACAAACAAACAAACAAAGCAGAATAAAACAAAGCAAACACAAGAAAAAAAAAAAAACAAAGAAAAAAACATGAACAACACATACCCACTCAGAGATACACACACATCCACAAACCCATAATAACACAAAATCAGAAACTGAAGTAGACAAGCAAAAAACAACAAATATAAATAACAACAACAACTCCCCAAAACAATCAAAAAATCCTAACAAAGCATTATGAGCAAAATTTCAAGAAATCAAAAGTTTTGCTCATAATGCTTTGTTTAGGTAATTTTTGTCTTGGCTTAGTTAAGGTTTTATTGTTGTGACGAAACAACCAAGACCAAGGCAACTCTTATAAAGGCATACATTAAACTGGAGCTGGCTTACAGTTTCAGAGGTTCAGTCCATTATCATCATGGTGTGAAGTATGACAGTCTAGTGCTGAAGGAGCCAGAAGTTCTATAACTTCATCCACAGGCAACAGAAGGAGACTGTTCTCTGAAGGCAGCCAGGAAGAGGCTATGGATCACATTGGCCAGATTTGATCACACATATGAGACCTCAAGGTCCTGCCTCCACAGTAACACACTTTTTTTAAACATGGTTACACCTCCTCCAATAAAGCCACACCTTCTAATAGTGCCACTTTCCATGGGCCGAGCATATATAAAGTACCACAGTCATCTTCTAGACATGGGGCGTTCCTATAATATCGTTTGTATACCCAGTGGGGCTCCATTAGAGAAAATTAATTTTTCCTTTGAAAGTGGTTGTCAGTTGGAGATAGATAGGTTTAGGGATAGAAGATTGTGTCCACTTTCCTTCTCAGCATTGGGACACTATCTGAATGTTCCAAGATTTCTCACTCTCTGTCCCGTTGTGAGTCTCCATATTTGTTCCCATCTGCTGTAGGAGGACCTGACACTGGCTGAGAGAGACGCTGATTTATACATATAGCAGAATGTTGTTGGGGGTCATTTTATTATTATGTTTCTTTAAGCAGAACAGTGGTATTTGGTTTCCCCCTTGGTCTATGGCCTATTTAGTCTCAGGTTCTTGGCTATCCGAGCAGTGTTAGGCATGGGTTTCATCTCATGGAGTGGACCTTAAATCTAATCAGAAAGCTGTTGTTTACTCTCCTGACTTTTGTGCTACTATTGTAACAGCACCGTTGTAAGTTGAAGGGTTTGTAGCTAAGTTGGGGTTAAATTTCTCTTCTGGTAGTACACAGTGTGTCTTTCTGTACCAGGGACAGTAGTCATTAGGGGTGGAAGCTCTAAGTAGACACCAGCTTGACTTTTCAGTGTTCAGGGAGTAATGTAGGCGTTGTCTTCAGTAAGGGGGCCTTATCATCAGTTTGTGGAGAGTAACAAATAGCCATGGCAATAATCCGGGTTGTTTGAAGGTTTCCATGAGACCCCTTTGTCCAACGACTTGATTAGATGTAACCTAATCCAGGCACAGGCTGTTTCACTTGGCCGGGCAGTGGTGGCGCACTTTAATCCAGCACTTGGGAGGTAGAGGCAGGCGGATTTCTGAGTTCGAGGCCAGCCTAGTCTACAGAGTGAGTTCCAGATCAGCCAGGGCTACACAGAGAAACCCTGTCTCGAAAAACCAAAAAAAAAAAAAAAAAAAGTTTCACTTGGTGGCAAGAGAGATGTAGTTGGGTCTTTGTCTCCCTATATTGAATATTCCATTCAAATATTTTTCATGTATTTCATGTAAGATTTGCATAGTGCTATATGAGTTTGCACTCCCAACCAGCAATGGATAAGTCTTCCCCTTACTCCACACTTTCACCATCATAAGTTGTCATTTGATTGTGTGACAATATCTAACAAGCTTCTACAGTTGTAGGCTTCTATGTGATCCCTAAAATGGCCTTTAATTTTAGCTGTTCCTCTACCATTTTCGCTTCCTTCCTCACCCTCTTCATTTAATCATCCCATTCCAATCCCTCCCCATCTCTCCATAACTATATATGCTATTTCCATCCCCTCTAGTCCTTTCCTCTGTACCCAACATCTGTGGTTATATGGATCATAGCCTTCTTTAACAGCTGATATCCACATATGAGATAATACATACCACATTTGCCTTTTTGGGTCTGGGTTATTTCACTCAGGATGATTTTTTTCTAGCTCCATCTATTTACCTGAAAATTTCATAATTGCATTTTTTAGAGGCAAGTAGTATTCATTGTGTAAATGTTCCACATTTTCCTTCTACATTCTTCTGTTGAGAGACATCTAAGCAGTTTCCAATTTCTGGCTATTGTGAAGACAGCAGCAGTGAACATGGATGAGCAAGTGTCTCTGTAGTAGGATGAAGTATTCTTTGGATCTATGCCCAAGAGTGGTATAGCTGGGTCCTGAGGTAGACCCCAGCTAACTGAGGAATCCCCACCCTGATTTTCATAGTGTTATATGAGTTTGCACTCCCAACCAGCAACAGACATGTCTTTCCCTTACTCCACACTTTCACCATCATAAGCTGTTTGATAGAGAAGACACACCTTAACTGTGGATGGGCCTTATCTAAAACTTCCTTTTTCATGCCAATGTGCTGACTCTTTCCCCATAATTCCCATTTGGGGTGTGGTGAGACTGTGGTCCAGTCCTAGACTATGAACACACAGTTTCCCTGGTATCAGTTACTGAAAAGACTGTCCTTGTTCCATTGCATATTTTTAGTACTTTGTGGCAGATAAGTTTGCTGTAGATATGAGGTCTGTTTCTCAGCTCTCTATTTTGTTCCAGTAATTTGTGCTTCTTAATCCCATGTCAATACCATGCTGTTTTAATCACTAGAGTTTTGCAGTATAGATGGAAATTGTTAGGACTCTTGCATTTAGTTTTTGTTCAGTTTTTCTTTTCTGTCAGTTAATTTATATGTGTGTGAGCCTGTGTGTGTATATGGGTATATGTGTACTGCATAGGTACAGAAGCCCACGGAGGCCAAAAGAGAGTATGAGATCTCCTGGGACTGGAATGACAAGTGGTTGTGACCTTCAATGTGAGTGCTAGGCTTGAAACCCACATCGTTTGAAGGAGCAATAAATACTTTAACCTCAGAGTCATCTCTACAGCCTCTTTGTGGTCTTATTGCTATTGTGAGGTTTTTCAAATATAAAGAGTTTCAGATATTGGGAGTTCCCATTTCTATGGAGATCTAATTGTTTGCTTTGGGTAGTGTGAACCATTTTAACAGTGTTTGTTCTACTTAATCACGAAGACAAGATATCTTTTCACATCTTTTACCAATATTTTATATTATTTTTATTATAACAAATTTTCACCCTGACTAAGACTTCTATATCTATATTGAATAAGAATAGTAATAATGGAATACCCTTGTCTTGTTCCTAATTCTAACAGAAATAATTTGTGCTTTTCCCCATTTAATATAATACAAACTATAGATTTGTTATGTATAACTTTTATTTTTCTATATACGTTTCTTCTATTCTGAATGAAGAGACATTGGATTTTGTCAAAGGCCTTTTCTATATCTAGAGAGATAACTACATAATTACTCCTCTTTAGTGCCTATATTCTATAATTTTCTTATTTTGTTGTGTCTTTACATGGTCAAGGTATCAGAGTAATTCTAGCTTGGTAAAAAAAAAGAGTCTGGTAATGGTTCTCTCTTGTCTATTTTATGGCACTCTTTGAAAAGCTCCAGTTTTAATTTTTTGAAGGTTTAGCAAAATTCATCAGTGAATCAATCTGAGCCTGGTCTTTTTTAGATGGGAGATTACTATTATTACTTTATACTAGACCTGCTTATTGTAGATCTGTTTAAACTATCTCATCTTGGTTTAATTTTCATAAATTATATGCATCTAAATAGCCATGTATTTATTTTAGATTTTCTAAGTTAGTGGATGCCTTTGTTTTATTGCTGTGAAGAGAAAACATGATCATAGCAACTGTCATGAAGAAAAAAATATGTAATTGGAACTGGCTTACTGCTTTAGAAGTTTAAACCATTCTCATTATGGCAGGAAGCTTTGGTGCTTAGAGTTCTACATTCCACTGGAGTTCAATGGCAGTAGGGAGAGAGAGACTTTGGTCTTGGCTTAGGCCTTTGAAAACTGCAAAGCCTACCTCCAATAATACACTTTCTCCAACAAGACTATACATTTTAATTCCTCTCAAGTAGTATCACTCCCTGATTGCTAAGCATTCAAATATACAAGCCTATGGGGAACATTCTTATTAAACCCCACAGTGAAATATATATTTTAAAGTAAGACCTAAAATTTTTCTTCATTTCTTTTGGTATCTTTTGTCATGGTTTCTTTTTCATCTCTAATTTCATTTACTTGGGTTCTCTCTTTCAATTAATTTGATGCTCTATTTTGTTCATATTTTAAAGAGCCAATTCTTATGTTTTTCTTTCTTTGTATTTTGTTGTTGTTGTTCTTATTTTCTATTCATTAATTTCTCCTCTGATCTTAATGATTTCTTATCATCTACTGACTTAAGGTCTGGTTTGTTTTTCCAGCACTTTAAGGTATATCGTTAAGGTAGTGTCTGTCTTTTGTTGTGAGGTGGATTTCTCGTGTGGTTCCTGCTTTCTTTTTTATAGTATCTACTTGTCTGTGCCTTTGGAATGAGACCATTAATATTCAGAATTAATGTTGAAAGGTGTGTATTGATTCATGCAATTTCATTGAATTTGTAATGTTTGGTGTTTTTTCTCTCTTGATTAACTATTATTCTAATGTGGATTAAAGTCTTCCCCATGGCTACATGGGTAGGTTTATTTTCTCTACAGTATCCCTTGAGTATTCAGGATTCATTCAAGTATTTTCTGTAAAGCTGGCTTAGTGGTCATAAATTCCTTTTGTCTATTTCTAATTTTCAAATGTTTTAAATTTTCTTTGAGGACAGATAACTTTGCTGAGTGTAGTTTTCTGGGTTGGTAATTGTTGTCTTTTGGGACTTGAAATACTTCAAGTTCTGTGTACTTGAAGTATTAAAGTTTCAGTTGAATATCTGCTGTTATCCCAATAGAACCATTTTTATATGGGACATGATGTTTCTCTCTTGCTTTCAATAATCTTTCTTTGTCCTGTGTATTTAGTGTTCCTAATTATAATTAGACAAGGAGGTATGATCTGTCTCTGTGGTGCCTAAATGACTCCTGTATCTAGATTGGCATGTTTTTTTCTAGCTCTGGGAAGTTTTTCTGTTATAATGTTTTATATATTTTGGTTATATATGTTTTATATATTCTATGCCTTTAGAATGAAATTCTTGTTCTGTGACTTTAACCCATAGATTTGGCCTTTTCAGGATGTTACATGTATTGAAATTCCAAATTTAGCCTCTTATTAATTTATTTTTGTCCTTGTTTGGTTATTCTGGTTCCTCCTCCTTGTATTTAATTTTAGATATTCTGTATCTGGAGGCTCTTTTCTTGAGCACTGGTCTCATGATATAGGTGTTTGGAATCCATCTAATGTTTAGTCTCACTGTTTGACACTGAGCTCCAAGGAAAGGTTCCATGTTCAGCTTCTTTCTTTGCTCCTTGGTTGATGGAATCTTGCTCCTTGCTATGGCACAAAGGTCTCATGATAGAGGCAGTTCTTAGCCAATAAAAGCCCAACAGTTTAGCTTACAGAGTATGTACTTGTGTATTGGGGCAAGGTTATGGGGCTCTGCCTGACACTGGGTTTCACCTTGACAAGCCTGATACTAGATAAGGTCTAAGACTTGGAGTTAATCTCCCCATCCCCCAACAAAAGGGAGGCATCTCTTTTCATACTATACTGCTTGGAGTTGGGGGAACTCCAAGTAAGTTTACTTTCTTCCTTCTACAGTATACCTTTACTTATTTTCATGTTAAAAGTCAGCACTGGTTTCTCTCACCTGACTCCCTCAGCTCTCATGAAGGCATTTTGGTAAGTGAATATAGCTCTTTGGGTTTATTGCTCTGTGAAGAGACCATTGCTGGAACTTCTAGTTCAGCGGTCATCTTGGTCTTCTACCCATAACTTTTTAACATTGCCTGCCTCATGTTTGCACAAACATGGATGGGTGACGTTAAGTGTCTGAGGAAGTGGACAAAAGGAATAGTGTGTCTTTAGATCCACGTGTCTTTTCCCTTTGCACCATACCTAACAGCCCCTGAAATATGCAGGAAGCTACTTTGTCCTTCCATCCTACCATATCCAAAAAGGAAAAAAAAATGCTACCCAGGGCAATTTTAAAAGAATTAAACTCCTTACTGGTAAGTGTTTATTCAACACTTTCAAGCACAAATACAACAGCAGGATCTGGGAGGGCACCAGTCCAATACAAACTTTCAGGGCTGCTACAATAGCTTTGGAAATAAGCCAGTGATTATATTAGCATTGTACTTAGCTCCTCAGACTCTCCTAGAAAACTTCCTCCTAAACAATGAGCTAGAATATGTGTTATGAGCCTTTGTGTGTAAGTACCTCAAGAAATTCTAATTTTTTGTGTGTTTGACTGACTGTTCTAGCCAAATGACTTCAACCATACAGATCGTTTCTCAGTGGCCATATTCACTGTCGACCGAGTCTTACCTCCTGACTCAGGAGTTTGGGTCTGCAGTGTGAACACAGTGGCTGGGATGGTGGAAAAGCCTTTCAACATTTCTGTCAAAGGTAGGTTTCTTGCACTTAAAGCAAGGGCATTTTCTTTAAAAAAAAAAAAAAAAAAAAAAAAAAGCAATAAGAAAAAGCAATGATGAGGCCAGCTGTGACATGGCTCAAATTTTAGATTTTAAGCCTCCATGTAATCAGCACCCACCAAAGGATTATGGAAGAGAGCTCTTTGAAGGGATCATTTTTTTTTTTTTTTTAAAGCAGGGGTAGCAGTGGGGAGACAGGATTGAATCAGAAGTATAGGAGAGTTAGCTATGAGATTAAACAAGAGCAAACCCCTAACGCTCAAGCATGACTCTGACTGCTGAAATTGTATTTAGTTCTTCCAGAGCCCCTGCGTGCCCCAAATGTGATTGACACTGGACACAACTTTGCTATCATCAATATCAGCTCTGAGCCTTACTTTGGGGATGGACCAATCAAATCCAAGAAGCTTTTCTATAAACCTGTCAATCAGGCCTGGAAACATATTCAAGGTAAGGTTTGAACGCAAAAGGCACCAACTGGAGGTCTAGTGCCAGAAAAAAAGATGTCTTATATATCAAAATTCCCTACCCATATCAGCTAATAGAAAAACAAGAATATTTTACCACATGCAGAAGCCATGAAAGTTCTAGGAATCACTTGCTTAATACCACTGAACACTCTGGTACACAGACGTAGCCATACATTGGGTAGCCCATGTATATCAACATTTCTTCTCAGGCCTCTGAACTGCCAGTCATGACTTTAGAACTCTACCATGCCTGGCCATGGTGGAAACTATGATCATACCATAGGAACAGGAAGGTCTAGGGCCATGATTGAAAGGCAGAGGTACTTAATCTGCTTGAATCTTGAGAGCAATTATTTCTGCTGTGTTAGATGCACCCTACCCTACCTCTCATCCTTACCTTACCTTGTCTCATCCTGAAGACACTGTCAAAGGTAGATTTCTTGCAGTAGATAGCACAAAGGTAGGTTTCTTGTGCTAGACAATTAATGCATAAGGTTTTATATAAAAATAAATTGACTCTGGAAAAATTTAGTCTGTGGAGACAGGATTGCACTTAGGGCAGGGAACAGAGGGACATTGTAATGAGAGCAGCCCGCCCTTCCCTGCTGCTGGGGAAAAGTGCTGTAAACTGAGACAAACGATTATGAATGTCATGAGAAAGGTAAATGTGTCTTAAAACATATATTGACTTTATTGGCTGTGTGATAATGTAAAACTATAATTTTTAAAAAGTAAGTTAAAAACATAGCACTGTCAACTGGGCCATCTTTCAGATAGTCTCTCCATTCCCCTGCTAGTGGGCAATGTGGATTCTGCCACTCCCAATTTCATCAAATTATGCCTAATTTCCCTTAATTATTTCCCCTAAACTTTTTTGTTCTACCGTATGAAGACATGTGTGAATATTATAAAAAATAAGAAAAAAGAGGGCTTTGCTCATGCAGCGGATCTGGGTTCACTCTCCAGCATGCCTGTGATGGCTCAAATCCATCCAAACTGCAGTCCCAGGGGATCTGACTTACTTTTCTGAGTAGAGACATGCACCAGGCACCCACATGGTATACTTACATATGCAGATAAAACACACCCCCATACACACACAAAAAAAGAGATCTAAAAATAATATAAGAAAAACAGGGCCCTGACTTCATAACGCAGCTGAACTTGATACACAGAATCAAGTGACATTATTTATTACTGAACTCTTCACATCCCATTGTAGATACAGCTCAGATCTAGTATCTTAGGGATCTAAGGTTCATTTGTGGTTTTTCTCTTTTAACATCAATAGCTGGGACTTTTTTTTTTGTAATATGGCTTTAATAATGAAGAATAATCTAAGAATTATTAAACATAGTTCATTTTTGTTTTTTAACCGATTAGCAACTTATCATAAGGTAAGTCAAAAGCTGAACTTTGCAATATCCATAGCTATAACGACAGGGTTAAAGAGACCAACAGAACAAATGGCTAAGAGAAAAGCACATGCCAGGTGTTTTTAAGGAACTCTAGAGCTCCTCACTGTAGGAGTAGTCTGAATGTTAAAGATCCATTGTCTGGTAGTGATAAACAAAAACCACTGGGCCTTTTTTCTCTAGACAGTTTGATTGCAATCAGTTTATGTCCTTGAAAACAGTGAAAATAATATTATTTTATATTATATTAACTGAGCCACCCAAGTATGGCATCCTATGTGGTAGATCTGTTGTGATTAATTTTGCAAATGAAAATGCACAAATACTAGAGCAGAAATGTATACATGGTGTAAACATATAGTGCTAATTTATATACCAAAACTTAAATATATAGATGCTAATGTGTATACCAAAACCTAAAATATACATGTTAAAGTATATTTCAAAACCTAAAACTATAGACACTAATATATATACCAAAACATAGAAGTATATATGCTAATATGTACACCAAAACTTAAAAGTATACATGCTAATGTGTGTATCAAAACCTAAAATATACATGCTAAAGTGTATACCAAACCTAAAATATACTTGCCTATATATATATATATATATGTATATGTATATGTATATGTATATGTTATGTGTATGTGTATGTGTATGTGTATGTGTGTATATGTATATGTATATGTATATGTATATATTTATATTTATACTAAAACCTAGAAATATACATGCTAATGTATATACCCAAAACCTGGAAATACTTGTTCCAAGACCTAATTTCTCTTATATTGGAAACTGTATGTCCTTGAAGATGGAATTACCTCTTTATTTCACTGAGACACTGCTTTTTAAAAACCTAGTTTAGTTCACACTGCAAAAGCAGCCACTCTGGTTTACAAAACATGTAAGCTGAAGCTTTCTGGACTTTCTCTCTTCCCAGTGATGAATGAGATTGTCACGCTCAACTACCTGGAGCCTCGGACTGACTACGAGCTGTGTGTGCAGCTGGCCCGTCCTGGAGAGGGTGGAGAAGGGCATCCTGGACCTGTGAGACGATTCACTACAGCGTCTATCGGTCAGTTGAAGCCATCAGACATTTATTCCTGAGCTGGGTGGGAGGGGGAGGAAGGGGAAAAGAGGAAGGAAGACCAGGAAGGGTGGTGTTGGGTGAGTGGGTGGGTGGGGATGGAGGTGGAAGGACTTTGCTGTGGAATGGGTGGGAAAGTGACAGGAAGACGCGATACTTCAAGCCAAACAGTTCCTTTATTTGGGCTGGACTGCTGGCCCATCTCCCTGGGGGAGGGGGACTGTGACCATTCAGGGGGACAGAGGAGGAAGCAGATGAGCCTTCAGGAAGGCAAGGACATCCTGAGATTTACTCAGCAGCCAGTGTGTTGAGCCTTGACTTCTGTATTTCACCCCCAGCTTCCTGTTTCCATCCCATGGGGCCACTCCAGGCGTCTGTCACAAATATGCTTCAGAAATTCAAGTTTATTTATTTTTTAAAAAATAATTTCTGTTTTTCAAAGTAATTTGTGCCCATAGTTCAAACATCAAATAGAAGGAAAGGCTTTTGTCTGAAGAACAGTCCTCCTCGGCTCTACCCCTCCTCCTCCCCCAGCCCTGCTTCCTATCAGTAACTGTTTCTATGTAAAGCTATTTCTTACAGGGTTTACCTTCATGTTGCTAACTCAGTGGTTTGAACATGAAGATCCATCAGAACCACCCAAGAGTTTATTAAAACAAATTGTTGGACCTTATTCCCAGAATCTTTTAAAATTTTGTTTTATTATTTTGTGTGTCTGTCACTCCTCCTACCCCCGTGTGTATATATGTCTGTGCAATACATTCATGCAGTGTCTGGGGAAGTCAGAGAGGGCAGCTGATCCCCTGGGACTCAAATTATAGTCCATTGTGAACCATCATATGGGTCTGGAGATCAAGCCTGGCTGCTTTAGAAGAGATGCCAGTGCTCTTAACCCCTGAGCCATCTCTCCAGCCCCATCTACCCTGAACCTTTGATCCAATCGGTTTAAAGCAAGGCTATAGGTCAACAATTATGGTTTCTAATAATTCCCCAGAGATGGTTAATGCTGCTCCTGGCCTTGGTCCACATGGTCTAGAGAATATATAGAGAAGCATCTTTCTCTCTCTTTCTTTGTTTCTTTCTATCATTCCTTCCTTCCTTCTTTTCTTTCTTCCTTTCTTGTTGTTTTGTTTTGTTTTGGTTTTTTTTGTGGTTTTGTGAGTTTATTTTTTACTTTTTTATTCTTTTTTGTTGTTATTGCTTTTTAAAAAATCTATTTATTTTAAACTCCAAATTTTATTCCCCTCCCAGTCCACCCTCTGACTGTTCCACATCCCATACCTCCTCGCCGCTCCCCTGTCTCCATGAGGATGTCCCCACCCCCAGGCACACCCCACCAGACCTCTAAACTCCCTGGGGCTTCCAGTCTCTTGAGGGTTCGGTGCATCTTCTCTGACTAAACCCAGACCTAGCAGTCCTCTACTGTATATGTGTTAGGGGCCTCATGTCAGCGGGTGTATGCTGCCTGGTTGATGGTCCAGTGTTTGAGAGATCTCAGGGGTCCAGGTTAATTAAGACTGCTGGTCCTCCTACAGGGTCACCCTCCTCCTCAGTTTCTTCCAGCTTTTCCCTAATTCAACCACAGGGTCAGCAGCTTCTTCTGTTCATTGGTTGAGTACAAATATCTGCATCTGACTTTTGTTGCTTTTTAAATATTTATTTATTTATTTATTTGTTTATTTATTTATTTATTTTAGATAGGGCTTTACTCTACAGTCCAGGCTGGCCCAGAATTCACAATATAGCTCACACTGGCCTCTATCTGTCATAATTCTTATGCTTCAGCCTCTGGAGTACTGATTTACATGTGCCAGTCATGCCTCATAGAACATTTCTTGACTTATTGGTGGTATTAAGAGGCCTTGCACTATGTGAATGGAGGAGCTCTCAATTTGTGCAGACTCCTTGATGCTGGTCTGGCTTCCATCTCTCTGTCACTCGGTGCCCTCCTTTGAAACAGTAGAGTAACCTTTATAACATTCTCCTCTTGTCTTTGAGTTGTTTGGTGTGTTTAGTCACCCTGTTATTGTCTCCTGATGAGTGTTTTATAGTTGCAAGTTCTTATGTGTCCCCTGTGTTATATAACAAGTCATAACTGCTTAGGCATCCTGGTCACTTGGACCAATTCCCAGGACAACTTAGGGAGGAAAGGTGTGTTTTGACTCATGATTTCAGATGGTTCGATCCATGCTCACTCAGCTCTGTCTTGTGGGCAGAGCATACTGTCAGAGGGAGCCTGTAGCAAAGGGATCTTCTTCCCCTTACAGTAGACAGGAAGAGCTGGGTAGAGGAAAGGGCCAGGTACCAAAACAATCACTAAGTACCCACATCCAATAAGTTAATCATCTAGTTAAGCTTTACTTCCTCAGTTTTCTAGAATGTCTAAAAGATGAACCTCCCTCTAAAGCCAAGTCTGCAGTACATGAGCTCTTTGGGGGACACTTTGTATCCACACGACAGTAGCTTCCAAACACAGAAGCCTTTAGCTCTAAATCCCAAAGCTCTTATTGCTCTAGGCCCTTAAGGGAGAGAAGTTCATTGCCCAGGGCTTAGAGTACTAATGCCTAGCAGCTAAGTTACAGCTCTTGAGCTTTGGTTGTTTGGTCCCTAAATGCTTTATCTTAATGGCTCTCTTGGGCCTTTCTAATGATGGGGTTTGTAGTCCTTGCAAGTACAGCTCTCACCCTCTCTCCCCTGCTCCCTATTCCCTGCTTTGTTTGTACAGTCCCGGGATTCCCAGGATTCCTGCCATCTTACACTTTCATAACACCCCTCCACTGTCTACACTTCATGCAGACTCTGACCTCCATTTCTCTGTAAACTCCCTAATCGCTTCTAGGGTGACAGCAAGAAATGGACCCATCACAATAAAAAAATTAGCATAAACTCCACAGAGAGAATAAAAGTTTCTCTGATTTGAGAGCAAGGGGTACCTGCTATGTCATTACCTTGCACTTAGAGGCAAGTGGCAGTTAATTCTCCCATAGGTCAGTATCTGATCAAAAGAGGAAGGTCACAGTCTGACTCACATGGAAATTATTCATGGCCAGAACATAAAACACTCCACAGACCAGAAGCACCGCCATCAGTCCTCAGAATACATTCCAGCCAGGATGCAGTTAGAGGCCTCTTGGAATATTTCAAAGTCCTCCAGGGGTCGGTGGAAAGGGAATTCTTGAAGTCCTCCTTTCCCACCAATTGAATTTTGCTGATGCTTGCTTTTTTAATTCATCTGGCACTTGTACTGTTTATGTTTTCATTGAGGTGGGAAGGCCACACAGGCCAGGAAAGGTGGGAAGAGAACATATTCTGGGCTCACTTGCAGAGAAGAGAAGAGCCAAAGCTGGGTGAAGGGTCACTATGCCCTGTGATTTTAATTTTTTCAAACCTTATTTTTCATGATGGTTCTTAAAAACTTTAACCTCCTTTGTAGTCCAACTCCCACCAGAGGTAGTGGAAAAGAAAGGATATTGGGGAAGTAGACCTGTTTAGAAAGGTTCTTTGGAGCAATTCCTGTCTGTGTTGTCTGGAAATCAGCAGTTCAGTTCATAGGTGAGCAGGCAGCAGCAGCTTGATCCACTTGAAAACACCTCACGGATACACCAGCAGTCCAGTAGAGTCGGATTAGCAACAGCGGTGACAGCAGAGACAGCCAGGCCTCAACTTCAGCTTGAGTCAGCAGTAGGGACTAAAGGAACATCAGAAGTCTTGGTTATGCCTCTCTCAGGGAAGTGAAGATCAGACCTACAAGTGTTGCACAGCTAGCTGTACCAGCAAGCCAAGCTCTCTCTCCATCACTTCATGGAGTCCTATTTATTTATTTATTATTTTATTTATTTACATTTCAAATGTTATCCTCCTTCCCAGTTTTGCCTCCGCCAACGCCCTATCCCATGCTCCCTCCCTGCTGCTCCCATGAGAGTGCTAGCCCACCCATACACCCACCCACTCCTGGCTTACTGCCCTATCATTCTCCTATGCTGGGGCATCAAGCCTTCACAAGACTAAAGGCCTCCCTCCCACTGATGTCAGATAAGGCCATCCTCTGTTACATGTGCAACTGGATCCATGGGTCCCTCCATGTGTACTCTTTGGTTAGTGGTTTAGTCATTGGGAGCACTTTGGGGGGGGTGTCTGGTTGGTTGATATTGTTGTTCCTCCTATGGGGTTGCAAACCCTTTCAGCTCCTTCAGTCCCTCCCCTAACTCCTCCATTGGGGTCCCAGTGCTCAGTTGGATGGTTGGTTGCAAGCATCTGCATCTGTATTGGTCAGGCTCTGTAGACTAGGAATCTCAAGAAACTCAGAAATCTCCCGGCTGGTGCCTTCTAGGTGCTGGGATTAAAGGCATAGGCCACCACACCTGGCTTTCAGAGTCCTATTTATATCTTCCAAACATCAGGTGTCCTCCACATGCCGTGCCTCAGCACATGCATCCCATCAGCCCTCAGAAGTTGCAAGAAGCTGCAGCATACCACCAGAACGTTTTTGGTGCTTTTTCTCTCTATGGAGTTCCGACAAATGCAGCTCAACTATGCAATGCAAGGTGGACCAGTACACGTCTGTTGTTAGCAAAGAATCTTTCATTACGTGTCCTTTCATGTGCTTGCCTTAGCAGAGCATCCTTTCTCCTGTGTCTGCTTCAGTGAAACACAAGTCTGCCTTAGCCTTTCACATCTGTGATCACTTTAACAAAACGTTCCTTCATGTGTTTACCCCAGCAAAACACAATCCAATCGACTTTCCAAAGAACCGTTAAGTTTCCATTTTAATGTCCCGAAAGAGAGGCTAAAGTAAAGATGGCTGCATTTGAAGTTCCTCCAGCTACCCAGAGCAGAGTGAGGAATTTTACAAGTGTTTTCTGATGCTCTCCTGTGTTCTCTTTATAAGCTATCTGCATATCTACCATGGATGGCTTATGCTGAGATTCAAACTCTAGAGCCTGGCAAAAGGAGTAGACCTCAGGTCACTGCATTTTCCTAGATTATAGCGATAGAGCCAAGAAGACCTTTAACAACGCCAAGCAAATGCTTGCCCAATTGCTCGTCCTCACTGGTTTATAACTAGAGGTGGTTAGGCTTGTAGGGCCCCTTTTCCCCTTCAGCTAAAAATTTAAAGTGTTTTTCAAATTCATTTTTTTAATGTCATACTGTAAAGTGTTAGAGGGTTTTTTCTTTAAATATGGGTTCTATTAGACCCCATTGCATGTAAGATTCTCATACCACACTTGCACTGTCTGTTTGTGGACTATGACCACCATTTGTAACACATTGTCATGATCTAAAATGTTCTCACACTCTGCAAATCAGTTTCGCCTCTAGTGGCGATAATGCCCCATCCTGATATCAGGAAGGAAGGCTGTTTTTCCATGCTTTGAAAGGACTTTCTATCTAGAACTTATAAATCAATGACTGTCATTAATTGCAATTAATAATAGACATATTCTTCCTTTGTTCGTTGACATGGGCTGGGGAAGGAAAGGAGGAAGGGAACAAATATTGGCAGAGTTCCTAAGACTTCCCAAGCCCTCTCAACCCATTATCTTGTTTGTTCTTCTGGGTCTGGAAGATGAGTCTAGTTGTGCCATTTTACAGGTGAACTTAGGTTATAAATTTGCCCAGATTACAAAGTAGGAGTGAGATGCTCCTGTCTCTCTAATTTTAAAAACCCACATTATTTCTTTTGGCAATTTCTCTGGCACTCCAGGTGCCTGAGTAACTGTGACCAGACAACAGGTGTTTCTAGCTGATACTGCAATGCGGCCCGAATGGAGGTAGAGCTGGCCCCTTACCATAGCAACTGTGATATCTGAAACTCTCCTTGCTGACATTTAAAGCTTGAAAGTGTCTTTCTTAAAATGGTGTTGAAACAAAAGCCACTGTGTTCCTTTCCACCATTGACTCTGCTTTCCTTTTCCAACTGTAGGCTTGACTTAGGAAGTTTCCATTGGAGTTTTTACCCATAATACTATAAACATGTTTATTGAGCCCCTGCTCTTCTTATTTGTTATGATAATCCTTGGGACGGCTCTATAATTTCACTAAAGAATGAAGACTTGCCCTCCTCTAGTCATTTCCTATTGTAAATGGTGCCATAAGGAATGTCTCCATGCACAGATATTTTCATCTTCCTTTGGAATATTTCTTTTCTCAGCTTAAATCCTTTGTAGTCAGGTGTTAAGGCCAAAGAATATAGACATTTTTAAAGGCTCTTGAAAAAGTTATTCATGTTGCCTCAAGGAGGTTGTATTCCTATATTAAAACTCTCCAGGGTATACATAAAAATTACTTTGAAGAAGATTTACTGTTTTGTTACGAGGGGATGTATCAGGGGAAGTGTCATGGCTGTTTGCTTATGGTTTTGTTGTTGGTTTAGCTTGTGAGTCTTTTATGGTATTCTAAAAGCCAAGATCATTCTGTGCAGCTGCCGCCTGGAGCTGTTGTTACTTCTGTCCAATATGACAATAACTATCTTCTGGTCATTCTAGGACTCCCTCCTCCAAGAGGTCTCAGTCTCCTGCCAAAAAGCCAGACAACTCTAAATTTGACTTGGCAACCCATATTTGCAAGCTCAGAAGATGAATTTTATGTGGAAGTTGAGAGGCGGTCCCTGCAAACAAAAAGTGACCAGCAGAACATCAAAGTGCCTGGGAACCTGACCTCGGTGCTACTGAACAACTTACTCCCCAGGGAGCAGTACACTGTCCGAGCTAGAGTCAACACCAAGGCCCAGGGGGAGTGGAGTGAAGAACTCAGGGCCTGGACTCTTAGTGACAGTAAGTAACTCATGCTGCCCCGATCTCACCCACATTTGCCCACAACTTCAAGTCCTTAGATGTCATAAGGACAGTTCATTATGTGACTGGAGGCTAATTAGTGTCCACAAAATCATCTTAGCAATCTACAGTATTATATGGGAAGGGCCCACTGGGCTTTGGGCAAGACCATGCTACAATTTGTCCATTCTTGCTATGGACTTATTTATTAATAACAAGAATATCAGTAGGAATAATAAAGTTTGTTAGAGCTTAAACTGTTATAGGATAGATTTTAAGGATTATTGTCATTATATATCTACAATGGGTGCTGGTTGATGATGGATGAGTCTTCCCCAATCTTATAAACAAAAAAATCTGCTTTGGAAAATTTTCATATTCAGAGTTACTATTTATGAGAGCAGTAAGAACCTCTTTTCTTTAAAAAGGTTCTGTAGTCTAAGCTTTTCTAGATTTAGATTGGTTAGTTGAAACTTCAGGGTTCACTGCAATACTGAAACTCCCCTGTCTTGGTCAGTGAGTCTAAGTTGCCTCACTGAATGAGGACTATGTCTTTGCAATCTGAATGGAATGATGAGCTAGAGATACCCTTTCAGACACACTACCTGCCACAAGGTCCTCACCACCCCAAAGTCAAGGCTCTCTGCTGCAGCTGCTTCTCTCTGCTCAGTATGTGTAGGAGTCTCTCAGGAATTCTTTCTTATACCAGTGACTCATGGAAATTTGAACTGTTTTGTCAGTGTTTGGGGATCTCACTGTTGTCACAGTTAGAGTTTCTATTGTGGTGCTAAAAACACCATGACCAAAAGCAACTAGGGAGGAAAGGGTTTATTTGGCTGACACAACCCATGTCCACTGAGGAAAGCCAAGGCAGGAGTTCAAGGCAGGAACTGAAGCAGAGGCCAAGGAATAGTGGTACTTATTGGTTTGCAGCCTGCTTTATTACACACCTCAAGTGCTCAGGTGTGACTCCAACCCACAATATGATGGACCTTCCCAAATCAGCACTAATTAAGGAACTCCTCCACAGGCTTGCCTGTAGACCAGCATTTCCTGAACTGTGGTTCCTTCTTCTCAAGTAAATCTAGCTTATGACAAGTTGAAAAAAAGAAAAACCAAAAAAATCATTCATTTTGCATATATATATATATATATAATATTATATATATACACACACACACATATGTATGTATGTATACACACATCCACACACACCTTTGTATCTGTTTATCTGTGTATACACACACACACACACACACACACACATATATATACTATATTATACATATATATATTTAATTGTGTGAGAGTAAGCTACAGAATAATGTAAGGACTAACACAACTCTAAGAATGAACGACTATTATACTTTGTTACATCTGCTTTTAACAACACACACACACACATTAAAATTGTCCATGACTGTTATCCAAATTCTGTTTCTTTTCTTCTGTCTCCAGAAAAAATTGTGTTTATTATGAGTCTTTCCATTCATTTTAGTATAGAAGTGTGGAGTCAGAACTCTCTCTCTCTCCCACTCATTCTCTCTCTCTCCCACTCATTCTCTCTCTCTCTCTCTCTCTCTCTCTCTCTCTCTATATATATATATAAAATATATATATATATATATATATATCTTCATCCTTTTCTGAACAAGCATAATTTATATCTTTATTTATATCTAACATGCATTTTAAACTTTTGTATAAAATTCTAATATGTCATATTTATAAGAATTTTGTATAAATTCATATTGTTTTGGATTTATTTTTGTTTAAAATTTTTGTGATTTTATTTATTTTTATTTTATATGTTTGGGCATTTTGCCTACATTTATGTCTATCCACCACATGTATGTAGTGCCTGTGGAGGCCAAAGAGGGCATTGGATTTGGACTGGAGTTACCACAGTTGTTAGATGTCATGTGGATACTGGAAATTAAATGCAGATCTTCCAGAGGAGTAACCAGCTCTTAACTACTAAGTCATCTCTTCTCTCCCATATAGATTATTTTAGATAGCACACAAAAATAGTGGATTTTATTATGACATCCACATGCATATATATCATTGTACCTTGCTTATATTTGTTCCTGTCACTCCAGGACTCTGCCCTCCTCCACATCTACCCTTGCTAGCTTCCTTCCTTCCCATGTTGTTACCCTTCTCATTTCATGTCATGTATGCACGCATACATATATGTTAATGTGTAAACCTAGATACTAAATATGAAAAAGAACAGGAAGTATTTGTCAGTCTGATCATATCTGATTCATCCGCTTTCCCAAAAGTGAATTTTATCCTTCTTCACAGCTAACTACTTCATTTTCTTTAACCATTCATCTGCTGATGGATCTAGGCTATTTTGAGTAACACAGCCATAAACATAAACGAGGCAGATTTATGCCTCGTGAGGACTGGCATAGCTGTATTACATGGTAGTTATTTTTCTATTTTTCTTTTTGCTTTTGTGTATGGCAGAGGCCCACTATGGACCTCTTAGTCCTGAAACCACTCCTTAGCCCAGTTTGTCCTAAAACCAATGATGATCTTCTTGTCCCAGCCTCCTGAGTGATGGAATTATGGGACTGAATCACAACACCCAGCTTAGATGACAGTTCTAGCTGAGATTCTGTTTTGCAGCCACCATCCCGATTTCCATAGTTGCATAGGTTTGTGCTCCAGCTCCCAGTGGGTAAAAATCACTTTCTCCATATCCCCACAGAACTTGTCATTTGTTTTCTTGATGACAGTCACTCTGCTAACTGGGGTGAGGTACAATCTCAACACAGCTTCTATCTGCATTTCCCTGATGGCTAGAAATGCTGAACATATTTTCAAAAATTCACTGGTCATTTGAATTTATTCTTTTGAGAAGTGTCTGCTTATTTCATGAACCTCCTTACTGATTGGGTAGTTGAGGTTTCCTGATCAGGTTCGTTAGCCTTCTTCTTGATTAGGTATTTGAGGGTTTTTAATGCTTAATGTTTTTAATTCTTTACAGATGTGGACATCAATCAACTGTCAGATGTGTCAGATGTGTAACTAGCAAAGATTTTCTCCCATTTCTTAAGCTATGTCTTCATCCTGGTGGTTGTTTCCTTCACTGTGCAGAAGCTTTTAAATTTCATGCAATCTTTGTGTGTGTGTGTGTGTCTGTGTCAATTTTTAGATTGGTTTTGTATGCTATTAGTGTCCTTTTAAGAAATCCCTTACCTGTGTCTATACCTTGAAGCATTTCCCTGTTTTTCAAGCAGGTTGAGAGTTTCAAGCCTCACATGGTCCTTAATCCATTTAGAATTGATTCTTGCACAGAGTGAAACAGGGATCTAGCTAGCTTCCTATTTCTTCATCTGGATATCTCGTGTTCTTAGAATCATTTTCTGAAGAGGCTGTCTTTTCTCCAGTGTGTGTTTTATAACTTTGTTAAAATTAGGTGGATGTAGTAGTTATAGGGCCTTATTTCTGAGTTTTCTGTTATAGTTAATTAATCCATCTGACTGTTGTCATTGTCAGTGGCCTGCTATTTCTGTTACTATGGTGCTCTGGCTCTTTGTGGTCTATTGTGCTATGGATTTTTTTCTTTAGTTTTATGATCAATATTATTAGACTTTTAAAATAAGAATTGTGTTGTGTCTGTAGACTGCTTTGGGCAATACAGCAGTTTTCACACTGCCAATCTATGAGCATGGGAGGTCTTTTGATTTTGTGGTGACTTCAACTTCTTCTTTTGGTGTTTTAAAGTTTTCATTGTAGAGATATTTCACCTCTTGGTTTATTCCCAGATATTTATTTGAAGCTACCATTCATAGGAATGTTTTTCTTGGTGAGTTCACTATTAGTAAATAGGAAAAAGAGTTTTGTTGTTTTGAGACAGAGTTTTATGTATTTCAGGCTGGCCTTGAGCTTGCTTTAAAGCTGAAGATGGCTTTGTACTTCTGATCCTTCTGCCTCCACCTCCTGAGCTGAGTTCTGGAATACAGGCATGCACCATCACACCCAATGTATGTTCTGCTTGGGATGAAACACAGGGCTTCATGCTAGGTGAGCTCTCTACCAAACGAGCTACATCCCCAGTCCTCAACTTGCTTATTTTTGTATGTTTATTTTGTATCTTGTTACTTGCTTGAAAGTTTACCAGATATGTTTCTATTTGGAATATTTAAGTAGGAGATTGTGCTAACTACAAATGGAAATAATTTGATTTGACATTCCTACTTATATTTCTATGCTTATCTTACTAAGATGTAAAGTATTTAAGAGTGGAGTGAGTGAATAGTCTTGCCTCATTATTAATTTTAGAGAAAAAAATTCAGCATTTGCCCACTTAATATAATGTTGCTTATGGATTCGTTGTGCATAGTCTTTATTATGTTAAGATTTGTCCCTAATCTTCCCACTCTTTTAGGGCTTTGATTAAGAAGGGGTCAAATGTCTTTTTTGAGATGGTCATGCGATTTCTGTTCTTAAGTCTATTTGTGTACTGTGAAAACACTTACTAATATATTTTGAGCAATCCTTGTATCCTTAGAATGAAACCACCTTGTCATAGTACATCTTACTAATATGTTCTTGGATTTAGTTTGAAGGTATTTTATTGTGATTTTTTGCATCTAAATTCATCAGTGAAATTTGTCTATAGTTTGTGTATGTGTGTGTGTTACCTTGTTGGGAGCTGACTCCTAGCAGAAAGTGGCTGTCATCTTTGCAGCCATCTCAGGCCATATACCCTGACAAGAGACTTGTTTTTCAACAGCCCACAACAGCTGAGCACACTCTGATAGACATCTTGCTAGTTGTGTTCCCCTGCTTGTCCAAGGCAGCAAGGCACATGGTAAAGTGTATCTATACCCATGATTTCCTTTCAATAAATGGGACTTGAAAAGACTCTCTGTCTTGTTTTCATTCTTCGTGTCTTTTGTCCCTCCATCCCCACTCTCTCTGTTGCTAGACCCTGACCCGCAGACCGGAGCAGCAGCTCTGGCTGGGACATTACCTATTTTAAATATTATGATAATATCAGCTTTGTAGATGGAATTTGTTATGTTCTTTCCTTTCATATTTTATTAGACAATTTGAGTTGCATTAAAGTCAGCTCCTTGGGAAAGTGTTGGTAGGATTCAGTGTTGAGTGTGTCTGGTCTTGGGCTTTTCTTTGCTGGAAGACTATTAATTTATATAATCCCTTTCTCTTTGAGGTTTCTTGTGCTTTCCTGTTACATCCTACTTGTCTATTGATTGGGATGCCTCTTCTAGTTTTACTTGGGATTTTTCTAGTAAGCTGTAATCCTAAAAAAAAGAGAAAGTCAACTGCTTGTAACAGCAGCAGTGCTAAACTGAACAGGGTATATATGTGCACCTCAGGTCAACTAAAGGCTAGTCACATACCATCTCATAGACAGTCAGTTACCATAGGACAAAAAAAAAATCACTAGGAATGTGTTACATAGTAAAAAATTAATTAGTGTAAATGTAGAGATGGCAAGTGAATGCTATATAAAGGGAGAGGCCAGGGAAATGAAAAAGTAGAGAAGTAGAGTTAAGTAAATGAGGGACACAGAACAACAGAAAAGGCTGTTATGAAGGAAATGCAGAAAGTGCAAGATATATACATTTTTGGGGGAATAAGAGATGGCACATTTAATAGGTGATTTTGTGAAAATGTGAGTTCAGAGATCCAGCTTCTAGTAAAAGCTGTGTGTGGTGGGTTACATTTATAATTCCAACAATGGGGAAGGAGAGACAAGGATCCCTTGACTTCACTGGTGGGTGACTCCATTAACATTTATGTTGTCATCCTTTATTTGTTTATTTATTTATTTTGCTACCATATAAAACATTGTCATGTCTATTCTTATGCACATTGCATGAACACAGGCTTGAACACTTTCCTAGGGAACTTGTCCAGAAGTGAATCTCATGTGCAGAGTTCCTCTGAAAGAAGCTAGTGAGTGTGCACTGTGCCCAGGAGTGCACGAAAACACTGCATTCCCTCTGTCCCTCTCCATGTACTTGTTCTGTGCTGATGGCACCTGATGATGTCAACCAGTTACTGTTTGACCAATCTTAAAAGCCTACTATAGCTCATGACTGTTGTGAAGAGTCTCTGAGAGACTGCAAGGATGATTCTGTCCTGGGAACCTCTGAACATATCTTTCTCACTCTGCCTGTGTCCCTAAAGGGAAAATGCTCTCACTTTTCTCACACCTCAAGTCTCATCCATAAGGACTCAACACATTTTCTTACACATACACTAGCGTGCTTGCTATCTGTGAACGTGTTTGAGGTAAAGATACTCGTAGCTAAGACAATGGACTCTGGAGCCAGACTACCAGAGTTGGAACCTGCTTCTTCTGCCTAACTGTGGTGTGACTTGACTGAGACTCAAATCTCTCTGTGTCTCACTACTTACAGTAAAGAAATGAGTTAAAACATGGAATATACATGGTATACTTAAGTACCATGTGAATGTTAGTCCTCTTAATCTTTTCATTCCATCCAGCATCAGAAACATTATAAATAGGTTTGTGAAGCAACACAAATTCCCAAGCTCTCATTTATTTTAAGGAGACAAACACACAAGACATGTTTTGTATTCTCTACCCTGGGCCAGTCTTTCATATAACAAGAGTCACAGTACCATTGCCAGTGGACAAGTCAGCATGTGAGGGAGCGCTCTTCCTATTCACATTAGTGAATGGTGTTGAATGAGTTGACTGGAGCCCTCCCTCAAAACCACAATCATCTAAGAGGCAGCAATACATCTAAAATGAATTCTTTTTTAAATTTTTTCTTTTTTAAATTTCTAGTTCTCCCTCCTCAACCAGAAAACATCAAGATCTTCAATATCACTGACTCCACAGCTATGGTTTCTTGGACAATAGTGGATGGCTATTCGATTTCTTCCATCATAATCCGGTATAAGGTTCAGGGCAAAAATGAAGACCAGCACATTGACGTGAAGATCAAGAATGCCACCATCACTCAGTACCAGCTCAAGGGCCTAGAGCCAGAAACTACATACCATGTGGATATTTTTGCTGAGAACAACATAGGATCAAGCAACCCAACCTTTTCTCATGAACTGAGGACACTTCCACAGTCCCAAGGTTGGTAGTAGGCTGGTATTTCCATAGAGTACTTTCAGACATCACTGGAGAAGCCTCACTGTCTTAAGATATTTGCTTCATAGGTATTCTAAGTGTTATCATTCATTTGTCCTACTAAGCTTTATCATTGCTATATAAATCCTTAAAATAAAAAGAAAGATCTCTAGTGATCCATTTTTTGTTATTAAACCTTAGAATTAATTGGCCTCAAGCACATCCTATCCAATAGTATAAGAAAGATGTGAACAATATGAATTTCAGTTCTGTAAAGAGGTATGTGGAACCTGCTTATGGGAAACAGGCTGTGTGGATCTCTCTCTCTCTCTTCTCTCTCTCTCTCTCTCTCTCTCTCTCTCTCTCTGTGTGTGTGTGTGTGTGTGTGTATGTGTGTGCATGTGTGAGCATGTATGTGTGCCACAAATTACCAAATGTTAAATAGCTAGTTATTTTATTACTAAATAATGTTCATCTATGTGGGCCCTACTTGGTAGCAAAGTTGAACAAATGACATCAACTCGTAGCCACTTTGAAGGCACATTTTCAAGTCCTAGAGATCTCATAACAACCCAGTGAGTTAGACTCATTTCTACTGAGTTTAGAAATTACTGAGTAGTCCACAGTCATAGTAAGCTGAGCAGTTATATTCCCATTACATTGCCTTTCCTACAGATGGTCTTAGGCCATCATCCACCTATACTAACTCAGTGGCTTCACCTCTGTTTCCCTGCACAGCCTCTGCAGACCTTGGAGGGGGAAAGATGCTACTTATAGCCATCCTTGGGTCAGCTGGAATGACTTGCATTACCGTGCTGTTGGCGTTTCTAATTATGTTGCAACTGAAGAGAGCAAATGTCCAAAGGAGAATGGCTCAGGCCTTCCAGAACGTGGTAGTATCTCATCTTTTTACTAGCTAATGAACCCTGTCCAACATATAGGTAGACCTTTTGCTTTAAAGGTGTGGAATAGCAAATAATCCCTGTAGACAAGTTTCATTCTTTTTCCTTTGGCTTCCATCATGAGAGGATGATGGAAGGCAAATAACATGACCATGAAAATTCTTTTTCAAGCCAAATGAGCTTTGCAAGTGAAAATCATACATTTAATAATTATGCAGAAGGATATGTCTAAAACAAGATTCCTCCCCAAAATGTGATTAGTCAGTTATCTGACAGAATATTTCAGTAGAATGAATAACACATTTAAGAAGGACATGAGGATAACCAGACCACAACATAATAGTTCATTTCCTTATTATGTATTTATTAAATGATTTTCCACACATTTTCTCATTTTTGGTTCCCATTTGCTATTTATCATATCTCCTTCAGGCCCATCATTCCTTCTATGTGTAAGAGTTACATATGCATGTACTTCTTCCCTAAGAACAATCTCTGGTTGGAATTTGTGGCACTTGGCATTCTCATTCTTTGATCTAGGTTGACCAGTAAAGTAGCCAAAGTTCTACAAGACTGAACTTAACCAGCAGTTCTTTTGGAATACTAAACCCAGGCATTTCTGAAGCTTATAGCGTCACGCTCCGTAGAGGAGATCTGTGCCCAGCACTCTTGACTTTGTATATGAAACACTGAACACAATCCCGTGCTTCCAGTGAAATCTAACTCATGGGTCTGAGTCCCCAGAATCATCTTCCACAGAGGACAAAAGGGGTTCATTCTCTGATTCCAGGCCAGAGCTGGTTCAACTCAGGCTGCTATTGGAGAGGATGGATCAGCAGGGGATTGGGACTTTGAAGCTTGTCACAATATCAGGGATTTGTCAAGTGACTGCTAGTTGCCACTTGAATTCAGAACAAGAGATATACTTGGGGGGTTTGTTACAAGCACTAGTCACTCTCGGCCACTGCAGACTCGATCAAATTTAAACGTTAGGATGAGAAAGTGTGGGAGGAAGGACAGATGAGGCCTGTGATGTTGTTAGGAAAGGCCTCACTGAGACACACAGGAGACTGCCAGGAGTTCCTTCAGCTAGAACTACAAACTCATCTCCGTACAGCAGAATGGGATGCAAACATGCCACTCAGGTTGTCTTTGCTCCTCCCTTAGCTGTGCAGGCACTGCTAATGAACAAGCCTGTGCTAATGGATAAGCCTGTGCTAATGGACAAGCCTGTGCCCATGCAGCACTACAGGCAGCAGTTTCATGAGAGTAGGATTGTAAGAGGGAACCCATTTGCATGCCCACTCTAGAATTAGATAAGTGATTTATTTTCCACCTGTGTAGATACAAAGCAGAAGATACTATGCACCTTAGGATGACAAATGTCCTGACATAAAAAAAAATGGTAATATTTTTTCCAGAGAGAAGAACCAGCTGTGCAGTTCAACTCAGGAACTCTGGCCCTAAACAGGAAGGCCAAAACAACCCGGATCCCACAATTTATCCTGTGCTTGACTGGAATGACATCAAGTTTCAAGACGTGATCGGAGAGGGCAACTTTGGCCAGGTTCTGAAGGCACGCATCAAGAAGGATGGGTTACGGATGGATGCTGCCATCAAGAGGATGAAAGGTCAGTGGTTGGAAGGCAGCCTTCGGCTGGGTGGGGAGACATTCGTTTCCTGTGAAGTCTTCCCTTTGTGGCCATATATTCTTCAAACCAGGAGTTGCCCTGGTATCAGATGTGGCTGTTATGTGTAGATAAAGATGTTTCCTTTAAGATGAAGCCTGGGTAGATGATATCAGTATGTGCATGTGTAGGACAGGAGTAGGAGCCACTCAAACACCAATATGTTGGTTCCTAGGGATTTGGGAATGTTGGTGTTCTGCCATTTATTGCTCATTTGGGGAGGTGTTACTGTTTCTTTAAGGCTCATTTTTGAAATTGAGTGTGTATCAGAATAGCTAGACCTGTTCAAAAACAGATTGATTCTCTCCACCACCACCCACTCCACACCCCCCACACACCCCTAGAATCACACTTGAGGATTCCCAGTTTCTGATTTAGTAAGTCTGATCAAGGTGAGAGGATTTGCATTCCTGTTTCCATGTGAGGCTGATTTCGTAGGTTTTCATGCTTTTTTATCACACTACTGTGATCCTCGGTGAGAATTGACTTTAAATTTGCTTTATGCCATGGTAGAATTATGACACAGGAACTAAACCAAAATATTATCTAAGCTTAGAGTTAGTTCCTCTATGTTCATGTGTCTTTTTTGTTGTTTATTTTTCCTTTGAGACAAACTCTCACTGTATATTCCAGACTGACTTGGAATTCACTCTGTAACTACTAAAACTCAGGGTGATCCTCTTGTCTCTAGGATAGAGGCATAAGCAGTGATATTTTAAAAATAAACACAAACAAAAAACTTGCTGAATATCCTATTCTGGTTTTGTTGCAGGATACTTAGCGAACACTGAAATAGTGTTCACTATTATATAGTGAAACTATTATATAGTGAATAGTGAAAGGGTGGTTGGAGCATGGACTCAATGCAATCAGCTTTGATTGGGATCTTACCTGAACCTAATTTTTCATTTCATATCCGTAAAAAAAATAAAGCAGCTTAACTACGTGCTATGGCAGGAAATTTTCACAGGCAGAATAATAACATTCTAGGGCAGTCTACTGAATGATACACTAATTAACAAAAATTTCCCAAGGCATTGACTCTCAGGACCAAAACTACAATGAAGGTCCTGTGATAGAAATAGGGCACTGGACCTGGGATTTTCAATCAGTCCATATCACAGATGCCCCTGACCCACCTGATTCATTGGTACACACTCTAAGACTGTTCTAGTATACACAGAGCCACCAGGACCCCTCCTCCCCTGATCATGCTCCTTTTAAAAAACCATCAATAGCATCCTACGCTTCACTCAAAGCTGGCCAGTCAGTCTGAGCATCAGCCAGTAGTCTGCTCTCCAGTCCAACCCTGATAGTTCTTCTCATCAAGGTACCAATGAAGAGAGAGGACATGAAGAATAGGAAAACTGTAGCTTAATGTCCTAGAAAATGTCCATGGGCAAGCCGCAGTTCTCATCCAGGAGGGACTTCGCTTTGGAGAGGGCATTTATTAGTTTGTGGACACATTTTTGTTTGGATCCCAAGTGAAGGTCAGGAGTGTTGTTGAACTTTCCAGTGCAGCTCTCCCAAACACATATCAGCCCAGTGACCAGTGGTGAGGCTGCTTTAGGGAGTTTTCCAGCCCTGATGGTGACTAAATGAGCCGGGAGTCTTTGGGGGGCAAAGATAGGACAGGGAAAGGTCTTTACCCTTTACCTTTTGGAAAGGTGTGAAGAAGTAACATTACAACTCTCGGACTTTCTTCCAGAATATGCCTCCAAAGATGATCACAGGGACTTCGCAGGAGAACTGGAGGTTCTTTGTAAACTTGGACACCATCCAAACATCATTAATCTCTTGGGAGCCTGTGAACATCGAGGTAAGATGCTCCCCTGCCCCAGCCCCTGCCCTTTCCCTGTCCACACCCCCAGCATATTTTAAAAGATAAAACAGGAACATTCCATAACAAAAGGAGGAAAGATAATCATCTTGAGAACATTACTTATTTTGAAGCTACAGTTTTAATCTGAATATCTATCTAGTCCCATTTATTGACTGAGATGAAGTTTACAATTTTTGTGGAGGGAGGTGCTAAGGCTAAATTGGTTATCTGTGGTGGTTTATGTTAAGTGGCCAAGGTACCATAGCTTCTTGTCACCTATATCCTTACTAATCAAAGATTTAAAAACATATTACTACTATAGACATGTAGGAGGTCCTTACCATTAGAAAAAGTAGAGTGCATGGGCTTCTCTGAATTGAATTTGTTTGCTTTGAATCAGGGTCTCACCATTGCCCAGGCTGACACGGAACTCACGCTGTAGCTTAGGTTAAACTAAAATACAAAGTATTCTTCCTACACTAAGGACTTGGTGCTCTGCCATTTGAAGGGGAGTACATTTGAAGGCGTGAGTACATTAAAGGCGTGAGTACATAACGCACTGTGATGTGAAAGCACTGATCATGGTTAGGTTAGCAGTGATAGTAAGTTCATATACGCAGTTCTAGTTTTAGCCAAAGTGTTTTCATTTCAGTAATAGTGTAGCTTTGCAACTGCTCTGTATTTGTAAACTTAGGAATTCAAGTTTGATTCAAATGCTTGCTACTGTAATGTGTGTAATGAACTATGAGGGAGATCACAGCAAAACGTGTTTTCTGAGTTTACTTTGATATTCATGTGTCACTGACTTGTAGTTCTCTGTCTCAACAAAATACCTCATGGAAAAGTTTGCTTCCATAAACAGAAAGGCTCCAGGCTGTACTTATTTATAAACTTGACAACCTTTTGTTGACTTTCTCAGCAAAACCCATCAACAATAGAAAAGAGTTGGTTTCTTTTTCCTTGATTTACTAAGCTAAAAATATGGGTGTCTTAAGCAATCTATCATCCTATGATCCAATAAGGGTATAATTCTGAAAGCTAGATCATATCTCTTAGATTAAATAATGAAGTAATGACATTTGTCTTTGAGTTATTTCCTGGAAATAATAGTTGGTGTGGGATAGCAGTATATTAAAAGAAAAAAAAAAAAAAAAAACCATCAGAGCTGGAGTAACGGCTCAGAGATTAAGAACACTGGCTGCTCTTGCAGAAGACCTGGGTTTGGCTCCCACACCCACATGTCAGGTCACAGCCATTGGTCACTCCAGTTCCAGAGGAATTCTGACACCCTCAGCTGATCTTCATGGATACCTACACATATGTGGTATATAAATATACATTAAGCAGACAGGCTGGAGAGACGGCTCTGCAGTGAAAAACACTGGCTGCTCTTCCAGAGGTCCTGAGTTCAATTCCCAGCAACCACATGGTGGCTCACAACCATCTGTAACAGGATCGGATGCTCTCTTCTGGTGTGTCTGAAGACAGCTACTGTGTATTCATACATAAATAAATAAATAAATCTTAAGCATACACAATTACTTAAGATTTAAAAAATTTTCAGACAGCAACTGAAAAATGTCTTAAATTTTTTAAGTTCATTATTACACAACTGCTCATATCTCGAGAAAGTGTGCAAGAAAGCACACTCATGCCAGAACTTAGATCTGCCTTTCTTATGACATATTTAGGATTCAGTGTGGGAAGATTTTTCTTTCTTTCTTTTTTTTCTTTCATTCTGAGGGGGAGTTATGAATTTACATTTTTCCACTTTTATTAGATTTTATTACCTGTTTAATTTTATATTTTTATATTTATTTCCTTTCTTTTAACATCATGGCTTCTGTTTCCCCTCCCTTCTTTACTCTCAGGTCCTTCCCCCCCACTGCTCCTCTGTTCTCTCCTCCCTCATCCACTCCTCCTCCATTTCGCCCTAGAAAAGGGCAGGCCTCCCATGGATATCAAAGAACCATGACATGTCAAACTGCACTAAGTCTGGGTACCTCCCCTTGTATTGAGGCTGCCTGAGGCAACCCAGCAGGAGGAAAGGGTTCCAAAAAGCAGGTGAAACAGTCAGTAGCAGCCCCTGCTCCCACTATTAGGAGTCCCAGAAGAACAAGCTTCACAGCTGGAACAGATGCAGAGGGCTTATATCATCCCATGCAGGCTCTCTGGATGTCAGTTTAAGTCTCTGTGAACCCCTATGGGCCCAGCTTGGTTGGTTCTATGGGTTTTCATGTGGTGCCCTTGTCCCCATTGGCTCCTACAATCCATCCTCCCGAATTTAAATTTCTTAAAATTCATTTGAACTTTTAACATGATGATTTGGACACACACATACACGCACAAGCACAAGTATACACACAAGCAAATCACTAACTTTTTTACTGTTTTTTGGGGGGCTGTTTTTTTCTTTTTTCTTCTTCTCTTATACACTACATCCCTACGGAAGTTTCCCCTCCTCCACTTCTCCCACTCTCCCACATTCTCTCCCTCAGATGCTCTTCCTATTTCCCTTGAGATAAGAGAGAGGGGAGGGGGAGGGGAAACGGAGGGAGAAGGGAGAGGAAGGGAGAAGGGGGAGGGAGGGGGGAGAGAGGGAGGAGGGAGGAGGGAGGGAGAGAGAGAGAGAGAGAGAGAGAGAGAGAGAGAGAGAGAGAACAGGCCTCCCAGGGGTTTCTGCTGAACATGGCATAGCAAATTACAATAAGACTAGGCAGAAACCTCATATCAAGTATGGACAAGGCAACCAGTAAAAGGAAAAAAGTCCCAAGTACAGGCAGAAGAGTCAGAGAAACTCCCCACTCCCACTGTTAGGAGTTCCATAAGAACACCAAGCTACACAATCAAACAGTATATGTAGAGGATCTAGCTCAGACCCATACAGAGTCTGCTATTGTCACTTCAGTCTCCATGAGCCCTATGAGCCCAGGTTAGTTGATTCTGTGGGCTATGTTCTTATGATTTTCTTCTTAAAGTTCTCCATCATCATCATTAGAAGTGATTTTAGATCTGACTCTTGCTTTCCTAGTGATATGGGGAGTTCAGGACTTAATGTGGGAAACTAGGTTCTGATGATGTCATGTGCTCTGGGTTGCTGGCCCTTGTATTCTTGCACTTGCCTTTTGCCATCTGGTCTCCTCGGTGCTACCTGTCTGTCTCTGCTGGAGCCATGTCTTTTCTATTCTGACTTGGTTGTGTCAGAACTAGTTTAGGTTTGGGTCAGTTGCTGCTGAGGTTGCACTAGGGCCCAAGATCTGCTCAGTGCTGGCCCAACCGGAAGGAACCAGTGCTCCGGATCAGGAGTGAGTACCTGGGTCCTTGTGGTCCCGGTTACTCCCTGTTTGTTGGGGCTAAGAGTTGCTGCCCTCTTGCTTAAGAGCTGCTTGGGTTAGACTCCTGGGAGCCCTGCTTCCCGTGGGTTCTGTGAGACTGGGGTCCAGATGCTGCCGCTGGAGATCTGCTGAGCGCTCGGGCCCAAACCGGAAGGAACCGGTGCTCCGGGCCAGGATGAAATCCCTGGGTCCCGGTGGGTCCCAGTGGGTCCCATTACTCCCCGTTTGGGGTGGGTACTGCTGTCTCCCTCACCTGAGATACTGCCCGGGTCAGAGCTTCTGGGTGCCCACTTCTGCCGGGGTTTCCTGAGGTTCAGTGCAGAGCCTCCGCCCAGGATCTGCTTCGGTGCCGGCCCAGCCGGAAGTCCCCTCTTATGATTTTCTAACTCTCAGGCTCCTATAATTCTTCTTCCCTTTCTTTGGTATGGTTTTCCTGGTTCTGCCTAGTGTTTGGTTGTAGGTCTATTTATATGTTCCCATCAGTTGCTGGATGAAGCCTCTCTGGTTACAACTGGGCTAAGCATTGATCTATGAGTATAGCAGGAATCATATCATTGACTTTTTTTTTCACCAGTCATGTTTGGTTATATCCTGGGTCAATGGACTGTCTAGCCTCTAGTTTCTAGCCATCCAGGCAGTGCCAGGTGTGGGCTCCCTCTCATGGCATGGACTTCAAGTTGGAGCAGTCATTGGATGACCACTCCCACAAGTTTTGCCCTAGCACTTCATGCAGGCAGAATGGATTGTGGGTCAAAGACTTTGTGACTGGTTGATGTCCCAGTTCCACTGCTGGGAGCCTTGCCTGGTTATAAAGGATGACCTGGTCAGGATCCATCTCCCCAGTTACTAGGAGACTTTGCTCGTGTCACTCTCACAGACTCCAGGGAATCTATGCTGTACTAAGTTTCTACATTGCCTCTTAAATGCCCCCAATTCCAGTTGTGTCCCCCAGTACTCTCCCCAGTTTATTGCCCTCTCTAGCATGCCTGAACCCTCCTGTTCTCATTCCCGTCCACTCCCAAGTCCATCCACAAAATACATTCTATTTCTCTTTCCCAGGGAGATCCATGCGTTCCCCTTGAGTCCTCCAAAGCAATTCCAACTAAACTCATGAACAAGACAAGGCTATCTACTCTCTCCATATACATTCAATATAGTAATTGATGTTCTAGCTAGAACAATAAGACAACTGAAGAAGATCAAGGGGATATAAGTTGGAAAAAAAAGAGCTTTGTATACCATCTGGTATGATAGTATACACAAGCAACCTCCAAAATTTTACCAGGGAACTCCTACAGCTGATAAACACCTATAGTGCAGTGGCTTGATACAAGATTAATTCAAAACAATCAGTGGCCCTCCTATACACAAATGACAATTATAGGCTGAGAAGGAAAACAGGGAAACAACATCTTTCACAATAGCTGCAAATAATATGAAATATCTTGGGGTAACTCTAATCAAGCAAGTAACAGACTTGTCTGACAAAAACTTTCAGTCTTTGAAGAAATAAATTGAAGAAGATACCAGAAGATATCAGAAGATGGAATGATCTCTCATGCTTGTGGATTGGTAGGATTAACATAGTAAAAATGGCATTCCTACCAAAAGCAATCTACTGATTCAACACATCGATACTGCCATTAAAATCCTCATCAGAATTTCAACACAATTCTTTTCACTATTTTTTTAACAACAAGGAAAAGAATTTTGGACAAAACCGAAACAATGAGACAGACTTCTTTTAGGAACTATATTGCTTTATTTTATTCATCTAAAATTCAAGTTTTTTATGTCTTTAAGCAAAATATAATTTAAAAAACTAGATCCTGCTAGGCAGTTGTCTAGTGAGTACTTAGTGAGTGTGGTTTTAGGGAGAAGGGAAGGCAGGGGCATTTAGCCATTGGTTTACTGTTGCTAGAGATGCAGACCAGAGTGATGTTCCGAGCTTGTGTTAGCTTTTTGATGAATATTGAACAAAGTTAAAGAGACTCTGATGAAGGTCTCCAGAGGAAAAGGATGCTTTGATTTACTTGCCCTAGTGTTATGGAGTTGATGGAAGTACTTCCGGAATAGCAGGTGCATTCACATTTGGTAGCAATGAAGGAGTGGGAAAGAAAGACTGAGTTCAGGGCTGGTCCTTTAGAAAGCTCTCTAAGCTCAGTATCCCTCATCTCCTTCCTGTTCCCAGCATCACTACTAGACCTGTCTCTTTTGATCAAAATAGAGTTTGTAAGCCAATCACCAATACCAGAGCACATCTTGAAGATTCCCCAGCTTTTTAGTCAGGATAAGATGACTCTCTCTCATCCCTTCCCTGCAGGCTACTTGTACCTAGCTATTGAGTATGCCCCACATGGAAACCTCCTGGACTTCCTGCGTAAGAGCAGAGTACTAGAGACAGACCCTGCTTTTGCCATCGCCAACAGCACAGCTTCCACACTGTCCTCCCAGCAGCTTCTTCATTTTGCTGCAGATGTGGCCCGGGGAATGGACTACTTGAGCCAAAAACAGGTTTGTTCTTAGAACCTTGCTTTGGACATCTTTCTGTGGAGTTCCTTCTGAAGGGCTCTAATGTGTTTAAGCAGTTTTCCATGATCTTTCCTTCTCTGGTTCCTTTTTAGTCTCCCGAGTTAAGAAACTGATACTATTCCACCCACATAGAAAGAATTCAATTCCCAATACTGACAGTATATTTCCCCAGGAGATTTAAAAGCATGTGTTTAGTGAGGTGCCCTAATTTTATCATACTGAGGTTTACCTGAAAATAAGGTCAACAGCAGAGGTTCATTACTGTGGAAAGTCCTGTACTTCCTGCCAACCATAAATGATTCTTTCAAGATGTGAGGAGTCACTTGACAGAACCTGCTATATGAGAATTGTGGAGAAGTGCTTTAAGGGAGCTGGATTCTGAAGACCTTGTTAAAGGCCTTTCCATGGTGTCATTTCTTGAGTATCCTCTACCAAGTATTACACTGAAGATGCATGATTCTTTAAAATTTTAGTTTATCCACAGGGACCTGGCTGCCAGAAACATTTTAGTTGGTGAAAACTACATTGCCAAAATAGCAGATTTTGGATTGTCACGAGGTCAAGAGGTGTATGTGAAAAAGACAATGGTAAGTTCCAGACACAGAGGACCTCCCTCTAGAATGTCATTGCTCTGGCTGACTGACACAGATAGATAATGTGGCATAGATAATGTGTGGCCGGGTAGTCTTTCACATTTGGTATCTAACATGATACTGTTGTCACTGTGGACATACACAGTTGGCCCCCTTAGGAGTTTCTTGGTCTTATTAATAAAACAATTTTAAAGTAGACCCAGAAGGGAACCCAAGGATGGGTGTTAGGAGTCACTTGGAAGGTGTTGGAAGAAGGAGAGAAAAAGTTACATCTTAATTGAGTACAAGTAACAACTTATACAGGGTGGGCACTTTGAGCAAAGGATCTGGTACATAGAGCTTGGGGTTTTTTGAGATGTTTTATTGAACAGGACAGGAAATTGCCCTCTTCTAAGGTAACATGGCTTTTGGGAATGTAAGTAACATAGCTACCTGTCAAGAAGTATGTAACCCTATAGTTTATTTCGTTAAGCTTGGTAGTCAGCTCCGAGTGGCTCCAGGTGGGCTAGAGCTGAGGCGCTAGTTAAGCTGGGGATAACAACTGATTTACTATCACCACTTCACCTTAAGCTTCGGGGCCTGTGTAAATCTCTCCCATTGGTTCATCTTTACCTAGCAATTTGTTGCAGGCAGTGGCTGGGTCTTCACTACTCACTGAAAGGTGAGTGAGGGACTGTAAGTTACATGGAGCTTAGAGATTTTCTATGTTAGTGCTTGATATCTGCCTTTCATTAAAAAAAAAAAAAAACCAACTCATCTATCAGATGTGTCTCAAAGAACACTGACAGAGGCTGTTCATATACCTCAAGGGTATTTGGAAAGTAGGTGACTGAAGAAGCCTTTATCTTCTCAGTTCTGACCAGCATCCCCCATCACCATCTTGTTTTGCAAGTAAAGAGGCTTCATCATGTGTAGCTATGCAATTGAACGAAGCCTAGTGGACAGTGTTCTGTCTAGGCCTGATGAGCGTCTAGTTCCTGCTTCTAAACAACAAATGGGGCAGGAAAACAAAAAATCTTAGGAACCCATGATGGAAGTGTGCTGTCACTAGATTCTTCCATTTCTCTCTGTGTCCTACCCTCGAAACTCTGTCCCACCCTGTACCCAGCCATTAGCCATTGGCATCTTTATTGATCAATCAAAAACCGATTGGGAACAAGGACCTTCAGCATTGGGACACACAGACTCTCAATTAAATCAAAGCATTAGAGCCAATCTCCAACACCTCCCATCTTCATTTTCTCTGTCTTTATTTTTTTTTAAATAATCCACTAAGTACAATTAGTGCTGCCTGCATGAACATGCATGTGTAGCCACCCAGCAGAACATGGACAACTTATCAGTATACACTCTGCTAAAGAGAAATGACTGTCCTCCACAGGATGCCATGGAATTCCAATAGTTCCTCAGCTAAAAATGGAGCTTCTCTCATCCTTGCCGGAACACTGACAGGCTTGATTGTGTGTAGACCTCTTGCTGGTAATCACAAATACCATGAATTCATGAGTATAAAGCCCCTATCATGTCTAGAAACCCTCCCATCCTCTGACTTAAATTCTTCTCAGTGTATCTTTCACAAAGTTCCCTAAGCCGTCTGATTTATAACTACCCCAGCCATGGGCTTTTGACCAGATTTACAATATAGGGCATGAATTTCCTCTTTTGTCATAAGACTCAAGTCCAATTAGAAAGCAGTTAGTCATCACCCCACAGCCCTGTCACTATTGCTTCAATTGATATATCTTATTGGATGGTCAGTATTATAGCACATGAAAGCTCTCTGCCTGGGTAAGTCCAGTGATACTTTTCCTCTGCAATCAGCCTTTGTATTATCTTAAGTGTTATGAAAACTAGCCAGCTGGGCAGTTCTTGGCTCAGTTCTAGCTATATTTCTCTATGTCCTACAACTAAAATGTGTTGTGTCTTCAGCAATAGGGTTTTTTAGTCTAACTGTTGGGGGCAAGCAAGAAAAATGGCAATATCTTTGTTGTTTTGGGGTGTCTGAGACTTTTCTGATCAATGAGTCATAGGAGGCATCCCATGCTTGTATGAAAATTCTTATTTAATAACCCAGGTCTTCTGGGGAGAGCATTGTTCAACCATGGAGGATGACTCCATTCAAAAATACTTTTGAATTATATACTTAAATTATCTTGCAAAATAGTGTGTTTCCATAACGATTTTTAGTTTTAGTAAATCTGATTCTGTCCCCATCCCCCATGGTTGCTTACTCCTTATTCTCTGTTTTCTTCTTTTCTGTTTTTATAACCACATGGGTCCAGCTCTCCTTTCCACATCTGAAGGCATTTTCCTGTCCCACTTGCATGTGCCAGTTTTAGCTTCCTGTCCTGTACAGACACGCCAAATTAAACACACAAATCTAAAAATTCAGAGATAGGATCCAGGTGTTTATCTTTCTGGGTATACTTTTTTTCTTAACACTCATAAGTAGCTCACTGGTGAAAGCATTACTATACACTTTACTAGGCAATTTAGTGTCGACTATTATTAATAGACATGCGCCATCATCTCACTGATTTATTATGAGGCATTTATAGTAATAGCAGGTTCAGGGATAACATGTCAAGACTTAGTACTTTTAGCAACAGCCCTCAGATAAACATAGAAATAGCAATTACAACAGTTTAGTGCCCAAGGTACAGGAACACATGTGCATGGGAGTACAGAGAAACTCCCTGAACCAACCCTGAGGGCAGTCATAGAGGGTTTTCTGGATGAGGTCAGCTTCTAAGTTAACAGCATGAATGTTGGGTAGAGGATATGAAGATGAACTGCAAGAGCTGGATAATGGAGCCAATATAGAAGTCTGGAATCAAAGGAGAACATTAAGACTTTGGAGGATTATATAATCAAAAAGGAAGGTGAATTCAAGTTCAAGGTTTGAGGATGCAGCGGAGATAGGATCTTGAGGCCCTGTGAACTCTAGTCAACGGCTTTGAAACTCAGGCAAAGACTTGTGATCTTAGGTCATGGATGCTAATGATTGTATTTAAAGTAAAGTCCCACATCTGTAAACTAATCATTTCAAACAATAATCCTGTATAGAGAACAGGACATTAGAGGGTGAGGTCTATTAGGTAGAGTGCTCACTAAGAGGATACTATCATCAGGTAGCAGCTGAATCAAGGTGACAGGGAGGGTGAAAATGGATGAAGTCCAAAGAAGTCAAATACAGAAAGTGTGAATGCACATATGGAAACTTAGCAGTATGAAGGTCAGAGTCTGTGGGTTTAGGGGGAAGAGAGCAGCTGATATGACCGTGCTTTCCATTCTGTGGCTATGATGTAAGAGTGATCTAGAGGAACAGGTCGGGGGGTGTGGGGTTGGGCCCAGATTGACATAGAAAGAAGGAAAGTGTATGAGGGAGAATGTGGGGTGAGTAGGTAGATGGGAGGACCCTCCTGAACCTGAGCCTAAAATATGGAATCCCAGTTAGGGATGTACAGCTGTTCCACAAAGGACTGAGAGAGGACCACACACTTAGAATTACCCTTGAGGGTAGAGGAGATGTCTTAGGAAGGGCAGCCTGGTAGAATGTGTGCAAAAGCAGGTTGAGGAAGATCCCTCAAACCCTTTGATTTTATAGGCTAAAAAGGCGCTGTTGAAAGTTTGTGCATCTCCGGAAGGGGAAGAGGGAGCAAAGGAGGAATAGATCATTTTAATAGTAAGCCATATAATTGCAGTTTCATAGGAATCCTCCAAATCATAAAGAATTGGAGGGAAGTGGAACAAAGGTTCACAATATCCAGGCTACACCTCATTTTACCCAACCTAAATAGTATGACACTAAATGAGCTATTACTTATAGCCTAAAATATTTTCCTTCCCCATTGATCAAATGCTAATAGGAGCCCAAACATGCCCACCTCTGTTGAAATATCTTTTATGTGCCTACTTGTCTTCTCTTAGGCTTACAGCCCCTGTCTGCCCACCTAGGCCTAGTCCTGGAAGTTTCCAGCCTCTGTATAATCTATTTTAAGCCTAGAATGTTTTCAGTGGCCGAGACTTACTGCTGAATAAGCTTACCCTTTCTTGTTCTTTCTGATTTCTGGCTGGCTGGTTCAACTGAGCTGTTCTGGCTCAAACTCCTCTCCAAGCTGACTGAGTCAATCTAGCTTCTTTCTCTGGTTCTCTCCTAAATTACTCTGCTTGGCCTCATACTAACTTTGGCAATATGTTCTAATCTTCCAACTCCTTTTCATTCTCTGGTTTGTTCTGTCTTCACCTGTGTCTAGCTTGTTCTCTCTATTCAACCTGTCTCTGTACAACAGTCCCTGTAAAACAGCCTCTTCCCTCTCTCTTTGCACTGCTCCCTCAATTAGCTTCCCTTTCTTCTCTATTTTCATAGAGTTGGGCATATCCTACTCTGCAAATCTTTTTGATTCATCACTTTGTGTGTCACTCCATTAGACATCAGTTTCAACATGCATCCTTCTACAAACTAACTTTAGCTTCGTTGTTTGGGATTAAAGGTGTATACTAAGGATGTGTCTATATTCCAGCCAGAGGGAATAAAAATGTGTGCTAAGGCTGAGCTACACCACAACTAGAAAAAGTTTTTTTCTTTCAGTAAATAACACAATCATGGTGTTCACAACATGATCAAATATCCTGCAACACACCTCTAAGGTGGTCTCTCCAGGTCAGCCCTTGTCCCCATTGTCCCCTTCTCACAGTACAGATACATTCTCAGTTTCTGGGCCTGTCCCCTATTTAAAAAGAAACCTATGAGTGCCACTCCAAGCACAAGGTGATCAGGTGAAAAGCTGAATGACTATCAAATTCACATAGACACATCAGACTCCCGGAGTAAGGCTTACACTGTTTGCATATCTTTGAATCTGAGAACATGCCTGTGGTTGGAAATTCACAAACGGAGGCTTCCTGAGTCTATTGTGCTTATGTCTGTAATTCTAAACACAGTCTTCCCTAAGTGATGGCTCACTTTGTTCTCTCTAGGGAAGGCTCCCAGTGCGCTGGATGGCAATTGAGTCACTGAACTATAGTGTCTATACAACCAACAGTGATGTGTAAGTAAGCACCTTGCCTCTAAGAATTTTTTTCTTAAAAAAGTATATATTTGGGAGAAGTGCTAAAGAGAAGCAGGGATACTCTGGGATACTGTACAGGCAATTCCACTGGCCTGCTCTCAGGGACCTGGCAGCTACATATGTTATGACCCGCCACTGCCACTAGGTGTGCCAGGCATGTGCAGCAGATAAAAGAAGGATAAAACAAAGCTGCAGAATAGAAGTTTCCAGTGTAAAATCCCAAGTGTCAGGTTTGAAGGTGTCTTCTCCCATCACATACAGACTTCATGTGATGAAGTCATAACTTCCAGAGAGAGAAGGGGTATAGGGGCATCCCCATGAGTCCATTCCCTCGACCTAGCAAAGAGGAAGCAGCTTAGAATTGCTGCCATAATGGTAGGGCCATGCCTTCTTACAGTCTGCAGTGACAAGTCACTTGTACACTCTTACAGAAGGAGAAAGTAAGATCAGCAGGGAGGGAATGCTTGTCCCAGAGTCCTTATTTAGGGAGGAGGAGACTACCATGTCCTCACTGCAAGTGCATCACCAGGGTGTGTCCTTTGGAGGATTATTCTTAGGGGTCCTGTATTTTCAGTAGTTTATACTAACCATGCAAATATCAGATGGCAGAGAAGGGTCTCATCTCCCAGCTATTTGGTGTAGAATTCATTGTCTTCTACAGTAGCATTCATTGCTTACTGGGTTGTTTGGAAAGATGAATCACCCCACTCCCACCCCCAATTGTAAGACCCTCTACTAACCTAAGAGGAACCCATGCTGTGTGCAGGTCTCTCCCTAGAAAGCATATGATTAGCAGTTCTTCTTTTGATAAAAGGTTTCTCCTCAGGGTTTGGGGGGTGGAGGGCAGAAACCCAAGGTCACCCTATTCCCTGATGACTTTTTTTTATGCTGTCTCTCCTGCAGATGGTCCTATGGTGTATTGCTCTGGGAGATTGTTAGCTTAGGTGAGTATTTAACTTACCCACCAGGTGAAACACTGGACAAAGGACATCGAGCCTCCAGAGTCTCCTCATAACCTAATTCCACAGGACACTCTTTAATTTCTCCAATGCCAGTAGCAAGTGGGACCTGAAAATAGAAGTGTTTCTGCAGCAGAGTACAACTGTCCACACTTCTGTTTCTAAATACCATATATCAACATCATACTTAACACTAAGGGTCTCATGGCTGTGAGATTCACTCTAATTTGTTTCTGCCTGTGCATGAGTGTCAAAGAGCAGTAACAAGTTACCCTTATAACTTTAGATGGATGTTACACAACCAGTAAAAGTCCCATCCTGAAGGCCATTTAATTTCATCAGCAAAAACCCACACCCTGAACCAAACACTTTATGTATAACATGGTTTTATAAATTAATATCTTTTAAGTAACAAATTGCAATATTGAAAAGTAATGAGAGGTATTCCATAGGATTTCCCTTCCTTTGAAGTTTTTCTAATAGTGGATAACTTTTCTACATTAAGCTGTATAGTAAAGTAGGAATTGCATAAATACGGACTTTTAGTATGAAAAATGAAATGTCATTGGTACATGAGATGTGCTCTGCATAGGAGACTCAGGGGAAAGGAGAGATACTGTCAGGAGTGAGGTCTTGGTGGGTTCTCTCCACTCAAGGAGTGGTAGTACTGTGGTGTGGTCAGTGATGTAAGTCCAGCCTGGAACACCGTGAGGTTGTGGAGGGAGGCACTTGGAGTGCTTGCTCTCTATCCTCTCCCTACTCACTGCTTAGCATCAGAGCAGGAAACACAGTCTTCTGTGTCAGTGGGACTCACAGATCCTACTTCTTGTGTTCCAGGAGGCACCCCATACTGTGGCATGACATGTGCGGAACTCTATGAGAAGCTGCCCCAGGGCTACAGGCTGGAGAAGCCCCTGAACTGTGATGATGAGGTGTAAGTCAGGCCTCACTGAGGTTATTTCATCTTTCCCTTTCTCCATGTGACTCTAAGGGAGCCATCATAAGGTATAGTAGCACACTCACATTAAGATATCAGATGGGTGAGGAAAAAAAAAAAAAAGATTTCTGCTAGTAGGACCACTATGTGATGGGCAAGGAGCAGCAATTTTTCCCTGCTACTTAGGCCTAGGAGAGTGATTAAAGTACGGACGGCTCTTGAGAAGGGTGAAGTGAGGAAGGACAAGGACAGAAGAGTATGAAATACACAGAATTGATCATGAAAAATGCAGTAGACTTTTTATTCAGGTTGGTGAAGAGATTTTAAAGTCACTCCATTAGTAACAACTAGTTCACACTTTTGCTTCTTTTGAGATTATTTTTCATAAGGAAGAACAATTACTGTCAGTGGAGCCTCCATTGCAGAACTAGCCAGTGTCTCTAAGTGGCAAAATTTCAAGAGTGCTTGGTGATAGCTTGAACAAACAAGTCATTGTTCAGACTTTTAAGAAAGAAGGAGATCCTAGTATTTCCACTGGTACAAGAGGCATAAACATTGTCACCCTGGGCAGACATGGATGATTAAGGGCCTCCAAGAGGATATGAATAAATTCTGAAATGAAGGCTATAAAAACACAGTTGCATGAAAAAATGAAAACAGCTCAGGTTATAAAAATGGGATTTTATAAAATAAGAATCTTTGAAGAAAGGCCAAAATGAGGTAAATCCTGAAATGAAAATGTTAGTTATTCAGATGAAAGCTCAGAGGAGAATCTGCTTACAGATTGGATCACATGGAAGAAAGACTATCAGTTCCTGACAAGGCGGAGGAATGGAATCACTCAATAAAAAACATGTTAAATTTAAAAACAAACAAACAAAGCCAACAGCCAAGGAATAGAACCTGTGGGGTATACAGAACACTGTAAAAAGACCAAAGCAACTAAACCATTGGAATAAGAAAGCAGAGAAGAGACCCAAGTCAAAAGCACAGAAAATGTTTTTCAACATAATCAAAGAAGAAAAATTTTAAAATCTAAGAAAGAGATGCCTATCAAGGTACAAAAGTCATGTAGAACACCAAGTAGACATAACTAAACAGGAAACCCCCATGTCATATAACAGTCCAACATTAAATGCACAGAAAATAAAGGAAAAAAAAACATTGAAAACTGCAAGAAAGAAAGATTAATCCTCATGTACAGATAGGCCTGTTGGAACGACGGCCAGTTTTCCATGGGGACTATAAAATCCAGAAGGGTTTAGATGGATCTTCTACAAGTTATGAAAGATTCCAGATCCTGAGAGAGACTATTACAGCAGGTAAGACTGTGAGTCAAAATTGAAGTATTAAAAAAACTTCATATGCTAAAAATATTTTTAAAATTTATGACTAATCAATCTCTACAGAGGATATTAAAAGGGATACTTAGTTCTGAAAAAATGTGATATCAAAAAAGGTATAATAAAAACACCAGAAAAGCAACAAAATAACAGGAATTAATAAACATTGTTTAATAATAATAATTAATATTAGCCATATCAATTCCCCAATTAAAAAACCCAGACTAACAGATTGTGTTTAAAAACAGGATGTAGGGCTGGAGTGATGGCTCAGATTTAAAGAAAAAGACTCAAAGACAAGGAGAGAAGAAAATACAATCTGTCATTTTGCTGTATTCAAAGAAACGAATCTTACCATCAACAATAAATACCATCATAGAGTAAAAGGATGAAAAAAGTATTTCAAGCAAATATAACTAAGAAACAGTTCTTATTCTAATACAACAACATGCTCTTCAAACCAAAATGGTTCTGAGAGAGACACTACACACTCACTGAAGCAGTGGTTCTCAATCTTTGTTATGCTGCAATCCTTCAGTACAGTTCCTCATGATGTAGTGACCCCAATCATAAAATTATTTATGTTGCTACTTCATAACTGTCATTCTGCTGGTATAAATATGTAAATATCTGTGCTTTCTGATAGTCTTAGGTGATCCCTGTGAAAGGGTCGTTTAACCCCCGAAAGGGTCATGACCCACAGGTTGAGAACTACTGCATTAAAGAAAAACCTACAAAAGGATATGTCCTAAACATATACATCAAACACAGAAGCACCTGATTTCATAAAAGAAATACTATCAGACCTTAAGACCACTGATTAAATACAACATAATGACAGTGGGTTATTTCAATACCCCACTGTTATCAATGGACAGATTTTCAGATCTAAGTTCTAAGAAATTCTGAAAATAAGACATCATAAATCAAATGGACCCGATAGAACATTCCACTAAAACACTAAAGAAGATACTTTCTTCTCAGCAGCCCATGGAAATTTCCGGAAAACCCACCACATATTAGGACACAAAGCAAATCTCACTAAATACAGGAGAACTAGAATCTGAATTTTATCTGGCCACAATAGAATAAAGCTAGATATCAACAGCCATAGAAACAACAGAGAGTACACAAATTAAACAATACAATTTTCAGTGATAATTGGGTCAAGGAAGAAATCAAAAAAATTTTTTTTAAATTTAGAATTGAATGAAAATGAAGATACAACATACCAAAATCTATAGGACATAAAGAAGGCAATCAAAAGAGGAAGGTTTACAGAAGTAAGTGCCAACATCAAAAAGTTTTAGAGATGTCACATTAACAACTTAACAATATACCTGAAAGCCTTGTAAAAATAAGAACAAACAACATCTGGAAAGAGCTAATAAAATGAGGGCTGAAATTAGTGAAATAGAAATGAAAAAAAAAAATCTACAAAGAATCAATTCAATAAAGAAGTGGTTCTTCACCAGTTGGTGGTAGAGCACACATTAATCTTAGCCCATAGGAAGCAGAAGCAGGCAGATTTCTGTGAGTTCAAAGCCATCCTGGTCTACAGAGCTAGTTCCAGGACAGCCAGGGCTATAGGAAAAAATTCTGTCCTTGCATCAAAAAGCCAAAAACCAAAAACCAACCAACCAACCAATTAAACAAACAAAAAGAGGTGGTTCTTTGAAAAGATTATCAAGACTGGCAAGCCTTCAGCTAAAATAACACACAGAGAGGGTGTGGAAATTCAAACAATTAAAATTAGAGATTGAAAGCGAGACATTGCAACAAACTCTGAGGAAATTCAGAGAACCTTGAGGATATAGTTAAAGTTTACAGTTTCACAGCAAACTGTACAATTAAGAAGAAATGTGTGAGTTTCTAGACATACACAGACCTACCACAGTTAAATGAAGATGAAGTAAACAATTTAAATAAACCCATAGCATCCAATGAGATGAGAAGGTAGAACAAAATAGATGATAGAACAAGAAAAGAATGTTCATTCTCCTTAGATAGTGCTTCAAGTCTTCGCTAGAGCAGTTAGACAATTGAAGGAAATAAAGGAGAAATAGATAGGAAAGGAAGAAACCAAAGTATCCTTAGGTACAGATGATGTGATTTTATATATGTTCTGGATAGTTTAGCTTGTTTCAAGTTCACATAAAAGTCATCTGAGAAGGGAATCTAAATTATTAAAATGTCTCTACAATGTTGGGCTGTAGGCAAATCTATGGGGCATTTTCTTAATTAGTTATTGATGGGGGAGGGCCTAGCCTATTGCGAGTAGTGTCATTCCTAGACAGGTAGTCATTGGTTCCATGGAGAAGCAGCACTCCTCCATGACCTTTGCATCAGATCCTGCCTCCAGGTGCCTACCCACATTTCTTTTGATGATTATCTGTTATTTGTAACTGTGACGGAAATAAGCCCCTTCTTTCCCAAGTTGGTTTTTGTTATAGTGATCCATTGTCACAATAAAAACCATAAATAAGAAAATTCATAAAACAGCCTTTAAAAATCTACCAAAAAACTACAGTGGTAAAAGACATTTTAAAAAGTAGCAGAATACAAAAATCAAAAACCTCCCAATATGCAAGGACAAATACACCAAGGAAAAAAATCAGAGACACAATACTAGCCTCATAATAGCCTCAAAAATATCTTGGAGAAATGAAAGACTTATATAATGAATAATTTAAGATACTGGGGAAAGAAATTTAAGAACGATACCAGAAAATAGAAAGATTAGTAGATTTAATATTGTCAAGATACCTATTTCAAAAGCAATGTGCAAATTCAAGAAAACTCCCATCAAAATTCCAATACAAGTCTTTAAAGAAATTAAAAAACTAATCAAATTTTATATGGAAACATAAAAGATCCAGGATAGCCAAAACAATCCTGAATAAAAGAATTGCTGGACATATCATCATTTCAGATTTCAAGGTGTACTGTGCATAAAAATAGCACTGTACTGGCATATAAATAGACAAACTGATCAATACAGTAGACTTAAGAATGCTTATATAAGCCCACATTCATCTATATTTTTGATAAAGGCCAGCAATACACAGGAGAGAAGAGAAATCCTCTTCAAATGGTGCTGGCAAACTGGTTAGTTCTATGTAGAAGGATAAAATTAGATCCTTACCTTTGATCCTGCACAAAACTCAACTCTAAATAAATTAAACAACTTGAAAACAGAAGACCTGACACCCTGGACCTTATAGAAGGAAAGTAGGAAACACATTTGAATTCATAGGTATAAAAAGGACTTTCTGAGGAGTACAGTGGTGCAAGCACTAAAATAAACAACTGATAACTGGGATGTCATAGAGCTAAAATCCTCCTGTATAGAAAAGGACACCATATTTGAGTGACGAGCCAGCCTAAAGAATGGGGAAAAATCGTAACCAGCTACACATGTGACACAGGGTTAGCATCTAGAAGATCTAAAGAAAGAAACAAAAACAACAACAACAACAAAAAAAACCAATTAAAATTTGGACCATGGGAATAAACAACTAAATAGAGTATTCTTAAGAGATGAAATACAAATGGCTGAGAAATAATTTTTTTAATGTTCAACATCCTTAGACATTAGGGAGATGCAAATAAAACCTACTATGAGAGTTCATCCTACCATAGAGTCATAATGTGATCTAACCAAATAATGACAAGTGCTGATGTAGATGTGGGGAAGCAGGGCACTAATTCACTGCTGATGGGAGTACAAAGTGGTGAAGCCACTACAGAAACAGAAGGTTCCTAAAAGAACAAATCAGATCTACCACATGATTCAGCTATACCACATTTGGTATACAACCCAACTCTATATCCTACTATAGAGATACTTGTTCATCCATGTTCATTCTTGCTCTCTTTATTACAGGCACACATTGAAAACAGGATAAATACTCATAAACTGATGAATCTATAATAAAAATGTGTACATTTATGCAATGGAATATTAATCAGATGTTCAGAAAAAAATAAATCATCAAAATCTCAGTCAAATGGATATAACTGAAAGCAATCATTCTGGGCAAGGAAACCCTAGCCCAGAAAGACAAATGCCCTGTATTTTCTCTCATTTTTGAATGTTGGCTTTGAATATTTTGATTTGTGTCTTTCACATGAAAGTCAGAAAGTTAGCTAGGAGGTATGGAGGGGAAAGTGTTGAGCCTTCAAGAGAGGGAAGATTAAACATAGGGAGGCTTTCAAGAGAAGGAACATAGGTCACAGAGATAGAAAGGGGAAAGAGAGGTAATGGAAAAGTTAGATGGAGTGAAAGACAGAATGTAGGGTAAAGGAAAGAATATATGGTGGAAAAATTAATATTAAAGACCTTTTGAAGAAGTCATATTAAAAAATACTAGTGTAAAACCTTCCTAAAATTTAAACACACATATACAAAGAGTTTAAATAGAGTTGCCCTAAAATGGTGCAACCATTTCCCTATTAGACACTACAGGCTAACAAATACATAGTCCAATGCTAGGCATGAGTTACCTCTTTTAGAGTTGTTTGCCAGTGATGTTCCATAGCCTCTCCAAACAATAAAGGATATAGCCATTGTACTTGGATACCCTTCAGAACTTGATGGTAAGATGCTATTGCTGTTGTTTCAGTCACAGAACATGGAGAAATCAAGCTGGTATTGACCTGGAAGCTTTATCCCTACTGGCTAGCTTTCTCAGTGATAAAATATGCTATATACACTGCCAGAGAAGAAAAGTAATCACCAATCTTACCCAGCTGTGATCCCTGAAAGCTATAATAACAATTAGCATGCAAGATGTGTCCACAGGTAAAATAGTGCCATGAAGGTCATGGTAGTAACCAACTCCTTTATGCCTGGATGTTAGGCCCACTCCATAAGATGAAAGCCATTTTTCAAAACCATTAATTGGATCTGTAGCTAGACAACTTATAAGGCTGAGGAGAACTTACTACTACTCTGCTACAGGAACATAGTATTAAACCAAGTCCCAATGACTCATTGTTAAACCCATAAATTAGTGTATCTCTCAAATATCATTAGAGAAATTTCTTTTTTTTTTCCTCAGTAGATGGTAATTAACACAAAGATCCAGAAACTGGTCCAGGTCCAGAGAATAAGACTATGGAATGCTCAGCCCTAAATGAGATCTCCTTATCATCCGCTGTTCTCCTAAGTTCTTTGGAGGGCATTATGGAAAAGGAGGCAAATGATTCTAAGAACCAAAGGCTGTGGATGACTATAAAGAAACAATATTTGGGGGAACAATAGGGAAATTACACATATGAGCTCACAGCAGTTAGGACAGTATGTATATGACCAGCACAGGCTCAAGCTTGACAAAACCCCAGCATTAATGGTAGACGTAGACATGAAGTTCCACCCCAGCTGAAGAACTATTGGTAAAAGATAGCTTCCAGAAGAGGTAGAGTGTTTTTGTAAGGGTGTGAGTCCTGGTAGGATGAACATTCTGTGACCAGTGGATGGTCACAGAACTAAGAGTAAAGAGGCAGCAATAACTGGACTTAGCAGATTTGAAAGAAAATAAGGACAATAATTTGGATATGGGATATGGAATAGATCTTGGAAGAGTTGAAGTGGGTGAATATGATAAAAATACAATGTATGAAATTCTCAAAAGAATTAATTCATGTATTTATAATTAAATGTCCATATATAAGCATATTTAACTATATTGTATATAATTGTATATAATTATATAATACATTAATTATATAATCATAATTACATTATATATGGATATTCAATTATGTATATGTATGTATATATGCATATATCCATGTATTTCTCACTGTTCTGAAATCTGGGAAGTCCAAGATCAAAGTTCCAACAGAATTGGTATCTGTGAGCTGTTTCCTAGTTCTTTGAATGTCTGTCAATAATTGGTCCATTGCACCTGGTTAAAGATGCCATTTGTTTTTTAGTGACAGGACACATCTGGGCATTTTATAATGGGAACTAATGTTTTAGAGAGGTAGTATTCCAAAAGAAACGCTGCTATAGATAATTAACTCAGTTCATCCAATAGCTGAGATCAAAGTTCTAAAAGAATGCCAACAAGTCTGCACTAGACTACAAATGAAAAAAGGGGATGTGGGTTTGGAGGAGGAGAGAAAGGCACTTTGGAAACTTTTTAAATAGAGTACATATATTTTATGCCTGAACAATGTCACATCCCTCAGTGACTAATTTTGTTTTTCTTCTGTCTCATACTTCATTCCTATGTTATACCCAGGTCTAAAGCACACTCAGAGTTAATCATTCACTCTTTATGTTCAAAGGTATGATCTAATGAGACAATGTTGGAGGGAGAAGCCTTATGAGAGACCATCATTTGCCCAGATATTGGTGTCCTTAAACAGGATGCTGGAAGAACGAAAGGTGAGCACACTTTGATATAGGTTCTCTTTCCCTGGGAATTTGTGATGTGCTCAAGGTGATCACTAAAAAGTCATTGGTAGAACTCAACAAGCTATTCTAAGAATAGCCTTAGGTATTCTTGGCACATAACAGATATGCTCCCCAGCTTTGAGAAGTTAGGAGAAAATAAAATTTCTTTGTAAGATATAGTCATATATACAATAAAATACAACCTGCAAGTTATCTCTTAGAGTTGGAAGCAATCTTATTCATGTGACCTGTCTCTTTAAATTTACATATAAAGAAACAAAGAGGTTAAGTGATTTGGCCAAGAATACACAGACAACAAAGTCTGGCCTATAGTTTACTATTTGGAGAGTAAGAAAGTCTATTGAAACATTTTAAACATAGCTACCTGTATCAATTTAGGGGTCAACAGGCAAATAAATCTAGGTTAGCAAGATTATCCATATAAGGAGAGGTGAAGAGTAAGTGGACAGGCGAAGGAGCCTACACTCTTGAACCTTTTTAGGGAGAGGTTGATGAGATACCAAAGGAGGTCAGAAAGACTGAGGGAGTGGTAGGGAATTATATTTAGAAGGGATGAAATTCAGAAGAAAACACAAACACTGTCACATACACACAAAGGGAGTGAGAACAAAAGGTGTCTCCCCCCACCCCCCCCCCAGCTGTGAAAGATAAGGAACCAGGACATTGACCTAGCTGCTCCAGGAAGAGACAGAAGCAATGTGTTATACTCTAATCCTTTCTCATTTCAGACATACGTGAACACCACACTTTATGAGAAGTTTACCTACGCGGGAATTGACTGCTCTGCTGAAGAAGCAGCCTAGAGTGGAGTCCATGGACAATTGCCATTTCTCTTCACTGTCAGAGTACGCCTTGACACTGTACTAAGCGAGCAACCCACTGCCAAGAGATGTGATATAGAAGTGTATATATTGTGCTAGTGTTTGGGACCCTATCATCCAGCTCCTGTGGATCTGTAGTGTGTTCTGACTCTAATATGACTGTATATACTGATCAGAGTAAGGATGTGCTAAGATCGGGATGCCTGGCTGTGGTTTCATATAATATATTTTTCTAAAAACATGGATTGCACAGGAAGGTGTGAGTACAAATACTGTAATGCATAACTTGTAATTGTCCTAGATGTTTTTCATATTTTCCTTTATAACTGAATGCGATAAAAGTGTTTTGCTGTGTACATGTAAGATACTGTTCGTTACCCTAACCATTCCCTTGACAGCACAGGAAGAAAAGTGAGGGAAATATACAATTATATTAAATGTGGGTTACTACACAAGAGGCTGAACATTCCAAGTAGCAGAAAAGAGGGTCTCTCAAGTCTGCTCCTCACCTGCAGAAGCCAATTTGTTTGGTCATGTGACAATTTGTCCTCTGTTTTTACCACACCCAAATCATTCCAAAATATTAACATCTAAAAATTTTGTTAGGAACTAAAAACCTTTAGAGTTAAGTAAGGTCAAAAAACAAATTGGTGGAACTTATATTTAGTTTCTATAGTAATCTGTTGTACATTTTAAGAAGTAAAATTAGGAATTCAGGAGCGACATGTGACATTTGTGACATGGAGTTACCATCCCCACATGTATCGACTGTCATATCCCCACATGTATCGCACATTGTAAAAGTTTGTAGTTTTGATCACTTGTGAATTTACTGTTGATGTGGTAGCCACCTCCTGCAATGGTTCCTCCTGTAGGTGAATAAATGTCTTGTCTACCCACATTCTGTCCAGGAGTGTGTCTCGTAAAAATATATTTGGAAATATTTTTTTAATATGTTGTCTTAAGATGCATGGAGTTGGTGAGTACATACCCAGGTCAGGAAAGCAAAGTATACAAGGTTGGTAAACTCTACAACTCTCCCTCTTAATTCGTTGTCTTGCCTCAGGGGAGCAGACCTCCAATCCATCCACTCAGCTACAGCTTCACCCATAGGAGAGAAAGAAGTTGAACATTAGCAGGCATTACCATCGAAGACCCCAGCAACCTTCTCCAGCATTGTAGACATTCACGTGATTAGCTGTTGAGAATCCTTGTGATTTTCCTCAGTACTAGCCTCAGTTGACAGAACAGTACGTAGTGGCACATTTACCAATGCTAGATTCTAATACGAGGAACTAGAATCAAATATACTTAAACAGGTAACTCAGTGTTCCCCAAATGCACTAGTTTTCATATTAGCATATTCAAGAGAATACAAAGCACAGGAACAATGCTGCCTCAAGCATATAGTTTACTTAACTAAATGGAAACTTGAATTTAAAAAATGTGAGATCACCAAGATGGTGAAGTAGGCAATCATTCAGTCTTCATCCCTCCACAAAACCACTAATACATACAACTAGCTGCTGGTGAACCAAAAGGAGGCCAAAGAAGAATCCAGGACATAATAAAGAATCTGCAGCAGCATAATGGAGAAAACCCAGGCCTAAACAAATACACATAGGAGCAGCGGTAGACTCAGCAAGTTGTGCATATGCACGCATGCGTGCATCTGTGTGTATGCATATGTATGTAACAAAATTAAAGAAGAGGTCATGAATTTGAAAGAGATTAGGGTGGCATGAGACGAGTTATTGGAGACTGGGAGTAAAAAGAATATACAGTCCTCATATATAAAATTCTCAAAATAATTAAAAAATAGAAGGTGGTCAATGGCAAGAATGAGTTCATAGTTTATAATCCCATAGCAGCACATGCTAGGTACAACACTGATAGCATGCTATCACAGCCAAGTGTCGCAAGCAAAGTTCACTTCCAGCACAGTGAACATACTGTTGGTCTTCTGTGACTAAGCTCCACCACTGATGAGGAAACCCTTTAATTTTGTAGTCTGCAGCTTTCACAGTGAACATTCCATGGCTTTTATTTAGAGCTACAGTCAAAGCAAATATAGTCAGGTTTCCATAGGCTTGTGTGGTGGTTTGAACAAAAATGGCCCTACAGCCTCAAAGGGAGTGGCATTATTGGAGGTGTGGCCTTGTTGGTATAGGTATGGCCTCTTTGGAATTCTCAGCTACCTCTCCAGCATCGTGTCTGACTGCATCTTGCTATGCTTCCTTCCATAATGACAATGGACTAAACCTTGGAACTCTAAGCGAACCCCAGTTAAATGTTTTCCTTTATAAGAATTGCCATGGTCACATTGTCTTTTTACAGCAATAGAATCCCTAAATAAGACAGCCTGCTTTCAAATTATATACAAATCTAAAACAAAAACAAGAAATACAATATCAACCTGAAAGAGATTAAGACAGTTCTGGTTCAAGGAACATAGACCAGGCTTGATTCTGGTCCGTGATCCGTATGACACTGCCTCTAAAACAAGACAATCTGCTCTGTTGACAGCAATGAAAATCAGGTGATTTACTTCCGTGCATTTATGATAAGTACAAGCTCTGCTTCTAGGAGAGCTAAAGAAAATTGATATACTTTGTTAGGAACATAATTCATAATTATGTTTATTCAGATAGGGTCTCACTGTATAAACATGGCTGGCCTGGGATGTATCTTGTAGACTGGGCTGAACTTAATAGTGAATCTCTTGCATCTGCTTTGGGGTGCTGGGATTACAAGAATATACCACCATATCTAGCTGGTAAGGTTTTTAACATCAAGAAAATGATGTCGAGTATGTAGATAAAAAGAAATGCTGATATGAGAAATGACCTCTGTAATACCAGGGTCTCAGTTTTTTCAACTCTGCACATCCACAAAATGACACTCAGTGTATAGGAAGTTGGGTCTGAAGTTCAAACCATCATCTCTTTCCATGCTCAGTCAACTCTAGAACCCGCTGTGGAAATGGAGTCTTTGAAATGCTCGATAAAACTTTATGCTCTATCTCCTTCTCATTTTCTCTGAGAAAGTTTGAGAAATCTCCATAGCAATGCACAGATTGAGGATTGCTTGGGCAATGTGATTAGTTTTGCTTTCATGTCATCTTTCTCTTTCCAGAGGACCAGCTCCAAGCAAGCCTTAGCATTCACTAAAATTATGACCTTCATGCACACACACACACACACACACACACACACACACCTGGATGAGATAACTCAGACACAATCAATATTAGAAACTCACTTGGTTTAATGAAAAAAATACGGAATGAATTTTGGAATGGATTAAATGACCATAGTAACAAAATACAAAGGCATCTTGAAAAAAAAAAAATCTCCTCCTTATTCTCAGAGTAATTGTTGTAGTAATATTTAAATCGACCTCTGGCTCAGGCCGACTATCTAAGCTGCAGCAGCTCTGCCTAGCCCAGCTGCCATGTTTCTCGGCCTGAGGCCACATGCATGCTGCAGCTAGAACCGACTGCCAGAAACACCAGCCCTGCCACCCACTAGATGCCAGCATGAGAGATGGCTCTGCCAATCTTCCACGCTGTCTCTGCAAGGCAGGGCATTGCCCAGACCATTCCGCCATCCATGCAGGCCCAGTAAGACAATGAGACTCTAATTCTTATAGATTAATCAAAGGCTTTATATGTTTGATAATGATTGATAACAAGATGCCCATACAAAGAGAGTTGTATCCCAATTAGCTAACCTAATTATAAGTTTATAAGTTGTTCCCCACGAGTGCTCTCCATACCTGTGTGGTTCTCCATCCTCCTACGTCTCTGCTCTCTGTCTCGTTCTCCGTTCTCCTCTTCCTTTTTTCTCTCCTAATGCCTCCTCTTCCTGTTCCTCTCCTAACTCCTCCCACCTTAGCTCCTCCTACAGGTAATTGCTTTTGTGATTGGTGGGGAACATTCAGGATTATACAAGGTAGTATAGTGAGCATTAGAAAATGCTTCTTGTTTTTTATTCTTTTTGGGACAGGGTCTTATATAGCAGGCTCTCTACTGCAGATCTCTACTAAATGCACTACAGCTTCAACCCCTCATATTATTCTTTCAACAAAAGCACAGGGAGATGCTGTGGGACCATCCATTACAGGAGAGAACTGATACATAAGAGCCTAGTGTTCCATACCCAGCATTTCAGATAGTGCACCTTCACCATGGACCACATACACAGCTTGCTCAGCCTGTCAGACCAGTGATTCCAGTGTCAGTCACAGACAAATGGGCTCTTACCAGATTCTGCCATTTTCTATGACTAGTCACACTAGATTCCTAAGGGATATTTTGTCAGGCAAGCTTAAGTGATAAGGAAATATAACTTGTATATATTCAACTGAAATATAAATAAACTGTCAAATAAAAGGGGGAAACCTATCAGAAGGACTTCATGAAGCACAAGGACACTGATAGCAGCAATAGCTACCACAGTAGCAGGTAACATGAGTAGTTACAATTAAGTTAATGGACTAATAGTCTCAATATATTTTGCACAGTAGTCTAATGAAGTAGATATTTTTATTGTCCTGTTCCATAACCAAGGAAATTGATGCTTTTGAGAGGTCAAGGAAATTGCCAAAGTCTGGTACATATATCTTCTGATAGTAGCTACCTCTCTGTTGAGGTTTTATTAAGATATCATTTTCTAAAATATAAGGCAATTAGTACTTAAAAATTCAGATTAGCAAATTCTCCAGTTATTTTCAAATATTCCAGTTACTTATCAGGAAAACAACTTTTGGTTTATATGTGCAGTTTCTTTTTCTTACCCTCTTGTGAATGTGTACGTGTACGTGTACGTGTACGTGTATGTGTATGTGTGACAAGCCATCTTGGTTTCTATAATAGTTCAGATTTTAAGCACTACTAAAATTTAGTTTCATAAAACTGAAGAATAAATATAATCACATCAATATTATTTTTAGATATTAGTCCAAGGCTTCCTTTGAATATTTAAATAAATATGTCAAATAGGTTTTATGAAATTCAACCTAAAACTGATCAATGATATCATTAGTATTTTGTGTAAGGATTTTTAAAATGAAATAAAATTAAAGCATAATTATAATAGTACTACTTCAAGTTAGTTTTGACTTTGGATAAGAAATGCCGCACTTTAGTACTAGTAATAAAGCTAAGTCTTTGTTATGGTTTGTATATGCTTGCCCCAGGGAATGCACTATTAGAAGGTGTGGCCATGTTGGAGTGGGTGTGGCCTTGTTGGAGTAGGAGTGTCACTTGGGTGTGGGCTTTAAAACCCTCATCCTAGCTACCTGGAAGCCAGTATTCTGCTAGCAGCCTTCAGATGAAGACGTAGAGCTCTCAGCTCCTCCTGCACCATGTGTGCCTGGATGCTGCCATGTTCATGCTTTTATGGTAATGGACTGAATCTCTGAACTTGTACGCCAGCCCCAATTAAATGTTGTCCTTATAAGAGTTATCTTCCCGTGCGCCCGGACCCTGGTCCTTGGACCTGGGGCGGGCCCGTTGCTGGTCTGCTCCTGTGGAAACACAGGATCCTGAGATATCCTAGAGGGACCCACTGCACACAGAGCAGAGGGTAAGTCACCTTGCCCACTAGCCCAAAACCCAGAGTTACAACCGGGAGCCAGGTGGGGTTTAAGGAAATAGCAGGCACCCAAAGCCAGCCCCTCCGGACTATAACTTCCTGTGCGCCCGGACCCTGGTCCTTTGGCCTGGGGCGGGCCCGTTGCTGGTCTGCTCCTGTGGAAACACAGGATCCTGAGACATCCTAGGGGGACCCACTGCACACAGAGCACAGGTCCCTCAGCTGGTCTGCTCTGGTGGAAACACCTGATCCTGAGACAACCTAGAGGACATACTGCATCCAGTGCAGAGGACACTTAGCTGGTCTGCGCCTGTGGAAACATTGAATCCTGAGACATCCTAGAAGACCTATTGCATCCAGAGCAGAAGAAGCTTAGGATCACAGGAACACAGAGACATCTGGAATCCGAGGAGATCTGACACAAGCAAGATAACTGGAAAGACAGACTCCAGTCAGACACAGTGAGCACAGGTAACACTAGAGCCAACCAGATGGCGAAAGGCAAGCGAAAAAACACAAGCAACAGAAACCAAAGTTACCTGACATCATCAGAACCCAGTTCTCCCACCATAGCAAGCCCTTGATACTCCATCACACAGGAAAAACAGGATTCAGAATTAAAATCACTTCTCATGATGATGATGGAGGATTTTAAGAAGGACATAAGTAACTCCCTTAAAATAATACAGGAGAACACAGGTAAACAGGTAGAAGCCCTCAAAGAGGAAACACAAAAATCCTTTAAAGAATTGAAAGAGAACACGGGTAAACAGGTAGAAGCCCTTAAAGAGGAAACACAAAAATCCTTTAAAGAATTTCAAGAAAACACAACAAAACAGGTGAAGGAATTGAACAAAACCATCCAGGATCTAAAACTGGAAATAGAAACAATAAAGAAATCTCAAAGGGAGACTACTGTGGAGATAGAAAACATAGGAAAGAGATCAGGAGTCATAGATGCAAGCATCACCAACAGAATACAAGAGATAGAAGAGAGAATCTCATGCACGGAAGATACCATGGAAAACCTCGACACAACAGTCAAAGAAAATGCAAAATGCAAAAAGCTCCTAACACAGAACATTCAGGAAATCCAAGATGCAATGAGAAGACCAACCTAAGGATAATAGGTATAGATGAGAGTGAAGATTCCCAATCTAAAGGGCCAGTAAATATCTTCAACAAAATTATAGAGGAAAATTTCCCCAACCTAAAGTACAAGACACCCATAAAACATACAAGAAGCCTACAGAACACCAAACAGACTAGACCAGAAAAGAAATACCTCCCGTCACATAATAATCAAAACACCAAATGCACAAAACAAAGAAAAAATACTAAAAGCAGTAAGGGAAAAAGGTCAAGTAACATATAAAGGCAGACCTATAAGAATTACAGCAGACTTTTCACCAGAGACTATAAAAGCCAGAAGATCCTGGTCTGATATCATACAGACCCTAAGGGAACACAACTGCCAGCCCAGACTGCTATACCCAGCAAAACTCTCAATCACTATAGATGGAGAAACCAAGATATTCCATGACAAAACCAAATTTGCACAATATCTTCCCACAAACCCAGCACTTCAAAGGATAATTGATGGAAAACGCCAACACAAGGAAGGAAACTACAACCTAGAAGAAACATGGAAGTAATCGTCCAACAACCTCCCCCCCCCCAAAAAAAGGTAGCTACACAAACATAATTCCACCTCTAATAACAAAAATAACAGGAAGCAACAATCATTTTTCCTTAATATCCCTAACATCAATGGACTCAATTCTCCAATAAAAAGACGTAGACTATCAGACTGGATACATAAACAGGACCCAGAATTTTGTTGCATACAAGAAACGCACCTCAGTGACAAAGACAGACATTACCTCAGAGTAAAAGACTGGAAAAACAATTTTCCAAGCAAATAGTCCCAAGAAACAAGCTGGAGTAGCCATTCTAATATCAAATAAAATCGACTTTCAACCAAAAGTAATCAAAAAAGATAAGGAAGGACACTTCATACTCATCAAAGGAAAAATCTACCAAGATGAACTCTCAATTCTGAACATTTACGCTCCAAATGCAAGGGCACCTACATACATAAAAGAAACTTTACTAAAGCTCAAAGCACACATTGCACCTCACACAATAATAGTGGGGGATTTTAACACCCCGCTCTCTCCAATGGACAGATCGTGGAAACAGAAACTAAACAAAGACACACTGAAATTAACAGAAGTTATGGACCAAATGGATTTAACAGATATCTATAGAACATTTCATTCTAAAGTTAAAGAATACACCTTTTTCTCAGCACCTCATGGTACCTTCTCCAAAATAGACCATAATAATTGGTCACAAAACAGTCCTCAACAGATACAAAAAAGATTGAAATAATCCCCTGCATCCTATCAAATCACCACGGACTAAGGCTGGTCTTTAATAATGACAGAACCAAGGGAAAACCCACATCCATGTGGAAACTGAACAATGTTCTACTCAATGATGACTTTGTCAAGGAAGAAATAAAGAAATTAAAGACTTTCTAGAATTTAATGAAAATGAGGAAACATCATACCAGAACTTGTGGGACTCCATGAAAGCAGTGCTAAGAGGAAAACTCATAGCTCTAAATGCCTACAAAAAGAAATTGGAGAGAGCACACATTAACAACTTGACAGCACACCTGAAAGCTCTAGAACAAAAAGAAGCAAATATACCCAAGAGGAGTAGCATCAGGAAATAATCAAACTCAGGGCTGAAATCAACCAAGTAGAAACAGAAAGAACTATAACAAAATATCAACAAAACCAGGAGTTGGTTCTTTGAGAAAATCAACAAGGTCGATAAACCCTTAACCAATTAACCAGAGGGCACAGAGACAGTACCCAAATTAATAAAATCAGATCTGAAAAGGGAGACATAACAACAGAAACTGAGGAAATCCAAAAAATTATCAGATCCTACTACAAAGGCCTATACTCAACAAAACTGGAAAATCTGGATGAAATGGACAATTTTCTAGACAGATACCAGGTACCAAAGTTAAATGAGGAGCAAATAAACCATCTAAACAGTCCCATAACCCCTAAAGAAATAGCAGCAGTCATTAAAAGTCTCCCACCAAAAAAAGCCCAGGACCAGATGGTTTTAGTGGAGAACTCTATCAGACCTTCAAGGAAGACCTAATACCAATTCTCTTCAAACTATTCCACAAAATAGAAACGGAAGGAACACTACCCAATTCGTTCTATGAAGCTACAATCACACTCATACCTAAACCTCACAAAGACCCAACAAAGAAAGAGAACTTCAGACCAATCTCTCTTATGAATATTGATGCAAAAATACTCAATAAAATTCTAGCAAACCGAATCCAAGAACACATCAAAACAATCATTCATCATGATCAAGTGGGCTTTATCCCAGGAATGCAGGGATGGTTCAATATTCGGAAATCCATCAATGTAATCCACTATATAAACAAACTCAAAAGAAAAAAACACATGATCATCTCATTTAGATGCTGAGAAAGCATTTGACAAAATCCAACATCCCTTCATGGTAAAAGTCTTGGAAAGATCAGGAATTCAAGGCCCATACCTAAACATAGTAAAAGCAATATACAGCAAACCAGTAGCCAACATCAAACTAAATGGAGAGAAACTTGAAGCATTCCACTAAGATCAGGGACTAGACAAGGCTGCCCACTCTCTCCCTACCTATTCAATATAGTACTGGAAGTCCTAGCCAGAGCAATTAGACAACAAAAAGAAGTCAAAGGAATACAAATAGGAAAGGAAGAAGTCAAAATATCATATTTGCAGATGATATGATAGTATACTTAAGTGACCCCAAAAACTCCACCAGAGAACTCCTAAGCCTGATAAACGACTTCAGCAAGGTGGCAGGTTAAAAATCAACTTGAATAAATCAGTAGCCTTCCTCTACATGAAAGATAAACAGGCTGAAAAAGAAATTAGGGAAATGACACCCTTCACAATAGTCACAAATAATATAAAATACCTCGGGGTGAATCTAACCAAGCAAGTGAAAGATCTGTATGACAAGAACTTCAAGTCTCTGAAGAAAGAAATTGAAGAAGATCTCAGGAAATGGAAAGATCTCCCATGCTCATGGATTGGCAGGATTAATATAGTAAAAATGGCCATCTTGCCAAAAGCAATCTACAGATTCAATGCAATCCCCATTAAAATACCAACTCAATTCTTTACAGAACTTGAAAGAGAAATTCTGAAATTTTATTTGGAACAACAAAAAACCCAGGATAGCGAAAACCATCCTCAACAATAAAAGAACTTCTGGAGGAATCGCCATCCCTGACATCAAGCTGTACTACAAAGCAATAGTGATAAAAACGGCCTGGTATTGGTACAGAGACAGGCAGGAAGTTTCAGTGGAATAGAGTTGAAGACCCAGAAATGAACCCCAGAACTATGGTCATTTAATCTTTGACAAAGGAGCTAAAACTATCCAGTGGAACAAGGACAGCATTTTCAACAAATGGTGCTGGTTCAACTGGAGGACAACATGCAGAAGAATGCAAATCGATCCTTTCCTATCTCCTTGTACAAAGCTCAAGTCCAAGTGGATAAAGGACCTTCACATAAAACCAGACACACTGAAACTAATAGAAGAGAAAGGGGGGAAGACCCTCGAATACCTAGGCACAGGGGAAAAAGTTCCTGAATAGAACACCAATGGCTTATGCTCTAAGATCAAGAATTGAAAAATGGGGACTTCATAAAATTGCAAATTTCTGTAAGGCAAAGGACACTGTCAATAGAACAAAACGGCAACCAACAGATTGGGAAAAGATCTTTACCAATCCCACATCCGATAGAGGACTAATATCCAATATATACAAAGAACTCAAGAAATTAGACTCTAGACAACCAAATAACCCTATTAAAAAATGGAGTAAGGAGCTAAACAAAGATTTTTTTTTTTTTTTTTTAAAAAAAAAATTTTTTTTTTTAGGCAGGGGGAAAAAACCAATGTCTCATAGTTTTAATAGGTAATCAGGAACTTTAAAAATGAACTAATAAAAGGGAAAACAAAATGAATCATTTTCCAAAGATGCACTCAAATACCTAATTTAAAGTTCATAAAACTTAAGATGAATATTTCAGTCTCAAAACCCATCCCTTTTAAAAAAATGCTTATTTGTTTTAAGTCAATGGCTTGCCCTTTTTTTTATACAATATCATGGGCTTGCATAGGCTGGAAAAGAGTACAGTCAATTAGGTTTGAGTTTTAATCTTTTGCAGATAGCATGTCAAGGGGCAAATTTTTAAATTTTTCACACATTTTCAGTAAACACATAATTCCATCTTAATACCTAATGAATTTTTGAACAGAATAATTTGCAAATTTACTGATACTACAATTTTGCTAACACCCCAAAAATGATTATAAGACAACAACTCCATTATTCATCATTTCTCTTTCCTAGGGAGAACTCTGCCCCTCCATGACCGTCCTTCTCTCATGAACTTCTGTGACCTAAGATGTAGGTTGGTTATCATTGACATAGCAGCAAATATTCACAATAAGGTAATATATATGGGATAGGTCACCAGGATGTCTTCTTTCTTTTAATTTCATCCATTTACAAGTGAATTTCATTATTTCATTTTTCTAACAGCTGAGTAATATTCTATTATGTAAATGTACCACATTTTTTTTATCCATTCATCTGTTGAGGAACATCTAGGTTGTTTCTAATTTCTAGCTATTATGAATAGAGCAACAATGAACATGACTGAGCAAATGTCTCTGAAGTAGAATGAAGTGCAAGCTCTTTGAGCATATGCCCAAGAGTGGTATAGCTAAACCGGCCACCTCTTCGAGAAGACCAGATAGGTTGCATGCAGACCTTCTCTGCTCTCTCTGTTCCCCCAGCAGACAAAATACCTCAGCACCCACCCCCACCCAGAGATGCAAGGGAACACAGCTGTGGCCTTCCTTCCCAACTCCCCATGTGCTTCTGTGGATCCCACAGACCACCCCGTCATTGTATCTCTCCCCCAAGTCCTCCTTGTGTCCATCCCAACCAGGCAGACACCCCCTGTTTAACCACAGGGCATACTTGCCAGAAGACCAGTTAGGTGGCCTGCAAACCTATGCTCTCTCTGTTTTCCCTGAGGTCCAATCCTTCAGGCTGGGCCCATCTGCTGCCTCCCCCACCCCACCCCCACTGTGTCCATGCATCCGTGGATCTCACAGATCACCCCTCCTGAATCCAAGAATCAGCATCTATACCTATAATCAACCCAAACCAGACGCCTAGATACCAGCATAAGAACCCAATTAATAACAGCCAGGGCAATATATCACCATATGAGCCAGCTAAACTATCACAGCAGGCCTGAATATTCCATTAGAAGATAAAGGACAATATGAAAGCTTACAGAAAACCAAATAGATTGGAACAGAAAAGAAAGTCCCTTCATCACATAATAATCAAAACATTAAACATACAGAATATTAAAGCTGAAAGGGACAAAGACTAAGTAACACATAAAAGCAGACCTGTTAGAAATCCACCATGCCTCCATGAATACTCTAAGAGGTAGAAAGGCCTATTTTTACACACACACACACACACACACACACACACACACACACAACCCAAACACAACCACCACCAAAATAGCAGGAATCAATAATCATTGGTCATTGATATCCCCAATATCAATAGTCTCAATTCCCCAATAAAAAGACACAGACTAACAGAATGAATGAGAAAATAGATCCATTTTTCTGCTGCATCCAAGAAAAACACATTTCAACATCAAAGATAGACATTATCTCAGGGTAAAAGGTGGAAAAAAAGATATTCCGAGCAAATGTTCCTAAGAAGCAAGTGTGCATAGCCATTTTAATATCTAACAAAATACACTTCAAAAGAGATGAGGAAGGACACTTCATACTCATCAAAGAAAAATTACTAAAATGACATTTCAATTTTTAACATCTCTGCCTCAAACACAAGGACACCCGCTTTTGTAAAAGAAACACTACTACAGCATATATGACATATTGACCTTACACACTGATAACAGGAGACTTGAATACCCTACTCTCAGCAATAGACAGGTCATCCAGACAAAAACAAACAGAAATACTGGAGCTAGCATGTTAGAAGCCAAATGGATCTAACAAAGATTACAGAACATTCACCCAAATGCAAAATAACATATCTTCTTCTCAGCACCTCATGGAACTTTCTCCAAAATTGACCACATACTTGGACACAAAGCAAATCCCAACAGATAAAGCAAAATTGAAATAACTTCCTCCTGTCAGACTACCATGGATTAACTGGATATCATCATCAACAGAAGCAACAGAAAGCTTACAAACGTTCGTTTGTGGAAACAAAACAGCTCTTTACTGAATGAAAAGGGGGTCAAGACAGAAATAAAGAACACAATGAAAGAAGCTGCTGACCCCTGTGGTTGAATTAGAGAAAAGCTGGGAGAAGCTGGGGAGGAGGGTGACCTGTAGGAGGACCAACAGTCTCAAGTAACATGGACCCCAGAGATCTCTCAGACAATGGACCACCAACCAGGCAGCATACACCAGCTGATATGAGGCCCCCAACACATATACAGCAGAGGACTGCCAGGGGTCTGGGTTCAGTCAGAGAAGATGCACCTAGCCCTCAAGAGACTGAAGGCCCCAGGGAGTGGCAAGTTCTGAGGGTGGGGAGATCCTTGTGGAGGGGTGGGTAGGAGGTATGGGATGTGGAACAGTTAAAAGGTGGACTGGGAGGGGGATAAAATCTGGAGTGTAAAAAAAGACTAAATAAAGTTTTAAAAAACTTTCTAGAATTCAATGAAAATCAAAATACAACACACTCAAACTTACGGCATACACAGAAAGCAGTGTTAAAAGAAAAGTTAATAGCACACAGTGCCTTTAAGAAGAAATTGGAGAGATCTCAAACTAACAAGTTAACAGCTAAAAGCATACCTGAAAGCTCTAGAACAAAAAGAAGCAAATGCACCCAAGAGGAGTTTATGGCAGGAAATAATCAAATTGAGGGCTGAAATCAATAAACGAGAAACAAAGAGAACAATATAATATATCAATGACACAAAGAGTTGGTTCTTTGAGAAAATCAACAAGCTAGTCAAACCATTATCCAAACGAACTAAAATACAGAAAAAGAATACCCAAATTAACAAAATGCTCTTGGGTTGATAGGATTAACATAGTAAAAATGGCCATCCTACCAAAAGCAATCTATAGGTTCAATGCAATGTACATTAAAATTCCAACACAATTATTTACAGAACTTGAAATGACAATTCTCAACTTCATATGAAAAAGCAAAACAAAAAAAAAACCCAAAACAGCAACAATCCTGAATAATAAAAGAACTGTGCAGGTATCACCATCCTTGATTTCAAATTGTACTACAGCTACAGTAATAAACATCACATGATATTGGCATAAAAACAACAATGTCAACTAATGGAATCAAATTGAAGGCCCAGACATAAATTCACACACTTATGGACACCTAATTTTTGATAAAGGAGCAAAAATTATACAATGGTAAAAAGAAAGCATCTCAACTAATGATGCTGGTCAGCTGGATGTCTGCATGCAGGAGAAGGCAAGTAGATCCACACTTATCACCTTACACAAATCTCAAGTCAAAGTGGAACAAAGACTTCAACATAAAGTCAGATACACTGAACCTGATAGAAGAGAAAGTGAGGGATGGCCTGAACACATTGGCACAGGAGACAATTTCTGAACAAAAACAGATGATGTAAGCACTAAGATCAACAATTAATAAATGGGACTTCATTAAACTGAAAAGCTTCCGTAAAGCAAGGGACAACATCAGTTGGATAAAGGGGCAACCCACAGAATGGGAAATTTTTTTTTTACCAACTCCATATCTGATAGAGAACTAATATCCAAAATACATAAATAACTCAATAAACCCACAGGTTAGGTAAAGAGGAGGCAGCACATGGGGAGGGGCACATGGATCTCCTGTGGAAGGAGAAATAGATTTTGTGGTTGGATTAGGGATGAGTCAAGACAGAGCAGGAGGGATGGGGTGGAGGGGACAGGATGAAGGGAGAGAATATAGTGTGAGAATTGGAGGGGCACTTGGGCAAGTAGTGTGGAAATCTAGTGCAGTTGGAACTTCCTGGAACCTATGAGGGTAGCCCTAGTGAGGACTCCTAGTAATGGAAGACAGAAGGGGTGTGGATCCTGGGCACGAGGGGAGGTGGGGGACTTAGGAGAGGTGGAAAGAAGGAAAACTATAGTTGGGATGTACTGTATGAGAGAGGAATCCATTTTAAATAGACATAATACATGAATGAATGGATGAATGAGTGGTGTAGCTGGATCTTGAGGTAGATCTCTTCCCAGCTTTGTGAGGAACTGCTACACTGATTTCCATAGTGGCTGTACAAGTTTGCCGTCCACCAGCAATGGAGGAGTGTCCCCTTACTTCACATCCTCGCCAGCTGTCACTTGTGTTATTGACTCTGGCCATTGTGACTGGTATTAACATGAGATTACAAAGTTGTTTTGATTTTTATTCTCCCTTAATGCCTAAGGATGTTGAATATTTTTTACACTGATTATAATTAGATGAATGAAAGAAACACAAAATTTGTTTTCTACATCATAGAAACTTGCAAATAAAAATAATTATATGAAATCTAATTTAACACTATCAATTCATGAAGTTGAAGCATAGAATTAATCATCAGTTAGTATACTATATAAAATGGCTGAAGTGTCATGATTTTATTGAAATTTTTTAGTCATCTTTCTTCCTTTCATATAAATATTTAAATTACATGTTATATATTTTATAAACATTAATTAGAATTAGGTTGCAATTATGTATTTTTTATTTCATTTTATTTACTTATTCACTTTATATCCTGTTCACTGGCCCCTCCCAGTCATACCCTCCTACTATCTTTCCCCCTTCCCTTCTCCCCTTCTCCTCTGAGTGGGTGGGGAGTCCCCGGGTATCGCCCTAGCCTGTTACATCAAGTCTCTTCAAGGCTAGGCACATCCTCTTCCATTGAGGTCAGGCAAGGCAGCTCAGTCAGCAAAACATATCCCAAAGCTTTTGGGATAGCCCTGGCTCCATTTGTTCAGGACCCACATGAAAGCCAAGCTGCACAGCTGCTACATATGTGTGGGGAGGCCTAGGTCCAGCCAGTTATTTGGTTGGTGGTTTAGTCACTGAGAGCGCCAAGGGTACAGGTTAGTTGACTCTGTTGGTCTTCTGTGGAGATCCTATTCCCTTCAGCCCACAATCCTTCCCCCTGTTCTTCTATATGAGTCTTCAAGCTCCACCCACTGTTTGGCTGTGGTCTCTGCATCTGTCTGAGTCAGCTTCTGGGTGGAGCCTCTCAGAGGACAGCCATACTAGGTTCCTGTCTGCAAGCATAATGGAATAACATTAATAATGTCAGCGACTGGTGCTTGCCCATGGGATGGGTCTCAAGTTAGGCCAATTATTGGTTGGCTATTCTCTCAGTCTCTGCTCCATGCCCTTTCCCTGCATTTCTTGTAGACAGCATAAATTTTGGTTTGAAAGTTTTGTAGGTAGGTTGATGTCCCTATTGTTCCTGTCCCTGGAGTTCTTGCCTGGCTATAGGAGGTGGCCTCTTCAGGCTCCATATCCCTAATGCTGTGACTCACAGCTAAGGTCATCCCCACTGATTATTGGATGCCACCCTTAAGTGCTTCTCCTTCATTTGAGTTTCCACCTTTGAAAATTCTGTTTAGATCTATACCTCACTTTTAATTGGGTTGTACTCTTGGTATTGTTTTTTGAGTTTTATGTATATTTTTATGTTAGCCCTCTATTGAATATGTAATTAGTAAAAGTGTCTTCCCATCCTGTAGCCTGCCACTTTGGCCAAATGACAGTGCCCTTTGTCATGCAGACACTTTATAAGTTCATGAGGTCCCACTTATTGTTGATCTGGGTGCCTGTGCTAGCGGTGTCTGTTCAGAAAGTCTTTTCCTGTGCCAATGAGTTCAAGACCATTCTCCACTCTCTCCTCCATCAACTGAACAAGTCTTCCCTAGCAAGCATTTTTTCTGGATGGCACTTGACAGTACTCCTGAGGGCCATTTCCAAATGAAGCCACCAATAACACAAATGCAAAATCCATGACAGATATAGCATCACAGGGTGACAACTAAAGGTGACTGTGTCTGTCCCCTTATCTAACCTTAACTGGAAGCACAAATGTTAGAAAATTGGCTATTCTTCTGCATGTCTGGATGGTGATCCCGAAAGGCAGAGTAGTTCTTGACTTGGGGGAAAATAAGTGACTTCAACTGAGTAAGTGAATTTACAATTCTGAGTCTTCAAATAATGAAGATAGGCATTATCAATTTGTGATGAAAAATTCAACAATGTCGATAAAGCTGTTTTTAATGAAAATGGCAGACAGTGGAAAATGGCTCAGTAGGAATGTGGCCATTTACTTCCCACTTCTGCCCCCTGGTGGCTGATAAAGTCCTAAGCACAAGGGAAAGCTGAAAAGTATGTGACATTTGTGTCACATGGAGATAAGCAACTAAACAACACACATCAGTTTTGGTAGTCTGTAAAGTTCTTTTTTGGTCAAGAAATGCTTTTGCAATATGACAAATCTTTTAAAACTCTAGCTGAGTGGCAAAAAATAATTATTCCACTTTAGCCTACACACTTGCCTTAATACTACAATTCAGTAAGTATTAGAACATCAGCCTCACTTACAACTAAACTGTTGATCATAACAGTTTTAGATATAAGCCACTTACTTTATTATCAACCAGTGACAACTAGACACTTCAAATAGATGAACGACTCACAGAACTGTATACAACCTCACCCAGCAAAGCAGTTCCTTTGTCTACAACACAATACCGTGTAAAAATCAGGCTCGCCAGTCTTTGGTGGATCTCTCTTGAGATTCTGACCAAAGCACTTCATGTTTTCAGAATACTTCAGACACCAAATGAAGGCCATTTTCATGCACCACACAAATCTCAGAATTAGCAAACAAAATTCTTAAGCATATGGATCTAGAGTCCTGAGAAAAACTGGATGGTGACAGAGCCAAGAACTGAAGAACCGGTGGGGCCACGGCACCGCTAGCAGCACCTCCTGTTTTTTTTTACTATATAATAATTTTCCTTCTCCCCTTTAATTTCAAAGATCTATTTTCTTTTATTAATTCTCTAACTAACATGTCTCCCAAACATACTTCAGAAATGAGATGTGGTCTTAGAACCCTGAATTTACTTTAGATAATCTGAAAGTTTTGGCAACACACGTGCATCCTTTTTACACAGATAAGCTTTCCATGATCAACAGCCTTCAACTTGCTGATCATATTCTATTAAGAAATCTACTGAAATCCAGAAGAATATACTGGAAAGATAATTGCTTGAAAAAGGAGAAGGAGAGATCAGACAATGCTGGCATCACGGGATCTAAATTTAACATCTGGATTTTACTTTGTCTTTAAATGAGCTTGGCTATTCCAGAAATACACATTGGCATAAGTTGACTTTACTGGCTGCTAACATTTGGAAAGTGTTATACGGTACCACCTCACCAGAAGCTGTGTTTGGATAAACAGCTTCAGCTGTTGCAGGGTTTTGAGTAAAACAGCAAGCACTTTCCTCAGCTCAGTTGTGCTTAATACACGGTTCTGAGGCACTAGACACATAATGGTCATTAAAGAGCCACCCAAGACAGTGGCTCTGGGTTTGTTGTCAGAATCTTGTGGGGGTATGTAAAAATGGAAGCAAGCTTTATTAAGAATTACACAAAAGTGAGAAATTGAGGAAAAGTGAGAAAATTAAGGAAAAAAATAAAACTTGAGAGGACTTCCATTCATCCAGGAAACAGAGTGGGTGGGTGGGAGCTATGGAATTCCTTTGCTGCAAATTGTATGTCCATGACAGAAATTTGACCAGGCCTGAAGTAAGCTCTATTAAGACTGGTTTCATTCTCTAGGCTAAGGTGGGCCAGAACAGTAGGGCATGTCTTTCTGGCCCAACCAAGGAGATGATGATGCTCTGTTCATGCGGTGCTGACCCTCTTATGGATGGTTGAAGCCCTACAATGTCTGACTCCATCTTTGCTGGGGTTGTAGCTTAACACTATCGGTCACTTGGTTGGCATCACCACCCTCTGATTTTTGCTGGTATCTCTGATGTTGCTCACTACACTAAGCTCTCATTGTTCCTACATTTATATGACAAGCATGTAGCTTTACTGTGGAAAAGAATTAATGATCACAGTCAACAAGATGTAGCTGTAGATTTTCTTGGTTACCCTACATTTAGCTCTTTGGGATGGTCTGAAGTGGTCTCTTCCTCAGAAGCCTCTCATTAGAAGCCTTCCTGACTGGCAATTTAATCTGTTACCATCAGCTGCATTAGAAGCAAGAAAATAAGAAGGTACAAAATCTGTACATGTCTTTCACTGGCTTTGGGGACTTGTGTGTGTGTGTGGTGGGTGGGGGAGGGTGCTGTCTTTCCACCCAAGCTCCTGCCTTCTCATGTATTCAGGTCCCTCACTCATGTGTTTCTGTATTCCAAATATTCCCTTGTTAACTCCAATCTTTCTTTTAAGCCCAGCCTTGCTGTGATATGTCAACAATCTGAGCTTTCACCAGTGTGTGGTTTTTTTTTTTTTTCTTACCACCCATAGGAGGATAGCTTCTGCATCAGCACCACCTTAATTCTCCCTGACTAGGAAACGGCTACTTTTGATTGGTAATTGCTTTATAAGGCAACATAGAGTATTTGCAAGTCTCAACATCCGGGTCCAACTGCCAACAAAGTCCCCCACCTCACCTCTCCCCAAAGCAGAAAATTCCTAATGATTATTTCAGATGTGAGACAGTTGAGGACGTCACCTTCACACACTTCCCATGATGCTCCAAGCCTTCAGAGCACCTTTCTGCGGCCTCACCAGTTTCCACCACGCCCCCAACAGCCCCTTGCGCCCCGCCTTGATGATCAAAGGCAGATGCTGGGTTTTTCTTGCCCTGAAGGATGGCATCACATACACAGAAGCCAGCTTCCTAAACATCCTGCCATGCCCAGACTTCTGGAACTGCGAGAACACCCCAAAAGCACACAACACCCCTTCCGTGAAAGATCCCCAGCATCTCACCGTTAGGCATACCTCAGGACTTGATGCAGGAAGGAACGGAGAACAAGGCTTTAGGGCAATGCTGGGCAGACTTGCAGGGAGGGACTCCTGGTTTGATTCCAAGGTCTCAGGCGAGTTCTCACCTACCTCAGCCAGTCTGTAAGAACTGGCCCATAATGCAAGCAGAAGGAAACACTGAGCAGAAGTGATACAATGCAATCCAAGCTATTGCAAGGCAGAACTTAAAGCAGTTCTTGAAAGCTGGGTGCCATACCAGGAAGCACTGAGGAGACCTGGGCACTTTAGAATGGGGAGATACCCAAAAGCAAGCCAGGAGGTCTAGGAAACCTGCTCAGGAAATGCAGGTTTCTTGACAGCTTAGAGGATCAGCCGTGGACAAGTGTACATGGTCTGTGTGCTGTCATCTCATTTCTACAGTACAGCATGGGAGACTGCCCAACATCCTTCATGTACCTTCACCAGCTTCCTCAAACATCCCGAATGTCCTTTCTAGATATCTGTAAGCTGTGTCAGGAGTCTGGAAAGCCAGGTGTTTGCTTGCTTGCTTGTTTGTTTTTGTTTTGTTTTGTTTTTTAACCATTGTTTTTGTTTTTGTGGTGGTGCTGGGGATTAAACCAAGGGCCTTGTACATGCCAGACCAGGGTTCTATAACAGGGCTACATACTCAGATGACTTTCAAAGCGTTAACATGTTGCTTTTGCCTATTTTAGTAAGATAATACTAAAGCCATTAACCTTCCTTGTGATGCTTTATTTCACAACTAGAAACATTTGATTTGCATCTGTTTTCAAACAAGAAAATTCTTCACACATCTAAAAGATGGGTGGAGAGCCAGAGGGGAAAGTGAGAGACTATTAGCATCCTTAGTATCACTACCTGACATCCTCCCACAAACCCTTCCACCCCTGGAGACTCAACTGGGCTCCTTAGTGCCCAAGCACTAAGGCCTAAGCAGCGTATCCAAGCACCTGCAGCTATAAGTTCACTGAACCCTCACCCACTTTCATGGCTTCAGGTGCCTGAACTGCCAGTACACAGCCAGCCCTAGAACTGTCAGAAAGGCCCGAGAAATGGAAAAAGGAACTGAAAAGGATCAGAAACTGGGCAGGATCAGGACAAAGTGAGCAACTGCCCTGTGATGGATTTTCTCTCATGGGTAGAGGCTTATATAGTCCACAGTCACTCAAAGGTGGAAGATCATTGCCCTTTCAACCAATGGTGAGTGAAACAGTCTGAAGAGAAAAGGGAGAGTAAAGGACTCTCAAAGTGGCAGGGAAGAGAAGTGTATCTATGCTCCACAGGGAAGAAACAACATCTTCCCAAGCCAAAAATAGTGAAAAGAACTTCTTATGAGGTGAAATAACATTGAGAAAACTGATGTCCTTTGGACTTCTTGTTCCTAAGGCCTTTTGACCTTTTGTGGATCATAGCTACTCTCAAGCAAAGGAACTCGGGCAATGCATGACTCTGGCTCACCTGAGATTCCATGTGTTTAAGACAAGGTCTTTTGTAGCCCAGCCTGGCCTCAGACTCCTTGTGTAGTTAAAGATAACCTTAAACTTCTGATCCTCCTGCCTCTCCCTCCCCAGTGTTGGCATTACAGATGTGTACCACTAATGCCCAGATTTGGTACTGATGATGGAAACCAGGGCCTTCTGCATGCTATAGATGCATCCTACTAAGCACATCCATAGCCCATGAGATTCCATAACTTGATTTGTAAAATAAATGTGCCTTTCATAGCATAGTGTAACTCAGTGTGATGCAAAGTGTCTGGCAGCCAGTAAATGGAAGCCTGTTGGCAAGAGGAGGGCTGATAAAGGCAGTGACATCTGCCTTGGGTCTTCTCCACATCCACATACCTACAAATGACTAGATGCATGCCCTAGAATAGTCCCACTAAAGGACATAGTATCTCCATTTCATAAATCAAAATATCCTCTATATAGATAGCTTCTATAGTTATTAATAAACTTGAGTTAGGCTTTGAGCATTTTTCCAGTTAAAGCACGATGATCCTGGGTGCCTGGGACTGGTGGTAGAGAGAACTGTAAACAATTTAGAGAATGACACTCTCTCTAGGAAATTAGCTGCTGAAATGATCTCTTCTGTGACTACCTGGCATAACATCCCCAAAGATTATAAGTACTTTAGAAACGGAGGAAATGTTTTGTTTATTATCATGTTTGTGCATGCACATGTACCCATGCCACGTTGTGCCTGGAGATATCAGGACAAGCAGGAGTTGAGTCATGGTTTGCTTATTCCACGGTGGGTTCCAGGGATCTAACTCAGGTTGTCAGGCTTGGATATGGCAAGCACTTTCCAGCTGAGCTATCTTGCTAGCCATGTTTTTCTTCCTGACCAGTGAGAGCAGCTGTATAACTTCAAAAAAACTCAAGAATGCTAGGCTAGCAGTTTCCACCACTGACCTAGCTTTCTCTCATGTTGATACCACTGTTTAGCTAATGAAACATAAGTCAGATGTTTTCTGCTTTGGAGTAGATAGCAGTAGCCAGGCATAGGTAAAGGTAAAGATATAAATGCCCTCATTTAAAAGATGAACCTTAATGTGAAGTTTTATTGATCTAAAGTTGGGTGGATTGATGGCTCCAAGGTGGTCTTGGGTATACTAGGCAAGTGGTCTATCACTGAGCTACCTCGAGTCATGAAGACCTGTCATAGTCTCTAGACTAGTTGACAAGTTTATTTGATAAGTTTCCATTAAATGGTTTCCTTGTACATTTTCACTTAAATAATTCTTATAACAAATAATAACTGTGATAGTTTGTTTTTTTTTTTTTTTTGGTTTTTCGAGACAGAGTTTCTCTGTATAGCTCTGGCTGTCCTGGAACTCACTCTGTAGACCAGGCTGGCCTCGAACTCAGAAATCCGCCTGCCTCTGCCTCCCAAGTGCTGGGATTAAAGGCGTGCGCCACCACCGCCCGGCAACTGTGATAGTTTTTATTGAATATGTCCTTAGGACTTCAGAAAATGTAGATGTCTCTGAAATGTGCAGTATCAAAATGAGAACATTTATGTGACACATAAAGATTTGTTTTTATAACCAAAGAATTAAAGTTGTTGACTCATTGCTCCTTCCTCAACAATAATAGTTGTTCCTTGGACTTCAGCACCAGCCACACCCATTGGGTCAACAGGGTCAGGCTCCAGCTCCTCAGGAGGGAGGAAGCCTGACTCATTGGTTAAGACTGCTTGATTAGATTTTGTTTTGGCCTTTCTCATGCCGGATCGCTTCACGTCTGAAGAACCTTGGCCCCAAAATGAGCTGCTCTCTGCACTTTTGGAAAATGATGAATCTGACACACCTTCTGACGGGTGGAAGTAAGACAGAGTTGCCAGCTCTGGGTTGACAGAGTACTGACTCTCATAATTCTTGTCACTACAAAGAAGAGAACACACACCAAGAGTGGTCTTTAGTTGCATAGACTTATGACTCAAATCAGAAATTAGAATAGAAATGGATTATGTTCAATGTATTAATTAATGCAAATGGTATAGTTTTCTTTCGCTATAGTTATATTGTACTTATTCCTCCTGTGAATGAACCAGCAATATCTAGTATATGCAGCCTTATATCAAACTGCAATATTAGAATTTAAAAGCCAATAATAAAAGTTGTCTTAATTAATAAATGCTTAACAAGAAACACAAAGTGAAGCTGAATTAGGGAGAATAAATACCTAACTTTACAGGTTTAATGAATCAGAGAAATACATCATTAAAGCACCACAGTCCAAAGAGTGATATTAATTATAACTGTGAACATTAAAAAGCAATTGTGTGGGGTTGTTTAAAAGTATTCTATGATAGTGTACAAAAAAAAGTTGTAAAGAGATCAATCAGACCCTGAAGTTCAAAAGGAATTTATATATATATATAAATTTTCTGAGACAGGGTTTCTCTGTGTAGCCCTGGCTGTCCTGGAACTCACTCTGTAGACCAGGCTGGCCTCGAACTCAGAAATCCGCCTGCCTCTGCCTCCCAAGTGCTGGGATTAAAGGCGTGTGCCACCACTGCTTGGCAAAATTTAATATTTTTTATAAGAAAATACAAATGATTGTTTAAGACAAATGTCTAGACCTCAAGTCATAAAATGGCAGATTTTCTGTCTGTTTCAGGGTCTTAAGCAAGGCTACCAAAAAAATTAAAAATGTAAATCCCAAGAAAATGAGTGACTTAGAAGAGAATAAATAGCCTTCATGTTCCAGGGCTATTTTACAGTGATACAGAGGGAGGAAGCATTGTGTAGCCTCTTTTTCCTTCCCAATTAACTGTGTGTTTATTTAAAGCAGTGAGATATTCCTTGAGACAGGTCCACATTCCTAATGCTTAGAGGAAGTGCATTCAAGCTGAATGTCTTACAATTACTGAAGAGGAAATCTATTCCTATCAAGCCACTAAAGAAAGGCGGGAGAAAGCACGGCACCATAGGACTAGTTGGGAAGACAGCAAAGGCCAGTAGGCTTACCGTAGGTGTCTCAGTTGTACAGTGTGGCAAAACAGAATATCAAGAGTGGAATTAAAAGAATGAGTGTCATCAGCGAGATTCCCAGCATTAGTTTGAGTTTGATTTCCTCCAGCTCTGACAGTTGTCTTCACTGGTCGTATTCAAATCAGAGGCTGCGAGGAAAGAAAGAAAACACAATGGAAAACTGAGTGTCGTGCATGCTTTCCTGGAGGAATAAGGAACACAGAGTGTATCTGCAGTAATCATAGCCACTCCTCCTATGCCACAAAATGGCTACGCGAAGGCCACATACACTTTCTCTCTATTTTCATAATGGTCTTGGAATAGCTGTACTTAACTCCATTTTATAGATTCACAGAATCTGCAAATCTTCTACTAATCAAAATACGGTTTTAAGCCCAAGGTATTCATGACAAAAATTTTTTTATGTAGCAGTCTTTCTTCTTGGCTTTACTTTGAAACCACTTTAAATAACTTATCATCTCGAAAGAGATTATTAGAACAATTTAAAAGGCACTGGTGCTCCAGGAAGGACAGGTGTATGCACTGCTGCGGCAGGCACTGTTATTCTTTGGAACTAAAAGTGTGTAGTGTTGGTGGTTTCCTCTATAAGGCTTAAGAGATAAATGTGCCATTTTATTAAGAGACAAACTCAGTGTGCTTGACATTGCAAAAGAAATGGAAATAACTTTTTAAAATTCCTGAAATGAGTTAAATTACAGAATCATGTCTGGCTCCAGAAACATTGTGGATCTGATAAAAATCCCATGAAACTGCTTTTCTGTCAGATGTTTGGCCTTCTTAAGAATGTGTCTGACTTAAAATATACTGAATGTTGAAACTTTCATTCTCACGTTCGCCCAGGCCCACTCCCAGTGTTCCAGGCATTCTCACCACTTTCTAGGTAATATTTAGGTAATAAGCAATTGCAAGTATATATCCCCATGTCGATGTTCTCTGACTTTTGAACACTTTAATGATTATACCGTGATATAATCCAGCAGTAGAGCTCTTGTTAGCAAGACTGAAAGCCTAGGTTCAGTCTCAATACCAACCAACAAACAAAAATTATATTGTCCACGTAGAATGAAATGTGTACAGTTGTGAATGAGTGTTATCTGATCCATTTGAGAATATTCAAGCAGATTATATTATTAAAATGAACTGTCCTCCTTAAATGCGCCTATATATTTCCTATGGTGAGTTGAATAGGTATGGCACCCACAGATTCATGTTTCAATGTTTGGCTATATGGAGTGACACTATTAGGAGGTGTGGCCTTGTTGGAGGAAATGTGTTACATGTGTTTGAGGTCTCCTATGCTCAAGCTCTGCCAAATGTATAATTAGAGCCCATCCTGGCTGCCTGCAGAAGACAGTCCCCTTCTGCTGCCTTAAGATCAATTGGACAACTTTCAGCTCCTCCAGCACCATGTCTGCCTGGATACTGTCATGCTTCCCACCATGATGATAATGGACTAAACCTCTGAAACGTAAGCCAGCCTCAAATATTGTCCTTTCTTTGCCCAAGAGTTGCCTTGGTCATAGTGTCTCTTCATAGCAAAAAATTCCCAAACTAAGACAGTTTCTAAGTTTTTTGATGGTCAGGGAAAGGATTTGATTATTCTGGAATTCTCTACATAGAACTGGCTGATGATTACCTTGAACTCCCAGAGATCTGCCTGTCTCTGCTTCCCTAATGCTACGATTAAGATGCTGCACAGTCTTTATAAGTGGGTTTGTTCATTCAGTTATCTCAAAAGATCATCTAGCTGCTGTTCTGTCCCTCCCAAATCAAGCCACACCCCCCACCTGATAGAGACAGAGACCGAGTTACAGAGAACTGCTATGACTTTGTAGCTCTCATTGAGTTCTTCCCTAACCCTAAGTTGGCCCTGTTTTTTAACATTTAGGCCCAAGACAGCCTTTAACTGAAACTTTACTCTCTTGTTTAAAGCCTTTCTCTGTGCCAGGAGCCACATAGGTTAAGCCAGACTAGGGCAGTGGTATAAAATTTCTCGTCTACCACATCGTAAACAAAGGTCAGAAACTGCCTTTGTTCTCTGATCTGAAGGAAGCTGATAGAACTGAAGGGTCTAGCTCTTCAGAGCTGCCTATAGCCATGAAGCTGTATCCTTCTTACATTTCAGGAACTGAAAGATCTAATGTATTTTCAAGTCACTATCATGAGTGCCTACGGTCCATGATGCTGTCTCTCCTAATCGCTTTTACTTCAGGGCTTCATTGTGGTTGCCTAGGACCCTCCTAACAAAGTACATATGAAGGGTAGTTTGCCCTAGTCTACCTTTCCTGCAAATCTTTTACTCTTTCTAGCACAGTATATTTATCAAAGAGAAAGCCATAACCAGAGAAGGCTTTAGAATATCTACCCAACTGAAAGTTACAGAATTTGGGCTGGCCTTTGATTTACACCCCAATTTCTTCATAAAATGGACATGGTGGAAGAACACACATAATGTAGCTAAAGCACCAGAATACCCAATAGTGTGAGTGTGAATATATATCAGAAACACCAATGTGTGGAATCTATATATATACTGATTATGTGCGTGAATCTATATCAGAACTACCCGATTATATTGATGACTATATCAGATACCTGATATATTGGTGAATCTATATCAGAACACCCGATATATAGTATGTGTAAATATAAATCAGAACGTGATCTATAGTGTGTGTGAATATTTATCAATACACCTGATATACAATGTGTCCTCAGCAAATGGTAGGAATCCACTCCACATTCAGCAGCCTAAGTGAAAAACATCCAGAGATGACAACATGTTTCAAGGTACTCACCATTTGTCATTTGACCATGGATTTGTCATCACTCCACTTTCTTAAAATAGCTTAAGGCAAAAGCTACTTTTCATAAATAAGTCATTACAGAACTGAGCAAACAGATCTTAGATATGCCACAAAACATAAGTCATTTTCAATTATTTACTTGTAGGACAAAGGGTTTGAAGAAAATTAAAACATTGCCTTTTAATACAACTTTCTATCCAAACTAAGAGTTTGGTTCTAGGGACCCATATCAAGAGGCTTCTACCAACCTGTAACCCCACTTCCAAGGGATCTGACACCCTCTTCTGGCCTCCATAGGTACATACATACATACATGTGGTACACACACACACACACACACACACACACACACACACACAGTCTTAACATTAAAAAAATTAGAAACCAAAAGAAGGGTTGGATATGGGAAACTCTACAGTTTTTGCTATTGATTTCTTTAAACTTAAAACTCGATAAAGAAAAGCTTATTTTTAAAAGACAATTACATATATAATACATAAATAATCTTTATTTTATATATTCTATACATTTAAAAATATATTATGTATATTTTAACACACACCACTATATATACATATACATATACACTACATCATTGGTTAAAGGGCAACAAGAATACTTAAGAGGTATAATTTGTCTAATGTAGTCAGTGTCCTCTCTGATGTGGCATTAGCTGTCAATTCCACTCTTCCACACACAGTACCCTTTGCTATGAGAAGTTGTTTCACAATGCAGCCACTAAAATCCAGGTGACATTTATGTATCTATTAATTAAAGTGCTTTGTTCTTACCTGGAATTGGTTGAAAAAATAGATCTTTATCATCCATGCTCACTGCTGTTTCATTTATAGCTGTTAAGACAATATGTTGATGTTATGCTAAGTAAAATGTTTGCATGTATATAAAAGTGTGTGTATAATATGTAAAGTCTATTCTTACTATTCATTCTAGTGTTGTTTTGTAAAGTGAATACCGCTATAACTCCTGTTCAAACAGAGCTTATGTAATATGTATTTTCCATAGGGTCCATCCTACTATTAGGGACATTAACAAAGTATTTAATACTATACTTAGGGGCCAGTTCAAGGTATGACTGACTGTACCTGTCGAGGAAACTAAAAATATTTGAAGCTATCTCAATATTGATAAATGACATTGAAGATTCTACAAATACTGACTTTATGGTAACAAAGACATCTCAGTGAGTAGAAAATCCTTAATGTAAATACAAAGCATACAAATAATGATGGCCAAGTGAATATTGTGTGTATTTCATTTTTATAACGTGTGTGTGGCACATATATTACTTACTTAACATGAATCTCTGTATCTGCATAGAATACATGCAAGGGTAGACTGATCTGTGCATTTTCCTGGGCTTGTGTACTTGTGTATTTATGCTGTACACATTACTTTCATGCACAAATATACACTGATACTTTTCACTTGTATGTGCATCTCCATGTGTCTATGCACATGCTGCTCCAAACATAAAGGAGCCACACTGGTCTAAATGCTGAATCATGAACTCAGTTGGATGATTTTTTTTTTATCTGGGTTCATCTGTTTCTGGAGTCAAAGCTAGAAAATAAAATCATGATAGTTACCTGCAACATAATGAAAGGCAGGGAAACCAACTTCCCTGTACCAGATAGTGTCTTCTTTATTTTAAGATACACTCTAGATTGCAACCTTCGCAGGAGGACATACTTCTGGGTGCAGAGGACTCAGAAACTGCAACTTTTATCATTCCTCCGAGGACAACATTTGCTTTTATAAGGGGCAGTAAACATGCATGTGTTGATTATTGTTAGAAATATTTAAATCAATGTTGTCTTTCTTATATAAAATGTTATGAATATCTTCTTATATAAACTGTTAGAAAGTAAAAACATTTCCCCAGTTACTTCATACATTAATTTACCTTTAGCTAACATTGTCCAAAATGCAGGCACATTGGGGGTTGCGGCTGTTCAAAAGAGATCACGGGAGTAATGGATGAGAATCTACTGTCTGCAATTAATTACACACTCACTCAAAGACCTATGAGAGTCATCCTGGATTGTATAGCTTCACAAATATTTCATAAGGAACGATGATCTTGACAAGAAAACAAAACAGTAATTTTGAGTTTTATAGCCTCCCATTCCTGAGACCTCCCTCAAATACTCTTAGGAAACATTAATCATTGTGACTAGAGATACATTCATTCCTTAATCAAGTAGAAAAATGTACACTGTCATCAAAAATATGAAAATATACCCCATATTCTTATCTTAGATAAATCTAAACTTTTATAAATGTATTTTATAAATTTACATGTCTAAAATATTTTTAAACTTCCATAACGCTCACTTCCCATTGCTTGTCAGGTGCATTTGAAAATAGACTCTTACATATTTGCCACTTAAAAGATTCCAGGTGACTCTAAACAATAGCAGCATGGACTCTTTAGGCATGCTATTCACTTATGTCATGTTCAAAGGAGTGAAAAATAATGGCATAAGCCATATAACAATATGCTCCAGATATCAAATACAGTGTAGTAGTCTTAATACTTTTACGAGAGGATTCATTAGGTTTTTCTTCTTCTCCACTGGCAGTTGGTTTGCCGGCTTTATCTAGAAAAAGGAAAAAGTATTTTCAGCATATTAAAATACTGACCAATTGTCAAGACAAGGAGAAAACAAAAGAAAGAGAATGACATGTTTGTTTGTTTGTTTTTAATCAGAAATGAAGAAGAGGAAGGCAGGCCTTGGGGAATGATGTTTTTTCGAGTATGGATGCCTGATGTAGGGTTAATATGTCTTTACTCTATAAAAGAGAGTAAAAGCATGTAACTTAAGTCTTTAGAGGTAATGGAGAGCTATTGGGTAAGATGGTTGGCTTTGGCAGGCTCACTAGGCAGGCCTTAGTGTAAACCTCAGCCTATGATGCATCCTTGTGGAACTGCATCAAAGAACATTTGGGCTGTACTAGTTAACTTAGCTACATGTTCCATATGGGGTACCATCCCTCAAGAGGCAGATTCTCTGGAGGGCCACAATGAATTCATAGAGCTTACAAATCCAGCACAGGTAATCCTGTCAATGAGAAATGATAGAAAAGGGGTCCTATTTCTGAAATAACTGATTCAGACAGGACTCAAAACAGGAGACTAATTCCAGCTACAATAAAACCATTAATTCCTACTAAGGAGAGGACCACCCAATTGTCTCCATTTGCCTTATAGAGACTATGAAAGCTATCCTATAGCTCTCTATTTATTTGATGGGCTTGCTCTTCTGGAATAGTCTGGATGTAGAAGGCACTTCAACTCTTTTTGACAATCCTCTAGCTGTGGGGATGGAATCTAGGATCTTGGATTTTCTTCCTTGAGTATGATGGTCTCAGTAACTGGTATTGGAAATTTGAGGTGCCTGGGATACTTAAGAGTCAGTTAATTATATCTTATTCCACACAACTCAAGATGTTTGATCTACACAAGCAAGATGCTCCTGGTGAATTAACTGAGTTTGTCCTAAAGTGTGAGTGCCAAAGACTTGAAATTACTCAAATAAATTTGTTAATAATTAGGCATTAATGAGTCTGCCCTAGTATTGAAATTGCCATAGCCAGAAAAAAGGTCACTTTTTGATATTTCACATCATTCAAAATATAAAAGTATAAAAGAGAAAAACCCACAAACATGGATTTAAGAAAGGTAATAGCCTGGAAATTAAACTTAGTTAATGTTTCTTTCCATGCAAACTGAAAAACAGGAGGTTTAGAAATGAGAAACTCTGCCTGCCTGCTTTCTAGAATGCTCACTGTAATGGGCATGGAGCTTCACAAAATGATACAGAAGAAAACACGGGTGGGGGGAGGGAGATGACAAAAGTCTGCTGGCTTCCAGAAGTATAAGATGAACTGTAGAGGTGAAACCCTGGGCCTCCCCCATTTTCCCTGGGGCTTCTTTGGAATCCTAAAGTCTTGATGTGTGCAGCACTGAAGGTGCATTCAGTACTTACAGGTCTTCATAGCAAATTTCACGCCAGTTGTGGCAGTCACAGATATTTCAGAATTCACACCATGTACATTTGGTGTGGTGAACACATCTACAAAGAAAATCCCAAGTCTTCAGCAACCAGCAAATCACTTCTTATTCATTCATTTTTTTCTTCATAGTATTTTTTAACTTTAAAAAGTATCCACTAAAGAAAATATGACTAAAGAAAAAATAATTATAAACAAAAAATATGAGACATTTTTTCCTTCTTCAAAGGAAGTGGTGCAAGGGGTAAGGTGAAAATTCAAGAGGAAAAATGTCAAACTAATTTTCTTAGGATACATAACCATGTGAAACAATTGTTGTGGAAATTCATAGAAAATATATAAGTGTGTATAAGATGCCAAAAATCAATTTTTAGAAGAGCAATATTGTCACTAATTTCTAACCCTGATGTTTCAGAAAATGAGACAGGATTAGAGATACGGTGGTTGAAAATATAAATTTAAAACGAAACCAGATTGGAGTATAGTGTGCTCTTAATTGGCTTTGTCTAATGTCATTGCACAAGAGGGAAATCTGCATACAGAAACAGGGAGATTATCACAGGCAGAGGGTGAAGCACTGACTAAGCTGATGCCTCCACAGAGCTGGCACACCTTGACCACAGCGGCTAGCAAGGAAGGATTCCCAACCTTTGGTTGGGATGGAGCCCTTGTCTGGTTTTTTGATTTTGGATTTCCAGCTTCTAGAAGTACAGGAAAATGGTTTTCGTTGTCTTGATCCTTTTAATTTGAGGTGTTTTGTTTCAGCAACCTTTAAAACTGATTCACACTTCAAAATAAGTTTTGGCTAACTTGCCCTGGAATTAGATCAGTTTTCACTAACGTGAGGAAGAGTGACAGTGCCATGATGAACCATGGTCAGCAGAAACAGTGGCAAAGACAGCCTTATTCCATTTCAGAACACCTCATAAAGAGTTGTAGGAAGCAAGGCATTAACTTTACACGCTGAAATATCTACAAAGTGAATTAGAAATTCAAAACTGCAAAACAAACCACGATGGGAAGTTACAAACCAAGCAGAACAATAAAAAACCAAAACCAAAACAAAAGACAAACCAAACCAGCACCATTATATTTTTGCATAAACTTTTCATAGATGCTATTAACTTCAAAAACTTACATTGTTTTATGTCTTTATAGTAATTGCCCGTTTTCTCATTGGCAGGAGTATCAATTTCATTCTCTTCTGATTTATGTATAATCATAGAATTCCTATCTGTATTATTTTCTTCATCTGCATAGTACTGTTCTTCATCCGAAAGCATCACACCAGGATCCTCTAGAAAGGAAACATGACATACCATTGAATAGAGGTGTTAGTTTTCTTATTTTTTCCACCCACTGAAATTTTTTCATAGAGACTGATATTTAAAAGTTAAATTATACTACACCTCCATCGATCATCATGAAGAGAATTTCCACATTCTGACCTTCTATCATTGAGTGTCATCCTTCTGACTGACTAATTTCAAATGTTTACTTACGTTCCACAATGTGCTGTAGGCTGATAATGTCTGGGAGGAAAACCCCAAATAAAAAGATCAACAGTATAAAATCCATCGGGAAATTAGTGTGATTTATCCAGCAATCTACTGTCTCCTCAGGACTTTCTTCTTGTGGCTAGCAGGTCTGAAGACTCAGTGGGACATTATGACATCACTGTTCTTGGGAAACAGAATGCCAGGGAAATGCCCAGAGCTTTGTGACTCCATCTCATGGCCATTTCATGCTTGGTGTTATAATGTTTTTAGTTTTTAAAAATAAAGGTTAATTTTTTTTCTGGGAAAGATGATACATGTATTTTCATGAAATAATGTTAGCTATTAGTTCATGACTTTAAAAAAAATTTGTTGAAGACCTAAGGGGGGTCAGTTTGATGTGAGCTGTAACACCCCGTCTATAAAAGCAATCAACTCACAAACTCATGGGAGGGCGGGGCCAAGCTCAGGCCATCTTCTGAGTCGAGGCGGCTGCGGCTAGCGGAGTATTCCGCGGGCGCCACGGTCTACACGAAGAACCGTCTCGAAAAACCAAAAAAAAAAAAAAAAAAAATTTGTTGATAATGACATAAAAAACTTAAGGAATTTGGGGTTTTGTTTTTAATAACATGTTTTAGATAGCTGCAGTCTGTTAAAACAAAACAACAACAATAAAACAAACAAAACAAAATGAAAATCTAGTCAGAGAAAGCAAAATTCAAAACTCAATCCAAATACCCTACAAGTGTGGGACAAAACGCGGGCGGGGCCCACAGCTCCAGGCCTCTCTCGTGGTAGGCCCAGGCGGCGCCTGCGGCCTGGGTCGGAGCACTTCCCTCTGGGGCGCTTTGGTTCCCACATGGTCTAGACGATCGAAGTCGTAGAAGTAGGCCCATAAAGACACGCAGACTGGGCTTCCATGAAGTAGTTTTATATGATGAAAATGGTGAATATGGTGCGCTCCCAGCAACATGCCAGGAGAAGCTCCCTTAAATTTGGGAGCGTCAAGGGGAGAAGCTAGGAGGGGAAAATTTAATTACCTACGGCCCCAGCCTCATTAATATGCAAATCTCAAGGCAGAGGGCTCTTAGGCACGCCCCTTACCCATGTCTTACTTGACTTAAGATTACAGGTGAAATGGAGAGGGCCCCGGTTCTGGGGTATGGCCACACCTGCAATCTCAGGGTTCCAGGCCAATGGCAACCCTTCCATGGTCCAACATAAAAGTTCTAGTTCAAAACTATTTCACTATAAATCTGTAATAAAAGTTTTATGAAACATCTTTTTTTTTTAAATTTTAAGATGTATATTCATTATAAGATATAATACATGTTTTGTTCAAACTGTTTTTCAATGAGTCCCAACTTCACATTTCAACAGAGAAAGTGATCTAATACTTAGCTATTAAAAGGAGACTTCAACATGAATAGCAGTGTATTTACATAATACAATTTAAGTATTATGCAATACAATGTAAGTACAATGTAATTATGGATTACTTACATACTAACAATGAGCAATAAAGACAGAAGATTAATGAGCATTATTATATGATCAACAGAATTTGAAGTGTGCTAACTTTATTATCGATGATAACCCCTCCACAGAGGATATATTCATACTCAAAACAAAAGCATCAGGAAAAACATAACATCACAGGACTTTTGTTTGTCTTCAGTAAAAGGGAAGGTCCAAGTACAAGCTGTGGTCCTTCACTGATGGTGCCTGGTGATGTGGAGCAGAGTCATCAGAGTCTTGTTGATGGTTAAAGGATGCAGAGATAATGTGTCCAAAGGAAAGATGGACAAGCCAGCCAGGCTCTTGACCAAAGTCAGTCAACCAAAGGGAAATGATCCCACATTTGGCACTACTTTTCTTTCAGACTCTTCCACTCATTTCAAGTAAGAACCTGAAGGTAGAAAGACTGGGCTGACAAGTCTCTTAGAGCCCTGGCCTCCAGTGCCTCTCTAACATGGTTCAACATGGAAATCAGAAAATCAGGAAGCAAACATGTCTCATGTTATTGTGAACCATCAAACAACTTTGAATGATAAAGCTCAACTATGATTACATTAAAGAATCATATCAGGTGGTAGAGAGGAGACAATTGTGGAGAAACATGGTTACCCAAATCTGCACAAATTTTGGCATGCAGCAAGTGATCTATAATTAATGGAACATTGTATTTAGTTCAGGAATCCCTAAATACCAAAAGTCAAATTGCATTTTGGGGACAAAAACAGACTTTTCTTTGGTGTTTTATCATATATATATTCTACTGAGACCTCCCAGGGCAAACTTTTTTTTTCTTTCAGACAGAGTCTCTCTACACAGCCTTGCTGTTCTGGAACTTATTAAGTAGACCAAGCTGGCCTCAAACTCACAGAGATCCACCTGCTTCTGCCTCCCCATGCTGCCCTTTTAATTTTCTGATGTGTTGAACATTTTTAATAGGTACCTGAGCTGATAGAATGCAAACATAACAGGTCATATAGATATGACTTCATGAAACTAAGATTGCTTAAACACTGATCCAAATTTCCTCTGTCTCAGGATCAGTACTATTTATAGAAAAATATTGGTAGGTGTTATAGATTGAGTTGCATCTGCCTCAAATTTGTATGTTGAAGTCCAAACCCTAAGCATTAGAGGTGAGACTACAAGTGGAAGGAAGATGAAAAACATGAGGGGAATCACTGTCTGTTGTTCAACAGGGACTGAACCAAGGCAAGCTGGATCACTGATACCAGAAGGTTATGACACTGAAAATCTCTAGTTTCAGCAGCAAAGTAAAATAGAATTTTACAAAGGAGAACAGCAAAGGGCAGAGTCACTTTGGGAAGTGTTGGTGAAGTCTGGGGACCTCTTCTCTCCCAGTGCAAAGTACAGCCTTCAGTGTTCTAAAGTGAAGAAGAAGAGGGTGGGTGAAGACAAAGGTCGCATCTGTGACACAGGTTAAGACATGGAGTGCTGAAAATTTCTCTTTTGTGCACTCGGAGCAATGATGGGAACCTCTCTCTCTCTCTCTCTCTCTCTCTCTCTCTCTCTCTCTCTCTCTCCTCTTTCTTCCCCTACCTACCTGTGGGGCCGCAAAGGGATGATTTGGTCTCCCCGGTAGAACACTGGGTTTGAGATAGCCAGATAGCCAACAGGTGGACCATTGCCTGGTGAGGGACAGCATTTATCTCCCCACGCCCCCGGATTCCAGACCCCCACATGCGGCCTACATCTCCATTAACCTGCACCTTGCAGACACGTTTGGCTCAGAGTACCTCCTCCCAGAGAGGTTTTGTGTCACCATCCAGGTAGAGGTCATGACTAACAGAAATTTCCATATTCATGAGTTACCTAAGACGGGGGTGGGGGGGGGGAGGGGGGGGATGGGGGGCGTAGCTAATTAAGTTATTCCTTTTCCCAGCCCCTCTTTCCCCCTCCCTATTTAAGCCAGCTCCCCCTGGCTTTTACAGGGGGTGCATACATCCAGACTACCACACCATGAACAATAAACTTCTTGGAACACTGGACTTCTCATATCATTGGGCCTGCTGTCGCCAAAGCTTCCAGCCTCTGGAACCTTGGACCTTCTCGTGTATGTGGGACCCACCAGTGTGGAAAGCCTCTGGGACTTGGCTGACCCCTTACACCCAAGGGTCTCTACTGAGCAACGGGGCAGGTACCACGCGTGTTTTTCCCCCCACATCTATCTTATCTATCTGTCTGTCTGTCTACCTATTTATCTATGATATTTTTATTTTTAGAAAGGGCCTCATTATGTAGCCTGGCTGACCTGTAACCTGCTATGTAGACCAGGCTGGCCTCAAGCTCACAGAGATCTGCCTACCTCCAGGAGCACTGGATTCAAAGATATGCACTATCACAGTAATGCTGAGTCAGCACTCTTCTACTCCCTGAACTCTCGGAACCCAGAGAAAGTATAAGGATATATATATCCTGGGACCTGACCAGCATAGAACCTGCTAATTGGGGAAAAAAAAAAACTAATAGTATCAAAGCCCTGTAGTATTTAGTGAACTGGAAACTGGTAAGAACCAGCAACTTGAGGCATCAGAGAGATAAGATCAAATGTATATACCTGACATTGAGATGGACCACCCAGAGGTATGACTAGCACTTATGACCTGACTGACCCATGAAGGCTGTATTTCCAAACTCTGTTCTGTTAAACTTTGGTACAGTCAAATGACATACAGAAGAGTTCCCATAATCAACAGGTTTGAAAAACACTTACCGTAATGCCTTCCTTTAGACAACCACAGCGAATGGTAATCTAAAGCAGTGGTTCTCAACCTGTGAGTCACGGCCCCTTTTGGGGTTGCACATCAAAATATCTTGCATATCAGATATTTATTCTACTATTCACAACAGTAGAAAACTTAGTTATAACAACAAAATAAACTTATGGTTGGGGCTTACCATGAGTCTAACTGCTCTAAACAAACTCCAGCAAGAGCCCCCTTTAAAATGTTTCCATTTCAAAAGTTAATCAGCTTTTTTTTGGACTAGTGCAATAGTAGCATTTGCATGTAGACTACAGTGTTGACTTCAGAGCTTGCTAAGACTGCTCGGCAAGAATAGGGATGAAAATGTTTTCTTACTGCAGGTTTGATTTTCCTGTGAGTTGTTAAAAACTTGTGTGTGCACATTGCTTGCGTGTGCATGCATCTGTGTGCACACGCATGTGGAGGCAGCCAGAGGATAACTGTGGATGTCATCCTCAGAAACACTGTGTGTGAACTTTCTCTCTCCCCCTCTCTCACCTATCTCTTACTCCTTCACTCCTCGGTCTCCCACTTTCCCCCCTCCCCTCTCTCTCCTCCCTCTTTCCCCACTTGCTCCCTTTACTCTCTATCACTTTCTTCTATCCCCCCTTTTCTTTTTTCCACTCAGTCTCTCTCTTTCTCTCTCTCTCCCTCCCTCCCTGCCTCTTTTCTGTCTCTCCCCTTTCTCCTTCTGCATTCCTCCCCTTTCTCTTTGCTCTCTCTCCTCTCCTACCCTTTCTTCTTCTCTTCCCCCTCTCCTCACTACATACCTTTCCCAATCCTATCTCCCACTCTTTTCCTCTTTCCCTCTCTTTTATTTCCTTGTATTCATCTTTCTCCCATCTCATGCTCTTCTCTCTCCCCATTCCCTGTATGCTTAGATTTTTCAAAACCTACTTTAATAAGGTTCTCAAACACTTCCAAAGGTAGGAGAGAAGAGATGGTAAATAGGACAAGGGGATAGGGGTGGGCCTGTTTAGAAGTAGTTCTCTGTGGATGATTTCTTTTTTTTTTTAATTTTATTTATTTAGTTATTTAAATCACATCGTAATTTACTTATTTACACAGAGGTTATAAACACAAAAAGGCAGGATGTAGGGAAAGGAATGGCACCGGAGCATAGGTGTTCAGGGGGAATACAGATACCTTTCAGAACATGGTATCAGCTGGGTGTAGGTTCAGGGGACAGGTCACTATGGCTCTGCCTATGATTCACTTGTCCTTATCTAAGTTGGTACTGTCCACCGAGGCTGCCTATTTATAAGACCTATGACTACTAGGTCTGGTAAATTTCACAGAAGCTGCCTGTTTACAATAGCTTATAGCCTTCTGTTTTCAGTGTTTTTCCACAGAGACCCAAGACTTTGTGTTAGCATGTATGTATGTCAGGCCTATTGCTGACTTTAGGCCTGTGGCTGATTTTAGGCCTTTAGTGTATATACAGGGCTGCTCCTGACATCTCCTCCCTTCTCTAAGTATAGAAGGGCCTTGGCGATTCTATTCTTGCAAAGACGAGGCCTGACCTCCAATAATTGAAGGGGACCTTGTAATGGCTCCGGGTCCTCCTGTCGTTGTCCAGTGAGGCATGAAGGCCATACCCATCCTGATGTCTTTTTCCTGGAGAGGGGAAATACTTTTGACATCAACCCCTATGCAGTCAGACTTGTCCCTCAGGGAACCCAGATAGATATTTTTAAGTTTTATTTATATTCCCTTGCAGTGCTTAGCCTCGCAGCCTAAGCAAGAATTCAGATCACCAGTCAGAGAGGGTTCTGGGTAGCCTCTCTCTGCTTGGCCTAGGGGCCGAAGTCCCCCTTTTTAGGTTGGGTGGAGATGGGTTTGAGGAATACCCTGGATAAAGTAACAACCTCATCTTGAGTCTTGTGGTCCTCCATAGCTAACTTATGATAATGTATCTGAATAGGTTTTGCTACCAAATTATCTATCCGTTGTATCACAAAGTTAGTCAGCCTATTTAAGGCCCTGCCCAAAAAGAATCAGCAAAAATAACCCAATTAATGGTCCCAAGATGGGAGGAAGTGGGGTTGACAACCATGGAGAGGTTGAAAACAGTCCTTGTACCAGCTTCATCTTTCTCTTTCTCTTTCTCCTTCGTCTTTTCTCTGGGCTTTCTCTGACTTTTTCATGTTCTCTTTAACCATCCCTGTCTTGTCTATGTAAGGGCAACGTTCTTCTTTAAGGGCTGTACACAGTCTTTTTCTACTGTAGAAAAGTAAATCAAGTCCAAAAAGTCCTTTGCAATTTTTGGAGATCATTTCAGACATCAAAACGAGGATTTCTTCAGATTAGTGATGTCAATCTCAGCTTTTGGTGTCCTTGTCAATGGCCCATCAAAGGTCTGAGTAGTATAAGTTGGAGGCCAGCATCAGGATTAGAGCTTCTACCAGCAGACATCATGGGTGTTTCATTTTGTGGGTGATTTCAGTCTCTGATGTGTGGATACTGACTGTCCAGTTCAAAAGTATCAAGCATGAATCAGCAATGACAGCTCTATCCAGCAGAAACTGCTAGGCCTTTATAAATCAGCACGAGTTAGTGGGAGTGACCAGGACAAACAGAATGCCAGGAGTTCTCTACAGTGCATCTCTCAGTGAACTAAAGATCATTGAAGATGCAAGACCAATGAAGAGTTGCACAACTAGCTATGCAAGTGCTCCTGTCACTGTCTGTTGTATCCTATTTATATTCTCCCCAAACATCATGTGTCCTGCCTCAGCAAAACATCATAGTGAGTCTGCATCACATGAGACAAGAAGAAATTTCCACTTCACTTACCCTCACCCTCGCCTTCACTCCCCACTCTTTTCTGTTTCTCTTCTCTCCACCATACATTTCACTCTTTCTCTATTATCTCTTCTCTCTTATCTGTACTCTCCTCTCTCCTTTCTCTTCTTGCTTGCTCATTTCTTCCATTTCTCTGCTCTGTCTTCTCCCTTCTCTGTATCTTCTCTCTCTTCTCTGTCTCTCCTTCTCTCTCCTCCTCTATCACTGTTCTTTCTTTCTCCCCCTCCCCCTTCTCTACTCTCTGTCCCTCCTCTCCTTTCCTATCTCTCATCTCCTAATTCTCTCTTCTCTTTACTCTTTCCTCTCTTGTTCCATCTCTAGCTTCTCACTCACCCTTTCTCTCTTCCCTCCTTCTTCTCTCCCTCCTTCTTTCTTATATCTTCTCTCTTACCTATGATCTCTCTCCCTGTCTCTCTTCCCTCCCTCTGTATCCTCCTCTCCCATCTCCATTTTCTCATATTTCCTTCCTCTCTCCTGTCTCTAACTCTCTTTTCTTTCTAACTCTTCACTCTCACTCTATCCTCTCTCCCACTCTCATATTTTCTCCATATTTCACTCCCTACTTTTGATCTTTGCTGTTCTCCATTCCCCCCCCACTTACTTCTTTCTCCTCAATCCTCCATTTTTCTCCTTCTTCCTCCTGCTCCCCACCCCTGTTTCTCACTTTACTCTCCCTCTCCCTGTATTCTCTATTCTCTCTCTCTCCCCTTACTTTTACCCCTTCACCCTTACTCCCCTCTGTCCTTTATGCATTGACTTACTTGTATCTTATTCCTCCCTTTCTCTTCTCCCACTCTCTCTCCTATACCTCTCTCCTACTTCCCCTCCTCTTCTCTCTCCTCTCTCCATCTGTCTTCTCTCTCTCCTCCCTCTCTCTAATGTGCATTAACAATATAGCAGAAGGATGTACTTATACATATCTGTGTATGACTGAAGTAGAACAAGAGGTCACTCTTTTTTGTTTTGGAGTACTGCCGTTCACTGGAATTGTATATTCCAAGTAAACAGTGGAGGATATAGTACAGCAGCAACAATGAGAAAAGAGTACGGAGAGACACAGTAGGTTGAAGGTCACAGAAGAGTGAGAAAGGAAGAGAAGGGACATAGAGAGGGGAGAGAGAAGAGTGAGAGAGAGAAGAAGGTGAAGTAAACAAAAGAAGGGGAGAGAAACAAATTAGAGAGAGAAAAATGAGAGATAGAGGAGAGATGGGGAGAAAGAGAAGAACAAGGGATAAGAGAGGAAATCAGAGGAGAGGAGTTAGGAAGGAGACAAAGGGCAGTGATGAGACGATAAGAGAGACAAGACAGACTGAGAGGGTGAGAGAGGACAGAAAGAGAAGAGAGAGTAGAGAGAGCATGTGTGAAAAGAAGATGGGTCAGAGAGACCCAGAGCAAGGGAGACAGGGCTAAAAAAGAGGAAAGGAGAGGGGAACAAAGGAAGAGGGGAAGAACAAGGAGAAAGAGGAGATGGTGGGAGAAAGAATAGAGAAAGAATGATTAAAGAGTAGGAAAGAGGTCAGAGCAAGAGAATGGGGCTAGAGATAGAAGACAGTGGGAAGATAGGTGAGGGGGAGCGAGGAGGAGAGTGAGGAGAGAGGAAAGACTAATGGTAGATGACATGTGGAGGGAGTACAGAGAGTGAGGTGAGATGGAAAAAGGAGAAAATAGAGAGATGAGAGACAAGAAGAGAGAGGGAGAGAGAGAAGGGAAAAGAGAGGGAGGAAGAGAAGAGGGAAGCAGAGACAGAGAGACACAGGGAGAAAGGGACAGAGAGAGATAGAGACAGGGAGAGAGAAAGGATATAAAGTTATGAGAGGAATGATGGAGAGAAGTGAGAGATAAGAGAAGAGAGTGAGAGATAAAGGAGAGGGGGAAAGGAGTGATAAGGGTGAGGTGGAGGGAGGAGAGAGATAGAGATAGAGAGAGAGATAGAGATAGAGAGAAGAGATAGAAGCAAGAGCAAAGAGAGAGGCATTCCAACATTCTAAACTGTAGAAGAACAGAGTCTAGGTGCCAAGTACAGGGTCCTGCTGTATCACATGAATGTTTAGCGCTATACAAATACATGGACTCTGTTGTTCATGCACACCACTTTATGTTGCAGTAGTAAGTGCACATAGAATTCTTGCAGAGATTCCATCCCTGTAATGCTTTTATCATAGACTTGTGAATGGTGCTCAACTAAGACTTTCATGTGCAGTGATGCACTAAGATATCACTGGGTCAGTTCTTCTATGAGTCCTGATGCTCTACATGCATGAGTTTCTGATGTACTCTTCCCTCTGTGTGCTTTTCTCTAATAGCACCTCTGTATGGAGCACTGGTGTACAATGGATACTGCTCTGTTACTGCATTTGTGCAACATACCCATCCATCCCACACATTGCTCTACTCCTAAAAATCTGTATGCTGTTGATCAGGCATGTTCCGAGCTCATCAAGTACATCCAACTTCTTTGTTGTAAAAGCACATGAGTAAAGCTTACTACATAAGCTAAAGTAGTAGTGCATCAGTGTTTGAAAAGACACCACTATCATCCCCTTCTGGTCTGTACCTCTACCTGAACCCATGGCAGATCAGTGAGCCTGCGATACACTAGCCAGTCTGTCTCCCAGAAGGCCTGTCCTAACCAGAGACAACACTTTCTGCCTTCCAGGAGGCCTGCTCTAACCCAGGTCACACAGTTCTACCTACCTCCAAAGATGACTGCTCCAGTCTGAGACACCAAGGCCAGTTAACACCAGAGACAACCAGATGGCGAAAGGCAAGCACAAGAACATAAGCAATAGAAGCCAATGTACTCCTACCACAGCAATTGCTGATACCTTAACATACCTGAAGAACAGGATTCTAGTGTAAAATCCCATCTGATGAAGATGATAGAGGCCTATAAGTAGGATATAAATAACTCCCTCAAAGAAATATAGAACACAGGTAAACAAGTAGAAGCCCTTAAAGAGGAAACAAATAAATCCCTTAAAGAAATACAGGAAAACACAATCAAGCAGGTGAAGGAATTGAACAAAATGGTCCAAGACCTAAAAATGGAAAAAAGAAACCACCAATGGAGGCAATCCTGGAGATGGAAAACCTAGGAAAGAGACAAGGAACTACAGATGCAAGCATCACCAACAGAATAAAGAGATGGAAGAGAGAATCTTGGGTATAGAAGACACCATAGAAAATATTGACACATCAGTCAAAGAAAATACAAATTGTAAAGGAAGAAGTCAAGGTATCACTATTTGAGGATGATATGATAGTATACACAAGTGACCCCAAAAATTCTACAGGAGAACTCCTACAGCTAATAAACAACTTCAGCAAAGTGGCTATATATAAAATTAACTCAAATCAGTAGCCTTCTTTTATACAAATGACAAAAGGGTGGAGAAAGAAATTAGGGAAACAACACATTCACAATAGTCACAAATAATATATAAATATCTTGGTACAACTCTAACCAAGCAAGTGAAAGATCTGTATGACAAGAACTTCAAGTCCCTGAAGAAGGACATTTAAGAAGATCTGAGAAGATGGAAAGCTCTCCCATGCTCATGGATTGGTAGGATTAACATAGTAAAAATGGTCATCTTACCAAATGCAATCTATAGATTCAATGCAATCTGCATCAAGAATTTTAACACAATTCTGCACAGACATGGAAAGAGTAATTCTCAACTCCATATGGAAAAGAAACCCAAGAGAGCAAAAACAGTTCTCAACAATAAAAGAACTCCTGGGGGAATCACTATCCCTGACTTCAAGCTGTGCTACAGAGAAAATAGTGATTTTTAAAAAAAGAGAGAATGGTATTGGTATAGAAACAGACAATAGAATCAAAGACCCAGAAATAAGCCCACACACCTATGGACACTTGATCTTTGACGAAGAAGCTAAAACCATACAGTGGAAAAAAAGACAGCATCTTCAACAACTGGTGCTGGTCTAACTGCCCGTCTACATGTAGAAGAATGAAAGTTGATCCATATTTATCATCTTGCATAAAGCTCAAGTCCAAGTGGATCAAGAATTCCAACATAAAACTAGATACACTGAATCTAATAGAAGAGAAAGTGGGAAATAGCTTCAAACAAGTTGGCACAGGGGAAAGTTTCCTAAACAGAACACCGGTGGCTCAGGCTCTAAGATCAACAATTAACAAATGAGACCTCATGAAACTGAAAAGCTTCTGTAAGGTAAAGGACACTGTCAACAGGATAAATCAGCAACCTACAGATTGGGAAAAGATCTTCATTAACCCTACACAGGACAGAGAGCTAATATCCAAAATATATAAAGAACTCAAGAAGTTAGACTCTAAAAAACCAAATAACCCAATTAAAAAAGGGGGTACAGAGCTAGACAGAATTGTCAACAAAGGAATCTTGAATGGCCTAGAAGAACTTAAAGAAATGGCCAGCATCTTTAGTATTCAAGGAGATGCAAATCAAAACAACCCTGAGATTCCACCTTACACCAATCTGAATGGCTAAGATAAAAAACTCAAGTGACAGCATATGCTGGTGAGGATGTGGAGAAAGAGGAACACATCTCCATTTCTGGGATTGCAAACTGGTACAATCACTTTGAGAATCAATCTGGCAGCTCCTCAGAAAACTGGAAATTATTCTACCTGAAGACCCAGCTATACCACTCCTGTGCATATACGTAAAAGATGCTCCACCATACCACAAGGACACATGCTCTACTATGTTCATAGCAGCCTTATTTATAACGGCCAGAAGCGGGAAACAACTCAGATGTCCCTCAACCAAAAAATAGAAACAGAAAATGTGGTTCATTTACAGAATGGAATACTATTCAGATATTAAAAATGAAGGCATCGTAAATTTTGCAGGCAAATGAATAGAACTAGAAAATATCCTGAGTGAGGTAACCCAGACCAAAAAGGACATGTATCGGTATGTACTCACTAATAAGTGGATATTAGCCAAAAAGTGTAGACTATTCATGCTACAACTCACAGACTGCATGAAATTTAACAAGAAGGAAGGCCCAAGTGAGGATACTTCAATCCCACATAGAAGGGGGAGCAAAACAATCTTGGGAGGCAGAGGGAAGGAGGGATCTGGGTGGGAAAAGGGAGTTGAGGGGAAAAGGGGGGCAGGATCAGGTATTGGGGAGGAGATAGGAGAAAAGTCAAGATGGCCAAGAGAATGATTGGAAATATACAACTGCAGGGTGTGTGAGGCGGGTGTGCCTCTAGAAAGTACCAGAGACCTGGGATGTGAGAGGCTCCCAGGACTCAATGGGGATGACCTTAGCTGAAATGCTCACCCCTAGAGACCACCTCAATAGATAGAAGTGGAGGTATGGAGCCATCCACCCATCTTAAAAATTTTGACCCAGAATTGTTCTTGTCTAAAGGAAATGCAGGGACAAAAATGGAGTAGAGAGTGAAGGAAAGACCATCCAGTGATAGGCTCAATTTTCAGGTTTTAAAGCTGCTTTTCTCTTTGAGTTGTTAAAGGATTGTTTTCATTGGTATACAGAACAATTTTTATTGATCCTAAGGTGAAAGAGTCTCAACCAATATCACATAAAACATTTAAGAAAAAAATTATATCAACTTTCTAAAAACACATTTCACATAACTTCATCTGCTAGTAACTGTGTCACTGGGGGTGGGCTTTGAGGTTTCAGATGCTCAAGCAGGCCCAGTCTCTCTCTCTCCCTCCTCTCTCCCTCCTGCCTGCTGAGCCAGATATAGAACTCTCAGCTACCTCTCCAGTACTATGTCTGCCTGCACATTGCCTTGCTTCCCACCATGACAATAATGTGTGAAATCTCTAATACGAGACCAGACCCCAATTAAATGTTTTCCTTTATAAGAGTAACTGTGGTCATGGCATTTCTTCACAGAAATAGAGCATTGACTAAGATACCAGCTGAGCTTCCTAGGAGAGATTTAGATCAACTGAGTCACTTGCAAGAGGACACTTCCCAACCTGTTAACCTCCTGAAGGCTCTTAGAGTGCTCCAGCGTTCTAGCTTTTGTTCAGTTATCCTTGGTGGGTGGGCTTCGGTGATGCAGCTGTCTTTAAGTCATTTCTGCTCCTGAAAGTAAGCCCCCAATATTCCTGTAAGTTGTTCTAATAAAACTCATGGTTTGCCAACTTGGACTTCGGTGAATTGTACTTTGTTGTAGGCTCCCTTCTGGGTGAGTAGACAGGTATGTAGCATCTACCCCCGGAAATATCTTGTCACACAACACTCCCCCTGAATAAATGTAAAAGGGTAAAAAACAAAACCACAAACAAACAAACACAATCCCAAATTATAGGGACCATTATCTCATCTGTCACTCTTAGTTTCTAACATTGCTTAATTAGCTTTTTGCTACTCTCCCCCTTTAAATAGTATATAAGCTGCTGTATTTCTTTTTTCTTTCTTTTTTTTTTTTTTTTTTTTTTCCGAGATAGGGTTTCTCTGTGTACTCGGGCTGTCCTGGAACTCACTCTGTGCTGCTGTATTTCTTTTTTTTTTTTTTTTTTATTGGAAATTTTATTTACATTTCAGATGTTCTCCCCTTACCCCATTTTCTCCCCCTCCTCCCAGGAACTCCCTATCCCATCTCCCCTCCTCTTGCTTCTATGGGGGTATCCCCCACCTATACCACCCACCCGCACCGCACCTCCCCACCCTTGAATTTGCCCCCCCCACCACATGACGTCCTGCCTTCATGAGACCAAGGATCTCTTCTCCCACCTATAACACCCTTGCATATAGAGCTGGAGCCATGGGTCCCTCCCTAAGCACTTCCAGACTGGTGGTTTAGACCCTGGGGGCTCTGGTTGGTTGGATTGTTGTTCTCCTCATGGGGTCCGAATCCTTTCAACTCCTTCAGTCTTCACTCTAATCTCTCTATTGGGAACCCCATGATCAGTTTAATGGTTAGCTGTGAGCATCTGCCTCTGAATATGTCAGACTCTTGCAGACCTCTAAGGAGACAGCTATATCAGGCTCCTGTCAGCATGTACCTCCTGACATGCACATCAACAGTCTACCTTTGGTGACTGCACATGGGATGGATTACCAGGTGGAATGGTTGCAGATGGCCCCTCCTTCAGTTTCTGTCCTGCATTTTGTATCCATATTTGCTCCCTTGAGTATTTTGTTACTCCTTCTGAGAAGGACTGAAGCCCCCAACTTGGTCTTCATTCTTCATGAGCTTTATGTGGTCTGTGAGTTGAAACTTGGGTATTTCAAGCTTCTGGGCTAAAATCCAATAATCAGTGAGTGAATACCATGTGTGTTCTTTTGTGATTGGTTACTTCACTAAGGGTGGATGGAGCTGCTGTATTTCTTAATCCACTTGCTTGGCCTAAAATACCAGCTTATGCAAGAGTTTTGTTTTCCCAGTTTCCTGTCTTTTTAAATTCTCAGCCCCAGTCTTCCCTTATGGGTGTGATGCCCAAGAGTAGGTCACATGGTAGATCTGTTTTCAGTTTTTTTTGTGATATCTCCACATTGATTTCAACAGGGGCTGCACTGATCATCACTACCAACCGTGAAAAAGAGCTACACTTGCCCATAGCCTTCCAGTGTTTATTTGCTTTCTTGGTGATAGCCATTCTCACTAAATGAAACGGAATCTCACAAGTAGTTTTAAATTTCATCTTGGTCATGGTTAAGGGGGAGAACGTTTTTTACAACAAACTTTTTAATGTTACATATAAAGAGGTAATTTTATTTATAGTTTAATATTTTATACCACTTCTCCCTTCCCTTTCTTCCTTCTGAACTCTCATATTAACCCTCCTTGCTCTCTTTCAAATTCATGGCCTAATTTTTCATTAACTGCTGGTACATGCATATACTATACATATATATTTCTCAATACAACCTGTTCAGTCTGTATAATATTACTTGTGTGTTTTCAGGGTACTGGATAAGCAATTGGTGTGCTCTTCCCTGGTGAAAGCCATTTCTCTCATCTCAGCTTTCTTTAGTTGCCTGTAGTTCTTTGTGTGGGGCCTCCTTGGCTTTCACTCACTCACGTTGCCATGTGTGCTGTTGTCTTTGTTCAGCTCATGTTTCGAATTTATGTTGGTGAGATTTATAGAGTTTCTGATGTTACTCGGAGACAGAGTCTCACAGCAAACTCCTTCATCCTCTGGCTCTTCCGATCATTTTTTCCTCTCTGCGATATTCTATGAGCTTAGGTGCAGGAGTGTTTTGTGGACTTATCCATGGGACTGGGCTTCACAACTATGCAGTTTGGTTGGTTGTGGTTTCTGTAATGTTCTCCATCTCTTGCAGAGATTAATTTCCTTGATGAGAGGTGAGAATTAAATTTATCTAAGGGTTCTCTTTATATTTAGAGTATATTTATCCCTTTATTTAGAGTTTAAGTGTCTAGAGTGTAGTCAGGGATTATTCTGGTCTAGTAAAGTGGTGGTTGTAAATTCTCTTCCAAGAGACTTTACTAGCCCTGGGTAGTTAGCTAGGTTTTCCAGGACCATGCAGAAATTCCCTCTTGTTGAACAAGTTTTAAGTCCAATCCAAGAGGTACTGGTTACTGCTCAAGTAAGCATGCCATTACTGCATCCTTAGGGTTATCATGCCATGCTCAAACTTTAAAAACTATTTATTGGCCATTTGTTTCACTTTTTTGGAAACACTCTATTCAGCTTCTTGGCCCACTTTTTAATTTTCTCTTTATTAATTAGGTTATTTATTTACTTTACATCTGATGACAGTTTCCCCTCCCTCCTTTCCTCCCATTCCCTCCCTCTCCCTCTCCATCCAACCCCTCAGAAAAGGGGAAGCCTCCCATGGATATCAACCAGCCTTGACTTATCAAACTACAGAAATACAAGACACATCTTCTATTGAGATTAGACAAGCACCCTAGTAAGGGGAAGGGGATCCAAAGATAAACATTCAGTCAGAGACAGCCCCTGCTCTCACTTTAGGAGTCCCACATGAAGACTCAACTGATTACAATATAGTGCAGAGGGCTTTGGTCAATCCCATGTATGCTCTCTGGTTTGGAGTTCAGCCTCTTTAACACCCTATGGCCCAGGTTAGTTGATTCTGTAGGTTTTCTTGTGGTGTCCTTGATCCCTCTGGCTCTTTCAATCCTTCGTCCCTTTCCTTCCACAGGATTCCCCAAACTCCACTTAATGTCTGGCTGTTGGTCTCTGCATCAGTTTCCACCAGTTGCTAGGTGAAGCCTCTCTGATGACAGTTAACTTAGACTTTTCTAAGTATAGCAGAGTATTATTAATAATGTTGGGGTGGGCAACCTCTCATGACTTGGTGGTTCTCAAGCTGGGCCAATCATTGGTCAGCTCTTCCCTCCAATTCTGCTCCATCCTCCACCCCTGTATATCTTGTAGGCAGGAGAAATTGTGGATCTAAGGCTTTGTGGCTGGTTAGTGTCTCAATCCTTCCATTGGAAGTCTTGCCTGGCTACTGGAGATGGCCAATTCAGGCTCTATAGTCTCCAATGACAGGAGTCTTAGCTAGGGTCATCCTCATAGATTCCTGGGATTTTCCTTTGTCCTACGTTTCCAGCTTGTCCCAGAGATGCCCCCCAATTCAGTTTTCTCTCCCAGTACTCTCTCTCTGTCCTCTCCCTTGTCCCTCTTCTTCCCATCCTCTCCCCCACTCAGTTCCCTTCATTCATCCACCTCTGATGTCTTATCTAGTTCCCCTTTTCAGAGACATTCAAGTGTCCCCCATTTGGGCCCTCCTTGTTACTTAGGTTCTTTGGGTTTGTGGTATGTAGCACAGTTATCCTGTATTTTATGACAAATATCCACTTATAAGTGAATATGTGCCATGTCTGTCTTTCTGGGTCTGGGTTACCTCATTCAGGTTTATCATTTCTAGACCCATCCATTTGCCTGCAAATTTCATATCATTGGTTTTAATGGCTGAGTAATACTTCACTGTTTAAATAGTCCACATTTTCTGTATCCTTTCTTCAGTTGAGGGACATTGAGTTTGTTTCCAGTTTCTGGCTCTTACGAATAAAGTTGCTATGAACATAGTCGAGGATGTGCCCTTGTGGTATGGTGGGGCTTCTTTTGGGTGTAAACCCAGGAGTGGTAAAGTTGAGTCTTGAGATAGATCTAATTCCAATTTTCTGAGAAACTGACAAATTGATTTCCAAAGTGGTTGTACAAGTATGCACTCTCACCAGCAACGGAGGAGTGTTCCCCTTGCCCCACATCCTCGCTAGCCTGAGCTGTTGCATAAGTTTTTGATCTTAGACATTCTAACAGGTGAAAGATGGAATTTCAGAGTTGTTTTGAATTGCCTTTCTCTGATGACTAAGGACCTTGAATATTTAAGTGCTTCTCGGCCATTAGAGGTTGCTCTGTTGAGAATTCTCCGTTCAGATCTGTACCCCATTTTTAAATTGGGTTATTTAATTTGTTGATGTCTAGTTTTCTTGAGTTCTTTATATATTTTGAATATCAGCCCTTTGTCAGATGTGGAGTTGGTGACGATTTTTCCTCAACTCCATAGGCTGCTGTTTTGTGTTTGTTTTCCTGTACAGCCTCTTGAGTTTTTTGTATATTCCAACCATAATTATTCTGCCAGGATTTTCTCCCATTCTGTAGTACTGAGGTGTGAACTAAGCTTATGTGAGGATAAAATGAATTCATGACACAGGCAATGTTGATACTTCTCAAAACAGGAATCTCGAATGCCAACAAAAGATCCTAGGAATGCCCGAGTCTTCCTTGATTTCTAGAGAATGTTAGGGCAAATGATCGTCCCATACCTCAATCATTTTTTCTGAAGGAAAAATAACACTTGTGCTTCATGTAACCTTGAACATAGTGGCCTGCAAGCTTCTCTGATGAACAGTAAACTTGTGTAACTGTTATCAAAGGAGGTGTAATAAGAAAAATGAGTCTTGCTGTGCAAATTGCACTCAAATACTTAGCTGCCTCGAGTCCCCTGGTTTCCTGTTTCAGTTCTTCCAGCATTAAACAGGAAAGGCAGCTTGGCCAATCTCTCACACATACTCTTGTCTCTTTTATTCAGTTACTTCCTTGCATTAAGAATCTACTTGTTGACAATTGGTCTTATTTCCTGAGTGCCTTAAGTAGTATTCAGAAAGTTCTCACCTATATTTAGGCTTTTTAGATACAAATGCTTTTCATTATATCTTATTTTGTGTGTATGCTGTATGTGTACACATTCTACAGTACATGTGTGAAAGTCAGTCCTCTCCTTCTACCACGTGGATTTCATGGATTGAACTTAGGTCATCAGGTTTGGAGGCAGACACCTTTGTCTTGTTAGGCCCATCTGCCTATATCTTGATGTGCTTTCCTATGCTACATATAAAATTCATTAATGTTTCATATATGCTAATACATAAATAGCCTGAAGCATGAAGTATATGGTATTTTAGAGTGCCTGTGTCTGAGTATGGCTGATCATAAGGTCTGTGACATGACAGTGAGGTTCAAAATGTCTGAGATTTATAGAGCATTTCATATTTCCGATGTGCAGTCTGGCGTATGTAAATTATCTACGTGGAACAACAGGAGAGCTACAGAAGGGAGAGTGATGCAATGCACTCAACTCCACAAACAACCTAAGATGACAATAGGCAAGTGAATGCTGTCAGCAAGGCGCTGACAATGAAAACTGCAGAATCCCACTTGCTTCCGTGCAGCCCGCCAGCACTTAGAAGCTCTGTGGTGCCAAGAGGCCCTGTGATACACTGTGGAGGAGGGCAGACGCATAATGCAGCTTCAAAGAGAAACTCTGTAGAGGATGCAAAACTGGAGGTCTACAGGCTTGGTGAATCTGAAGTTCTCCATCTTGGAGAAACTCACAGGTGTTCTCAAAAAGATGAAAGGGATATCAGCAGCAATCTCTGTGACGTCAGAAGCAAGGGCTGAATAATGAGATTGTGGTATGTTCACATATGAAGTTATTTTAGAATGGATAAATCATCCACATGGAAAAAAGAAAAATCTATGTCACTGATAGGAGAGCGCCGTAGCTCAAACTCCAGGAAAGCAAACTCTGAAATCAAAGGCTCCTTTGTGACAAGTTCACTGGGAAGTACTCTTGGGGACACCTGTGAGGGACTGGGAGGTGGGACTGACTGGACACAGAAAAAACTGAGCATAGGCGGCATCCAATCTCACAAACATCTCTGGAGCTCTTTATTATGCTGCCTTCGAGCAAGGGCTCCCACTCATTGGATGGCTTGTCCTGGGGAAGAGTCACAATCTGAGGCAAGGTGGCTTCTCTCTGCTGCCGTTGACTTCCTAGGCAAAATGCAATACTCCTGGTGGCTGGAGAGATGAGTGCACAGCTCAAGGGCAGTCTGGCCATACACCATCCTATCCACCAGAGAGGGAAGCATGCTAATGAGTTATTAGAAGGCTCCAAGTGGCCAGCAAGGAAAAGGCCCTCCTCATAGAGATACAGCGTGCACAACTCACCAAGTATGGAAAAGCGCCCAAGTGAACAGCTAAAATTGAATCATTCAATCTTATTTGTTGAATGAGCTTTTCATATATTGAAGCTTTTAACTGTCTCAACTTCAAATATTTTGCTTATTTTATTGCTTGAATTTTTATTTCACCACATCAAATTTTAATTTTACATTGTTAAGTATGTTGTTTTTTTCTTAAGAATCGATTCTTATTTATTATTTTTGGTGATAGTATTGTGTTCACATCAGACCCAACTTCATGGTCAAGGCCAAGACAGGACATTTGACTATTTCCTTTGTTCACAACCCCATTCTCATCTGATCTAAGAGACTCGTGCCTTCTTGCCACAGTGTACTGAGCTCAGCCATGACTTTTTAAGTGACCTGTTCTCTATAAAGTGGATGTGTCCTGCTTAGTAAGCCTTTACATACAGCGTCCTTCAATGAGCTGTGTGCCCAGCTCTCCCTGTATTATGGTTTCTTCTATTTGGAATAGTTGGGAAACTAACAACTTTGGTTTCCAGACTATCAGAGTTCTCTTCTGTATGCTAATGGAGTTCCACTGCTTAGTTACTACTTTAGGACAGTGTTCTCAGCCTTCCTAATGTTACTACCCTTTAATACAGTTCTTCATGTTGTGGTGAACCCCAACCACAAAATTATTTTGTTGCTACATCATAACTAATTTTGCTACTCTTATCAATTGTAACGTAAAAATGTGTTTTCTGATGGTCTTAGGCAACCCCTGTGAAAGGGTCATTTGACCCACAAAGGGGTAGTGACCCACAGGAAAGTCACCACTATAGGAGATCCACATGGCAGGGAAATAACCTTCTATCTCTCTTATGATGCTGTGCTGTAGTTTGTTCTGTGTAAATGCCTTCAGGAGTCCATTCATCTGCAAGTGAGGAATCCATCTGCTTGGCTTGTGAATTGTCATAGCAACAGCTTCCTGGTGTCAGAGGTAGCAGAAGTTATGGTCATTGCAGAAGTGGTAAAGCTTTAATTCCAACAGGCCCTATTGGTGGCCTCGGGGTTCTAATTTTGCCAGTTAAGGTTAGTTAGAATTACTGGATAGTCATTCCTGAATCCTAGACCAGAAACCAGACCTTCCAACCCCTTGCCAAGTATCCAAATTTCTAAATTAAATTACTCTTACATAATAAGATAGCTATAGTTGCTTGTTTCTAACTGAAACCTACTGACACAATATTTAAATGAAATACTATCAGCCTCATTAGTAAAGGTAACAGACACGCCTTGATTGCCTGCTTGCCTCTAGGCAGTGCATTAAGCACTTTCCTGGGTTAACTATTTAGTGCTTGCAGCAACCTCAGAGTCATGAAGACAAAGGAAGATAGATTTAATGGAAGAAGATTACATCTAGACCATTTAGACAACACCACAGAATAACACCAGTCAGGAGGTATCTTGGGTGTCTTCTCTGATTTTCCCACCAGAGTCAGGCCTGGCCCCTTGTTCTCGAACACTCTAAAAGTGTTTTAGTTACTCATGGAAAACTATCATGATCTGTCATTGACTCATCCTGTGTCTTCTCAGGACCTGTATTGCAATGCTGGCTCAGCTAACTCTATAGAGACTTTCCTGAATATACTTAGCTTGGACAACAGGGAAATCTGTCTATTGCCATCGAAGAGAAATCAGCATCTGGCCTTTAAGTAGTCCCAGAAAGGCAAAATCTGAGCAGAAGCTGGTCTCAAACAATGGTCTCAGGTTGACCACAGATGTTCCTGGTTAAGCAGGTCTCTAGCTCTGGGTAGGCCAGTGTGGAAGCACCTGATGAGTATACATCAGAGAGGTCTGGAGCAGCAACAGCAAATTTCTGGGCTCTAATTGGATCCCGGACCCTGGTGAAAGGCCCAGGAGCAGAGAACATAGGTATATTTTATGGGGTGTTTAAGAAGGCATTTGTGGGGTTAGGGACTGGGGGAGATGTTAGACTAGTATTGATGGAGCAACATGGAAATAAGAGACTGGCTTCTTTGGTAGGACTGTCCCTTTAACCAGAATATCTGAAGGACACCAGTGTCTTGTGGGAATGGAGCCTGGGAGGTGTGGTGCACAGGACTCGGAAGTCTCATGGGGTAAAGGATGACTTTGGGGATGGAAGACTCTATGTGCAGGTCAGTGAGGCTGGTATACCTATCCTATCAGAAGCTCTAACCACATAAAGCTCATGAAGAATGAAGACCAAGTGGGGGGGCTTCAGTCCTTCTCAGAAGGAGTAACATAATACTCAAGGGAGCAAATATGGATATAAAATGCAGGACAGAAACTGAAGGAGGGGCCATCTGCAGACCATTCCACCTGGGTATCCATCCCATGTGCAATCACCAAAGGTAGACGTTGATGTACATGTCAGGAGGTACATGCTGACAGGAGCTTGATATAGCTGTCTCCTTAGAGGTCTGCAAGAGTCTGACATATTCAGAGGCAGATGCTCACAGCTAACCATTAAACTGATCATGGGGTTCCCAATAGAGGAGTTAGAGTGAAGACTGAAGGAGTTGAAAGGATTTGAGACCCCATGAGGAGAACAACAATACCAACCAACCAGAGCCCCCAGGGTCTAAACCACCAGCCTGGAGCGCTTAGGGAGGGACCCATGGCTCCAGCTCTATATGCAAGGGTGTTATAGGTGGGAGAAGAGATCCTTGGTCTCATGAAGGCAGGACGTCGTGGGGGGGGGATTCGAGGGTGGGGAGGTGAGGTGCGGGTGGGTGGTGTAGGTGGGGGACACCCCCATAGAAGCAGGAGGAGGGGGATGGGAGTTCCTGGGAGGGATGGGGGAAAATGGGTAAGGAGAGAATATCTGAAATGTAAATAAAATTTCCAATAAAAAAACAAAAGAAGATCTAGTATCCTGCCAGCCCACAGGTATTGTCAGTCAACTGTCCTGTCTGGGTTTTTCAGACCGCCTGAAGCTTCTAGGTCATTAATCCTTAAAAGGAACCTATGACTTGGCTGATGCTAACCCCAACCAGAGCTCAAGACGTCCCATCTCAGCCTTTTTCACTGATCTGAGAACTAGGAAAGGGTCATCTGGCACAGAAGATGAAGAGGCAGCAAGCGGCCCAGCCTTCAATGTCGGGCATCCGTGAGGTGAGAGCCTTGTGGCATTGCTTCTCATCAGGTTACTCCAGAGAGTCAGTCATTCCTAAGTGTCCTGTGGTCACCATGTGAACATGAATCTTTTCCCTGAGGAGTGGCACCACATAGAACATCTTACATATCTGACTCCACTTCTGGTCCCTTGTCACTCCATCTCTTTGTGCTAAGCCAGACTCCTGCCTGGCCCTCACACTATTAGTATTCTGACTTGACTTCTGAAATCTTTCTATCATTACTTTTTATGATTGTAAACATATACATGCTGATGGAATGAGTTCAGAAAATCTAGAAACATCACTAAAGCTCAACAGGGGTGGGAGGTTGCTTCCACAGGTCTAGTGGGTAAACGACTCCAATCTGACTAGCAGGCAATTTGACATGACCATTTACCAAAGTAAGAAGAGGAAGTTCTACCCTGGGGCCCATGACCTCCCTAGCCATGGGCTTTTGACCAGGATTACAGTACCAGGCAGAAGATTCCTTCCTGAGGAGCAAGGCCTCGTATTCAATTGGTAAGCAGTTAGTTGCCTCTGTAAGTCATGCCACTACTACCAACTGAGCAGGTCTTACTTGATGTCTGTCTTTTCTATTATTTTGAGGAGACACTAAGACAACTTACAGAAAAAGAGTTTATTGGGGACTTTGAGTTTCAGAGGCTGAGTCCATGAGCATCAGAGAGGGAAGCACGGTAGCAGACTGGTAGGCATGGCACTGGAGCAGTAGCAGAGAGCTTTTATACCTTATCCCCAAGCAAGGATTAACTCACTGGGAATGGCATGACTTTCTGAAATCTCAAAGAACTCCCCCCAAACTCCCTATAACACACCTCCCAATTCTTCTCAGACACTTCTACCTATGAAGGACCAAGTATTAAATTTATAAGCGTATGGGGTGCACTACCGTTCAAACTACCACACTGACAAGTCAATACAGATTCATGCAGAGTCCATCACGGGTGAGACTACTGATGTCTTCCCTCACCCCTCAGGGCTACACAGCACCTCAGGCACTATGAAGACTGGTCAGCAGGGAAAAGTCTTCCAATCAATTGAAACTGATGTCTTGAAGTCCTGTCCAAAGTGTGTGCTCAGCAACACTTACCATGTTGCTATAGTGACAATGAGCAGTGGCTATGGTCTGTGCTGTTTTGGAGACTTCTGGGGCCTTCCTGATCAATTAACTCATAAGGAGCCATCCCATATCTTGTACTACAATTTTAGTTTAATAACCTATGACTTCTGGAGTGGCACTATTAATGCAGGGTAATCCTGTTCAAATTCCCTCTTTTAAACTTTTATTTTGAAATTAGTTTAATAACTAGCAGGTTTCCACATGTAACTTAGTTTTGATTAACCCACCAGCTACACTGCCCTCCCCCATTCCCCCAATCCCAATACCCATTAAATCCTTTATGACCTAGTATGTCTAGTAGGATAATAGGAAAAATACGGAAGACAAAAACAAGCATTCTATTTTAGTACATCTTTCTGGAAATGCCAGATTCTGAATGAATATGTATGTAGCATAATACCGTGTTTAAACCAGCATTCTGTCAGAAGACAGACTTAAGGTTCAGTGATGCAGAAAACAATTCATGCACAAACAGGACTGAGAGACAGTGCTGGCCTCTAACACCATGGCTGCAACCAGAAAGCGAAACCAAACGCTTAATCAGTAAGAATCCCTAATAGCTATATGGAGGAATGAACTATTGTTGAAATACATGCTTTATGGAGTTAAGACTCTCAGGATTTTCTTATATCTTGTAAATAAATCATTGTTTTTACTTGGGTACATGACTTTAAATTACTATAAAAAAAAAGAAAAGCTTTTCCAAGACACTAAAAAATTTAAAAGAAATGAAGCTGTTGGTTTAGCAATCACTAAGAATCTCTCCTGCAAGTACTGACAGAAGATAAAACAACCAAACTAACCCCCTGTAGTAGAAACACAGGAACACTGTGACTCTCCACTGTACACTACCAGATCCACTAGGACAGACTATAGCACAGGATGCCGCACATACTTATGGATGGATCGTCCAAGATCTCACACACCTGGCAAGCTACTGCTGAGCTGCATCCCTGCGTGGGTGCTTTTAATGAAGATAACATAAAGATATTATCTTACTTTATATAAAATGTATAATTTCTTACATGCTAGGAAAAAATTGGAACGTTTAAAATCAGTTAAACCAATATTTACACTTGACACTGATTTTCTGGGGTGAGAGTTTCACTTTCTACTTACTTGAAGAATTTTTAAAATGTTTTGTGTACATGCGCATATCAGCATTTGACATGGCACACGAGGAGGTCAGAGGGCAGCGGCATGAGTTGGTTCTCTTTCCACTATGTGGCTCTTGGATCACTAGCAGATGCCTTTACCTACTACCTCACTGGTCTCTACTTTATATTTTCTGTAATTGAAAATTTAGTGGGCTGGTTTTGTGTTGCTTTCACAATTACCATTCTCATATACCTTACTCTCCAATCAAAAATTTTTTCTAACATCCAGTTATGCTAAGGCCACTTTCAACATCTCCTAAACATCATATAATCAAATCCTGCCAGATATTCTCCTAAAGGCACTGATTTCACAGCTACGAGTGAGTCCAGAGAATTCTCACCACCCTTCTCTACCTGACACTTGCCTATAACCAACTGCAGTCTGTATTAGATTTTTCACTAATCAGATTCTTGTAGAAAGAAGATATGGTTTACTGATCTTTGTGTCCCTGACTGTGAGCAGTGTAAGAGATGTTCAACAAACCCTGGCTGAATTAATGTGGCTGTGGTGTATGAATGTTCCTGAAAGGCCCCACAGGCTCATACATTTGGAAACTGTTTGGGAATGATTAGCAGGTAGGACCTTGTTGGAGGAGGTGACACACAAGAGTAGGCTTTACTGTTTCCAGAGCCTATGCCATTCTCTTTCCCTGCTTTTTGCTTGGGATAAGGTATATAAACTCCCAGCTACTGCTCCAATGCCACACTTAACTGCCTGCTGCCATACTCCCTGACATGATGATCATGGACCCTCTGGATCCAAATGTGAATCCCAAGTTAAATGCTCTCTTCTGTAAGTTGCCTTGGTCATGGTGTTTTGTTACAGCAATAGGAAGGTAACTAAGATAGTACCTTCTTTTTGTAATTCAATAACATATTGCTAATAATTTACAAAGACATCAAAAACCACCGGTTTTATTTTCAAAATTTTGCTTACATTGACTTGACAGCATGTTTCTCCTTAGCTTTCACTACAAGATAATATGTCAAAGCTTAAAATTGGTATTTTAAATATATCTATCACAAGTAAGTATGGAAAGATGAGTTTATATTTTTGGGAAAATCTTTCATAATTTTACAAACACTGATATTTGCAATCCTCTTTAATGTAGATATATACAATATAACATGTAAATGTATAAGATAGTTTTAAGTCACACTGTTACAGAACACTGTAAATGCATAGAGAAAACATTCACAAAACTGCTACTATTGTGGGAAACAGCAACAAGTTCATCAACTGTCATGCAGTATCTTATACACAACACAACTGTGCAAGTCAACTCCAATTCACACACTTAAACGTAATATAAGATTCATCTACATAAGTCATGCTAAAATCTAATTACAATTTTAGAATTCCTATGCTGAAGCAGATGATCTTGTTGCTTTGTTTTATTTTTAGATAGGGTCTTACTACGCAGGCCTGTTCCAGACTAACCTTAAACTCTACAGATCCTCTGCCTCTGCTTCTGAGTTCTGGGATTAAAGGTGTGCACCACCATGCAGGTCTCAATCTTTTGATAATATATAAAACAGGAAATATGAACTGTGAGAATGTATTTAACGAATTCTGGAAAAGCTACTAGGAAACCTCAGACAACAAACCAGGCATTTTCCGTGGAACTCACATGAATATGTGACAGAAACAGCAAAGAACAAAAACAAAAGCTACCCAGATGCTGTGAATTAATTTCAGCTTTAAAGTTTAGTTTCATTTAGAACCTTTTAAGTTCCTATTGGGTGCTTTTATTTCCTCCTGATTTTGGTGGGGGCAATAAGGGAATGAGGAGAAGAGATGCCAAAAGCAAAGTTACAGGTAATGAAAACATGCATAAAACTTTTCCAAAATGGTCAGGAAATAATCATCCAAGGCTATTACATTATTCTGATTTTTCTGGACACATTACAAAAATATTGTCATAAGAGCATTATTAACAAATGCGAATCTAGAGGTGCAGTTCTAGAGATGAAGTTTCTTTGTTAAGTTTGTTAATGCTGACAGAGTCTATGTTCATCAAAACGTGTGCTTTTCTTGTGCTTCTGTGAGGTGCTTTCCTCCATGCCATGTCACGTGACACCAGATCATGTGCCTTGCTGGTAAGTAGAAAAAGGGAAATTTGGGGAGCCACCTCTCCTACTGATGAGAAACCCACATGGGATGTCTGCTGGTGAATTACAAGTGTGCATTACAAGCAGGTGCCTTCTGCTGGTACAGAGCAGAGGGCATACAGGTTCTATCGGCTTCTCCAGTGCCTTCTGTCAGGACTCAGCAATGTACGCAGGAAAAGGTACACTAAAGAGGTAGATTATAGAGCAGTAGATTGTGGGTTGGGTCCCACAGTAGATGGCTTAGACTGGAATCCTGAGGCTGCCACTTTCTCTGTCTTAAGAAACGGAGAGCCCAATGTGCTTACAGTCTGCATGCTACAGACTTCACCTACCCAAGCCCCAGAGGAGGAACATTCTGTGGAGAAGCCTGGGCCAATGCTAAACAATAAACGACTGCAGGGATTTTCTGAGTGGGTCTGTTTAGTTATATTCAGTGAATGATATAAAGCTCTTATAGCTATGAGCTGTGAGAACAGATGAATATAAAGGTTTGGGAGGAAAGGGAAGAAAGGGACCTCACCTGTGAAGTGGGGCACAAAGTATAAAAGTAGGAACCAAAATACAAATTCCTTTCTACTGATTTCTAACTACTGCACCCATGAATGATCTAAGCCACTCCGAGTTCTGGCTAGGATGGGAAAGAATGAAGTTCAGATGTTCAGGCCTGTGACAGGAGGAGCTGCTGTGCTCCTGGCTGGAGTGGAATAAATAACTATGTGGTGTAGTAAGGGATGGGGAATACTGTCTGCATTTTTCCAAAAACCCACATAGGCAGAGCAAAACATTCATCAGGCATAGTCTTAGACTCTCGGAATTTTGAAGGGTCTATCACAAATGTTTTACTTAATTTTTTAGGAAAAATAATCCAAGTTTTAGATTAAAAGAGTATTTTAATCCAAAATGTGAATACTGTCATGTTATACAAACACAATTATAAAATGTAATTTTAAATTCTATATGGAAGGAGTCCAAGTGAGCAAAAGTGCTTGGTGCCTAAAACCTCATGAGCATTGAGTACGTGGCTAAACCAGCTCTCCCGAATGGCAGTTCCTGGCCATTTAAAAGAAGTGGAGAGGAATTAGCCAAGTTAAATGGTGGCCAGCGGTTTTACCTTACTGGTCTTGTTTCACTGATTTTGTTTTCTTGAGTATTAGTTTTGAAGAACAGTAAGTCTAATATGGTAGAAGTACTATTATTAAGTTTCCTTAGCTATGCCAGAATAAAAAACAAAATTTCAGCTCATCTTACAGTTGTGTGCACCAATAAAAACAGAACTTAGGATGAAGAGACTCAGGTGTCTTGGGTCCTCCACTTCTGCAAACCTTGTTGGGAAGGACTTTTCTTTCCTTCCTTCTTTGTTTGTTTGTTTCTTCCTTTCTGTTTTTTTTTTTTCTTTTTTTTTTTTTCATGAACTTCTGTGTTACATGCCCCCTCAAGCTCCAGACTCATCTGTGCTCTTTAAGGTCTTGGCTCTAAGTATTCTCAGGAGGAAAAAGGTGGCAGAGGGGCCATCTGTAACTGTCAAAGCATGTAGACACTAGGACAAGAGAAAAGAAGGCACCACAGAGAACAGATGGGAAAAAAAGTAGACAAACAATAACCCTGAATGTTCTGAATTTATGTGTTAAAAAACTGGTTAAGAATTTAATTCCTATGTAAAATATTTTCTCAACAGTAGGCTTGAGATTTCTGCACTTTGTATGTATTTCTCTGTATTTAAAAATATTTCATAAGATAAACTACAAATATATTCTATAGTCAGAAAATAGTTGTTTTTTCCTCAATAGTTGCTTAAAAACTTTTGTTCTCAAGGCCCCTACACTCTGACTACTGCCATCCCTTGAGTCCTTACAATGTATAGCCCAGGATAGTGAATACAGTTAACCATTGGCGAGTGTAAAGTCCAGATTTGAGAACAAATTTTTAAAAATTCAACAACATTCTAGGAAAACAGCAAGAAAGTTAATTATCATCCATTTCAGGTCTGTTCCAACAGCCTATGAAGAGAGGTGAGGAGGAAAGAAACACAAAGGAATGAAGTGCTACAGACTTTTGTAGCCTTCTGTGCTTGAAGAGACGCCAAGTTACAGAATTGAGCTCTTTGAATCTCAATTGATGAGTTAGAGCTGAGACTGGATCACGGTCACGGACCAAAGCTTGAGCACACGGGTGGAGAGCTGGGACCCCTGATGTTTTGCTCTGGAGTCCTTACACTTCCAGACTTCAAGAGGATTTTGCAAAGTATGTTTCACTGTTCGTATTAAATGTACACAGGGAAATAAAAAACCTGCTAGTTTTCTTTTAAAACTACACATTAATTTGGAAACCGTGTGATCTTAAAGTGAAGTTCCAAAGGTGCAGTCTAGCAAGTGAGCAGATAAATCAGAGTTGGAGCAACACTGGATTAGCCTCAGCTACATAAAACAAACTTGGCCTAGAGAAAGCAAACTTCATTTTTACAAATCACACAGCCCAAATCTGATTCAGGCCACCTAGGACTGCAGTCAGTCCACCCAGTGCTGTCTCCTCCTATGGCTACAACTACAACAGAAAAAAAAGGAAAACTCTAAACTCACAATCAGTTTCAGTATAACAAAACTGTCACCAATAAGAAGGTCTAAACAAGGAGCAAACACCAGTTCTCCAGCTAGCAGGAATACGCATTAATAATTACATGAACAATTTGAATTTTACAGGAAAAGTTTACTTTTCCTTTCAGAAAGTATATGAAACTGGGTTAAATATGTAAAATACTAGACGGCATCTTTTTGTTTCTATTATAATATCTGACTTAAGCTTGACTGTAATTTGTCTCTTTCTTCTGACAGTAGGGAAAAAAAGCTAGGTTGAGGGCTACATTACCAAGTCTAGTTCAATGAGATTTTATCATATGCTACTGCAACTGGACAGAGTTGGAGCTAATTATTTCCCTTGTGAAATTCATTTAAACGTTTAAATCTCTGAGGAGGCTGACTATCCTACAGTATAGTGGTACACAATAAGACTGAAGCAGAGACAGCGGACTGAAAATTGGTCTTCTCCCCTTTGGTCTCCTGTTTAAACATTTCTAAGGCTGTTCCCCTTTTGCTGTGTTGGCACTTTAGAGTACGTTGTTAGATTTATTAACTAGTAGTTCTCAACCACATTAACTTGTTCAACACCTAGGCTGCAGCATCCAAGTAACACATACACACACAAATCTCACCCCTAGAACGTATGGGAAGAAAGTAAGTATGTCGCATGAGATAAGATGCCAAAGTGAGACACACACTCCTTTGGAGAAAGAGCAAAGCTTGGCCATATTCTAGTTGTCAAGCTGCACAGTGCATGGCAGACCAGAGCTTAAGCTCTCATGGCCACCGCACAGCCTAACACATGCAGGGCCTACCACTCCTGATGACCACTATGACAACAAGCCGGTCGCTCTTCCTCTCACATTATTTATATGGGAAAGTTCAGAGTTTTTTAGATTAAAAGAAAAAATACTCAATTTATATTGCTTTAAAATCTCAATTATTTACAGTAGCATGTCAAGATTAGAACATCTTACTTTAAAATCATTACATGAACAATTCCTGTGTACTGTTCTCTTCTGCCAGTCCATTTTCTTCCTTGCTTTTGTAATTGGAAAGGAACAAATTTTCTATTTGAGTCAAGAATTCCTCAGCGATGAAGCAATTGGCTACTTTGCTTAGTGTTTTCCTTAGACACTCCAAAAGCTAGTAGAAAAAAAAAAGTTTTATATTTAAATACTTAAATATTAAAAGGGCTTGCATAATTGTCACTACTTCTTTTTAAACCTCAGATTTCTTAATACTCAAATGAGAAACTGTCCTCAGCAATCTCAGACTGGAGCACTAGAACCACTGTGGAAGGTAAATTTAGCTCGCTAACACCTCCACAGGAAACAAACCATGTGCGAGGAATGCTCCTTACTTTGTACAAATCTGTGATTTGGGCCCTTTTGGCAGTTAGGTTTACAGAGCCCAATTATCTCTAAAGTTTTAAAAGCAAATAACACAAAGAACAAAGCACGTAAGACTGGGGTCTGGGGACGAAGCACGGTGCCTAGGCTGTGTGCGAGGTTCAAACCCCACCACAACCAAACACACAAACAGAGAGCTAAGTACACAGTCCTTGGGTAGTTTTCTGGGGATGCACAAATTGCTCTTTCAATAGTATATAGAAAAAAGTATCAAAAAGAACTTAGTATGTTTACTTTTTAGGATTATTCCCAAATGACTAAAATAAAACAAACCAAAGATGCTAACAGTCTATTCATCTTAATCAGAAGCAGAAAAAAAAAATTCTAAACCTTTAGAATTTTCAAGTAAAAAGTTAGAGCAGAATGACAATTTAAATTTAAATTACATTTATACTATATTTTTAAAAAACAACTGACCATTACAGTTAAAAGGTAATAAGGTACTTATAAAGTTTAAAGAACAATGAAAGGTTCTTCACTGTACACAATAATAACCTGTTAAGAAATATATCAGGTAACACTGATAAATGTATTCTAAAAGAGAATCATTTCTATGTATATGCTTAGTCAATAAAACACACTACAAAGTAAATCAACAAAGGAAATATCGAAAATGCACCCACAAAACAGTGGAAAACACAACAAGATGACCAGTTCTGAAATGTGAACAATGAAACTAATTAAAAATGAAGGCAACTTACTTTCTGCAGACAAGTTAGGTCAGAATCCCGGCGAAAGAGTCTATCCATGGGGACGCTGCTATAGGAAGAAATTTGAGAAGAAGTTGATGAGATAAACATACAATTGGTTGTGAAATAAGCTGTCATTAATGCCAGACATCAGTATTCTATTGTTAATCTAGGCTTTACCTTCTCTGATTCAAGAGAAAGACGGCCAATGTGGAGTATCAGAAACCACAGCACATACCTATGAGAGAGTTTGTACTTTTCGATTATCCATTTTGTCTTTTCAAACACTAATTCCCACTGAGGTTCTTCTAACATCTGTTGTACTTCAAATTTGTAAGGTAAACCTAGAGAAGTGTAAAGAGACACATTTTCATCAACTATTTCTCAAATCCCCCTTCCAAGTAAAATTCTCTTCTGTGTGTTTAGATCACAGCCCGGCAGGCCAGCTGAACAGCTCTGTGAACATCCTGGGCATCCATCAAATGTTTACTGCCTGACTGTCTTCGCCCCTCCAAGCATGTTTATGCTAAGCTATTACTAATAATGAGAAGTAAAAAGTGCCCCTTTCTACAGTTCTGTAGACAGGCATGTGCACAGCAGGATGCCCTCTCAGTTATCTTCCAAGCCAAGAGATCTTGTGAGCAGTAGAGGGCACTGTCAGTACCAGCCTGGGACTGCCTTCAAAAAGAACAAGTCATCAAGCCTATGACAAAACGGCATCAGCAGGAGCATTCCTACTTTAAAACTGAAAAGACTACCAGGTCTTACAACTAGGACAACGGCACTCTCCCATGAAACAAAGGCCGGCCTAACTATCAATATACAAAAAAGAGGGCTTTGGGAGAGAAAAGCAACAGCAAGCCTAAGGGTAACTAGAGCTCTTTGCAGTTCTCAGGTCTCCTCTCCTCTCTTCTGATTTCTCTCCTCCAGCACCTGAAGAGCAATGCCACAGTGCAGGGGTCACTGAGCAAGTCTGCTTTGGTGAGGACAACACCTGGCATACCTGCAGAGCACAGCTGGCAGCTACTGTAACTACCTACTGAAACCCCGGGACGTGCTACAATCCTTGCAGACACTGACTCTGTAAACATGGTGATTTTGTTGCCCATTAACAGAAGCATCAGAGACAAATGAGAGTGTAAGTCCAAGAAAATAAACGGTGAATGTCAGAGCCAGGATCTAAAAATAGTTGAGTAATCCTATTCTTAATTAAAATTGAAAGTGGGAATAAATAATACACGTTCTGAAGGGCTGACAGAAAACATGCACATGTGTGGATAAACCGTACATAACTACGTAGTATATTAAGGAAAATTCTATTTTAAAAAGTCATCTAAGTAAAAACTGCCTTTCATTCACAGTATTTTTTTATCCACCAAGGTATTAGAAAACTGATCAGTTACAAAATATACTTAGTGATTAAAGTTCAGAAAATGCTTAGCAATTAGAGACATTCTAAAGTATAACCTGGGTTATAAGTAGGGAAGTACAGTCATCTCAAAGCTTCTAGACAACCTCAACTCTTGTGCCAGATGGTCTCCAAAACATGAAAAGAGGATGACTTGAAGATCACAGCCTGAGTTATATCCTAAATAAAATGCTGTTCTGCATATTTTGCTTATTATTTTGGTTGCTTCAAAAAAGTCCTTATTAATTCATTTTGGCAAGAAGCAGACTCACATACATTTTAAATTATTAAATTATAATATTTAAATGTACAGTCACATATACCCAATATCAATTAACTGTATTAGCAATGACTGGAATTGAGAGGTTCATGATCAAAACCCAGAAGACCAAGATGTGACTAAAAGACAAGTTTACTGGGATGCTTCTTTTATAACTTTTATAAATTTGAGTTAAGTTGAAAAATTATGTGTATTGTGTGCTGTACTCAGTAGGGCATTCTGGACTATTACCGATATTATTCAGTCAATAAAAATTCAGTGCTGAATTGATCCACTCTTATCTCCCTGTACAAAGCTCAAGTCCAAGTAGATCAAGGACCTCCACATAAAACCAGATATACTGAATCTAATAGAAGAGAAAGTGGGGAAAAGCCTTGAACACATGGGCACAGGGGAAATTTTCTGAACAGAACACCAATGGCTTATGCTCTAAGATCAAGCATTGACAAATGGGACCTCATAAAATTGCAAAGCTTCTGTAAGGCAAAGGACATTGTCAATAGGACAAAAATGGCAACCAACGGATTGGGAAAAGATCTTTACCAATCCTACATCTGATAGAGTGCTAATATCCAATATATACAAAGAACTCAAAAAGTCAGACTCCAGAGAACCAAATAACCCTATTAAAAAATGGGGTACAGAGCTAAACAAAGAATTCTCATCTGAGGAAACACGAATGGCAGAGAAGCACCTAAAGAAATGTTCAACATCCTTAGTCATCAGGGAAATACAAATCAAAACGACCCTGAGATTCCACCTCACACCAGTCAGAATGGCTAAGATCAAAAACTCAGGTGACAGCAGATGCTGGCGAGGATGTGAAGAAAGAGGAACACTCCTCTACTGTTGGTGGGATTGCAAGATGGTGCAACCACTCTGGAAATCAGTCTGGCAGTTCCTCAGAAAATTGGACACAGTATTACCGAGGACCCAGCTATACCACTCCTGGGCATATACCCAGAAGATACTCCAACATATAACAAGGACATGTGCTCCACTATGTTCATAGCAATCATATTTATAATAGTCAGAAGCTGGAAACAACCCAGATGTCCCTCAACTGAGGAATGGGTACAGAAAATGTGGTACATTTACACAATAGAGCACTACTCAGCTATTAAAAACAATGATTTCATGAAATTCTCAGGCAAATGGATGGAACTTGAAAATACCATCCTGAGTGAGATAACCCAGTCACAAAAGAACACAGTGGTGTGTACTCACTGATAAGTGGATACTAGGCAAAGAGTGTGGAATATCCATGATAAAACTCGCGGACCACGTGAAGCTCAAGAGGAAGGAAGACCAAAGAGTGGATGCTTCAGTCCTACTTAGAAGGGAGAACAAAATAATCTAGTGAAGTAGAGGGTAGGAGGGAATTGGGAGGAAGAAAAGAGGAAGAAAGAAAAAAGAGAGAGAAGAATCATGTATGGGAGGAGATGTACAGCGGGTCAGGAAATTGAACAGAGGTGTGTAGTGATGGGGGATGGGGAACTGTGGGTAGCAACCAGAAAGTCTAAGATACCAGGAAAGCAAGAGCCTCCTAGGACCCCACGAGGATGACATTAGCTGAAATACTCCACAATGAGGAGGGAGAACCTGTTGAGACCATATCCAGAGGTTAGGCATGGTCCCTCAATTGAGCCACCCACCAATCTCCAAAATTTTAACCCAGAATTGTTCCTGTCTAAAGGAAATACAGGGACCACTAGAATGAAAGGAAGGAGGTTGATTTAACCAGGTGGCATCCATCAAGTCCTTGGTTGATTCACAATCTATCTCATTAAATAGTTTTACAGTTCTAAGTCCTTTCATCTGAGGATAGAGATAGCAAGAACTTATTATTGCTGACAACTTACGATAGGTACCATCAGGGCTCACTTCTTCACTTATAACCAAGCAGGTCATTTGGGAATATGGTAAAGGATTACTTCGATTATACGGACTAATAATCATTCCAATGAATTTTGCTCCTCCTCTGGAGAAGTAACTCTGCAATGATAAGAAAAGTATAATTAATTTCAACTATCAATGCTCTAAACAGCTAACTGGAGAAAAGAAAACAGAAAAGGGCCCCATACAAACAGCAGCAACCGAATGAAATGCCTTAAGTATTATTTTCAGGCCCAAAGTCTTTGCTTTTCGTCAGAAATGATCCTTAAAAAAATCCATGCAGCATGACTTGGTGGATGGCTTAGTAGCTTCTATTCAAGCAGGAGGAGCAGGACTCACCTATGCAGAATGCACATAACAAACCTGGCGTAAAGAGTTCCCTTGCATATGGAACCTGTAGCCTTAGTGCTGGGGAGGGAGATGGGGAGAAAGGGCACTGAGGAGTACCAGCCTGGCTATAGGTTCAGTGAGAAATCTCATCTCAAGGGAATAAAATGGAAAGTGACAAGACACTCAATGTTCTCCTCTGGCTCATGTACAAGCACATAGGAGTGTACACCTCACCACACACACATGCATGCAAAGTTAAAAACAAAAGACAACTGGAAAAGGGGACAACATTTAAAATGTAAATAAAAAAAATATCCAATAAAAAAAAAAGGCAGCAAAAGGTCTCTCATATATTAGTTAGGTATGCTAGTGATACATATCTATCTTAGGACTCAAGAGGCCAAGACAGAATGGAGAATCACCACATGTTCCAGGCTAATGAAGGGCCACAGAGTAATAGTCATTGTCAAACAAAATGAAGCAAATACTACAAATGTGTTCACATACTATAATGTGAAATCATTTGACTATAATTCTTATTAACATAGCAGTAACTTACAAATAGCTACCTACATAGAAAATACACATTAAACATAAAATTAGATAAAATAAAACTTGGGTTTTTTTGTTGCCAACAGAGGAATTAATGCTTTCGACTAGTACAGTTACAAGTCCTGTCTATTGCATATTGTTGGTTTTTTTAAAGGCTCTATAATCTTGTCTTAAAAAAAAAAAAAGAAAAAACAACAACAAAAAAAACCCTGCCTATATTCAACTGCTGACCTTACAAATGCTTACTAATGTAATTTCATGGAAAAAAAACAAGCAAATTATTTCAAAACTGCAGATGTAAAGCTAAAAATAATAATGTTATTCCATAGAAATCAAAAGAGGATGTGTAATAATTTACAAAATGTAGGTATGTAACATTATAAACATACCTGGTATTTGGCTTGTGTGTCAATGTCTCGTAAAGACGGATTAGGATCAAATGCAGGATGAGAATGGTACCACCCAATAACACTGTAGCCTCTAAGAGCCAAGGTTTCTGAAGCCTGTGTCTGTGATACAGGATCCATCTCACACTGAAGCCCTGTACTCAGACTGTTACATGGTTCTGCTGCACAGACCTGTGAAAGATTGTTCTTGCATGATTATAGTGAGATCTACTGGATTACTTGCCAAATATAAAAACTCCAAAAGTATAACTGTAGGCTAGAAATTTAGCTAGCACTTTTCTAATCTAAAAGGTATGATAATGGTTAGTTTTCCAGGTTGCACCAGAATGCCTACCAAATGGCATTTCAACAATTCCTATTACATATGAAAATAATTTCAGGAAAATGAGGAATACCAGTTTTTACCCACAAGACTAGCAAACATTCCTGCCCTTAGTTGTAGCTTTTCTCTGGTGAAAGTAGTATGTGGCAAAGGCTGGCAGATCCTCTCCCTCTTCACAGAAAACAGATGCTCAGGATATGGAATGCTAAGTCATTCCTGAATATATAACTTGATATACATGCATAGTCTCACACATAGAGATATAAATCAATATTTTCATTATATTTTCTGATTTCTATAAAATATTTGGTATAGCAGCTGGTAACTGAAATGTTTTAAAAAGAAGACTTACTTCAAGGATCTTATCAGCCTCTGAGTATCTTCCTCCTAGAAGGCCAATCACCTCTGCCATAGACACGTGGGCATGCTAAAGGAAACATGAGGGCAGACTCAGACCACATCCACAAACACAGTTCCCAGTCACATCCGCCTCACTATCATGGAGCAATGCTGTCAGTGCAGTGACTGTACAGCTCTGAAGGGGAGGCACTGCAGGGAGCTGCAGTGAGCATAGACTTCAGACTCTTCCTGTTGCCTAAGAGACTTGGAACCACATACTGGAAGATGGAGCTTGTTCACTTAAAAAGGAAGACACCATTTGCATTCTAAGGACACAAGTAAGTCCCTATAGAACCTCCTGTAGAAAACCAGCACTAGCACACACAATTGGTAGAGGTGTCTACCAATTGTCTGCAGGTACTGAGTATAAACAAGTGGCCTCTGCATTTTAGACAATATGGAGTGTTGGTCATTTACTAGACAGCAGACACTGGTTATTACAAAATGGTAAGTGGTAAATAATGGTAGACAGTCGGCAAAACTCACATCAAGTCATTTTTTTCTAAACTATGGAAACATGCAATTGTCTGGTCTTCCTTCAAAAGAAAAATTCAATTCCTTGTAAAAAGAATAGTTAAAATCTGAAATATATGTCTTCCACTTTCTCTTAGGTCTACAAAAAAAAAAAAAATACAAGAACAAAAATCAGAAATAAGTAAAACACAATAGGTTATCCTTACCAAATCCATTATTAAAAGTGCTTCTGAAGCTACTTTCACCTGAAATGGTTCCTGAAATATAAAAAGAGAAGGAAAGCATAAAAAGAGAGATTTTTTTTCTCCCTGATAAGAATATCCATCTTTTCTCCTTACCCACCCCACCAAGGTCTCACCATTCATCAAAGTCCAATGCAAACTAGACTTTAAAACACCTAAGCTTCAAAGCCCCAGCAGGAAACTACTCTCTTTCCTCTCATTTTCTGCCTGACTCGTTCGCCAGATCCTTAATATACCCTGTCATGTCAAATTAATTTACATACATGCCACATATACACACACACACACACACAGATAAAGGGTATTTCCAATTGGGGCACTATACGCAGTCACTGATAGTATGTACCTGCTTTTCTTCACTGAAAAAATTACAAGGTATCAGTTGGAAGGGATCAAATGAGCTGAAAAAGAAAAAAATTAATAGTCTCAAGGGGAGCAATAAAAAGCATTAATCACTAATTCGCAAAACTAAAACCCAAACTTTTGCCTGAAGGAAAAAATATTAAGAAAGCAGGAAATTCATTTTCTTTTAGCAACCAAAGGTTCATGATAAACAGACACAGCTCTTCAGCTGACCAGAGACAGATACTAACACTGCAGTGAAACAACTATTTCCCCGAGGAGACCTGACAGAAAGTTCAAGTAAGAAGTTTCTCATACAAGCTGGCCAGGTTGAGTGTTATGATGTATGATCCTATTAATCCCACTATTCAGGAGGCAGAGGCTAGCCTGGTCTACACAGTGAGCTCTAGGCCAATCAGGGATACATATTGAGACTGTCTCAAAAGAAAGACATGCACATACCAACACTATCCACTACAATGGAGATTCAATAAATACTTTTTAAATCAGGGAGTAACAAGTCTGCTAACCAAATTAACATAAACAAAAAATCCTATATTATTTCAAAATGTAAAGAAATAGACAGGCAAATCTAAGCAAAGCTAGATTTAAAAGCATGTGTGGAACCAGAAAGAAACACTAAGAAGGGTTTGACTACTAAAAATTAAGTTTTAAGGAAAACAGCAGAACATTTTTTAAAAATTATTAATTTTTTAGATTTATAAAATTTTACTTTATGTGTATCAGTGTTTTGCCTGAATGCAGGTATATAAGTTTGTGTGTGCCTGGTGTCCATGACAGACTGAAGAGGATATCAGATTCCCTGGAGCTGGAGTAGTGGACAGCTGTGAGCCACCACATGGGTGCTGGGAACAGAACCTACACTCTTTTCAAGAGCAGTAAGTGCTTTTAATCTCCAGGTATTGGAACAATGTTTATAGAAAGAAAATCAATCAGAAATGTTTCTATTAAAACAACTTAGGATAGCACGTTGAATTCCCAACAGACAACAGAGTCTGTGTGGGTACTTTGGTTTTATTAGGCTTCTGCACCGGGCCCAAAACATGCAGAAATTTTTAAAAATGAATAAAGAAGATCTTTAAATTATTTAAAAGTGGTTGAGATAGGAGGCAGAAGCAGAAAGACAATAGTTTAAGGTCATCCTCAGCTATGTACCAAATTTGGGGCCACTTTGGAACATATCAGATTCTGTATGAAAACCGACAACACAAAATGACACCTCTCTCCCCACCCCAAGGCTTATGGGCTGGAGAAATGGTTTGGAGATTAAGAAGATGGATACTCTTCTAGAAGACCAAGGTTTGACTGAAGTGTCCATACGGTCCCTCACAACCATCTGTAACTCCAGTTCCAGAGATCCAACAGATTCTTCTAGCTGCCAAGGCTATCAGGCTTGCACTTACACATGTGTAGGTCAAATAGCCATACACATACAACTAAATAAAACCAAACAAAAAATAACAGTGCAGACTGAGATGGAGTGGGAATGTACAAATGTTTGAAGAGCAAATAGACTGAAGAATGTCTGAATTTAACCTGCACAGATAGGAGCAGGCTGTTGTTTCCTGAAGGGCTGCGGAAGATGGAAGATCAGAGAGCTAGAGAGACACTTAATGGACAGAACACAAAAGTAGATATGGAAACAGAGGTGTTAGATACTTAATACCAATCGAAGTTGAGAAAAGCAAAGAGGTGACTAATAAAAATGGGTCATGAAAAATAAACATTACAAGTAAAGTGCACAGACATTTTCGTGGGAATGCTCTATTGTAAACGAGACACTACAAGTTTTAAATGAGTTTTAAGCAAAATATATATGATTTGTGGATTAAACTGTGTTATAGTATAATTTCTAAGGCTTATTCCAGCAGATCTTTTTATTTGGTGATCAATAGCAGAAATAGTACCTTTATTGAAATGCTAAATTGTTAAATCAATCAATCATAATCAATAATTAATGCTAAGAGCACAAAGCTAAGAAAACTATGCATTGATTTAAAAGGTTCCTGGTAACACAGAACAATTTAAAAATCACAATAAATCTAAGTCTACATTTAGATCCAGAATATTAAACGTCTACATATTAGAAGGAGTTAGACTTATTAAAATTTATTAAAAAAAAATACTTAGTTTTAAAAAAAAATACTTATTTTGTCCACAGGGTAAGGTTAAATTTCCATTTTGGAGAGGTAACAGAATTACCAGGCCAAAGGACTCCTGGGCATTTCTAAGCCTGGGCTTAAATCACAATTTCTATACTAAGCAGCACAACCAAATACAATATGTCTCTCTGCCGCCCCATAATCTTCTAGGTAAATGGGTGTGACACTAACGTTGCAAAGGTTTGTCAAGGGATTAACCGTTCATATAAAGAACTTAAACACAGCAAACAGTGATAGCTGCTTTAATTAATTTATAAATGAGGACCCAAGCCCTGCCAAGGAAATATAACTGCAACAGAATTTCTCAACATCTTGCTTTGAAAAGTGAGAAGCCAAAACTGAAGTCTACTTAATGGGGCATCTGCAGGAAGTAAGATGCCTAGAAAAATCAAAGAACTCAATTTACTAAGACAATTTTGCAAATTATAAACTTCAGTTTACTGTATCACATTAAAAACAACAAACTCCACAACAACTTGTAAATGTTGTTTACAACCAGAAAATGAGACTATTTGACCATGTCTAGGGTTGACTAACTCCTGTTATACACAGGTCCCCCAGGCAATAACCCAACACTCAATGTGCCAATGAAGCACTAGCTCAAATTTTCCCAAATTGATAATTGGTGAAATAAAATAATTAAAAAAAATTCCAAAATGTAATCAGCAAGGCTAAGAGAATGGTCCAGCAGTTAAGTGTTTGTCTTGTAAGCAGAGCTTGAGTTTGGAGTCCAGAAACCCATGCAAACCTCGGTGAGTATCGTAGCTCAGCTGTAATTCCAGTTAAGCTGACTAGCAAGACTAACATCAGCAAGCTGCAGTCTGATAAGGACCATGCCTCAATAAATAAGGTGTGAGAATAATAGAGAACACTCTTGATATCAACCTCCGGCTCGCATACAGAGACATGCACACCTGTGCTGCACCACACACACACACAACAGAAAAAAAAAAACTATTTCCTAGATACATCTTGTAAGAAGTATCTAACACAGCTACTGGGCATTTTTTCATGTACTTTCTAAGCATGTGTATTAAGTTAAGAAAATATAAGCATAACACTGTACCTTTTTGGAAGTTTTGAAGCTTTTGAAAATTTAATAGGTTGCACTTTTCTTCCTCTTCTCTTCTTGCCAACTCCTCCACAGACAGATGCTAAAACAAAACAGCCAATCAAAGGGTTCATCGGCTACTCAGGCAGAATAACTAGAACAGTTAAGGACATGTGAGAACAAGACCAACCAAGTTGGTATACATTGTTTCCTTGCTACTAATATTGAACAATAACTTCTAAAATTATGTCAAATTATATAGCCCCATCAAAAGGAAAATTTGCTTCTTCTGACTTGCCCATTTCAATCAATGGTAGCAGTCATTAAATTTCAAAAACCTTCAAGCCTATCATTTCTTGTGTCTAGTTTCCAGGGCTCAGGTAGCTAATTTTTTTTCTTAACTCAAACATCACAGTGTGCTAATCAAGAATGTGTGATAATCCAAGCACACAGATTCCAAGGGCTAAGGAGGCAGCTCTGTGGTGAAGCGTGCCCAGCAGACCTGAGGCCCTGGTTTGATCTCTGGCACCATGGACTGGGGTCTTCAACATCATAAAAGTCTGGAGCAGAAATGTACGGGCTACTAATCATTAGCCGAGAGACCATCTCCGAGCTCCGCAGCCTCACACTTCAGTTTCCACATCTTTCATGAAGCAGATAATAGCAGCAGCAATAACAGTGTCATGGTGTGCTGTGAAGTTAAATCATTAATGTCCATAATCTAGTCACCCCTACACCCTAATTACACATACTATGCACCTTTCCCAGAATATTAGTATTTTCCTATATCTGTACCTTTGCTTGTGCAACTCCCTCAGCCTAGAATGCTTCCATCTACATTTTGAGATGATTCTTCTCCTGATCCTTTGGCTCAAACATCTCATTTTTTGTGAACTCTTTCCTCATCACTCTTTGGGAGTACCTCATATCCTTAGACCAACCTTATGGGAAGGAACCATAAATTACTTATTGTTATGTCAACAAGAGTCCAGGGTAAGGTTAGGGGTGGGTGGGGGGCATGAGAAAGCAAACATTTATTGAGTACCTCATCTGAGCAACTTTACTGAATGACTAATACTAAGCATCTTAACATACTTCATCTCAGTTCTTTTAAAATCCTTTCATACTTCGTATCACCCATACTTCTCAGATTAAAATTTGAGATTTAGTACAGTTAAGTAGCTACTTAAGTAACAAAGCTAATAAGTACACTTACACTTTATTTCCACTCTACTACACTAATTATTTACAACAAATTCTTTATGTGAACATGTGAGTAGATGTGTACATATGTACAATATTTGTTGCCTATGTTTCCTATCAGGGTCCCAACTTCTACTGGTAAAAATAACACTTGAATATTTATAATTAACACACATAACGTTTAGAAGAGTATTTTAATTGGTTATCAAACATCATTCAAAAGAATATCATTTATTGAAATGCATAGAGCACATCAATTGCTCAGAATGGTCCATCTTTGTAGGGGAATTTCCCCTAGCTATTTGATTGGCTGAAAAGGACAACAGGAAGCCAATCACTGGGCGAAGATAAGGAGATGGGATCTTCCAGGCAGAACAGGAAGAGATGGGGAGAAGGAAAGCTCAGATGAGAGCGACAAGATGGAAAGAGAGACAAGATGGAACCAGGAGAAGAAAATGGAGCTAAACCATGTATGTGGTCTGGAGAAGCAACAAGTAGCTAGAGATTTCATAGAAGGGGAATAAGCAGTGTAGGGTACATTTGCCCATTCTAGGTGTGCAGCTTTATTTTTATCAAATGAATTTTGTGTTCTTTGCCCGGGCATTTTGGGGTTGCAGATTTACTGTTATAAATCTGCCTGGGTATTACAAGTCTCTAGCGTTGTCATTTTATGGGGCTAAGGGAAGAATGAGCTATAGCCAGATTTCTGCAGGCTAGCCACAGGAGATGGATGATAAGGGAAGTACAAGCGGCTTGGCAAGCTAGTCGCTGGAACCCATGGTTCCTGCGGAACTGAGACCACTGCTGCAGTTTAGCCGGTTTAATGTGGTTTGTTTTTATAATTATATGATACCCATCTTGACTTAAGAGACAACAATGTGGAAACTGGGAATCAAAGTTCTCAGCACAAGTCAGACTTCGTTAACTGTACCATTTGCCTCTGGTTTGGTTAATGGTAATTTTTCAATAAACTAATTAACATGGGAATGATCATACACACAGTAACAATGAAATATGCATAATATATAGGAATTAAAATAATGAAACAAGGTTTCATGGATGAACCACAAATATGGTCAAATTACCTCAAATGTTTGCCCTTCTAAGTCTTTTGCATCACACCAGTTTCCCCATGGATCTCGGACCCTACGTCTTCTTGTTCGCTACAGTATGAAAAAAAATAAAGGCAAAAGTAACAAAATTAACCTGGCAAAATCTGTAACACACGAACACACAAAATCTAAACAATAACTACCTAAAACTCTACTACTTAAGTACTTTGATGTCTGATCATCAACTCAATAAACTGTATTCTACTGACATGTGTAACAGTCAGTTCTCTGCTTAGATATTCAACCAAATTATGTGAGCACTAGCAGCAGCTGGCAAGGCAAGACCTAGGTGGTGGCATCAGTGTACCACTTTCAAAAGCATGGCACTAAGATTTTCTGCATTTAATTTGATTTCCTTTTACTTTCCTTTCCATTACTACTTAGAAACTAAAATACCAAGATTAAAAATATGTTAAGACCACAAAGAAGAACAAAGAGAGTGGATTTGTTTCCATTTAACTGTGGTGGAAAAGAATACACAGCAAAAGGTATAGCAAAAACAGAAAAAAAAAAAAAAAAAAAAGATTATCCCAGCTTTAGAAAGGCCAGAGCTAAATTAATATAAACACTGAAAAACCACAAAATGTGTAGACTCTATGACTTATCTAGATTTGCAAACATCATATCTGAGGTGCATAAAATGGACCAGCTTCCAAAGACAGTTATGTAACTTGTATAATCCAAAGAGCCATTTGAAAACAACCTTAAGACAGCAAACTCAGGTAAAAATTGTTCACAGTCAAAATAATCTGAGATTTTTTTTTTGCCTGTTACCAATTTAATGTGAAACTAATGAGATCTTATTGTGACTGGCTTACAGGAAACTTGCTGGATAACTGTTATTTTGTTTTTGAGATATGGTTTCACTGTGGAGACAGGCTGACCTTGAACTCACAGACATCTTCCGCCTGCCTCTTCCTTTTGAATGCTGAGATTAAAATGCACATGCCACCACACCCAGCTAGTGTGTATGGTGCTGTGCTTTTTTGTTTTTTATGTTTTCTTAATGTTTAGGGTGTTTTACCTACATGTATGTCTTTGCACTATATGTATGCCTAATGCCCAGAAAACCAAAAGAGCATGTTAGACTCTCTGGAACTGGAATTATAAAAACTTGTAATCTCCATGATGTGAGTGCTGAACCAAACCTGGGTCCTCTGCAAGAGCAACTATTAACCAACTCTTAACCATTGTGCCATCTCTGTAGCACCTGACATGTTAGGTTTATAAATCAAAACCAAGTAGCCCAAGACCACGTTAGTAAAACATGTCTTTACATACTTTGCCAGTGAATTTGAAGGGTTTTCCTGTTTGTGTGGTTTCTGTCTCATACACAATTAAATGGCTAAGGTGAAACACAAGAGAAAACATGTTCTTCCACTCACTGACCATTTAAATTCCATCCAGACTGCACTCAGTGAGCAGCTGCTTACCATAGACTGCAGGCGCCAGGCAAGCTGGTATGCTGCTTCTTCATCTTTTCTGTCAGTCACTCGTACTTTATCAACTGGTTGTGGCCTATTATATACTGCCTGTTCTTTGGAATTCAGGAAAGATAAAACAATCTATTATTCTGTGCAATCCGTTAATTAGGAAGACATACTATACTGACTACAGCTGAACCCCCATGAATCTTATCCCACAATCATATATTTGATGTGCCACTTAGTTCTCAAATAAATATTGCTGTTAGGCTCAATAAAAGAAATTATCTAAAAAATAAGTAATGTGTGTAACTTCCGGTAAAAAGAGCACTGAGCCCATTTTGCTAACTTTGGCAGTTTAATACAGAAAACAGTATGACATCTCTTTGTGCTGCATCTAAAATAACTTAGTTTCTTAAAAAAAGCTAGTCTCTACATAGAGCTTGGGGCACAAAAGCCACCTACATGAAAGAGTAACCCTAAGATAGACTGTACATTCTCAACACACAAAAATGAAATCATCTGTCAGAGGCTTTCTGTTACTTCTGGCTCATCTCCAAAACCAGGGGTGGAAAGCTCTGGTTCCTTATTACTACCTGTGCCAATCACCATCCGCTTTCTTCAGAGCTTTGTCATGTAAATTCAGTGATAGGGTAGAATTCACTCTGACACGTACTCATCAACTTTGAATCAGAAAAATCAAGAATGACAGACTTTCACTAATTAAAGCAATTGTGTATGCGTGGGTACATGTGTAGGTGCATGCATGTCAAAGTCACAGGACAACTTTTAGGAGTTGGTTCTCTCTTATCAAGTAGATCCCAGTGATCAAACTCAAGTCTCAGGCTTAGGGGCAAATGCCACTGAACCATCTCACCAGTCTCAATAAAATATTTTGTGTTTTTATTGTAATTAAATATACTGGTTCATAAGCTATTCCTTTGTTAGTCATTGCTAGAAAGCATATCTAGCAGGAATCAGTACAGGGTGAGTAGTCCTTACTCAAAATATGTTAGAACAGATATACTTCAAATATTAGACTTTGTTGGATCCTGGAATATGTGCAAAAAAAAAGTTTCCACATCTAAATTTTCTTAACAGTTATGGTGGTCTACACCTGTATTTGTAAAGTAAATAAGCTATTCTTAGAGTCTCATGAAATTATTTATTTTTACTTGACAAAGAATTCTTTTGATGAATTATTTCTATTATATAGATAAAATACTTTCCTTTAAAATTATATCGTCAAAGGGAACCAGTTTAATTAGCAGAAATCTCTTTAACATCAAAATCTTAATAATCACTTATTTTATAATGTTATATACTCTCTCTCTCTCTCTGAATTCCATATACTTAAATCCACTTGAATCTGAATCATCATAAAAATTAATGGGTACTATAAGGTTTAAAAATGCCAAGTAAAAGATGTTGTTGGGTTTTTATTTTTACCACATCCAAAATTGATTGCTCCTATCAACTCGAGGTATGTATGAATCCGTCCAATACAATTAACATCCCCACAGTTCTTCAGGCCAGGACGTACTGAGGTCTTATTTAAGTATTTCGGTTTGCATATTTCCCTAATTAAGAGATGGAAGTACAATTATTTTGGATGAATAGAAACATTTTTAAAAGGATTTCTGGGGAAAACTTTTAATATATGAAATATCTTAAAATTTTACCTTCACTCAATGCCTAACTTGTAACAAAAAAATACCCAAGTGTCCTTTTTTTCACATAAAAAATATCTTTAAAGGATTTGACAACTTACAAGTATTTATAAGAATGATTGTGTTACAAGTATTCTTTCCCCAATACAAAGTCCCATAGATCCCAGGTATCCCCAAACCTTGAAATTAGAAGCTTATTTTGTATAGAACCAATTCACATCTGCATCTGTGAATAAAAGAGCACTTTGGGAATTAAGAAGACTCAGTACTGTGACATCCTCCTACTCTTCCTTTGTTACAGTACTGGTCTCATGCTTCTAGGCAGCTGGTCTAATACTGAGTTATACTCTCAGTCCCAAGGTTTTCCCAGCTTTGTCAATGCTTTTAATTAATAGCTCTCTCAAAAAATATTTAAGTATTGTATATTTTTTTAATTGTAAGTACTTATTCTAAAAAGGAAAACATGACAAATTCTAGGGAATTCCAAAGGAAACCAAGAAACTCCCAATGAAATTTAAGATGCATACAATAATCTTATTTATTTAATGTACTGTGAACAGGAACAGGGAACTTTACAATAGTAGAAATCAATTACTGATCAGCCAAACGCTGCACTGTTAGATACACAGGCTGAGTCTTCATAATTCTATGAGAAACTTTACGAATCCCATCTTAGAAGGGAGCACACAAGCCGGCCAGAACCACTACAGCACCTACTTAACATGAAGCAGTGGTAACATCCAGATGCAGACACTGACCCAGGCCTTAACTGACAGCACAGATACGACTTGCTAACATTTTATTCTGTAAGTATCTGTATTCCATGTCCAGACACTGTTGTAGGAACAAGAGTCTGGGAGGTGAGCAATGCAAAGTTCTTACTTTCAAAGACCTTAAATTCCAATGGAGACTATCAATACATAAAGGAATAATATGTATTTTGTTATCAAACAATAGCTCTAAACAGAAAGAAAAGCCTAAATGGAGACAGTGCAACAAACAGGCATAGACTACGTTAGATAGGGTGCTTAGGGAAGGCCTTGCTAAACCTACAAAACTAAAATCCATAAATCTACAAGGTTCATAGACAGTGAAAATAACTGCGATAGAGGAAACTATTGTAACTTCCACAGAAAAGCTGAGACTTCAGTGATTCATAAAAGAAAAGCAAACAAAGTATACAAGCACGACAAGAATGTAGGAAAGAGCACAGCTACTGAAAACTAATGGTAGAAGCCTGACAACTGGTTTCGTCTACATCAGTCTTCTCTCATCAACAGGCTTACTCATGGTTTAGATAGTAAATATTTCTGTTCACCGAAGATACTCAATCTTCTTCCTCCTACACTAAAATGCCTTCTATCATCTAAGCACTGTCTTAAGTAGTGGCACTTGATAAACAACACAGACAAATGTCTTCACATTGCCTGCATTCTTAAAGGACTATGGTAGGCAACAATTCACAAAATGGTAGCATTTTCAGTGCATTCAGTTGTATGACAAAAACAAATACAGGATGCCACAGCAGGGAGGAGCATCGCCATACACATCACCTTCCCTGGCAGAACGGAAAAGTCAAAAAGCCAGCACCAGAAGCTCTGAAGGAAGAGAAGGTAAGGCCGGAGCTACAGCTCTTTAAATACTGAACTAGCCCTGAAGCTGAAGCCGCCTTCACACCTCGGAGACCTGTAGACAGGTCCTCATCCTCTGTGTACTTCATGTTTTCATTTGTAAGGAAAGTCAAGAGAACTGAAGATGGTTTAAATATAATGTATGGTATGGGGTAGAATAAGGTAGAATAATGTTATTAACAGTTGATTAACACTTTAATAAAAACATACCCCTAAATAAAATCAATTGTACCTTTGTTCTCATAGAAAAGAAAGATATGGTAGGTCTCTTTGTTTTTAAAACTCTATCTTCCCTTTCCTGTATTGTTCTGTACTTTATACGTTCTCTTTAAAAACATTTCTTTTGCTTTCATAGTTTTCCATTAAATCTTCATATTTAAACAACAATACCAAATAGGCTTTGTGTATTAAAGAAAAGGACTTAGGAAACTACTACCATATAATTGACACTAACCTATGTAATTTATCGTGCTAATTTAAAATCCAAAATTCAGTATAACAAATAAAATTTGTCTACAATAACATTAAATATGCACAAGTTGTGACATTTCTGAGGTAGAAATTGTTTTGAAGGCCTTCAGTTTTGGCTATCCATCCTTTTATTTCCAAAAACAAACCCAGGTATGAAGACATATCTAATTTAATCTACATTTAAAAGCTGTCAACTAGGTAATGTGGAGTTAACAGAATGAGGGAGTTAGACTGACACCTTTCATGGGTCAGTGGCTGGTTTCAAGTTCAAAGGCAGGTACCCTAAACCTCTATCTGAGAATTGTGCTAATCTGTTTCCAACAGCAAAGATCCCATTTGCCTATTTCACAGGACTGTTGTGAAGACTCAGTAAGATGATACAGGGCAGCTTTCTGGAAACCACAAAACACTAGGTAAATGTCAGCTGTTCTCTTACGTATTCCTTACTCTAACGACATCCTTAGCCAGAAGATGGTTTTTTAGCTCTTGTGTCAGTGCAAGATCACCATGAGGCAAAGCAAGAGCAAACATTTTTTTTTTTTAACATGGCTGTCTTTGAAAGCCACATAAACTAATTTACTAATGAAATGAGTTATTTAACAATAAACATGTTAATCTTAGGTAGCATTCTAGGTTCTAGCAGAAAGCTACTGAAGCAGGACAGGGAAACCTTTGATAGAGGAGAAAACAAAGGACAACTCAGAATCTCCCCACCCAAAGAACTCTAAAACATTAATAGCAACTATGGATGCTTGAAGGAGGCTTAATAAGCTATCATAAACAAGTCTAGTTATTTTCAGTGTATTTAGGCTAATGAGGAGGGTAGTCTTCTGGTTTAATAAGTAATTGTGCTCATTCCACATTCCAAGTTGCAAGCACTGAAGAACTATTTCAGACAACAATTTCTGTACTATAGACATGTTTAACGATATTTCTGTCTCTAAGTTTGTCCTTATTTATACTCAAATTCATGTGAAAATTGGAAATTCGCTCCTTTCCCAGGACACTATGTTCTATAGTTGCAGCTTCCCAACACTGCCCCAAGATACTCCTGCCCCTAAAAAAAGAAAAGAAAGAAAAGAAAAGAAAAGAAAAGAAAAGAAAAGAAAAGAAAAAAAAAACAGTCACTTCCTTTCTGCCAGGCTTCCAGTCTGCAGAGGGATAGGTGCTGTGACAGCAATGGATGTCCTGGCTTACCAAAGTTTTTACGCGGTTCACTATGAGAAACTTTAAATCGTGACTGCTGAAGGAAGACATGCAAAAGCTCTTTGGATCTCTAGCAAATCCACAGTTCTACATGGGCCTAATCAATACACTTAGAGTATCAAGTTTTTAGAACATGCACAATATAATTCTTACCACTGATCCAAAATGTAGTTTCTAATTTTCAAATAGCGTTCTGGTGTTTTAGTTTGGCGCCCCTCAAAAAACTCAGGAATCGCTTGCTTTTCTTCTTCTTGAATGGCATTTCTATCTATTTCTACTTCTTGTTCTGGTGGCTTAAGTTCTTCTCCTTCGTGGTTTTCCTCCTCCATTTGACAAGGAAGCATAAGTCTTTCATTTCCACTTGAGTCCTTCTGAGCCCCACAGGGCTCTGGAGAAGGTGAGTGCTGGGCTTCCTCTGTTGGTTCTTCTCCACCTTGTGTAGTATATTCTTCAACCAGTTTATTGTATTTCTCATTTAATTCGACTGAGTTTTTGCCATTACTGTTCTGTTTTTCGGCCCATGATGTAATTTCTGAGCTTGAACATGCTTCTGCTTCACTTTGTTTCACATTTTGAGGAGAGTCTCCTGAAGACTTAGCTAATGAACCTTCTTGGCATAATTCTCCTTGGTTGGTCTTACACATTTTACTACTAGGAACATCTAAAGTAAGATGGCTGCCAGAATTCTTCTGTGATGTTTGATAAGTCAAGTCATCTAGCTCATCTGTGATGTCTACGTCTTCATCATCAGATAACTTCTCAATTTTTATAGCATTCAGGTTGGGATCAGCACGCCCCCTTAAACATGATGCTGTACACACCTTCATCTTTTCTTCTTTATTTTTAATCTGATGATCACTGCTGCTCTTCTGAGTTAGTGTTTCTTTCTCCACACTCCACTTTACCTTATTAAGAATCAAAATAACACACACATAATATTAAGATTTGAAGTTTAATCACCTTACACAAAATACAGTTTAAAAATATTTTTTAAAGTGCATGTTAACAGATATCATACCTTCACTTGCTCTTAAAAAAATCTTATGAACTTATTTTTAAAAAAACAACTTGCAAGTAAAATAAACATCACATATCAAAGTCTCTATGTCAGACTCAATTAACCAGACCCTAAGTCTATACGCCTCAGTGAGCTTCTACAGTTAGAGCAGCCATCTGAAGCTGTGAAGGTCACACTGCATCTCACACTGCACTACTGAATATGTTTTTATGCACTTATCCACCACTAAAAATGAAGAATCCATGACAGAATTTTGGTGTTTTAGTTTTACTTGACTAGAAAAGCAGTTAGCTTTATATCCTCTTTCATATTTCATGTTTATCACCTGTATTCATTCTTTCTTTATCCTCTGATATTTAGCCTTTCTTGTGCTCTTTTCTACATGATATATTTTACCCACAAATACATTTGCTTACATACATAACTGACTAGACTGCCTATATGAAAGAGAACACCCTCTTTCTGAGATAATGTGGTCTTGCTTAATATTTTATATATATATATTCTAAGTATCCATTTTCCTATGAATTTTATAACTTCATTTTTCATTATCCAGTCATCTGGTGACAAACAACTAGGCTAATTTGAATTTTTTGCTATATTGAGAACATATTATTTACATTAGAAAAAGTGATCTCAGCCGGGAAGTGGTGGCGCAAGCCTTTAATCCCAGCACTTGGGAGGCAGAGGCAGGCAGATTTCTGAGTTCGAGGCCAGCCTGGTCTACAGAGTGAGTTCCAGGATAGCCAGGGCTACACAGAGAAACCCTGTGTCAAAAAAAAAAAAAAAGAAAATGATCTCATTTAAGACACTTCCAAATTTTACATAATTATGCTTCTAGAGCTTAAATGGATCCAGTCAGAAATTCTAAGTATCAACACTACAAAACTGGTCTGAAGAGCTGGCTCAGCAATTAAAGAGTACTGGCTGCTTTTCCAGAAGGACAGAATCAGTTTCTAGAACCCACATAGAGGCTCACAGACACCTGTAACTCCAATTAAGGATCCCATGCCCAACCTCTTCTGGCCTCTGAGGGCACTGCATACACTGTGGTGAACATAGATACATATAAGCAAAACGCTCATATATATAAAATAAAATGAACTATCCTAACTCAAAAAATGTACACAGCTAAATACAGAACAAATTATTTTGAAAAATTAAGGAACTTGATCATAAATACATTTTTCTGAACAAGGTTATTAAGTTTTTCAGACAGTTCTTTATAACGATAATAAAAACCCCTTTGTTCGTAAACAGATTTCATAATTACATCAGTTAGCATTTATATCTCCTAAATTCTAAAATTTCCACAGGTTTCTTTCACAGTGCACAATTTATAAAAGAATAGGTATTTTTTGGAGAAAGCATTAAGCCTGCTTACCATTTCCTCTTAGGAATGTTACTGCTTTACAGAATGTAACAGTTATGCTTTACAAATGTAACAGCGTCACTCAGAACAAGGAAGAGGTGCTGGAGCACCACACCTTGCACACCAGCACGGGTGTGCTGCACTTCACTCTGAGCTACCTGCGTTGCAGACTGGACATGGCTGCTACAAAGTATTTTTAAAAATTAACAAACCAACCAAACAAACAAAAAGCTAGTGGGTCAGACAGCTAGTGGGCTAGTGGCTTAGTGAGTAGAGCCAAGCTTGCCAACGTGAGTTCAGTCTCCAGGATCCACATGGTGGAAGAAGAGAACCTACTCCCACATCCTCCCACCTCCGTATCCCTGCCGTTGCATACATGCATGCTCACATACACACACACAATAACGTAATTCATTTTCTAAGGACTCAAAACACTTACGTATTCTGAGAGTTTACTACTTTAACTATAAAACTCTTGACAATATGACTACTTAACTGGAGGAGATGTTTCATGCCTATAATCTCGGCACTCGGGAGGACTGTGATACTGCTCTAGGCTAGACTGGGCTGTGTATTAAGATCCCATCTCAACAACAACAATATCAAAAACAAAACAATCTAGATGATACTTATAGTTTGCATTGAGTATTTATACTTTCGGACTTTCCTAAATCATATTATTATTTAGGATATCTGTATTCTGCTTACCTTATTTTTAAAGTACTGTCTGGCATAACTCTTCACTTGTAAAACTGTGCGACTTTCAACTAGTGTGCGATTTTGGTCCACCTTCGGCCAAATTTAGCCTGTTATCAAAATGGAAACAAATTTGCCTTGCAGTACCTTACTTAGTAATATTTCAAGCAGCTGCCACATTAAAGAAAACTAAAAGAAAATTTATCTTTATTTCTAAAGCACAAAATGAAACCTGATCTATTAGACTATTCCTTTAAAATCAAAGCCCAAATTTCTTTAACTTAGTTCGGGAAACTATACAAAAATGACTTACAACAGTTCAAAAGTGAGGTAAGTTATACTCTATCTATGTACCTATCTATCTGTCTAATGTGTGTGTGTGTAGGTAGGTAGATAGATAGATAGATATAGATAGATAAATATAGATATATAAGATACATAGATATAGATGATATATTTTATAGAATCAACTGGACACATTCTGCACTAATTGCAACTTTTAAACTTTGAGTTTGTATTCCACAATACCTATTAAGTTTCCTGTTTACAGTGCAATGACTTTTAGATCCAATCACAGATGAAGTATAACCAATGCTCTGGCCTCCATTCTGAGGCCAATGGCTGTGCACACCCTAAGCAGTCTTATGGGGATTTCAAGTACAAAAAAGAAAATGCACAATTCTAGATATACAATGGGCATTTAGACACCAAGTCTAAACCATACTTAGTATATAAATCTTCACCAACACAAGGTATTTCCAACAGGAGATAAAAAAATATCATCCCCATTTTAGAATTCTTAAACCAAAAAACAAAACAAAACAAAACTAAATACAACCCAGGACCAAGTATCCATGCTTTGTGGCAGTAAAATATCTTTAAAGATCTGACCCAAGTGATAAAGCTTCATTTATACACTTATTTCTGTTATTCAGAAAAGAGCTTTATTAAAACTCAAAGTATTTCTGGGAAAACTACTACAAATTGTTTAAGAGTTAACACTTAGCTAGTATTAACTAACTGAAGAATCAGTTCTATTTACTGGAGTGAAGGTCAATGACTTGGTATCATGAAACACATTTAGAGATAGCAGGGACCTGGATAAAGTCAGACCCTTTGTGATACTAGGAGCTTGAACATTAAGAAAATTAAAGGTGACACTAACAAGAGAAGCACAGGAAATACCCACCAGTTTTAAACTGCAGTAAAGATACAGCCCCAGGCTAAAGAAACAGACAGAATGAAAGCTTCCTTCATCATCAGCACCAAGTCATTCCCTCCTCCCAAGAGAACAGAGAGAAGCCCAAAGTCTGTAAGGAAGCTGTATCAACGGGTAAAAGTGAGCAATACAACCAATAATTGCCCAATGTAACAAAGTGTTTTTTTCTGTAGGAAAATATTGTTTAAAATATCTTACTGTGCACAAATTTCAATGTATCTATATAAATAAATAAATCCTCATCTGCTTATATATGGACAAAACATTCCTAGAAGTATATACACACAGAAGAGAAAATGGACGAACTCAGAAATGAGCAAGACTTATTACTCAATAACTTTAGGTAAGTTTGAGTTCTAAACATACGAATGTGGTCCCTATAACCATCACTAAAGCCAACAATAAAAACACAACAAGAATCTTAGGTTCACAAACCAATTACAAATAAGAGCATATGCATATTTAACCTTTGATAAGGGGCAAATCTTGAAGCTATCCATCCATCCTGAACAAATTACTATTAATTAGATTGTCATATAATAGAATAAAAACCAGCATAACTATCATCAGTATAGAAAAAGAAACTCAGAAGTTTTAAAAACCTCCCGATAATTTATGTATTTGTATTAAAACACCATAAAACATAGTTCTCATGCTACTGACTAAAAAAATACATTTTACTTCTCATAATTTCATGTTAATAATTCAATTTTATTCAAAAGCCATAAATATTATATACTACCTAAATAATGTATATACAGTCTCAAAATCAATTTAGATTAATTCTGAGTTATATGTACACTAAAAGAAAATATACAATCTACTCTTGATAGTTTCAAAGTTAATGGTTATTTTATTAAACATTTTTCAGGTTATGTAGTATTTTCAGGATTTGAACCACACATATACTTTTTATACTTCTTAACTTCTGTACTCTGGAAGAGAGTTCACTGAAGCATTCATACCAAAAAAATGTTTCTTCAAAGATGTGTGTGAAAAATATGGATTATGCATAATGATAAATAGCTAAATGAAAAAGAATTCAATTCTTATTCCAAATATACAAAAAATTTTATTTGCTTCTAGAATAATTTACCATAAGTTAAAAATTTCTCTATTTACCAGTCCTTGTTCAAACAGCTCTTTCTCTTCTATCGTCCACTTTACTGAATAACTGGCTGGTTTTTTAGGAGAATGTACCCTGAAGGAAAAGAGGAATTGTAAAAAAAAAAAAAAAAAAAAATTCCAAAATAGAACATTCCATATTTATGCAGCTAAAGGTTATAGAGCAGTGGTTCTCAATCTTCCCAGTGCTGTAACCCTTTAATACAGTTGCTCACGTTGTGGTGACCCTCAACAATAAGATCATTTCATTGTTATGTCCTAACTGTAACTTTACTCCTGTTATGAATCATAATGTAAATACCTGTTTCTGATGGTCTTAGGCCACCCCTGTGAAAGGGGATTGGGAACTGCTGTTGTATCCAGTCATGGGCTAACACCAAGACTTCTCAGTCTTAGAGGAGGAGGAGGGGAAGGAGGCAGCTGAGGCAGCTGGTGCCGAGACAGTAAGGTTACCCTGTTCCTTATCTCCACCAGAACGCAAGAGCCCAAACAATACAATCCTTGGGTCTGAGTGAACACGACACTAAAACATCAAAGGAAGTCAGCCTGGTAGCAAGTAGATCTCTTCAGACTGAAAGTAAACACTGGGCAGTAATATATTCCCAAAATCTAAGAGTTTAAATCATAAAACTTTGGCATCTCATTTACTGATTTTAAATTCTGTATCACAAGAAATTAAAGCATACTAAGGAGGTCTCCAACTTCATCTTCTCACTAACTTCATTTTGTTATTTAGCAAAATATAAAAGCCAGAGTCTGCTCGGAGCTCAAGCCTGCATTTATGAATGAATAATGCCCATCTTTTAGTGCAATTAAAAAGGGTATTTGTGAACCTTCAATTTTTCTAGAAAGTTTTTAGATTGAGTGTTGCTATGTAGCCCTGGTTGGCCTGGGACTCTGTGTAGAGCAAGATAGCCTTGAGCTTGTGGAAAACCTGATTCTGCCTTCCGACCCACTGGGACACAGGCATGCCTGGCCTCTTTCCTAGGTAATATTATTTATAAGTTACAGATCCAAATAAAACTGTACATAACACATTTAAAATTATCAAACATAACATAAATCAACTCAATTTACAATATAATACACAGCAGCTTTCAAAGAGTTCCCCATAAATCCTTAGCATGTGATAAACTGCTGATATTTTTTAAAAGCCTGGCAAATAAAAGATGGCATAAAATTACGTATTCTAACATATGTGCCAAAGCCATCTTTAAAAAATATCCTCTTTGGAATCAAGAGGGCTTTTCCACTGACCATTCCTAATTTTTACAAATTTTCTTGTCATTTTCAACTGAACTAAAAAGGTTTTCAAAGGGGTTGGAGGGCTCAGTAGTTTCAGTTGCCAGCACTCATATCACGCTGCAACTGCCTGTAACTCCAGTTCCAATGGACTGGACACTTCTGGTCTCCATGGGCACCTGCACTCACACACACATAGCCATACAGAGATAAAAGGGAACACACATAATTAAAATAGAAAGAATTTTTATTTTTTAAGAAAAGTTTTTCAAAATATAGATACATACATGATTTTTGCTGTTTTCTGCAGGCTCCACATGAAAAAGGAAAACAGGAAGCTTGTGAAGAAGTTTCTAAAACTGCAATTCAAAACTTTTAATAGTACTATAAACTCATTTTACCTGTTTGTGCATTTTTTATCATCATCCTTTTGATTAACCCAGAATTTTCCTGGAAGTGATTTATTAGATAAATAATACCTATGAATTATTAAGGAAACTTAAAACAATATTAAAGTCATATAATTCTTATATCAAGTAGACAGACTGGTGAAAGACATTCAAATGTAATCAAAACCTATCCCTCTAAAAGCCTGCCCAGGGCTATATTGTAAAAGAGTATATGTTATAAAAATTCTTTTATTTTAAATGAGGGTACTAGAAAATTGGTGATTATATATGCCTCTCATTTAAATGAATAATTTAAGTGATAACTATAATATTGGAAGAGTAAGGGGTTAACCAATGGCAATTAAAAATACAGAAAAAAATTTCAAATTAGCAGTTGGGAATACATAACAGAAATTCTGGATTAGATAGTGAACAGAGTTGGTTGGAGAGATGGTTCAGTGTTTAAGAGCACTAACTGCTATTCCAGAAGGCCTAAGTTTGATTCCAGAAACCACACAGCAGTTCTCAACTGAGATCTGACAACCTCTTATGGTCTCCACAGGTACCAGGAACAAGAGATTCAGGCATACATGCAAACAAAGACACAAAATAATAATAACAGAAACAACAATAACAACAGCAGCAGCAATAGTGGACAGAAATCCATAAAATGAATATGGAAAAGATAAAAAATAAGGCCGTATTCGTTAGTAATCTTTCATCAGTATAATATATATATTTATTTATGTATTTATATTTATTTATATAAGTATTTATATATATAAATACTTTAGTCAGTATATTTTATATATATGAAGAAAACCGAGGCTCAAAGAAGTTAAACTGAAGGAGGATAAGCAGTTAGTTGCTGAGCCACAGATAAGGTCCTACAAACTCTGGGGAAATGAGTCTATTTTGTTTTTCATTAAAATTCCTCTCATATAACATCTGTAAACTACACAGTGTAATGTGAAAATTTACACATGTTCTTGAGCCTTGCACAGATTAAGTATGTCTCAGTTTTAGCTTTATATTGTTGTGAAAATGGAGGCTTGGAATTAAGATTCTGACTTAAATATTCTACCATTTCTAAGCATTACCCACACTGCATGCAGACTTGGCTGACAACAAAAACTCAAAAATGTGGCGTCAGTCTCAGATTCACCGGTAAAGCATGCTACTTTTTGCATAGATAAGTGACATGAAATTATACCATCAAAATCTGTGGCTAAACAATACTCCTCTAATAATTACAGTGGCCTCTTCTGTAATGTTTACACTGGTTCCTTTTTTAGCCCAAAAACCTTTGCTCTTCTCATAATCGATGAAGGATACTCTTCTTCCAACAGCATTTTCTCAATGACAGCTCTGTTCTCATCACTGATGGTGCTATCCAGAGTCCAAGGCTATTTAAAAACAAAAGAATGGCACGTGTAACTCTCTCTATATATTTTATTACTTAAAAAGCTATCTTATTTCATTGAAAGACACAATACAAACAATAACAGCTACAACTCACTAGATAAATATACAGATATATTTTGATTTTCACCATCACCCGGAGACAGGCATAAATAGTCCATAAAGGCATCTACAGCACTGGTGGCATGTTACGTAGAAGAGAAAAATCCTCACAGTAAAGCCTGTTGGATTCCCAGGGTCATACCCCTTACCTGCAAGCAATAATAATGGCCACCACGTACAAAAGAACTCCTAGGCTTCAGGCATTTTGCTAAATACTTAACCTGTTTCCAAAACTCAAGTCTGTTGTTCTTTGGCCACAGCCTGAGTAAATAATCATACTCATTTCAATTCTCAAAGTTATGTAATTCTCAACTCTACTCTCTTTAAGTTCCATACAATTATAGTCACCTCCACACAATACCTTTGAGTATCTAATTGGCTTCTCAAATGAGACATGCAAAACAGAATTCAGTATCACCTGTCTCCATCTGCCTTTCCAACTTTGCAAAGAGCACTGTCAACTAACACCATTTAAACAGCCAGGAATCACTATGGATTCTTGCCTTTCTCTTCCATTCCCATATGCAATCTACTAAACAGCTCTACCTTCAAAGTATAATTCAAACTGGTCCCCTTACACCTTTTCTGGAGTATACAGGACTAGGGCACTATTTAAAACCTTGCTTGGATTATTACAAATGGGTCCTAACCAGTCCCTGTTTCCTCTCTGCTCCCCTCTAGTCCTTTCTTCAGCACAGTACTCAAAGCATATCTAACAAACATGAATCCACTAGTCTGTACTGAAAGCTATATGCTTCAATGTCTTGGTTCACTTCCAAAATTTAAACTTGTCATCACAGCCAGTGCTTTTGCACTATTTCTTCTGCTTAGCATGTTAATTGTTATAATTCATATATCCGTTCATTTTCCCATTATATTTCAAGTTAAATGTCACCTCCTTAGTGTCCTTTATTGACTTTTCCTTAGGGATTCCCCCAACCCAGTAACCTCAGTCAACAGAGCTTATTTTGTTCACAATTTACACATGGTTTGTCTGCCTAGGTATTGCCCAACTCCTGTTTTGTCTATGAATTCTGTGAGAGCAGAGCCACATCTATCTTGAAGCCACTTGCAGTGCTTTAATCTGCCTTACTGTCTGCCATGGTGAGTATGTAGTTACTGCTAAATGAAGACATGGATTCTGTGATGTTCGTCTTCCATTTGAAGTAATTGAAGTTGACAAATGTGAGAAGTGGTAAAGATCTGTCCCTACATCAAGCTGGATTTAAATTTACTTCTCAAGAGATCACTTTTTTATAGTTGAAAAAGAAGGTTCCTCTATTATTAAAGGAATTGTTTCCATATACTACCTCTATGGTTTTTGGAGAATTAGGCCTTAGTTAAAAAAAGGAAAAAAGACGCTCTGGGCAACTAGCTGCAGTGTTATGTCACCTAATTTAGCATACTTACAAGACAGTCATTCTCCCTTCTCCACGTTGAATCAAGATAGTGATCTTGAAAAACTGATGCTGTATTTTCATCATTTCTGTAATAAATACAAAAAGTAGACAAGTAATAGTGCATCCATTTTCAGCTATAGATCATAGGACAGGGGCTGGCTAGTTGTTGATACCAAGCACCTCCTCTCCTTAACAAAGATTTGAACACAACAGTATCTGCTCTGCCTTTTCAGCCTATGAGGGGAGAACTATAATGTAGCACAACAGCCACAAGCACACACAAACACTACAGGTAAATCTTTTAGAACCAATAGCTAGGTCTGCCAAGAGTGCAAGAGGTGGGGCTACAATCCTTTCAAGTTCACTGCAGAAATATTTTCACGAAGTCTACCATAGTGAGGATTTGCAACAGTCACACTCTGGTATATGCATCAGAATACCTACCTGAATCTCCTTAAGGACTACAAGTTTCATGGTTAAGCTTAAAATAACCTTTCTTCTCAAACCTGCCAGGCTTCCACTGTTTCCTCTCTTAGTCCTTGTAACATCAGTCTTCCTAGTGGTCCAAGCCACAAATCTGAATTTGTCCCGATCTTCACAATCCAACTCAATCTGCCCCTTTTCTTCACTGTTTCCACTCTCTGCTCTAACGACCCATAGTTTCACACCTTAAGAGCTTTACTGGATCAGTGCAGGAGAAAAAGCTAGCAAGCTAGCTTCTCATCTTCCTTCTCCTTTGTCTATTTACCTCCATCGAACACAGATACAAAGTTTATTGTCTGTTCTACCCAACAAGAATTAATAATTTTTGACAGCAGGGACTTCATTTTTACAATTGCTATATATACCCAGGGGATGACACAGAATGTAATCAACAGCTGAGTGAATGAGTAAACAAGCAAGTGGGTAATGGACAGAGGTCTGTAGTAAAGAATGAAGACTTTATCACAAAACTACCCAGCATGGTGGTACTTAATTGTAATACCAGAACTTAGAAAGTAGAGGCAGGAGGATCAGGAGTCCAATACAAGTTCCAGGCCAGCCTTAACAGAGCCTATTGGAAACTGAAGGTAATAACATAATCAGATTGGGATGTAGAAAAAATTATTATATTATAAAAATACTGAGAGACACAGCAATCATTTGCATCTACAGAAAAGGCAGTATGAGCAAGAAGAGTGTTATCTGAAAGGATACTTAGGAAGTGACTAGACGAGGGAGTAGAAAGATGGCAGAAAGAAAAAGGAGGGAGTTCAGGTCTGTGCCTTGAGACTGGATGGATGCTGCCATCAGGTACTGAACTAGGGACAGCTCAGAGACACATCTGAAAGAGGGAAGCTGACCTAGTGATGCTGAGGTACTTGGGAGACACAGAAGTGCTGGCAGGTTCTAGTTAGAGTGCTGATCAGAAGCTCACAGACACAGGTCAGAGAAGGATTAGGGAAATAAAAGCAAGTATTAGGTTGAATTTGAGGAACTATATGTTTATGCATCAGAAGGCAGGGTATCAGAACATCAACTTGACAAAAATTAAGTCATGAAACACGCCAGGCTTGGAGATATCACTAGGAATGGCCACTGAGCATAATTCTTATGGCAAAACACTTTTCCTCAACTAGGGTTCAAAAGCATTCTGAAAAGGAAGACAAGAAGAGATAATAGTTGGAAAACTAAATTGCAGTGTTTGATTTTGGTATCTAGCTTTCAGTAAGTGCTTAAAATCGGTATGTTTCAAACTAATCTTCAAGAGTTCCTTAAAGGCTATTGTCCTCTGTAACACCATACCTCAAGGGGCACCAGTCACACTAAATCCAACATGATTTGAACTCCAGCATTACTCCACAAGTAATGTCAATAATGCTCCGTAAGCAGTAGCTGACATCAGGAACCTTCATAACCCTGCTTGCATGATACACTGAAGAAGAAAGAAAGAAGAAAGAAAGAAAGAAAGAAAGAAAGAAAGAAAGAAAGAAAGAAAGAAAGAAAAGAAAGAAAAAAGAAAAAGAGAGAGAGAAAGAAAATAAGAAAGAGAGGGAGGGAGGAGGGAAGGGGAGGAAAGCAAAGACAAGACAGGACATGACTACTCCTAAGTATGGTGGAGAAGAAAGTTTATTGTGGATAAAAGGGAGAGCATACACAGCGGTGGGAACATCTCAGGGCATCCAGAGTGAATATAACCCTGAACTGGGCCATGTGTGGAGAATGCAGAGAGAAGCTACAACCGAGAGAGGCCACCTGGCACGAGAGACTGCCCAACAGGGTAATGGGTAGACCAAAAAGACCAGATAATCTAAATGGCTGGATTATATAGAGAAGGGCACCAAGCTTCTGGGCTGAAGAAAATAGGGTAGGAGGCAGGGTATGCCAGCCATACCCTGCAACAGGCAAGGACTGAGGGATGCTAGGAGAACCTGGAGACCAGGTCAACTGTCACATATTAATGTCACATCAGGTAGTCATTTGTGCCTGCTTTGAGACCTAACATATGAGGTTAACATTACATGCCACCAGTAGACCCAAGTGTCAAGAAAAAGGGACGAAAAAATAAATACAACCAGAAAAGTTAAGAGAAACCCTTGAAAGAGGCACAGAGCTAATGTTTTGGGTAATGCTCACTGAACCCAAGGTGAATTCCTTCCTTTATCAACTCCAAACTGTCCTTGCTCACTTAGCTCACTGATTCTCAAATATCACAAACTCACTAACACTTGTTCAAGCCTGAAAAATTACACCAGTGTAAAGAGTTATTGCTATTTCAGGCTATCCACTTAACTTCTGCCCAAGAACTTTAGAGAAAATAATTTTATGAACTTAACTACCCCTCTTTTTTTTTTTAAATCACATTTTAAGAGCTCACTAGCTATTTTAAAATGTTCCTTATTTTTGGTGCCTTATAGAGGAGGGCTGGTAGTCTACAATGGAGCACCCCTCCTGTCAAATGAATTATCTAGGCTGAAAATGGTGCAGTATTAATAACAGCATGTAGTTCAACAGAGTTCTAACGAAGTGGCTGACAAGTTACAGGTAATGTATCTGGCTGTATTCACAACTCAGGTCTTCTGACTTCTACGTGAGGTCCTATTCTAGCCCACATTACTTAAAAGGATTTAAAATCACACTGCCCGTCCTGCAGGCAATGGTATGTAACAACATCCCTCACTGGGTCTTCACTACATTATCCCTAACACAGCAAAGAACACATCTGTTGAGCATTTCACATATGCTAAAACTTTCATAAATATTTCATTCGATGCTTACAACAGTAAGATCGACATGTGACTCTTGGTTTCCAAGCCAAGCAAGTGGAGCCTTGCTTGGAAATGCCTCAAAATGCCTTGACCACTGTCAGAATGGCAGTAAACAGGAAGCGCAAATGCAGAAGGCAAACATGAATTGTCCAACTCTAAAATCTGGATCCTTTAAGGTAAGCTGCCTTTCCCCAACTTTTCAACAACTTGCTGAGGAGGAACCAAAGGACTGGACCAAGGTCGCTTGCGGGCGCAGGACCAAGTGTCTTTGAAGTCAGGTTCCGTAGACTAGACGCCAGTGTTCAAGTTGCTGGGAGGAGCCCGAGACAAAGCGAATGCAGGAAGGAATCCGAATTGGAAAACGTCCACTGCATCCCAGGAAGTAGAGATAAACAGTCCAACCTGGAGCACTGGGTCCACGCCCAGACCCGGCCGACTTCCGGCTAGGAGCACCCCCGGGTCCCGACGCAGTCCACAGGACCCTCGGCCAACCGCATCCTCCGGCCCTTGCCTAGCACATCCCGGCCCGCAGGACCCCGCTCCGCGCCTCACCCCGGCTGTGCAGCCGCCGCCGCCACATCTCCTTCCACATCCACATCCGCCTCCTCCGCCTCCATGACTGCACCTGACGCAGGCGTACTCGCGAGATCCCGCGAGATGCGACAGGTCGGGGGCGGGACCGGGGACAGGGCATGTCGTGTGGCGCACTTCCGGGAAAAGCCCTGTCGTGGGAGACCCAGAGACTGCGTGAAAGCTGCTTCCCCGAGGATAGAGTGGGTTATCTCACTTCTCTCACATATTACGTGGGCTTATTCACAGCAGGTATCTTTCCATTCAGGCGAGAGACCCTGCTTCGTGAACTGTGTACGTGGCAACCGATGTCTCTGGTTCAGTTTCACATACGCCTACCCGCCCCGCCCGCCGCGTTGAATTATTAGAATGACTAAGTGGAATGAATGCAGGTTTTTCACGGATTTTATGTTATGGATAAGGAAATAGACTCAGAGAACTGACGTGATTGTTCAAACATAGAACTAGGTAGACCGGTGTTTTAAACTCTGCCCTGAGCGTTCACCATATACATACAGATCATTGCTGGGAATCTGACACAAAGAACTTAAACGGTTTTCCAAGAACTTAGATACAGCCTCTGCATTTCTCTACCCTCAAATCTGTCTCTCTTATAGTTAGAATCCTTGGCTCGTTGTCTTCGCCTCAATTGGACTGTGACTTCTTTAAGGACAAAGCCTGTCTGGTAGTCTTTACACTCCCAGCGTTCAGCACAGTGTCTCACACATAGTAGAAGCTCAGTAAATGTTGGACAGGTAGTGTGTTGGGAACAAGCAAAAGAAACTTGTTTTAAGTACTACCATTTCGTTTTCATACTCCTTAATCATACGGGTGAACCAAGTTCAAAGCCCCAGGCATTTAGGGGAGCTGGGAGACTTCCCAATACCTGAACACCTTCTGTTGTAAGGAAGACAGTTATTTGAGTCCAGCCATCTCAGAGACAACTTATAAGGAGACAATTGTCTGAGTACAGCCATCTCAGGGAAAGCTGTAAAGAGACGGTAGTTTGAGTCCAGCCATCTCAAGAACACTCTCTAGCTTGCTGCAGGGTCAAACTAAGTTCCTGTACCCAGGCCCAGGAACCAGCTCCTATCCTGATTGGTGGAAACTCCCTTGCTCAACCCCTTATGTTAAAATATGACTGGACAAAGTTACACCCCACTCGGCTTGCTCTCGCTTGCTTTATAGTTTCATCCCTTAAATATGCTATATAACTCCCCTGAAACGTCACCCCTCCACACTCCATTCTATGTTCTACGGCCCTGATTTGATTAGTAGCGGCCTGAATACATTTTTGTCATCTGCATTGACTCGGTGTTTGAGTTATGTTGGATCTCCGCAGACCCCATAACAAATGAATAAAACAATAAAGTGAACTAACTCACCTCAGCCTGAGAGTGTGATGTCAGGAGATCAGATGAAATTTGTAAAATAGTGCCTGGTGCTCTGGAACGGAATAGTGTGAGTTTTACTTCTCAGAACAACCTGGAACCTGTTTATTTGTTTGTTTGTTTGTTTGTTTACATGTTATCAGAGGACTCATCTAGGAATCAATGTGAACAGCTTGCCTGACACAGAATAGGCACTTAAAGTTGCCTCTTGGATTTCATTGGGAAATGCAAAATAGAGACACCAGTCTCTTAAAAGGAGCCAGGAAAAACTACCACAGGAAATACTACAGCACCCATTACTCAGGCAGGGTCAGGGATGGTGCCTGTTTGCACAGCACATGTGAGGAACTGAGGAAACCTTGAGCGAATGTCTTGAGACTGATTAGAATTCTAGGTGTGCATTATTGAGATGCATTCTGCCATATTAAATACCTAAAGCCTCATTCTCATGGGACAGCTATCTCTGTAGGGGTCAGGCTCAGAATGGCAAAGCAAGCCTTCCTGTGGTCCAAGTATGAGAGTTTATGAACAATTAACCACAGTGTGCAAAAACTAGCAAGTGCAGTGTCTTCCCCCAGGATGTTTACAGCCCGAGGCTGTTCCCTTGCAGGGACTTCCTAGAGACTTTCTAAGCCCTGCCCTTGTGCTGTACATAACTGTGTTGAGGTTGTGTATTGTGGGTTCTGTATTGTGGGTATAGTTGGTCCCACTCCATCAGAGTGTGCTCAGCCCACCTAACCCAGCTTTTCTGTGTATACATCGCTTCTTTTCTTCTCTTTTCTCTTTAATCCCTCATCACCCAGTCATGTTTCAAGGTCCACACCCATGCAGGGAAGCTGCACAGACTGGGAATTCTCATCATTCCTTGGGTAGACAATATGAAGGATATGGCCTAGGTAGGAATAGCTGTGGGTAGATAGGCCATTGCTTTGGCACTGCCCAGCAAACCTTAACGGCAAAACCTGAAAAGATTAAACTGTTTCTAGGTGACTTAACTTCATTATCACCTTCAAGTAGTATGCAGAAATAAAAGAATAAGCAGTATTCAGTCTACAGCAAGTTAAGGTTACAGTGTCTGGCATCCAATAGTTAGACATTCAAAGAAGTAAAATATAAGCCATAGAAAAGACATTGTTTCCACTGAAATCCACTTGGTTCTAACACAGATGTTAGCGTTGCTATGCTTAGGACTTACTGGTCCAGTTCTGACATGAGAGAGAGTCTCTATGCTAGAACATTAGAACAGTGATCTAATTGTATTCTCTGTGTTTAAAAAGTTATGTAGAGACATGGAAAATATGAAAAGGATAACATTAAACCTTTGGAAATGGAAAGTATATGCCAGAGACAAAACATGTGATGAGACTAATGGGAGAGTCGATATTCCTGAAGAAAGAATCAATGAACCTGATCATATAACAAAATACACCATTCAAATGAAATAGACGAAGGGATATAGATAAGTAAAAGCCGTCACTGAGCTGCACATGGAACAACTTCAAGCATCCCACTATATATGCAATTAGAATCTCTGGGAAGCAGGTCAGGAAAACATTTCAGAAAACAGTGACTGAAGACATTTTATATTTTGAGGAAAATAATAAATTAATAGATTCCAATAAGTGTATAGACAAACAAATGATACTGTACTAAGGTCAATTGTAATAGAATTGCTCAAAACCAGAAGACAAAGGCTTCCCTTTGACAGTAAATGTCTTGTGGAGAAAGACAAAACCAAGGAACTTGTCAAGCAATATGTTTAAAGTATAAGGAAGAAAACCAGCTAGTCAATTTAAAGATCTCTTCCTAACAAACAAACCTTCCAAATATCAGGCCTCAGGACATTGTTTTGTTTTGAGACAGAGAAGGCTTGCTATGTAGTACAGACTTGCCATGAACTCAAGATTCTCTGGCCTCCATTACCAGAGTGCTGGGATTACAGGTGCGCACCAATATACCCAACAAAAAGTTTTGGAAAAAAAATCAATAAAATATGAAAGATTAAAATTATTAAACAATATCTTTCAAGAAAGAAATTATAAGATGAAGCTGGGACTATAACAGAATACATATATAAGAAGTGTGTGCGGGTATGGATGTGTGTGTGTGTGAGTGTGTATGTGGGGGGGTGTGTCATATCTTTGTGTGTGCACATGTCCGTATAAGTGCATGTGTTTTTTGGTGGCCAGAGGTGAATGTTGAATGTCTTCCTCTATCATTCTCTACCTGATTATACACACACACACACACAGACAGTCACAGACACACACACAGACAGTCACACACACACATACAATACACACACACATACATACACACATACAATACAGACATACACAGACAGTCACACACACACACACACATACAATATACACACATACAATACACACACACACACACACACACACACACACACACACACACTCACACACACTCTCTCGCCTGCACTCATTCTATCAGTTCTAGTCATTTAGAGAATCCTGACTAGTTCCATGCCCCCATGTAGGGAGGAGGAAGCAAAGAGCCTGAAGATTACTGTTGCATGGCTAACAAGCTCCAGAGCTGACACTCCAGTGTCACTCAAGTCTTTCCAAGTCTCTTGCTCTGGTGTCTGTTCATATTTCAGTGGAAAGAGGAGATATTTTGCAATAGTATGTGATTTGGTAGTTTGCCATTTGGTTTAAAATTAAATAACAAGTGGGTGATTTTTCTAGTTTGGGGTACTTAAATTCAGAAATGAACAAAGAGTATATTCTGTGGAATGGAATCTTGACATGAGTTTGTACATCTTTTTATGTGAGCACCAGTGTCCTGTTTGTACTGTTGATTTGAAAACATTAACAGAGCCGGGCGGTGGTGGCACACGCCTTTAATCCCAGCACTTGGGAGGCAGAGGCGGGCGGATTTCTGAGTTCGAGGCCAGCCTGGTGTACAGAGTGAGTTCCAGGACAGCCAGGGCTACACAGAGAAACCCTGTCTCAAAAAACAAACAAACAAACAAACAAAACAAAAAAAAAAGAAAGAAAGAAAGAGAGAAAGAGAACCTTAACAGGAGGTACTGTCTACAGATCTTCGTAGATGCTGCTAGAGAAGTGTTTAGTCAATAAAAGCCCCATCTCATTTTTCACCTATAGTACTTGTGACCCCACTAGACAGACAGCATATTCCTGTGTTGTTTCTCTTTACTTCTAATGAATGGAAACAGATCACAGTATTTCTACTGGAAAACAGAGTATAACTGGAAAACTGCAATTTTAATCCATGAATTCTGGCATGTTAGTGCTCATGCTAATTAGTTTGGATTCTAAAGTGCTTTAAGAGCACAAAGTGTCATGTAAATGCTCTCTTACCATATGAGTGGAACTGTCAGCTGAATGACTGCCAGAGACTTAAGAATTCCCATCTTCAAAACACAATGGCTAATGAGCAGAGAGGAAGCCGGCTTTATCTCTCCAGAGGTGACAAAGCAGATGACTGCAGACACAGACTTATGGACTACACTTGGCAAGTGTTAGATATGTCTTGAGTTTTTCCAGGAAATGAAGCTGCATTTTCTCTCCCTTTTCCCTCTCCAATTCCCTGAAATCACATAAGGTAGCTACTGAAAATGCTGTTTCCAATATGTTGTGAGGAATGTCTGTCAGTGTCCTCTTTACGTTTTAATTATGGCAATGATACAGCCGTGCGACATTAGTTGGAGGAGAATAAAAGGAGTCAGCAGCCGTAAGATCCTAATGTGTATTAGGCATTTTGCGTTCATAATTTCTTTATAGGCAGACAACAGTCTTCTGAGGTAGAAATTGTTTCTCTTTGCAGATGTGTTTACTGAGGCTCAGGACAGATTTTTACTCAGGACAGCAATTTACTCAAAGAAAAGTAGCCTATTATCTTTTCATTATATCATGGAATCTTGAGTACCAATAGCCTCATTCTGACTTAAACCTTTTCTTCCCAGCAACCACCAGTGACAGACAGGTATAGCTTCAGGTGAATGAGCATAGACAGGCTTGGGTCACGTGCCAATCTTGAAGCCAAGAGGATTCAATTCCATTAGGATCACAGGCCATAAGGAGGAATGGTGACCCTCAAACCAAAGTGAGGCTATATTTTTAGAGACCAGGACAAAGATACTGGACAGGCAAATCAACAAATGTCCTCTGTGCTGTTCTGTACATAACTCTCTTCTGTTCCTGTCAACACTAAAGACTGTGTTTGTGTTACATCAGGAAAGCTACTCAACCTCTAGGTTTCAGTTTCTTCATTTCTAAAATGAAAATGATTAAATAGTTAAAAAAAGAGTGTCTTTGAGAACTAACGTTAGTTGATAATATATTCACCTCCTAGACACTTAGTGAACAATGTTACCAGTGAAACAGCCAGGAGTACTGGGTTTACTCAGGTTTGTGTCTAGTTGCTAGTTAGTTATGTATGAACCATAATCAAAGTGTTCTTCTGCCTGGATTCTGTACTCAGGACCACCTTCCCAGCCTGTGTGTATTCTCTAGGGGTTTAGGTTCCCTTCCTGCCTTTAAAATGGCAGCAGACTATGATTCAGCTCCAAACTACTTTATCCATTCTGAAGTTCTGGCTCAGAGTTGCTACTACATTTTCAAATTTTTCTCTAAAAGAAGTCAGGAATCAAAATTAATTTGTGAAAACCAATTTTAAAATTTTATAAATGATTGAATCAAATAAACACTTGTGTACACTGACGGTTGGCCCATCTTTTTTTTTTTTTTTTTTTCTGATGCTGCGTGTAAGGTGTCACTGTTTTCTTGGTTGACACACCTGTCTGTTCCACTGTTGTAAGCGTCACAAAGGTAAGAGGCAACCTTGTCTACTTTGAATCTATGTCATCTAGCACATTGCCTAGTAGATAGTGGGCATGTTATGAGTGTTGTTGAATTAATCAACAGAAGAATAAAACCAGGATTTAAAAAAAATAAAACTAAAACCTGTATTCATTTTTAGTGTGTGTGTGTGTGTGTGTGTGTGTGTGTGTGTGAGAGAGAGAGAGAGAGAGAGAGAGAGAGAGAGAAAACACAGACAGACAGACAGACAGACATGTATGTGCTTGTGTGTAGTGGCCAGAGGACAGCTTGGGAAAGTTGCAAAGTTGGTTCTTTCCTTCTACCATGTGAGTCCTGTGGATTAAACTGTGCTCACTAGGATAGGAATCTATCACCAATACATAATAAACCATCTCTCTAGTCCCCCTAAAATGTATTTTATAAACAACAAAAAAATGAAGAATTGATACTTTAAGATGGCCACTAGAAAAAAACAGACAATAATAGGTGTTGCGCAGCACATGGAGACACTGGATCACTTGTGACTTGTTGCTGAAAACTGGAAATGGTGGCACCATTGTGAAAAACAGCATGACTGACTGTCAAGAAAATTAGAAATAAAATTAATATGTAATATAACAATTGGACTTCTGAATATGTATACTCAAAAACTTGAAAGCAGAAATTTCAGACATTTTTACACCAATGTTCTAGAAGTATTATTATTCATAATATTCAAGAGATAGAAGCAATTCAAATGTCCATTAGTGAGTAAATAGAAAAGAAAAATGTGGAATAGAATATTACTCAGTGTTTTACAATAGACAATAGAATATTACTCAGTGTTGAGGGGAAAGAATCTCACAGTATTGTTGTTTATGTTTGTTTTGTAAAAAATTTTTATTTATCTTATGTATGAGTACATTGTTGCTATTTTCAGACACACCAGAAGAGGGCATCAGATCTCATTATAGATGGTTCTGAGCCACCATGTAGTTACTGGGAATTGAACTCAGGACCTCTGGAAGAACAGCCGGTGCTCTTAACTGCTGAGTCTTCTCTCCAGCCCCAGTGTTGTTGTTTTGTAACTGGCTTATCTCATTGTGCTAAGTGGTATAAGTAAATTATATAATGTGAGATGACCCAGATACAAAACACAGATGCTGTGATACCTGTGTGGGTTTCTAGTGCTCTCAGATTCCTATAGGAAGAAAGTAGGATTATGATGTTGAGAGATTAGGGCAAGAGACATGTGCAGCTGGTGTTTTGTGGACACAAACCTTCTGTTTTGAAAGATGAAAAGATTCTGCAGAAGGATGACTGTAACGGCTGTGTGTCAGGAGTGCACTGAGTATATACAACACGTGCTTAGAACTGCTTTAGACAATAAACTTTGTTATTTATATTTTCAAGAATTTTAAACAATGAAAATGAAAATGGCATTCCAGAGCTGAAAGATACACATTTCCATCCCTAGCCCAGAGGCTATTTCCAATTGATAACCACTTGTAAACTTAGTTTCCTCTAAGAGAGTCTTAATGGGGAAACAAAGTGTTCTTAAGGTAGGCTGCATGCCAGCAGTAGATAGAGATTATGAAATGAACTCAACATCTTTGGAGGTTCCTTGTCTCACAGTGTTATGTCAGGGCTCTTCCTTTTCTTTTAAAACATTCTTTAATCTTATTATTGTTTATTTATTGCTATATATTTTTTCTTCTCTCATTTTACCCTGCATGTCCTTTGTGTATATATTATGACTTCTAGTACAGTGGTTTTATGGGATTCCTGAGTATGTGAATGAGTGGGTCTCTGCTTCTTGTCTCTTCATGGGCTCTTTTTCTTCTGTTGTTTGTTTGCCTAATTCCAATGTGTTAGTTCTTATTTTATCTTATTGTTTTTACATTGTTTTATTATTATCCCTCAGAAGCCCATTTATTCTCTAATAAGAGACAGAAGTTGGTGGATCCAGATGTGAGGAGAGGCAAGCGGGGAGCTGGGAGAGGTAGAGGGATGGAAGCTGGAATCGGGATATATCTATCATGTGATCAAAGGCAACACTACGTTTATGACAAGAACTAACTCAGTATTGTGTTAAAGGACTCTTAGTGTCGATGTGAGCTTGCTCTGACTCCTGTTTCTGTAGTTTACACTTGATAGACACATGTGCACAAAACCTAGTTTAGTGTCCTTCCCTTTGTTGTATACGAAGCATCCTTTGTCCATGAAAACTCAGCTAATGTTGCCTTTGGTCCCTCTCTTTCCTCCCTCTATTATAGCTCTATGCATGGTGTGCCTGTGTTAGAGTACTTCCCTCTGAACCTTGTGATCATCTGTGCCCATATGCCTGGAAATGCCCTCAGGACAAGCATGATCATTAGATTCCCCATTTCTGGTCCATAGTGGGTAACCATCATTGTCTGAGAAACCAATGCATCCCATCTCCTCTGCATTATGAAGTATATTGTTAATGTCAAGCCTTCAGATAATCAGTTCAATTCTGTATCCATTTTATTGATTAGCCAATGTTCCAAACAGAATGCTTGGGATATGTCATAACAAATATGGAAACAAAGTATGAAACAAAAACTGAAGAAGGGACCGTCTGGAGACTGGTCCACCTGGGTATCCATCCCATGTGCAGTCACCAAAGGTAGTCGCTGATGTGGACAGGAAGTGCATGCTGACAGGAGCCTGATATAGCTGTCTCCTTAGAGCTCTGCCAGAGCCTGACAAATACAGAGGCAGATGCTCACAGCTAACTGTTGCATTGATCATGGGGTTCCCAATGGAGGAGTTAGAGAGAAGACTGAAGGAGCTGGAGGGGTTTGTGGCCCTATGGCGAGAGCTCTCAGAGTTTAAACTACCAGTCTGGGAGCACATAGGGAGGGACCCATGGCTCCAGCTGTATATGTAGGGGAGAATGACCTTGTCCAGCCATAGGTGGGAGAGGAGGGGAGTGAAGGCTGGATGCCCCAGTGTGGGAGAATTCAAGGGTGGGAGGTGGGAGTGGGTGGGTGGATGCGGGCACACCCTCATAGAAGCAGGAGGAGGAGGGATGGAATAGGGGGTTTCTGGGTGGGGGGATGGGGAAAGAGGATAGCATCTGAAATGTAAATAAATAAAATATCCAATAAAAGAAAGAAAGAAAGACAATGTTTACTATATGGATAGAATTCACTTCCTAGAAGCGGATGAGAAATAAGCAACAGACACAGTAAACTAATTATGCATTTATGGGGAAGACTGTGTAGGAGAAGGAGACCAGGACTTCAGAGGGCTGGGGAACTAGTGGTTCTAAATAAGACTCCTAGAGAGTCCTAACTGTCCACAGTGAATGTCAGGTGGATGGAATCGCTAGTGCAAATGCTTCAGACTGAGGTGTGCCTGGGAAAGCCAGCAAGACGGAAGTGAGCGAGGGGATGGTAGCAGGGGGCAAAGCTGGGTAGGGACTGAGGCAGGGCTCATAGAGCTTGCTGTTAGTGTATGCACACTAGCTTTTATTTTGAATAAATCGGTTTATGGCAGGGATCTAATGAGATGAAGGATAGACCGAAGCTGCATGAGTTCACTCATGTTTATTTAGGATTTCGTACTGAGTAGTCCATAATATTACATGTATATGTCTTCTCTGTCAAGTTTCTTTGGAAAAAACAGCATATGCACCCGATAGTATTGGTAAAATAACTCCTTTCCTTAGAAGTGTGACTTTTTGTTTACATCCACTGTTTTCTCAGCCCCTGATTTTTGCCTGCTTTCTTGTTTATCAAAAGCTTCCTCCAACAGTCAATCAACTTCTTAAGACAGAGCACCTGCCATAATATTTCTTCTTTGTCAAATATCTTTGGGGGAAAATACCCACCATATGTAGTGTAGTCAGCAGTATTGTTAAAATAATTCATTTCCCCTATAACTGAGGGTCTTTGTCTACATCAACTTTGTTTTCATTCCCCATTTTTGACCTGTTTATGTTTTTTATTTAAATCAAAAAGCTTTCTTGTATAGTCAGTTGATTAAGATAGAGTGTCTGGCCATGATGTGATCTATTAATGTAAATGTACATTTTTTTTACCCCATTGAGAGGTCCTAGAGGTGGTGAGTGTCCTGGGTACAGTATCCACCAAGGTGAACAAGAATTCGTTGCCACCACTAAGTCCATAGTCAATAAATCACTGACTACAACGCAACAGGACAGGCACTCTGAGGTAGAAGCCGGTGGCTGATCCATGGAGGGCAACTGATAAGGCAAGTTAAGTGTGGGATATTAGAAACCTCTTTTCTCTTCCCTTTCATCTGTTTATCTACTCTTTACTCTATTGCCATGGTGACCAGTTTTACCAGTACAACCCAGCAGCTCTGAGCATCTCTCACTTTCCCCATTAGGGTTTCTCTAATGTATATGTAGCCAGAAAAAGCAAGAGCATTACTATTCCAAGAGCAACCAGGGACCAATGAGGAGGTAGAAGCAGAAGAATGAATTGTCACCCAATAGATAACATTCCGAAGGCCAAATGGAGCCTGCAGGGGAGGGCCCCGGGTGCCCACAGATGGAACTGATATAATAGCTTGCTCTAACACTGACTTCTCTCCCTCTTTCATTCCTGTCAGCCTGCTCTCCCGACGTCTGAGATCATTTTTTAAACACATGGCTGTCTTGAAGTTCTGCCTTGGCTTTACTTTCCTGGAGAAGGCCAAGCTAACGCCATGGTTAGACCTGGGGTTTGGATGGTGCACATGGAATTTCCAGCCGGGAGATACTGACAGGGTATTCCAGGCAAAGGGGGAAGAGTGAGCAACAATGAGGTATGAGGAGTACAAGATGTATTTAGGGGTTGCCAGGAATCAGGAGGAGGCTGTGGGATATGCAGGGTTTCTGAAGGGGAAAACTGTTGGAAGGTTTCTCAATGGAGAACTACCTGGCAGATATACCGAGTTCAGAATATTGGAAAATGATATCTGAAGTTCCGTTTGTTGGGTGTTTAGTCTTCATCTTTGAGAACCAATGGTCTAAGAACTGTACAAGAAATTTGAGTCGTGTACTTGAGGAGAAATTCAATATTTAGGCAAAAAAATCAAATTTTTGGAAAATGAAATTGTTCTCTGTATGTATATATTATCTCCATGTGAGGAAAATTATTTGCACCTATCTCCTGTGCCTGAAAATTTTCAAGTAAAGTGAAAATGAATCAAATAGTATCTATTATTTGCAAGAAAAGCTTTAAAATAGCAGTACATTTTCAGTGTTCATTATCATGAACAAAAAGTGTGTGAGTTCCTTAGGTACCCGCTCCTTACTTTACTACAGCATTTATCAACTAAGACTTAAATCCAAAAATACTTCAGGGAAGGGAGGTGCAGAACTTTGGGGTTTAAAAGGTTATTTCAAGCCTGTTTCTTTTAGCAAGGTTATATCTTATTAACAGCTACTATACGTCATCAGACATAGACTTTATTGTAGCAGTAAGTTACTCTTCCTTCCTGTGTGCCACAGAAACTGAAAAGAATAAATTCTGCCACTACATTTTGACACAGTGTCAATTGTGAGCTGGGTAGGACTTCAGAGACCTGAGAGACAAAGTAGCTTAAATTAAAGCCTTTAATTTCATTCTCTCATCTGCTTGAACTATTGGAGGCAGGGTTACATCATGCAACTGTAACTCTAATACTTTGTACAACTTTTAGTATCAAGCAAGTCATATGGTGTAGTGGTTTGAATGTGACTGGCCTCTAAAGAGGCCTAAAGGCTCATATATTTGCATTTTTGTCCCCAGTTGATAAACTATTTGAGAAGATTAGAGCAATTAGAAGATGTGGCCTTGTCACTGGTGTTGGGCTGTGAGGTTTCAAAAGCCTGTGTGAGACCCAGTGTCTCTTTTTCTGTCTGCTGCTTGAGGGTCAGGATGTAGAGTTCTCAGTTACTTTTCCAGCACTATGCCTGCCAATATGCCACCATGCTCCCTGCCATGACGGTAGACTAGCCCTCTGAAACTGTAAACTAACCCCCAATTAAATGCCTTCTTTTATAAGTTGCCTTGGTCATTGTGTCTCATAACAATAGAACAGTAACTAGGGCAGAAATAGTCCAGTTGAGTCCAGTTGAGTTAAATGGAACATGTCTCCATTTTGTACATGTTTTGACATAGTTCCTTATCCTGTCTCAGACACATTTTTTCAGGGTGAAAATGTCATCTTCTAGCTCTAGAGTTATGAAATGGACTAACAATATTTAGCATCAACAAAAACCTCACATCATCACCAGTCTGAGGTCTTAGAGGGCAGAAGGTTTTCTTCAACATGTTCATGTGTGGTTGTCTCCACGTCACGGTTTGTTTTCAATCACGTTTATAAGAAACCGCAAGACATCTCTTTATAAGTCACTGTTTAGGTAGGTGGACCGGTACAAATAATTTTAAAAACACAGATATTGTGTTGATTATTTGTTTGTGGATCTGTGCCTTAAAGAGTTAGCTAACTTTTCCAGCCCTTTGAAAGACTTTGAAAAGGGGAAAACGTTAGACATCCAGGAATTGTTCATATATGTCTCCGTGGTTTCCACTTAGTATGCGGAAGCATTGTTCAAAGTTTTCCATGCCTTTGTTTGATCTAATTTCATGCTCACTGAAGCCCATTTCCATCTCAGTTACTGACACCTTGAACTTATGATTTTCTTTGTTAAGTGGGCCAGATGATATTTGATAAGATTTTTGACTTCTAAGCTCCGTGGCTCAGAAACTGCATTAGGAAGATTCCGCGTCATTCTTCTTATTGATCCCACTAAGCCCTGAAAATACACTATGACCACTATAATTTTTCAGCCTTCGTCTGGATCCAGAATAAAAGAAGCCAGAGACTTGGATGGCTCTGATGCCTGGGGTGCAGTATTTAGACTTTATTAGCCCAGAACAGTCCCCCGGTGCCCCCTCCTCCCTTAGTTCTCTTCATCTTCCTATCTGGGCCTGGGGCCAAGACTGCCAGGACCCTGGGAAGGTGGGACAGAGCCATCTAAGATGCCTCCTAGGGGACACTGTAGACACCCCCCCCACACCCTTACTTCGCCACAGGGATTGAATTTTTTTTTCTGGGAGGGAAAGCGGTCTCTCTTTGTAGTTAGGGTAGACTTTGAACTCACAATCCTCTGTCTCAGTTTCCTGCCAGCTGGGATTATAAAGCATTCCACTAACCTAGCTTCACTTTCTCTTTTGAATTTTCCATTTCTGGCTTGTTCAAATCTCAGCATTTAGGTCCTCAGTATGGGAAAGGCGATGTTTACTGGAGTGAAGAGTGGATAGTGGTAGAATGGAAGGGAGTATCTGGATTTCTGGCTTTGAATTTGGTGCTAGGGTGTCTTAGGAAGCATAATAGTGTTCCTTTCATAGGGGTGGTATGTTCTAAGTCCCCAGTAGGTGTCTAGAACCATGGAATAGTGTGTGTGTGTGTGTATGTGTGAGTTGTGTGTGTGTGTTTAAAATAAAGTTTTACTTTCCTTTCAAACAAGCTTCTCTTTATAGCCTTATGGCTTCTCTCTGACATAGGGAACTTCCTGAATAGCTACATTTGTACTTTGAGATTACTAAGTAAGATGAATTTTATCACCACAGTTGATGTGTGATGAGCTCTGGCAAGTAGTCTTATAGACGATGCAGAAATGCTGTGTTACTGAGTGGCCCATGGGCAGGCAGCATACCCAGCTTGGAAGCTAGATGAAGGAGTGATTTGTGGTTGGGCAGAATGGAACAGGATTCTATCATCCTCAGTCACATGCAACTTAAGACATGAATTGTCAATTTTTCAATTTTGTATATCAGAAATTCAGTTGACTGCTGGTAACCAAAACCACACATAAGGGGACTAGTGTTTTTGTGCTTACTTGGTCTCGGTTTCATCACCCAGAATGACAGAGGGCTTTTGGAGGGATGAAATGCTACAGAAGAAATCAAAGGTGATACAAGTGGAAAAAGCTCGGCCAAGGATTTGGTGCCCAGCACAGGTACCCTTTATATCTGAGCTCCTCTGGCTTGGCCCCCATCCTCCCCATAAAGTGAGTTGAACAGAAAGGCTCTGAAGCTGGAGAGTAAACAAAAACAAACCCCCAAACTGGGTCTTATAACCCCCCTGAGGTATGCAAGCAGGAAGGTTTAAGCCATCGTCAGAATTATTTAAAAGAAGCACACACACTCATTTCTGTTCCTGACAAACAGCTGGCAATGCCAGAAGCCTGCCAGTCTGACAGGGACTTACAGCAGTTTTGGAGATCAAGTGGCCAGTGGCTCAAAGTCCTGCTCTGGTTCCTCTTGCTTCTCTAGCCTCTGAGATCTGTACTGTGTTTCCTGTGCCCCATCTGTGTCCCCAGAAAGGAAGGAAAGACAAAGAAAATCCTAGAGCCTGTCAGGATCACTGCTTACTGTTCTTTTTCTTCTCTCTTTTCCCTTTAGGGCTCTCTCCTCCATTTCCCTCCACCTTTCCTCGCTCTTGGTAAAAATCTAAAGGAAAGTGTCAACTCCAAGGACGGAGCTTCTTGACTACATTACCTATGGACTACGTGTGTGACCTGAATCAAGTCACTTAACTCTTCCAAACCTTTGGCATTTTGAATTGTTAAGTAATTATGTGTGAGACTCACATGTGTATGCAAGAGAGAGAAAGGGATATGTGTGTGTCCTCTTCTGCCTTTTAAGGTATTTATTTTATTTTATACATATATATGGCTGGTGTAGTACATATATCAGTGCACCCATGTATGGCTGATGTAGCATGTATGTCAGTGCATCACATGTATGGCTAGTGCAGCACGTATATGAGTGTACCATGTATGTGGCTGGTGCAGCAATTTTATGAGATTTCTCCTCTTATTTCCTAGTCACCCTCTTTGAAACCTCTGACTGAATGTAGTATGTACAGGACCTTTAGAATTTAAGACAGGTTTTCTTAAAACACGTCTGGAAAGTTTTCTACAAGAGTAGATTGTACTTTGAACACATTTCTTCTCCATGTCCCAGGGTTCCCTTTTCGCCCCTCCCTTTGGTCTCCCTAGAAGAGCCAGTTTCCCTTGTACCTTCATGCTACCTACCATGTTAAATCTCACACAAATGTGAAAAAATATAGAGTTAAAATATATTTAAATGCTTATTACTCAAGTATTTGCTAACAATCAATGTTTGTATTTATCATTCTTATATTTAATTATTTTTATATTGATGAATATTTTCAAATATTACAGTTTCTCTGAGACTATAAGTTACAAGAGGTTTTAAGTCCTCTCTTCAGACCTTCAGTCTAGGATGAGTCTTGTGCTGACTACGGTTCCTCCCTTTCTTCTCTCCTGCTCAGGGTGCCAGGCATTCATGCATAACCCTTCTTTTGGTCATTTCTCTTGCCCAAAGACTCTCTTTCATATAGTTACTGGGCTTACTCCCTCCTCAAAGCTTGCTCAAAAGCCACCTTCTCATAGATATCTTCAATGACTGCCTTGGTTTAAACTGCATCCTCTGGTCTCTAGTCAGACAATCTTAGTCAGATAAGATTATCTAGTCAGATAATCTTATCTTTCTCTATTTCTGATTGCTATCAGATACATCTTCTAAAATAATCTATCCCTCAATTTTCAAGGGGAGACAAGTTCCAGGACCCCATTCTAATACCCAAAAAATCTATGGCTACTAAAATGCTGCATACAAACGGTATAGTATTTACATATAACCTACATCTACCTTCCTGTGCACATTAAATCATAACTAAATTACTCACATACTTAACATACATACTATGTAAATAATTGTTATGCAGCATTATTTAGGGGTGAATGATCAGAAAAATTTTACAGTTACTCAATATAAATACAACCCTTTTTCCACAAATTAATTTGTAGTTGATTGAATTTTGGCTGTATAGCCCCCAGGTATTAATAGTAGATGTATTTGTGTATTTATTATTTGCTTGTGTGACTGCTCATGCATAGTTTTCCTCCTGGCAGATGGCAGTTCTGGAAGGCAAGATATTTATCTTTTTCCTCACTGATACATTACCCAGCAGCTAGGATAGTGTTTGCTTTATAATAAGTACTAAATATTTGTTGACTAACAATATTGAGCTAGATGTGGTCTCTTGTGCTTGTAATCCCATCACTTGGGAGGCAGAGGCAGGATTACTTAAAGTTTGAGTTCAGCCTCGTTTACATAGCAGAGTTCTGCTCAGAAAACAGCATAGTCAACAACAAAAGAAGCAAGGAAACAAACTAAACAAAATAAAACTAAGTGAAGAGATGAAGCTAAACTGTCTCTGGTGATATCTGAGGGTTGGAGTCATTATGCTTGGGGTAAGATTAACTTTACACTTTCAAGTTCCATAAGTTTCCAATGTCTGAAACAAAGGAGCCCTAGCTTCCATGGGGAACTAATATCACAGGGAAGACACAAAGGACCTCTGAGGCAAGTGATGCTAAAGCTGACCCTTCTGGGAAGAAATGAAATTGGACAAAGGAAGATGGTGGGGAGAGGCAGGGCGGGGGCCATTCCAGGTTAAAACTGGGAGCCCTCAGGCAGGCAGGAATTGAAAGGTGGCCACTCAGGCCAAATGGAAGATGGGTGTGATTGGAAGCCAAGAGGTAGGCTTAGGGCCAGTCACAGTGGCAGCTGGAATTTCTAATGAAATTCTGCCAGCATGGGAAATCCTTAAGGTAAGCTAGAAAGTGACATGACTTTCTCCAAATCACTGTGGTATGGTTAGAGGAGTAGAGTTGTGTGTGTGTGTGTGTGTGTGGTGTGTGTAGTTATGTTGTGTTTGGTCTGAGGTATATGTGTGTTTGGTGTGCGTTGTGTATGTGTATGATTGTGTTTGGTGTGGAGTGGTGTGTATGTGTGTGTGTGTGTGTTTGTCTGCCTGTAACTATTGTGAACAGGGTCCAGAGAAGAAGTTATAGTGCTCAGATATGGATATCTGTAATGGAGAGAAACACATGAAATAGAGATGTACCTTAGAGGTATATAATCAACAAGATTTGGTGACTGATTGGCTATGGGTTTGAGGAAGAGGGAGACAACAAGAATAAATCCTAGATTTTGGCTCAAGTAATGTGGGGGATACAGGTACTGTTTGCCAGAGCCTGGGAGAGTGGAGCAGGAGATGACTGAAGAAGCCCACGGTTAGAGCAGTCTGGCCTGGAGCAGTGTGATTTTGGCTGAGCATTGGAGACTTTCCCCACCACAGTCAGATACCTATCCTTATGTTGGAAGGCAGTTAGTTTGTTGCAGCGCATTAAGATCCCTTTTCCATGAAGAACCAGTAAGGACATAGTACCATGTTCAGTCTGTTTCTCTCTATAAATAATTTGGTAATTCATAGTCCACTTAAGAGCTGTGCCTTACTGGGTAAGATCATGGTGTATAGAGCATACTTAATCCTAAAACAGTATTCAACGAATCGGCTATTGGAGAGCTTCCAGAAGGTACTACCATGGGAAGACTTGAACTGGATTTTAGTTTTGTTTTTATTGCTGTAATAAAAGAATATGATCAAGAGCAACTTAGGGAGGAAAGTGTCTATTGCATATCCCGTAGTACCTTGAGGGAAGCTAAGACAGGATCTCATGGCAGGAACTTGGGGGGGGAACTGAAGCAGAGGCCTCAGAGGAACCCTGCTTCCTGGCATGCTCGGCCTGCTTTCTTATACCAACGGGGAACATGTTTCCAGAGGTGGCACCACTTGTAGCAGACTGGACTCTCCCTTATCAATCATTAATCAAGAAAATTTCCTTAAAAGCCAAACTAATGCTGGCAATTTCTCACTTGGAGTTCGTTCTTCCTAAATGGCCTGGTTTGTGTCAAGCTGACAAAAAGAAATTAGTCAGTACAGACGACAGAGTCTTTGCTGTCCGTCTAAGCTTGGACCGCTGTGATTGAACAGGTCAGTCAGTAGGACAGTGTTACAGAAAGTGCAGAAACCATAACAGAAGGACAAGGGGCCTTGAATGAAACAAGTTCTGAAGTGGCCTCTGAGAATTCAGTCCTGTCTTTAATATGAGAAATCCCTTTCTCAGGGGCAGTCAAGTCTTTAGAGCCACCTTATAAGCTTACTGTCTCCCCACTAATATCAAAATATGAAGATTCAAATGGAGGCTAAGATTTTGTAGTGGCATAATATTTTAAGAATGTACGTTTTGGGGAAAGACAAAAAGAATATAAAGATTACCACTTTGGGCTCTTGAAAACGGTGGGTTGCAGAGTTAGCCTGGCAAACTTTCAGTGCTGGCTCTGCCTCATTCCAGCCATGTGCTCAGTAACTCATTTCTGAAGCTCCTTGGTCTCACTTTTCCCAAATGTAAAATGCGGGACTTCATCATTGCTCTCACAGGACTGCAGTGAGGAAACTAAACTCTAGAATCCTGGCATGGTGATTTACTAACCCATCAACATTCTTGAAATTGCCTGCTCATTGTCTGCTCCCATGCTCAACTTGGAAGGACCTAAAAGTATTTTATGTATAAGCAATAGACCAAGCATCTATTACAGGCCATGGGCTCCCAGAAATGAATGAATCAGTGAATGAATGATTTGTGTGTAAGTTTGGGGAAATTAAACACGCTATTTTCAATATAGGCAAGAGTTGCATATGAGCAAGAGCATAAGGAAAGTTGGAGCCTGTAGTTGACACTGCCCCTGTATGTGAGAGTTCTAAGGGTGCCCAGGGGCTCCCTGCGGTGCCTGTCCCAGTGTGCCCAGTAGTTGGTTGGTTCTGAACCAACTGAACCAAAGAGAGGAAGATGAAAATATCAGAGCCGAATTGAGAACGTACCACTGACCTGAGGCAAAATTGGCTTCCCTAGGCATAAATAATCCAGTCACAGGCAAGGTCATTGTGGCAATGTGCCTCTTCAGAGGACAACCACTTGTCTTCCAAAGGAGAAGTGGACACGTATTTTCAGGTAGCACAATGGGAAAGGAGGGTATCTATGTAGGAGCAGCAGTCCTTGTCCTGGACAGTTCAGAATTGTCAGAGGTACTGCTGTAACACTTGCCTCTAGGAAAAAAATGGTGTTAAAAGGCCAACATTTTTATTATAGTAGAGTGTTCTGGTTACATATACTGTTTAAAAATTATACATGTATTTTTATATATATCTGTACCTTGATATGTTGTATATTTTAACCACTATGTTTTAAGAAATTTGAATTAATTAAATCATCATAAAGGGAAGAAAATGAAATATTTTTCACCTAACAGGCTTTCTATTATCCCTTTATGGCCTTGGTAGCAAAAACTGATTAGAAGGAATACAATAACCAAAATAAAACAAATTGGAAAATTTTAATTTAAAAATACTAAGTAAACAAATAAACAAAATTTAATAAATTAGACTAAAATTTTGGTTAGCTAAATATAAAATATTTAGTTTAAATATATACCCTTTTCCCACTGCTGATTAGCTGGGCAGTTTCACTTCCGTGGAAGTTGTGGAGATGGCATTTGGCTCTGGCATCTTCTGAAGATGTCTAACTCACGCTTAGCACCCAGTGGAGGAGTCTGGGATGACTGCTCTGCGTGGATGGCATCCCTCCTCCCACTGGTATCTCTATTTTCACATATAAATTACTAAGAGTAATCAGTGCTTTACATAGCGGCTGCCTTTCCCTGCAGCTGATTTTCCTAGAGACCAGATGAAAGCAGTAGTATTTCTTACGACTTAGCTCTGCCATTCCCAAAACATGACTTTTGTTCCATTTGGTTAGTCAAGAAAGTAACTAGTTTAGGATGAAGGAGGAGAACTAGATTCCATCTTTCCATTAGAGGAAGTGAAAAAAGTAACATTTTTAATTTTCTTAACAGAATTTTCACCATGGAAACATAAGAGCAGAAAAGAGCAACTAATTGTCTTTTGAAGTATAATCTTACATGAACATTTTGAATATCTATGGTTTTCACAAGGACTCAAGAGAGGTATTATTATTCCCATCTTAGGGGAAGAATTTTGGCCCCCTCAAGTCTTGACTTGCTAGTCAATAGATTAAAAAATTCAAGCCCATTTATTTCTGATTCTAACGTCTTTTCTTTCTATGAACTACACAACTACTCACTATACATAAAATTACATAATTATTTCTTTCAGAATATAAAATTAGGATCTTTAAATGCCTATGAACTAGTAAACTTGGAAAATGGTCTTTACAACAACTTTATTAGTTCAATAAATGTTCTGAACCAGTATTCCGCAAGCTGCCCATGACCTGGTCCATTCTTTATTGATTTGATGAAATGCTCTAGCTAAAGCATTTACCAGAAAAGGGACTTAACTTTGGCTTCAGGTTCCACAGAGATGCAGTCCATGATGATAGAGAGGACATTGCAGAAGGCAGGAATGGGAGGCTGCACACACACTCAGGAAGCAGAGAGAGAACAGAAGGTAGAGCCATGCCGTAAAGCCTCAAGGACTGCCTCCAGGGGCTCACCTCTCAAAGGTCCTGTGGCACCAGCCCAGGACTATGGGGGACATTTCACATTCAAACCACAACACTCACTAGATGGGAGAAGCTGCTTTCAACCAAAGGCTCATCCAGGGAGCTTTCCCTCTGCAGACCGCAGCAGGCAAGGTACCTGCCGTGCAGTGGGAGGATGAGATTTCACAGGACTGTGCTACTGTGTTTTGGATTGAACCTCATCGCATGTCCATTAACTCCTAGAGTCTGTCTCTTCACAGCATTTTGTAGAGTGCTTGGCTAGCATGCACAGGCTCTAGGGTCCTGTGCCCAGCACTGAAAAATAAATAAGAATAACAAATAAAATATGTAAATTAACAAAACTTATATTTGTGTATCTTGACTTATAGAATCCACTTTAAACAAACAAACATTTTATACCTTCTTTAAGAACTCTGAAATGGAGATCGTATGACCCAAATGAGACGAAATATGACCATAAAAGATAAACCAGAGGAAGGTATTTAAAATAAAACATGTGCTTTGGTAATTACAGGCTGGAACATACTATATGGGATGATAGCGTTAATGGTTCTCAGACTGTGTTGACACTGTTCTGACAACGACAGACCACCTCCTGAGACCCCATGTGAGTACATTATCCAGGGTTAGAGCATCCCTCTGGTTTTTGGAAAGAAAATCAAGGCTCAGATTCTGGCTCAACTCTTTTACCACGGGGCTTGTGGCAGACTTCACAGGGTAAACCTGGTAAAGATGAGGACAAAGGTCTAGTACCCACAAAGTATTCGTGTATTGGAAGAGGCAGAAAAATAATAACTTAATCATTTTCAAACTTCATAAAATGTTATTGTTATGTAAAACTTGAGGCAATATGAGAATGCCTCTCTGACATTGCCCTAGCTTCCAAAATTCCCTATCATCTGATCTTACTCTCTTTCTAATTACCACAACATGATTAATACAAGTTTTCAGGTCTCCTACATCTCATTCTGACTTGTAGCCAGACTGCAAAAGAAGGCCAGAGAATGGGAGAAATGGCCCCCTCACTCCCAAGTTCATCTTTCCCAAAAGCCTGTGGATGGCTCCCTGCTCCCGTAGGAGTCCAGACGGGACAGGATGATATGGGAACTTAATTAGAGCATCTGTTCTCCTGTCTGCTGGTGAGGAGTTTGTGATCACAAACAACTCAGCGGGGGCCTTCAGCAGTCTCTGGAGAGGTACCGCCCCCATAGCATTTGTGGACCACACACTGGTGTGTGAGTCACCTCCCAGGATGAGTGACGGTTGACTCAGCTTCAGAGAGCTTCCTATTGAGCCAGCAGTTGCTCTGAAGTCTTGGAAAGAGAACAAAACAATTCTGGAAGGAAATGATCATCTCTTCATCAGCTGTGAGGCTGTTAAAGCTGGGAGAGGGCCTACTACTCACCAGCAACAGATTCAGGGTTCTAGGGGAGCTGAGGCTCAGATTAGCGTCTTCTGGAGGGACAACTTTCTCCGTTTCCTCAACGCTGCTATCCAGGGGGCTCTGAGAATTAATTATTCAGGAGTGGCATCTTTTACTCATAAATGTATACAAGATAATCCACATGTGCTATTTTATCTCACTTTCAAAACAAGCATGATACATGTTCCCAGAACCCTTCTGGATACCAATTACCACAGGCAGTACTGAACCCTGTGTATGCTATGTTTCTTCCTAAACATATGTTCCTCTGTATAATGTATGTGCTTATAAATTAGGTATACAGAGAGATTAGCGATACCACTGATAAGATAGATCAATTATGAGAATATATAAATACTCTTAAAACTTATGACTCTGTAGACTATTCCACTTAATATTTTGGGCCTGTGATCTAATGTCACCAAAGAAAATTAGATCCTTGGGTAAAGGTGACTGCTGTGAGAGATAGTCTATCCTGATTTCTACTTAACTGATTCAACTTTAAACATAACTGAACAGCGAAAACCCTGTTAAAAATCAGAGAGCCAGGCAGCAGAGAACTGGCTCCAGCCTACTTGCCTTCAGGTACCAAGAAGCAGTGAATACCTGGTGTCAGGCAGCTCCCTCGTTCTTCCATGAGAGCATTCCTGTCCATTCACTGAACATGTGCCTTTGCCTTGGTTCTAGGATATGTGCACAGAATGTGATGCAAAGGGTGAAATACCGTGCCCCAGTCCTTGACCTTCTGCCATTTTATGATGGGTATTTGATATATCCTCTCAGCTTTGAAAAGGGCCCAGAGAAATAAAGTATGAAATGTATCTTGCCTCATTCATGGTACAGCTAGTGTATGCTATTCATCTGTCTTTCCCAAACCACACATAGGCACGGGTACATAACGAGGACATACCCAGTAATAATTCCAAGTCTTATGGAAGTAGCTTAGGGTGACACAAATAAGATTGGAATGAAAATGTAGAACACTTAAAATGCCAGAGACCGTTGTATCTACCTGTTTCATGAATTTAGTATTATTCCACGAGCTGAATAGGTAAAGACATTCTGTGTATGGTATTGAGGAAGGACATATGTCCTGTGAGATGTAGGTGGTTTTCTTTCAAGGCATGATTACAGATCCTGTTTACTAATCATTTACTACATCCTAGGCTTACTTTAATTTTGTTATGTGCTAGTGCAGTCTGTGGAGGTGTTGCAGTGGGTCACACTGAGGAACCCTGAAGGGACACTAGGAAAGTTGCCTGAAAACTGAGTCTGCTGTTTATCGTATCATCATTGTCATTGTTACAATTCTTTATTAGTTCCTTGAGAATATTACCATATATTTTGCTCATACACCTTGTCTCTTCTAACTCCTACCAGATCCATCATTTGGGAATTTGGAGCAGAAAAGGCGTCTCCCTCAATGACTCTGACTGGCCTAGTACTAACTATGAAGACCAGGTTGGCCTTAAGGTCATAGCAGTCTTGGCCTCAGCATTCTGAATGCTAGGATTACAAACATGAGCCACCATGCCTCTCTTCCAAGACCTTTTTTTTTTTTTTAAAATAAGGTCTGGTATTAAGAATCTGAGTTGAGTGATAAAGCTTAAATAAGCGTGAGCTGTTTTATAACCACCTATAATGTTATTTCCCTTAAATATATTTTATTTCCCTTATACCTCCAGCTGTGTGGTGACAAATGTACAGATGTATCTTCTAGAAGACAGGCTTGAAGATGAAGGTGGCAGCTGCGATGTCTAAATTACAAAGGAAAGGAATTTGACGATGGGTAAAATACAGTATGGGCCCCATGGGTCTACCGGATAGAGCAACTTCCCACTCTCTATGGATGTCTGGGCCTAAACTGAGGTGGGGGTAACTTCAAATTACTATGCTCATTTTACATAGCCACATTCTTCTCTGACAATCTGATATTTAAGTCACGCTGTGGCAGATGAGTAGACATTCTCCATATCAGTTAAGAAGTAAAGGACGCGTAAGCTTAGGGATCAGCCCATGTGCACAAGGTCCTGAGCAAAGTGCTGCTGAGGGGAGGAGGGAAGGCTACTCATGGGATGAGAGTGTTTGGGTACACAGGAATACCTAACAGTATTTGTACACTCACTGGTTGATTCAATGGTTATTTACTGAGGGGCTCCTCAATGTCAGGCGACATGTTATCAAACTAATGTGTGGCTGTCATCCAGAAATTCCTTGTTAGAGGTTGAAATGTATATTTGAAATCTCTTGTGGAAGTTCTGATCCCTGGTACTTCCTAATGCGACTTGACTCTGAAATAAAGCTTTTAAATAGGTAATACAGGTAGCATGCAACTGGATTCAGAAATAAGGCCTTTAAAGAGGTAATACACGAAATAAGTCAGGTGGCCTTAGTCCAAACATATGGTGTCATTCTAGGCAGAGGCTATGTCATAGAAGGCAGGTATTATTCGTACACAAGAGGAGAGAAGTGTCAGAAGAAACCACTCTGCTAACCCCTTGATCTAGATCTTCCAGCGTCCAGGACAGTGGAAAAGTAAATTCCTGCTGTTTAATTGGCCAACTTGTGGTATTTTGTCATGGTAGCTCTAGAAAGTGAATGCATGCTGAGAATATAAATTTTATAAGATATAGTTTCCCGGGGCTTCAAATGCCCATGCCACAGGGAGACCTTAGACAAGCACAAACGATTCCAAGTTGCCTTTAGCTGGGTACAGGTGAATTTGCTCATAACCCTAAACTCTTTTTTTTTTTAAACAATATTTTTACATATCTTTTGACTTATTTACTTTAACCTTCATATCACCCACTGGCATCAGGACCTGGCTCTGATGCCTGAAGGAGGTCCCTTAGTGTGCTATCTGGTTGATACTTTCCTCTCTGGTCCACCAAGGGATAATCTGTTGACCTTCAAATATTCCTCCATATTTTAAATCTGCCTTTCCCCTTCCCTCAGTTTCTTCTGTCTCACAATATGGACTATTTGTTTTGTTTAATTCTTTATTTCCCCAAACCAATACCCTATATAGTCATATACATATACAGGTTGCTTCACTTTTCTGTTAGTGTGCTTACCTTTTGCACTCCAATCTCCCCCCATCATTAGTTAGGTTGGTTGTATAGTTCCAGAGCTCAACTTGATGCCTAACATAGTTCTCCAAATCTAGTAGAATATGGAAGTGGAAATTAGGATTGGACCTTAGACCCTGGGTTCTTTCTTTGATATAACCTACAAGAACAAAGTGCATTCACCCAGGAAAAATAACAGGAAAAGGAATGCCTTTACAGGTAGTGTGTAGACGGGTTGTATATGCATGTACACACATGCGTGAGTAACTGTGTTATCTTCAATAATGATTTCTAGCTCTGACACTAGACTACCTCCATTATATCATTCAGCCAGCAGTGTGATGGCCAATTTTCCAAACAATTAACCAAGTGCTTGCATTGCTCAGTCAAATAGAACAATTAGAGAGAAGGATGGTGAGACCAGACAAGAAGTCTTAGAGAGCAGAGAAGGGGGCCTTTCTAAGCAAAGAACAATGGAGCTTGCTTTTAAGATCGTCTTTTAAAAAAGATGAGTGGAGTTCATGAGTATTCCAGAGAGGGACTGGCTCAGGCCACGCCATGAGACATGGGATTGTGCAGTAAAGATCAAGTGGACATGTGTGTGTTGGGGGTAGGGGTTAGTTAGAAATTAGAAGCACAACCAACATCTTTGTGTACAACATTTGTTTACATTTGAAATATTTAGAGACTGTTTTATATTTGAGTATTGTTTATAATACCAGAATATTGGAAATATTCAAGATATGATAACAGATAAAGTATGATGCATTTACTCAGTATAATATGATAAAATAATAGTATATGACAAAATGATGATTGTGATAAAGGTCTTGACATAACTATGTCTTTTGAATAATCATAAAATAGCAGAGTTTGGTTTGATCATACGTATTTAAAAATAAAATAAAATTATAATGGAGGAAACAAATGAAGGAAATAAGTCAGTAATGGTCGTTTTGTGTGATGCCCGTTTACACTGTTATAGGTTACATTATTTTGTGTTTTTCAGTTATCTACAATGACAATGAAAGTCTTTCACAATGGATTTTTAAAAACTTCAGCAAGGCCTGGTAGTGCAAGACTGTAGTTCCAACTGCTGAGTGATTTGAATCAGCAGGATCAGGGTTCATTCTCCAGGAGACACTTCTGCCATTTTCCGACCACATGTCATGTCTGTGTCACTGTTGTGTGTCACGGTCTTTTCCACACTGGACACAGGCCCACACACAAGTAAACACTGTGAACATAAATGAACAAGTAAGGGAAGGACTGAATGCACGTTCCTTCAGTTTTCCCCCTTCTGGTCATGGGTCCCAGTTCTGTACTAGTAATTCCTTCCTGATGTGGTTTCTGAACTTTCATTTATCATCCCACACTTCCTATTAGAATCCTGAGCTCAGGAATCTACACAGTAGCCCTCACCCAATCCATGGGAGCCACAGCTTCCCCTGAATGACCCATTTCAGAGAGAGATGCTCTTCCCCAGGGAAGAACACACCATTTGGCTCTCCTGTATCAGACTGTCAGCCCTGAAACCATACATACAAGTAACAAACATGATATGGCCTGAACAGGTTACATTTAGGTATATATGTATACACATATATGCTTGTAATAACAATTAGTGAAAGAAAAGGAGGCCATGGAGCAGAGAGGGTGTACAGGAGGGCTTGAAGGGAGGAAAAGGAAGGGGAAGATGTAATCATGATCTCAAAAAAATCAAGAGGAAGAATGACCCATTTTTGTGATGTAACTCAAGATCTTCATGGTCACTGTCAAAGTCACAGGTTTTCAAGAAGTGTGTAGTTTGCAGTGTTAGAGCTTGGAGTACATGGGAGTGATCCCAGCGGCACCATCTCTCTCTAGACGGCTGGAGACCTTACACAACGTTGTGAAAAAGACACAGCACAGTCAGCCAGAAGTCCTTTAACGGCCAAGGACTCTGTCACCCAGAGTCCCTGTCCTGCATGTTCCTTATTTGTCAAGTGGAGATAATTACAGTCCATGCCTTGGCGAATTGTTGGGGACTCATCAAAAGCATGCATGGAAACAATCACCGAGGCCTTCAGCAAGTTAAGTCTCTGATTCTCAGAACACTGCCTGGAGACCTAGCTTTCTCTCCATGCCTGCCCATTCCAGATTGCTGTCAGTCAATCTAGCAAATGTTTTCGTTCTTTCGCTAATCCTCAACTTCTTTTTATAGATTAAGAGTAATTACTCCCAAATGGATACATGAAAAAGCCTAATTTTTGCCTAACATACATCAAACCATCCGTACATATGCATCTAGGTTTTATTTATTATTCTTCATTAAATCTATTTCAAGTGAAAACAGTCACTTTGCCTAAGTGATTAAATCATCTCAGCACCATGACATTGCTCTGCTGCCCTCTTCCACCAGAGGTCACTGTTTCTCTAGGAAGTGGTCAGTCCAGCTTTAAAAACCAGACAGATCTTTTAGGAAGGTGACATTTCTCCCGCAATCCCGGAAACAAGTGCATACTGAAGTACTAGGAGTTAGTGATAAGGATGGTGCCATTTTGATTTTACTTTCTGGATAAAAGTTCTCAGTTAATGCTGGAATGCTAACCTCTGCATCCTGCAAGGGCCTTTTAGACAATTTAGTACAGAGGTCTCACAGATGAGGCCACGTTCAATCTGGTTTCATATTCTTTTGTTGTTATTGATTTTGTCACATACATGTTTATTACTATTGTTATTACTGGATGAAGAGATTAACCACAAGATTACACATAAAAATATAGATTTAATAGCAATGCTTTAAAAATATCCGCAAACTCTTCACAATACTAAGTCCGCAATACCAGCCCTCGTAGCAATAGCTTCTGGAACTCATTGAATTCACACCATTATTCAATAAGGCATATGCTGGTCTGCTCGCCAGTCCCCATTTAGCCCCCTGTATTTACCTGGACCTCAGAACTGGAGTATGTGACTCAAATGTTCTGGTACAAACCCTTCATGATGACACTGGAGTTAAGAAATAAGAAATTTATTCAAGGTCACACCATGGATGAGGTGCTGCACTCAGACCAGCTCCCAAGCTTCCCAGTATGACGGCTGTGGTTTAATTCTCAGTGCTGCAACTTCTCAGACATGGGCTAGTCCTGACTCCCAGCTATGCCTTAATCAGTACCTCCAGTCCCTTTCTTCCTCTTTTCCAGCAGACTTGGGTTCCAAGGAGGATGAGAGAGGCCAGGAGAACAGAATCGGTAAGATGTGAAGTTCTAGGGGGGTAGAAAGAGAGGGAGGATGTAGAGAAGGGGAAAAGCAATTTGCCACAAGACCCTATTCTTGGTTGCTACTGTTCTCTAAATCCTAGCTTGACTTCTCAGCCGCCCAATTTCTTTGGCTGATAGATCATGAAGAATATCAGGGTCTTGATTTGCCCATCTGTAAAATGAGAGCATGATTACTTTGTAGGAGTGGTATAAAAATGGCGTTCTGTGAGTATATCATTTGTAATTCATTCCATCATAACTGCCTGACCAGGTGTCAAGTGCTGGGTCACATGTGTGACTAGAACCTGGCTATCCTCAACAAGTAGCAATTACTTGGGAGGAAACAGAAGGGGCAGGCTCTCGTTTCCCTGTCAGTGCTGTGCTTTTAGCATCAACTCTGCACATGCCAACTGTTGTCTTTCTAAACCAGCTGCATTAAAATATCCTGCTGGAGAATTAAAAAGCAAAACAAAACAAAACAAACCTTTTGATGCTCAGGGTTTCCCAATCCCTGAGAACTAGAATTTAGGAAGTTAATGTAGTCAGTCCTGTTGAAAATGACTTTAAAGTGCCACACAGGATAGAACCACTGTCCTTACCCCTGTCTGACCTGGTCCCCACTCTCCACTTGTGAACCATATCCTGTGCTGGCCACACTTCCTGTGATGGCCATACTTTCTATGCTGGCCACACTTCCTGTGATGGCTATTCTCTTACCCTTGACTCTAGCATATTAATTAAATCCTTCTAAGCCTTGGTTTGTTCATCAGAAAACTATGGGTCTACAGGAAACAGCTGTCACTATACAGCATTCATTATTTTTTCCCCTTTTCCCCCTAGATTCCCTTTTCCCTTTCCTTCCTTTATTCAATTGCTTGATCTTTCCCCATTGATTAGTTTAGGGATGAGACTCTGGCCCAACTCTTCTAAATAAAATGTTAAGAGGAGCCTTTAAAGAAGACATTTTGTTCCTAAGAATCCCTAAGAACTTCATCATGAGAACCGTTGTTAGCCCACTGTCACCTCAGCTGAGGATGAGGGTGTCACAGGGCCCAACACTGGAAGGTGAGCATTAGCTCACTGTTGTGTTTAGGTTAAAGTCACAAGACTGATGGGTAGAAGAGAACAAGGATCTACCGAGTGCCTGTCATGTATCACTCTGTTGCTCTGCTAACTAAGGTCGAAGTCCAGCTTGTGTCTGTGCAAAATGTCAGACTCCCTTTGTTACCAGGGCTTCTCCTTCTCTGGCCTTGTTTGGGGGAGTTAACCCACCCCAGACCCCCCCACCTTCATCACCCACACACACTTCTACCTCCAGAATGTACAGTTTCAGCTTCCTTTCTCTGGATAAGAAGCAGCAGAGCAAGCACCTGGGATTCCTGAAGGCCTCCCCATGCTAATGAGGTACCTTAGCCTTTAGCCAATGACCTTGGTCCGCCCTGGATATTCCTACCCCTTAACCCCAAACTATATAACTCTTGAATCACTCCAAGTAAAGTTGATCTGTCTTCCTGAAGCTGGTCCTAGTGTGTCATTATTACTGTTCATACTCACAGGGCTTGTCTGAAACCCTGTTTGTCAACTTTGCTCCCCTGTGGCCAACAACCCCAGAGGGAAGGCAGACCCACACCAGTCCTTATATTACATCCGTAGACTCTATACTTGTGTGAGTGAAAACTGCTCTGGAATTCTGAAGCAACTACCTATAGAATTGGACACTTTTGATTTTAACCTTAGCTTCAGTCTTTAAGCAAATACTCTTGGGCCACTCTCATTCAAACCACCATAGCATCCTAGTCTGGAACTCCCTTGACATAGGCCTATCCAACTTTCTAGAGTAGAGTAGTTCTGACTGCTAGGAAGTTCTGTTTGTAGATGACACCTATTTCCCCTGAACCTCTACTTGCTGATCTTAACCACAGTTACCAGAAATAAAGCACATTTATTTTTCTTCTGAACATGGACACAAACCATTTGGGAGCATAGCCATGGAAGTCGGTTCACCAGTCTCCTTCTCTTCAAGCTCAGCCATCAGTTTCTCAGTCAGTCTGGTTTCTAGTCATACCATGATCCTGACTCCTTTTTTTGATCTAGACAAAGCAAAGGGATTCAATATCAGAGGACAGTTATGGAGCTAGAGACTACTTTAACATATTTCTACATAGATATATGCTTGTATATAAATTATACTTTGAAAATTACAAATAAACATATTATTCTCTGCATGGTAGTTTGAATGACAATGGTTCCATAGACTCATGTATTTGAGTATACACCCCCTCCCTCCCCCCGTTGGTAGAATTGTTTGGGAAAGATTAGGAGGTGCATGTTGTTAGAAAAAGTGTGTCACAGGTAGCAGGCTTTGAAACAGACTAGTGCCTTTCTTGATGATCTTTCTCTCTGCCTCTTACTTATGAATCAAGATGTGAGTTCTCAGCTGTTTCTGCTGTCAAGCCTTTGCTCTGCCATTGGGGATTCTAACCCTCTGAAACTGTAAGCCCATTTAAACACTTTCTTTTCTTAGTTGCTTTGGTCATGGTGTCTTATAACAGCAATAGAAAACTACCTAAGATAGAAGTTGGTTCCAGGAAGTAGCCTATTGCTGCTACAGGCCTGACCTCGAGTTCTTTGGAGGAATGTACAAGACTTTGGGACTTTGGACTAGGAGAGCATTTGAATGCTAAAAGTTGAACTTAATGGGCTGTCCCAAGTAGGATCTTGGAAGATAGTAATACTGAGAGCTATGTGGATGGTGGAGGTTTCAGAGGGGAACAATATTAGTAAGTATGCTAGATGCCATTCCTATGACATTTTGGCAAAGAATGTTGCTGCTTTCTTTCCTTGTCTTAAGAAGTTTTCTGAAACTAAATTGAAAAGTAATGAACTTTCTTTGCTGGAGATTTGGAAGCATCTAAGTATTGATTCTATCATGTAGTCATTTGTACTTTCTCTTATGCAGGCCTACAAGGAAAAAAAACAAGTGAGATAGAAGAAAATACGAAATGAAGAGTCTAAAGCAAAAAAGAGCACCAGGAAATTTAATTCTGCAGCCAAGGCTTGTGCTGTAAAAAGGAAATGAAGAGAGGTCTGATCTAAAATGGAATGAATGGGTGCCTTCAAGGTAAAACCGCACCCAAAACTAAGGTGTCCAACTTGTGAAAGGAAAAGGCCTAAGGAATTTTCTGATCCTAAAACTGTACTAGAAATCAAGACTGCTGCAGATACGATTCTAGAGTGCTGGGATTAACCCCAACTGGTTGTCAAATTTGGCTGTGTTATCCATGTGGTTCTAGCTTTAGAATCACAGAGGTTTGCATGAATAAATGGGTTTTAGAACCTTCCTCCACAGTTCAGGGAAGGTCCTTAGGGCAGGCATGGGTCAGGAAAGTCCCTGTGTGAAGGTCCTGAGAGCCTGTTTTGTAAAACTGTGAAAGTGAAGCCTGGATTGTGTTGGGGACCTATGATGTTGGGTATGCCAACTCCATGAGACATTTGCCAAGGAGAGCTGCACACACGGAGTGGTACTAGCCCAATAAAGAGAAATGTTTCAGTCAGAAAAGCTGAAATGGAAGACCCATTAATCCCCCTGACATCATACATGAAGCTACAGGATTTAAAGATGGCCCTGTGGGTTTTCATTTTGCTTCAGTCTCCACCAAGCCCATTTCCTCCATTTTGTAATATGCATTTTGAGTCATTGTATATTGGGAATAAATAATTTTCTTTATAATTTTCCAGAGAGTTACAGTTAAAGAGATTGCCTTGAATCTCAGAAGAGACTTGACTTTGGACTTTAAAATGATATGAGACTAAAAAAAGACTATGGAGGCTCAAAGTTTATTTTTCATTGTGTTATGGCCATGAGCCACTGGAGATAGGGAGTGGTTTGAATAAGAATCATTCCATGGGCTCATCTGTTTGATCTCTATTTGATGGAACCATTTGGGAAGTGTTAGGTGGTATGGATTGCTGGGGACAGGCTTTGAGGTTTAAACCCCCTTCTCTTTCTCCTTTCTTTCTTCTCTCTCTTCTCTTTTTTTCTTGTGTGTATGTGTGTGTGTTTCTCTCCCTCCTTCCCTCTTCTTTCTACTTGTGCATAATGTTAGCTATTAGCTATTCTTGCTGTCATCCTGAACTCTAAAACTCTGAAACCATAAGCGCAATTAAATACTTCTATAAATTTTCATTGTCATCGTGTTTTGTCACAGAAATATAGAAATAAGATACTCTGATATGGTGACAATGTTTGCTCATGATGGTAACCTTAATACTAAAAGAAATGTAATGGATGCTAACACATCTGGATAGACAAATAGCAAAGTGACCTCATAAGAAACTTGACCTTCACTGGGCTGACCAGACTCTTTCTTGAAGGGCAGGTGGTGCTCACTGTGTGCCTGAAGAAGTGCATCCACCATTTCTCTGGCAACCTTTTGTATTCATTTGTATTATTTTATGTGTGTATTTTGTTTGCATATATGTTTATGTTCCATGTATGTATATAATGTACCATGTATGTGCCTGATGCCTGATTCTAGGCATTGGATTCCCTAGAACTAGAATTGCAAATGACTGTGAGCCACCTTGAGGATGCTGGGACAGAACCCAGGACCTCTGCAAGAGAAACCAATACTCTTAACCATTGAGCCATCTCTCTAGTCCCTGACTGCTGTTTCTTCCTTTGCTAAGTCCTGTTCCCTGATTTTCTTTGAAATGTGTGAAACTCCATGCTTCCCCAGCAGGCTCTGTCCTATACTAGCTAGTTGTAATTTCTATTACCAGGGCTAAAGAGTCCTGGTTTATTAGGTGTAAGATAAAGGAGTAAATAACATTATGAAATATTGATAAGGTAGTCTTAAAATAGTGAAAACAATCTACTGTTATATATTTATTATTATAATAATTATAATAAATGATATAGTTATTTTATATAGCATATATGTGTTCATTGTTTTTAATATTACTTTTTATCATAAAAGAGCATAGACTCATAGAAATCTTAGGGAAATCATATATATATGTATGTATACCAAAAACACACAAACAACACACACACACACACACACACAGTTGCATGGCTGCCAAAAGTGAGATTCTATGTCCAGGGTAGAATTTAAATAATTCTACCTCAGGCCCAAACTCTTGGCTACTCTTTAGTCTGTTTTTATTTCACTGGGAATGTGAACCAGTGCTTATTTCCAGAACCAAATTAATTAATGAGAAAAATCATCAGACTTTTCCACTTATCACTTCTAAACACCCACCTTTGATGAGTCAGTTGCCATTTGAACAGTATCGATGATTTTCAAATTAATTAAAACAAAGCAACCATACCACCCAGTTCTTAGTCAAATGTCTCCAAAGGATTTGACTTAATCAGTCGTTGAACTCAAATGGGCAAAGGACATTAGTCACCATTCTCCAGTGAGAATGGACAGGACACAGAGTGTTTGTCATCTACAGAGAAGCCCTGGGCTGTGTATCCAGTGTGGGACCTTCCGTGAGTCATATTATTACATTTAGGATTATCTGTTAGATGCTGAGGGCTTAGGGAGAGTGCAAGCTCCCTTCCACTGTAGGATCTGTTCCTCTCCCCTGACAATATGTAGAACAAGAGGAGACAGATTTGTTTGAAGTAAATGCAGAGACAATATTGTAGTGCTTGTTAGTCACGAAGCTCTACTGTTCATTCTGTCACAGGAGACAATCAACTTTCTTAGCATTTGCACCTTTTCTCTACATCTGAAAACACCTGTCGGTATCTGCATTGCAAAGCACTTTGACACACTTCTCTATGGAGGAGGAACTCTTGTTTTCAACTCATGGGAGAGGGCGTGAGGGCCACACCTAGCCTAAGCCCTCTTTCCTACCTCCCCATGCCTCTCCTTTCTCCCCTAGTGAACCATCCTGGCCTTGCCACCACTGTTTTTCCCATGTCTTGTGACTCTACTTTAGCCCACCTCTGTCTCCCACTCCTGAACTCTTGAGATTCAAATCAAAATAATTCTCCTGGGATTGTTTTGCAGGGAAATGGAACTCAGTGTGCCTTAGGCCAGCCTGACTTGTCTCCTCCCTGACCTTATTCTCTCTTCTAGTCCTGGCAAGTAGGGTTATGCTCTATTATTCTTGTCAGAACCCTGGGAACCAGCCTGAAGGCTGTCTATTTCTCAGATCTCTTTCATCTCATGAACCAGTTAATCCTCAACCACCCCTTCTCTCCATCTCCATGACTGTGGCCTGTGTCCAGGTTCCCACTTTTATTTATTCCTTTAGTTTTCTCTCTATATTCATTGGACTCCAATCCATCCTTTATGACAAAGAGATCATCTATTAATATGATTATACTAGTCACTTGATTTAAAACTCATTCACTGGGGGTGAGGGAAGCCTGAGTTTGAATCCCTAGCCCTCATTTTAAAAGCTGTGCACCAGACATAGTTGAGGAGTTATCAGCAGTTAAGAGTATTTGCTGTTCTTCCAGAGGACCAGGGTTTGATTCCCAGCCCCTACGTGGTGGCATAAATCATCTCTAACTCCAGATACAGGCAACGGGATGTTTTCTTCTGTTCCCTGAGGCTACAAGACACTCATGTGGTACATATATATACATGCAGGTAAAATATGCGTACAATTAAATTAAATTTAAAAAGATCCCCAAACTAATTACCTGGAATCACAGTTCTAAAAGGTGGAGGCAAGAGGATTCCTGGGGCTAACTAGACATCAGACCAGCCAATCAGTGAGCACCAGGTTCAGTGACAGATTCTGTCTCAAAAATTAGGATGGAGGGCTGCTGAGATGGCCCAGTAAGTAAAGGTACTTGCCACCAAGCCTGCTGATTTAAGTTCAATCTCTGGAACCCACATGGTGGAAGGAGAGAATTGACTCTCAAAAGTTGTTCTCTGTCTTCCACACATGTTGTGGCAGACATCTGCACGAGCATGTGCACACACACACATTTGCACACATGTACACACATAGACAGTCACACAATGAATGAATGAATGAATAATATGTGAATAAATAAGTGCAATTTTAAATAAAAAAATGAGGTGGTGAGCTACAGAGGAAGACACCTAGCTTTATTTACCTCTGGCCTACACATACATGTGCATATGAACCTGTGCATGTACGTACTTGAGGACACCCATATATATACAAATGAATTATAGAATCATTCAATGGCTCTCCAAGGGCTTGGTTGCAATACTCAAACTTTTATTCATGACATATGAATCTCTTAGGATCTATTTTGACTCCTCCTCTTGTTTGTTCTCTCTATTTTTCTTTTTAGATGTATTCTAATTCTCTTAATTATCTAACAGATTATGATTCATGGCTAGATTCAGGGAAGAAGCCAACTTATACATGAAGGGAAGAAAAACATTTGTAGGTAAGTAAGAGAAGGTAGTGATATGGTGGTTTGAATAACAATGATACCCTTCCCCCATAGGCTTATAGATCTGAACACTTGGTCATTAGGGAGTGGTGCTACTTTACCAGGGTTAGGAAGTATGACCTTGTTGGAGTGGGTGAGGCCTTGTTGGAGGAAGTGTCTACTGGGTGTGGGCTTTGAGGTTTCAAATGCTCAAGCCAGACCCAGTCTCTCTCTCTCTCTCCTCTCTCTCTCTCTCTCTCTCTCTCTCTCTCTCTCTTCTCTCTCTCTTCTCTCTCCCTTTCCTCCCTCCTCCTTCTTCTTCCCTCCCTCCCTCCCTCCCCCTCCATCTCTCTGCATACTACCTGCAGATACGGTTGTAGAACTCTCAGCTACTCTCTAGCGCCTTGTCTGCCTGCATACCATCATGCTTCCTGCCATGATAACAATGCTCTAAACCTCTGAACTATAAGCCAGCCCCCAGTTAAATGCTTTCCTTTATAGGAAAGAGCTACTGTGGTCATAGTGTTTCTTCAAGGCAGTGAAACAGTGATTAAGACAGTGGCTTTTCTCACTCCTTCCTTGTCCAGTCACCCTGGGCAGGCTGGGACTCATCACTACTCCTTTCAGGGTGATCTGCTACACAACTGCTTCCCTCCCGAGTCCAGCTCTCTTTGCCAAGCCACTCCCCTATTCTTTTGAACCTAGAAAGGGTAACAGCCCTGGATGCTGTTAGCTCCGGGTTCTCCCATATTCCTGGTGAAGTCTCTTCACCAACAAGGAGGAGACCTTTTAGTCTCCCCCATACTCACACACTTTTGTAAAGAAACAGTCTTTGCATTATTCAATTTAGGTATATCATCTGCTTCCTATTACTGCCCATGTCCACTAAGGTTCTGTAAGTAAAATCACATTTCTCACTGTTAGCATTAGAAAACTACATCATCTTCATTTTCGGACGATCTTTTTCTGGCTTTGGATTGTAACTCTAGCTAAAGGCCGGAGGCAAAAGGGTTTTTATCCTATTTACCAAGACTTTGAAAACTCTACTACTTTTCCCACTGGGATGGGGATCTTTTTGAAAGACCCATAAAAAGTGATGCATGGGTCTATATCCCCATTAAACTATTCACACCTTGAGGCAAGAGCTGATGCTTTAAAACGTATCCCCAAAGCCCACCCTTGGGTCTAGAGTGCAGGTGACACACAGCAAGTGTTTTGTTTGTAGGGAAAAAAAATCACTACTTTTAAAAAATTTTGTGAGATTAAATGAATAAATGAATGGGAAAGCATTGCTAAGCTGATAGCCATAAAGACTGCTGTAGATAACAAGGAAGCCTCCTTTACCCTCACCAGAAGGGTGGATGCTGAAGAAGGGAGAAGCTGATGCACGGTTGGTAATCTGAGAGGAACTGAAAATATCTTTCACATCCAAGGCACCTTCAGACCACATCCTCGGAGGAGGGAAGCACTGGGAGAGGAGGAAGAGCTCAGTTCTCACTCCCCTGTGTCTCCACGCAACCTCACCCCACCCCCCACTCACGCTGCTGCCTGGAGAGGTCCCTCAGATCTGTCAACTCCGTAGGAAACCAATTTTCTGTTAACCACGAGGGAGGTTTATTTACTCGTTGAAATAATTGAAAAGCAGTCCTTTTTATTACTGTCACAGCTGGTCCTTCCATCACGGAAGAAATACAATTATGTGTCTTCCTATGGCTGAATGCAGACAGCTATAACCTCATTATTTATTTGGGTAGCAAATGAATCTTTATAATGAGCATGCGGGGGGACATGCATCTAAACCTCATTTGTGAAGAAAACAAAGTTTCTGGAATGGCATTCCCTTTGACACCACGGACACACATGCTGTTTTCTTGTTACATAGCATTGTAAGATCTTTTTAGAAGCAGTCCCAATGAAGCTGTCATTACAGCGCAGGGAGGTCTATGGGCACAGGCATCAGGCTGACTTGGGTTCACATAGAAGCTATTTCCAACTGCTATGGATAGCCTTAGTTTTTCTGAACTTTTGATTATTTGTTTATTGACTGATTGGTTGATTGACTTTCAGTGAAGTCTCATGAAGTTTCCCTGGTTGACTCCAAGTCCCTAGGTCCAAGAAACACTCCCACTTTTGGTTCCTGCGTAGCTGGGACGACTTGCACATGTTTCCATCCTTGGCAACCTTGACTTTAGCTTTAATTGGTAAATAATTGTACCTATTTATAGGGTGCAATGTGATATTTCAAATACATGTGTTCACTGTGTAATTATCAAGCTAAGGTCACTAGCCTTCCTGTCGTTTCCAGCACTTACTATTTCTTTGCTGAGAGCATGTGAAATCCCCCTGCCTCTTTTCTATATGTTTTGTTCTAATTTTTTCTTTTCATTGAAAGTAGATTTTTTTCTCACATAATATATCCTGATTACAATTTTCCCTCCCTCTACTCCTCCCAGTCTCTCCCCACCTCCCTCCCAGCCAGACCCAACTCTTTCTGTCTCTCATTAGAAAACAAAGAGGCCTCTAAGGATAATGATATGATATATGATTGATATATGATATAACAAAAATAAACACCTTGGAATTGGACAAAAAAAAAAAAAAAAAGACAGAAAGAAAAGAGCCCAAGAGAAAACACACGGAGCAGAGACCCGTTTGCTGCACACTCAGGAATCCCATAAAAGCACTATATGGAAATTATAATATATATGAAAAGGACCTGGTGTAGACCAGTGTAGGCTCCATATCTTCTACATGTTCTAAAACACATATTTTAATTCACGGTGGTCAGGTGGTCACTCTACTATTTCTTTTATAGCACTGAAACTCACTACTCACTGGCTACCTCTCCTTAGCTGTCCCTACCTCTGTTCTCTCTAACTCTGCTAATCACTATCCTCTCTCTCTCTCCCTCTCCCTCTCCTCCCTCCTCCTCCCTCTCCCTCTCCTCCTCTCCTCCTCCTCCCTCTCCTCCCTCCTCCCTCTCCCCCTCTCCCCTTCCCCCCTCTCCCTCTCCCCTCTCCTCCTCCCCCTCTCCCTCCTCTCCCCCTCTCCCTCCTCCTCTCCCTCCTCTCCCTCCTCTCCCTCCTCTCCCTCCTCTCCCTCTCTCCCTCCTCTCCCTCTCCCTCCTCTCCCTCCTCTCCCTCCTCTCCCTCCCTCTCCTCCCTCCCTCCTCTCCCTCTCTCCCTCCCTCTCCCTCTCCCTCTCCCTCTCCCTCTCTCCCTCTCCCTCTCTCCTCCTCTCCCTCCTCTCCCTCCTCTCCCTCTCCCTCTCCCTCTCCCTCTCCCTCTCTCACCTCTCCCTCTCTCAGATTCCATGTGCTGTGTCCAATGGCATTTGGCATTTGCTTCTCTATGACTGATTTATTCCACTTGATATGATGCTTGTTTCCCAGTTTCAGCTCTGCTGTTAAAAATGACAGAAGTCCACACTTTCTGGAGCTAAATAGGATTTCACTGTGAGTTCACTGCCTATTCTTCATCCACTTATCCTGTGGTGGGTACCCAGTGAGTAACCGTTGTGTAAAGTGAAACTAGTAATAGAACAGCTTCCCAGAGTGGCAGCAGGATTAGAGATTAGATCTCTACCTGTTTATATGTCCTTATTGGGGCATAACCTAAGCACTCTTGGTTCATCTTCCATTCCTTAAAGCTGGCACCTCTACTGATGCCAAACTGAGCTATGAGCAGTCTCCCAGACTGGATCTGTTCTTTGCTTCCTTGCTTTGTATATAACAGCCCTTCTGCTTGAGTTGTTTGCCTGCCTTACTTGCCTTGCTACTCAGGCAAACTTTTTCTTTTTTTCTTGAAAATGGTGAGTTCTCTGCAGAGCCTGTCGCCCAACCCTCCCCTGGATGGTCTCTGGCACTCTTCTCTCTTTCCATCAGTCTTTGAAGACACTGACAACATGAAGTGGGTTCATGTCACAGCACTTGTCTGATTACGTATATTTTCAGGCAAGCACAAGGCTATATGCTTTCACTTCTCTATACCTTGTGCTGGCCCAGTGCCTGGCAGAACTGGTGATCAGTAACTGATTTACTTAATGGGATGGAACCATAGGTGAAGTACCTATTGCCCTTAGTGAATAATTAAGAATTAGTTAAGCTGAACCATTCTTAACTTGAATTCTTCTTGCAAGTTCCCATTAGGAAGGCATCTGAGAGGTAGGGAGTTAGTTGCGAGAGCCTGTTTTAAGTTGAGGCCAGTGAAACATGAAGTCTATTAAGGGCACACTTGGGCTTCTTTTACTTGCCTCAGACATCCTACCTTGGTTTTAGTACAGAGAAGTTAACACAAAAGACTGATTTACCTTTATCCAGACTCATGTCTTGATATGCTGAGAGTTTAGATTTAACCTTAGTCATTTTGTTTCCTGTAAGAGGTGGCTCATCTCTTGGAGTCTCACTTCTGAGATCAAGGGTTGGCTCTGTATTGAAGCTGTTGGATCTTGAGCCAAAAAATCCAGGCTTGAAATGTTTTTGTGTCTTGAACAGCAAACCCAGGGTAGTGTTAGTCCCTGTCTCTTAGGGCTAAGAAGATTAAATGATATAAATTTCTTAGAATACAGTCTGGTTCCTAGTTAGCAGTGTAGAAATGTCAGTACTATATTATTAAGAAAACTAGTTACACAACCAGAGAAATTTCAAATGACCTTTGGATTTGTGGACACATCCATAAAATGGAGGCTAGAATGCTTATTTTACAGGACTAGGTTGAGAATTCAAAACCAGGGAAGTATAGTACTGGGGACAGCCACAAACATTCAGTGTGTCTATGTAGGCCCACTGAGTATGTCCATATTTGAAAAGTTGGCTCTCCCCTTCTTTCTTTGTTTATTCTCCCTCCTCTTGTCATGACAGATTAGAGGTATCTCTCCTATGAGCACTGGACCCATGTCTCCTTGCCTTGCTAGAAACCTGAGGCTATTGATTCAGCTCTCACTATTTGATCTTTTTCCTTTACACAGAACTCTGACCGAAAGCATTTATATGGACTCTGGTCTCTTCTACCTTAAAACAAACAACATCATGTCTCTTTTTTGAAAAAGAGAAAAACCTTGAATTACATCTCTTCTTTGGCTTTGCACTCTCTCTCTCCTCTCTCTCTCTCTCTCTCTCTCTCTCTCTCTCTTCTTCCTCCCTCCCTCTCTTTCACAAGCAAGCCTCCCACAGATGTGTCTTTGAAACCTGTTTCTACTTCCTCCTCACCTCCCACTCAATCCTCCTGATGTGATGGTAAAGCCTTTTAAAAGTATGTTGAAACTTGGAGTTGGAAGAAGGAATAAAGGGCAAGATTGGTTTCCATCCTGAAAGTGTGTAGCTGGGAAGTTGGTTCTCTTACTGGTGAGACTCTGGTGACTCAGACATGGAACCTCCATGGTTCCTTTAAGTGGATATCATTTAATATGTGATGGAAGTATGTGCTACAGTATGCGAAGTCCTAGTCCTTTGGGCTCAGACACTGGGCATGCCGTCCTCTCCCAGATCATGAGCCTTTCACCTGCAAGCATCAGCCTTCTTACGGAGCCTAGTTTATCTGGGGTCAGTCCCTCTGTGACCTTCCAATCAATATCTTTCCTTGGAATACAGAGGGGAATACAGCAAGGTCCAAAAAGTGCCTGGAATGAAAGAAGTTAAAATGGTTTAAAAAACACACAGACGTGAATTTTTCCCCATGACCACTTTGTCTCTTATATTTCTTCTTTCTCATGTTTCAGATCTCTGTAATGATGAGAAGCCAGGGTCAGAAGAAGCTCTAGACTTCACTCATACGCTGCTCACCTGGAAAAATTACCTGGGAACATCTGAAATGCCACACCCGACCACCTCAGAAAATTAAAGGAGGTGTTTGTGCAAAGCTCAGCCACATTCAAGAACTTGTTTGGTTTTCTTAATACTTACATAAACAAGAGCCATTTCTCAGTCTACTGATAGATAAAGACTGAGGTTCATGGGATAGGGGTGGGGGTCAGCATCAGTAGCATCAGTAACATGTGCAGAGCCTCTCTTGTGTCAGAATGAGCACCATAAAGACACTATCTCATTTAATCTTCATGGCCATAGAAGCAGGTGTTATTGTCTGCCTTTTTCTCTCTTTGTTTGTTTGTTTGTTTTTCTTTCTTTCTTTTAGAATAGCATAGAATTTTGTAGTAGATAAGGTAGAATCTTTCTCTTAATGAGTACCTGGGTGACCTTCTGAAGATGTCTGTGCATTTCTATAATATGAAGGTTGGACTGAACAAGCTGAAAGGTCCATTGCAATTGACCCTGGTCTCACTCAGTAACTGCCAAACATCTAATAATCCAGTCTTGCTGCCAGCGTTCTGTATTAGAGAAGAGAAGAAGTCATTTCAGTTTTAGGAGTAGACATAGAGAGGAGAAAGAACTGGGTGATCTGTGATTCCCAGTCTCCTTTCTACTCACTGTGTTTGTCTTAGTGGGGCTTTGAGACTTTTTAGGCTTTGAAAATTGCAATGTTGCAATCAAATTGGAAGCCCGGTGAGTCTTGCTTGCAGCACTTGCTGCTTGTATCACCTAGGGAAGTTCACCAGCACTCTGAGCCACGCTTTTCTCATCGTAAAATGGTGACTGCCTAGAGGGCCATGCGGAAGATGAGGACGATGCTGCTTTTGGACAGCAGCTGATTAATCAATTTTAGCAATTGGTCTCCTTTAAAAAAACAAAACAAAACAGTATTTTTTTATTCATTCCACAATGAAATGACTCATAGAAGCCTCTAGAAAATGGTTACAAGTCTCAGTTTGACATTTGTGGGGATGATCATCTAACCTTGTTTCCTGCAGACTTGTACTCCTGTTAAAGCTCCCAGCTTTTCTGGAGGATGTGTAGTCTCCTGTTACCTTGCATAAGAAAGCTGGGTGGACGTAGGAGGGATTGAGTGTTTTCAGCAACAAGTGAGCAGAGCTGAGCGGGTGGATCTGAGCAAGAGGCTGGCGGGTGACAGCAATGAGGGAGTGATACTGACTTGATAATATTAGAGCACACAGAAGAGCGCACAGCTGGCAGGTCATCCAACCAGAACAGCTTTTGAGCACCGGTTGCTAAGAGCCAGATGAGCTGGGGATTTACTCATCCTGCTAATGAAAGGGAAAAGAAAACTTGAGATTTTTGAAACTGATTGAATCAACTCCTCTGTTTGCTGTTAGTCACTTTGAAGCCATTTCATGTGTTAAACAAGTATGTTGAGTTCTTCCTGGTGTGTGTGCCTGGCTCTAGGCCCTGGGCAGATGGCAGTGAACCAAGCCCTTGCCTTTATGGAGCTGATATTGGATTCAACTGTTACATTTAGGAGTTGAAGGGACTCTCTGAGGACATGAGAGAAAAGTTAATTGTCAGCCAAAAGTGACTCAATGTGACTTATTGGCAAAGCTGATTGTAATCTGAGTCTTCCAAATACCAGATCAGGAGCTGTTCACAGACTTCTATCTTGGTTCTTGATGTACTGTCACAACAGGGTACCATTGGCTAGGCACTTTATAATATGCAAAAATCCATTAGTTCACCATCCTAAAGGCTAAGAAGTCCAAGATAGAGGGGGTTGCTATCTGGCATGGACTTCTCTTGCATTGTCATGGTAGAAAGCCAAAGAGAGGTTGGCAGAGAACAAGATGGGGTCAAACTTGTCTTTGTCTAATGAATTCAGCTTAAATAATGAACCCACTCCCAAGATAATGGTGTTAATCCATTCCTAAAGACAATGACCCTATAGCCCAAACTCTTCCTATTAGGGACCATCTCCCAACACTACCCCATTAGAGACCAAGTGTTTAACACAGGGATTTTGGAGGAAACTTTCAAACGTAGCAACTACATTTTATGAAAGAGCCATGCACAGCATATTATAACCATGACTAAACTATCATATGTCAATTAGATAAATACAATCCCCACCCTAGGGAGTTCTGAATACAAGTCCAACAATGAGATTTGTAGTGTCCCGGAGTTCTTGTTTCCTGATAGTTGAATGAGACTTGAAAGGGTGAGTGTGTGTGGTAGGATAAAGCTAGAAAGAAAAGCAGGGTAACTCATACCTGGTGGAGGTTATCGAGACACAGAGGTGTGGAGGTATGACTCATGAACATCTTATCCCCCTCTTGCCGTTCTGGGCCTCAGTTTTCACTCACAGAATAAGGGCTTGCAATTAGGACGATCTTGGAATTCTCAAGCTCTTGATTCTGTGACAAATTACTTCACAATGTCCTGCAGCTAAAAAGGCCCAAAGATTGTGACAAGACAGTTCCAGAAAGTTCTTGTGACTTCCCAATGAAACATAGAAATTGAAGCTTCCCTTCTTCAGTCCTCCCCTGGTCCTGAAACAAGTGCTTTTCTATTGTGATTATCTGTACCTTTGCAATTATCCCTGTGCCAGGAAGGCAAGGAGTGTGTGACATTCTGCCAGGTGACAATTTTGGAGTCTTTCTATCTTCCTCATCAAAATACAACTGCTCTGATGTGGGGAACTGGCATATTTATTCCTCTGCCTCAATGCCTCTCCTTGAAGCATCACTCAGTACAGATGTTTCAGGATGATGAAATTAGTGAGTGATAACTGAATACTGTACTTTTTAATATCCAATAACAGAAAAGTTACAGAAGTGCCTCCATGAACAAGCTCATCAATGACACTTTAACTGAGCATTTAGAGTCAAGGAAGTTGATGTAGCTTGCTGACGGTTATGTGGTCAGAGAGTAACAAATCTAAGACGACTTCCTCCTCTCCTTTCACAGGTGACTTTTGACAAAATTTAGTGGGGAAAAGATGTAATTTTAAGATTCTAAAGGATCTCTGAGCTTTGGAGTCTAATATATGAGTTCAAATACTCCTGGGCTTCCAACCATTGAGGTGATCTTAGACACTTACTTTTTGTGACACTTTAGTTTCTGCTTTGTAGGGTGGAAGAAATTTGGCCCTCTATATCTCCCTGCAAGGCTGTCCCTATAGGACAGGACAATTTGAAGGCCTAAGCTAAGGGGTCCTTCTCTTTTGTTAACTTTTTTGAAGTAGGTTCTTGCTCAGTTTAGGTAGTAAGTGGCCTTCTTCAGATACAATGTTCACCCCACCAGACTTTCTCTATATACTTCCCAGAATACTGAAGCTGATCACTCTTGTTCCTGACACAGACAAGTTTAAGATGTCCTATGGTTTTTTTTTTGTTTGTTTTTTTCCCTTTGTAATGCTACAGCCTAAGCTAAGGCCTAGTGGGTCTCAAACCCATAATTGCTAACTGCCACCACCACTGACCTTTCTCAGCACAGACACCAATTTCAGTCAATAGAGTATGGTGCAAAGATGGATGCACTGCTGGAGGAGGAATGTTCCTGCCCAGGCTCAGGGTAAGTCACAGCAGCCACAGATGCACTGGCTGGGAAGCTGGAACTCCAGTTATTCAGCAGTCCGGAGAAGAGTCTGTGTTTCGGAGCATGTAGAAGCACCTCTGCTTTCTGAGAAGGAAATTACGTGTCACAGACCTCACCACGTACACAGTGGCTGCAGCCAGACCTGAATATCCTTCTCATTACTCAGTGACTGTAGAACACTCTGCACAGGAAGATGACTCGCTCCTTCAATGAGATGCAGAAAGGCCTTCTGCGGAAACAATTTGAAGTGTTTGAATATTCTGTTTCTTAGCCCCCTCTTTCAAATCCCTTGGCTCGAGAGAGATCTTTATCAAAAGCTAAGCTGGTTGTAACATTCGTTGAGTACCTTAGTGGGTTTCATTTGTACTTATTACGAGGTATAGCACTCTGTCTACCACTCAACTTACTTTATGCCTCTGCCATGAAAAGACAGATTTGTCATAGCAGTGGGAGAAAACACAATGAGCACAGTGCTTTTACAATGTTCAAATATAATAAGAAGTGACGGCATACATTTGTCAAGGATCAGGGTGGAGACAAGGCATTGTTCATACCGATTATTTCAGAGTGAACAGATGGGTGAAGGTGGGGCCATACAGAATGGTGAGCCACCTCTTAGCCTCGTGCAAACCCCTCTAGGAGCAGGGCAGCCTAGAGACATTGCAACCAACAGGATGGCCTGACTACATTCTCATACTAAAATACAAATAGAGAGAACTCTGTTCAGTCTCTAGAATAAAGGGGGTGACACCTATTACCTTTAGAGAGGCTCTATTCATCTACAGCAGGTGTCCTACCGGCAACAAAAGGCTTTGGATCCTCATCTCCAAAGAAAAACGGAAAGAGGTATGGATCCAGACTATCAACCAAAGGGTCTTGGAGAATATCTAGCCCTAGGCTCAGGGGAGGGAGACTTAGGTAAAACTAGTAGTAATATATTGGTGGAAGGCACCATGGTATCTTAGGAAGTTCATGGGTTAGAACCTGATCAAATATACATTATAATCTCACTTGTGACACTGACTAGCTGAGTGACTTTGGACAGACCACTTTACTCTTTTGATATTATCTGCAAAATAATTGACACATGATTAAAATCATTATTAAGACAGTCTTAGATTTGAGATCATGAAATTAATGAACCCCAAGTTTCTGAATTTCTGTATGTACCATGATGAGAATATCGTGTTGATAGGATTTGCTGAAGCATAGCAGACTGTTATTAGGCCTAGAAAACAGGAAAACACTACATAAATGTTTTATTTATGTAGGATATCGGGCCTGGTTTCTTGGCAGAAAACTCATAAAGAAAATTGAACCCTTGGGGGATTCTAGTTTATGGAAGCAGTTCTGAGATCTATCTTAAGAGTCTTTGGTCAGTTGTCTGGTCTTTTTGAGGTGATGCCCTATGGCCAAGTCTGAAAAGATCTTTGAACTCTTCCGGGTGGTCTGAGGAGATGGATGAGTCAACTCTCTGATGAAATTTTGGGGCCAGGTTTCTCCCTAAGGCTAGAGAGGCAGGGATGAGCCTGACTGCCTCAGTCAGGTGATCTTTGCAGCAGCATCACTCGTTCTTCCTCAACAAGGAAATAAAGTCCACAGAGTTTCCCCACCTCGAAGTCAGTGCTGGCTTGATATTTCAAACTTGGCCAGAACTATTCTTTGCACACGTTAGAACAGAAAAATGGTGGTCACTTCTAAAGCACTGGTCAACAAGGACCTGTCCTATGCTTGATTCTGCAAAGGACGCTAATGGTGTACATACTAGTCCTACAATTTAGCAATAATCCTTAGCCTGTAACAAATGCTATCTGATGACCTTTCTGCCAGGGATGCTACTTTACATGTACAATCTCTCTTTTCTGTAGAAAAGGTTTACTAAAATGTTGTTTCATTTCTAGACAAGAAAGGAAGTTTTAGCAAGGCTGTGTAATACTGTCATCCAGAGAAAAATGCTGAGAGTTAGGTTGCTTAAAAGTACCATCTTCATTCTGGATAAGATTCCATTTCCCTTCCAGCTGTGGTTTACTATGAAGTCAGTTTCAGCCCAATAACACACAACAGATTATGAATTATACACAGTAAAATTCTGGTGTGAATTTTCTGTCGTGATCTCTATTATCAATGGATGAAACTCTTACAGGCTACTTGTGACTAATAGAACTGATCTGGTTGTGTTGTAACTTGCATTTATACATAAATGATTATTGAAAAATACTAATGGCCAGGGCAGATGGATGTAACAAGCACTACCACAAAGCACTTCTGAAGTTAGCGTGAATTCTTTTGTTCTTTTCTGCTTTGTCAGATTCCTTCCCATTTTTTTCTACGTCATAAGAACACTTTGGGCTGCTGAGATGATTATCAATAAAACTAATTTTCACCAAGCCTCACAACTGGGGTTCAATCCCTGGGATTCACATGGTAGAAGAAGAAAACCAATTCCTGCAGGTTTTTCTATGACCTCCACATGTGCACCATGTTGTATGTATGTCACATGTGTCTGCCTATATGTAGGTGAAATGTAATAAAAAAGAACATTTAAGAAAATTAGTCCTATTTATTTATTTAAAAAATTTAAAGGTTTATTTGTTTTCCTTTTATGTGTATATGTGAGTGCCTGTGTGAATGTATGTACATGTACACCATGTATGTAGGTGTCTGTAGAAAAGATTGTCATATCTACTGGAACTGGAGTTACAGAAACTTGTGAATCATGAGATGCACGTTTTTCAAAAAAAAAAAAAAAAAAAAAGCAAGCTCCAGTCCTTTGCAATAGCAGCAAGTACCCTCAACACTAAGTCATCTCTTTAGCTATAATATATAGAAATTATTGAGGAGCATGCAAAAGTTGCTATTATTTTTAGGAAAGTTCTCACATTAATAGTAAAAGTGAATTAAGTACTCATATATACAAATTTTATGAATCTTCTACTTCACTGTTTATTACCTTCTGCTGAATTGTCAGTTGATGTTTTCCAGTTCCAAACTGTTGCACTATTTAGAGTTTACATAATAATTTGAACATCTGTCATTTAACCAGGTTTTTCTGTCTTTTTGCATATTTATTTTTTAAAAGCATTATACATATAGTTTCCTTCTGCACTACATCCAGCCTCTCCACCCAGGCAGATCGCTATGTCCTTCTCTAGGGTCTAACCTTCGTCCCACATCCAATGCCTAGCCTAGGCTGGCCACTCTGACCTGTTCCACCATCTCACTGGGCAAAGACCACGAAGCAAAGCCACAGCGTTTCACAGTTAATGACAGATAATTGGAAATATTCTAACTTTCCCCCTCTAGCCTTTTTAAAAAATAATATAGACACAGAAAATATATTCAAAGTAACAAATAGAATCCATGAGATAAACGATATTAATACAAACACAATTTCTCACCCATTTGTACATTTATTTATCCATTTACCAAGTCTTAATGGATTACTTCTCATGAGATACACTATGCTAGATAGATATAGGAGGATGGAGGAACAAACCATGAATAAAGATAAATTAAGCAGTTATGGTACACTCAAACAAGGTAAGACATATAGCTAAGCAGATTTAATCAATGTCAAAGAGTCAGAGAAGGGAGGATGAAATGTCTAGCACATTCAGGGGACTGGGAGATTATTTATGGAGTCTGTGTATATTAGAGATGGCTTATTATTATTAATTATCATCATATCACTACCACCATCATCACCATCATGATCGTTTTGAGGCAGGGTCTGTTTATGTAGCCCTAGATGTTCTGGAACTCACTCAATAGACAGGCTGAGCTTGAACTTACAGAGTTCTTCCTGTCTCTGTCTCCCGATAGGAATGACTTCTTAAAGAAATCTGACCTGGAACACTTAGCTTTTTCCCCATATTTTCTGCCTCATAGAAGATGGAGTCTGAGTTGACTAGCTATGAGGGAACATTTCATCAATTGCAAATTGTCTGTGCTTTTTTTCTTCTTTTCCTTCCCCTTGTACCACAAGACTAACAGGTCATTTAGGGGATTCTCAAGTGGGAACTTTAACTAGATTTTAATTTGTCCAAGACAGACCACCCTGAATTCATCCAGTACAAGTTTCTCAAGTATAGATGATGTGTCAGATACTATGAATGGAGTCAGAAAACCAGTGATGAGCCCAGGTACCGTGTCTTGCAACTTACATTCTGAATGGAGGGAACAGTGCCAATTATCTCATAGATGCCTGTGGCATGGTCTCTCTGATAGTGCTAAAGACTTTATAAGAGTGATGATCACTTCTGGGGGATCATGGAAGACCCTACCAAATCATGATGCCTGGCATTTAATGTTCTCCTAAGTGGAACTAGGAGTCTTCAGAGGACCAGTGCTCTGGGTGGAATAGCACATGCTTAGGGCACTCCTCAGAAAAGTTGGAGAAAAGCAAGCAGAAAAATGGTGGTACAAGATGAAGTTTGGGAAGCAGCAAGGGCCCAGTAGTAGAGGAGACCTGGGCAAAGACTGTCATCTTTATTCTGGGAGTTACAAGAAGCCAACAAGGCTTAAAGAAGAAAGGGGTTGTGATCAAATATATACTGTGAAGAGATTCTCTAATTTTCTAGTTTCCTCTGGCTTAGTTTACACACTTTCTGTATAGGGAAATGGGAATGAGCATTGCAGGGCAAAATAGATGACAGAGGCATTTTAGAAAGCTGGTGTTGTAGTTCAGAGGAAGGTGAGATTCCTTTGCTGGCGGGCAGGTGATATAAGGTTCATCTGGGAGAGGAAAAGAAGCTAAGTCAATAGTATGAGGGGCTGATCCTGAAGTAGAAAGAAAAGGATCAGATATATCTTGTAGGTCCCTTTGGGTAAAGCTAGTTGGATAGATGACTTTATGAATGAATGACTTTATGGATAGATAGATAAATGAATGGTTAAATGGTTGGTTGGATGGATGGCTAGATGCATGGCTAGATGGATGGCTAGATGGATAGATGGATAGAGTACCATCCACTAACATAAATTACCAGTCACCCTCATTCAATAACTGACACAAAGGGTATTTGAGTCGTGAACTACATAGGAACATTTGGCTACAGGTAAAAGTAGAGCTGAAGAACTGGCCCGTGCTCTTCCTGCCAAGTCATGTATCCTAACCATGAGTCCATTTCTATCCATGTTGGTGGAATGAATACTTCTATTACTGTGCAAAAAGGAGTTCTCTCTGCAGCTAGACAGCAACCAGAATTGCAGGCACCAGACACCTTCCAGGCAGGGGTAGCGGGAGACTAATACTGTTAAGACCAGGATGAGAGTGCCTGGATGATAAAGTCAGGGTCTGCAGAAAGTGGTGAAAAACTGCCAGGGTGCCATGAACACCAACCTCAGTTTGTTTACCCTGCAGTGCTGCCTCTGGCCTTTCCTGGACGCCTGACCCCAGGAAGGATCATGGCAGTGGCTCACCCTTCCTGTTATTTGATTCTTTTGTTGCATGCCTTTGATAAAAGTAGATGTGGAAACCCAAACTTTCAGAGAGCAGAACTGCCCTTAGAAAAATTTAAATCTACACTGTCGTATCATGGGTAAGCACACAAAGACCCAAGGCAGTGGAAAGTTTGTTTCTGGGTCTCCATCCTGGGCTTAGATGCTTGGTTTCTTGGCCCCTTTGCTATCCTGATCTTTTCTCTAACAAGAAATTATCTGCACTTTCATAGACAGCAGAGCACACCCAAAAGGCTCAGGAATACACTTCTTCACCTGGATTGGGACATCATCTTACGTTTCTATGGTGCTGGATCTTGGGAAAGTACTTAATATCTTCAAATTTCACTGTCCCACCTCTATAAGCTGGAAACCAAAACATAGCATAAGTTCACAGTATCAAATAACCCTGACCTTGAGAAAGAACTACTTTTCCCCAGCTTTTCTTTGGGATTCCAGTTCCTAAGACGCAAATGGCAGATAAACCGTGGTCCCCAAGCAATTCTTCTACTTTCTTCAGACTCTGATTACAAAGAGCAAACAAATCTCTAACTCCTTAAGGCCATTGCTGTTTGGCTGTCATATTTTTGTGCAGAGTAAACTGATCCTAGTTGATTCAATTCTTAACCCAGTGGTAACAAGTGATATTGACTGAATATCTGCATCTTTCCACACCCCTTAGTCTTTCTTGCAGGTGAATTGGGCCTGTATATAATTAATATTATATGTATCTACATCTATCTATCTATCTATCTATCTATCTATCTATCTATCTATCTATCTATCTATCTAGTATAGGCATCAGATGTTTACATAAATATAAGCACAAGGAGAAATAGTATTGTGTTTGTATGTACATATAGATGATATTGATATAGATACACATGTGTATATTTATATCATAAGAAAGCCGTTTTACTTACTTGGTCCTGATTTCCATATAGATGGTTTATAGCAATATGGTTGGAAAAGATGCAGAATACTGAGTGTTGGAGCCTTTTCTATACATCAACCCCTTTTCTATCCATTACAACTGTTTCACCTATAGGGTGGATGACTACATTATCATTTAGCAAAAGGAAAAGACCTGCCAGAGCCTCAGACCTAGAATTCCAATACAGCTCTTCCAACTTTCCCCCAGCATACTATAACAGGAGTACTCCAACTCATCCCAACAAAGCAAGTCTCCTGTATCTCATTATAAGACATATGTACTGAGCCTAGTCCTCTTCCTAGGCTCTATGAATTCTTAGTTTTCAAGGCCTCTCTACCTGCTAAGTCTCATTCTTCATTTCTGAAATAGGAATTATCCTATAAATAGAGTCTGGCCTGACTCTCTGGCCACTGGCTGGTGGAACAAGGGCATTTCTGATGCATGCTCTTCACCAGACTCTTAAAAAAATGATACGTTTGTACTTGGTCCTCTAGGGATAACAATAGCTATACTTATGACCGAATGGAATTTGTTGGCTAGGCCTTCTAATTTTTAATTGAGGGTTAGTGGGTGGGAGGAACAGGGAGCATGAAGTCTGCCCTCTGGCACCATCTACCGGCATTGGTTCTAACCCACGAATCCGGTGGAGGAGAGTTGTGGTGTATTTCCTTAATGCATGGATGTCTACTGTTACTTCATTTGATTTGTACTTCTAATCTTTGGACTAGCCAAATGGTAAAGAAAGAACATATAGTAAATCTCATTATCTCACTTTAAAGAAACAAGAGTCTTTCGTCTCTGTATTATTTTTCCCATTCCAACTATGGCGACTTTCCTTCTTTAGTTCTCTCATCTAAAAACATGGATTTTGTTTTTGTATAGACATCAGGGAGCAGGGCAAACCACAGTACACCTGAGAAAACAGAAGGTCTTGCTGACTTGTGATGTAAGGAACACATTAAGTTTTTAGTCTGTTACTGTGATTTCACAGTGAGCATAAAATCTTTGTTAAGACTCAGGAGGACATTTTCCAAGGGGTGCTTCTGGTTTGTCCTGGTGCTTGAGGAAGAAGCTGCTTCTAAGAGTTCTTGGGCAAGAAATGACTGGTTATCCACATTTGGATAATCAAACATGCCAGGTCAAAAGCAGGACATAAATCCATATCTCAAGACCCTAGAACAAGTTGAAATAGCAAGCCCCACTCCCCACCCACAAATATGATCTGTTCTCCTTACAGAAGGCAGCCAAGCTGCTTGGAGGAGTGCTAACTGTAATGTTTGATATATTAGAGAGGGACTCTCAATTCTTTCTAGGTTTCTATTAGATCTGTTTTAAATTCAGTGGCAAACTGTGGTTTATTGTTGATGAAACGGAACTTCAAACAACAGGGCATAAAGCCCAGAGAAAGATAGAAAAGCAAAAAAATATGGCCACTTGGCTTTCCAATTCTCCATCTGTGCTAAGGAAAAGGACTTGGTATTCACTGTAAGCCCACTATGTCACAGGTGCTACTCAGGAGTAAGCAGTTGCTGAGCTATTGGAATCATATAGCATTTCTAGTGCTTAGTCTTACTGCAGTTTGAATATGAAATGTCTTCCACAGTCTCATCATCAACTAGTAGTGCTGTTATCGGACCTTTGGTGCAGGAGGCCTACGAGCAGAGGTAGATTCATGGGCGCCCTATTTTCCTTTCTGTTGCTGTAATAAGACACTCTGACAAACACTGCAGGGAAGAAAGGTTTATTTGGCTTATCCATCATTGAGTGGGGCAGAGTTAAGGTAGAAACTCAAGCAGCTAGTAGCATCACATCCACAGTCAAGACCAGAAAGAAAGAAATAAACACTTCCACGCTTGCTTTCTGTCATGCACCTTTCCTCTGTTTTCTCTACTTCAAGACTCTGTGCATAGGAAAATGGTGAGAAGATTCACAATGGGGTGAGTCTCCCTACACCAATTAACAGTCAAGAGAATCCCCACAGAAATACCCACAGGACAACCTGATCTAGATAAGTCTTCTATTACGATTCTCTTTCCCCAGGATTCTAGGTTTTGTCGAGTGGACATGTAAAAATATCACACTGTGGTTGGGGCTTTAGAAGCTGAGTTCTTTGTTTCTTGATCTGCTAAGATATGAATGTTGCAGCCATGATGGGAAGAGCTGACTCAGGTGCCATGCTGAACCATGAACCAAAAGAATTCTCTTAGCAGGGTCCAGAGCGAGTGGAGGCTGGAGCAAGAGGGAGAAGGGAAGAGGGAAAAAACCAACTCTCTTAAGTTATTGCCATCATGTATCTGTCACATCAACAAGAAAAAATGTGACCATGTCATCTGCAGAGATTGCTTGGTGAAGTGACCGAGAGCATCATATTCAAGTCAAAGCTTGTTCCTGTCCCTCAGAGTCCCAGGACTTTCCTATAAGCACACTGCTTCAGTTCCCTCATCTGGTACAGAATATTATAAGGCTTACATAGCCCTGTCACAAGAGCTACAGAAGAAACAATGGTTCCTCAAAGTCAGGGACTCACGCTTATACATTCATATGAAGTAGTGTGGCCTTCAGGAAGAGACTGTTCTTTGTTAACTGCCATATAACTTCTGACGTGGTTGAAGACGTGAAGGTTTGGGCACTAAATTTGGTCATGGAGTATTATGCTGTACTCTTGGAATCCCTGCCCTGTATGTGGAGATGTCCCCTGAGGGAACTCTTAAGTCCTAACTCCATGGGTCTCCTTGCTACTCCTAACACTTATCCTTGCAGAAGATAGCCCCACACCGTGATATCACTGACTAATTCTTTCAGGTATAGCTGAAAGGTCACTTCCTGGGGAAGCCTTTTGTAGTGAGTAGGGTGAGTAAATCCCCTCACTTGCCCCTCAAACCGTTGGTAGTGCTTTTACTAATCTGTGGTAGACCATTTACCCTAGCCTGCAGTCCTTTACAAAGTGCTAAACTCCATCGAGCCAGTGAGTCACATCTGTTTAATAGCTCTTTTCCCTTATTTGACAACAAACAAACTCAATGTCAACTGCTTGGTCTGAAAATAGTTGAAGTTTGACTGACAGGCACTATGCATCATATCTACCTTAGTCCTTGATGTTGCCTCTCCCTAAAACAACATCATTGCATTCTTTTTTATTTTTTGTTTTTTAAAATGAATTTTTATTGGATATTTTATTTACATTTCAGATATTATCCTCTTACCCCATTTCCCACCCCCCAGGAACCCCCTATCCTATCCCCCCTCCTCCTGCTTCTATGAAGATGTGCCCCTACCCACCCCCTCCCACCTCCTCACTTTCAAATTCTCCCATACTTGGCGTCCAGCCTTCATGGGACCAAGGATCTCCTCTCCCACCTATGCCCAACAAGGCCATCTTCCCCTACATATATAGCTGGAGCCATGGTCCCTTCCTATGTGCTCCCAGACTGGTGGTTTAGACCTTGGGAGCTCTGGTTGGTTGATATTGTTGCTCTCCCCATGGGGCTGCAAACCCTTTCAGCTCTTTCAGTCTTCTCTCTAACTCCTCCATTGGGAACCCCTTGATCAAGTTCAATGGTTAGCTATGAGCATCCACCTCTGAGTATGTCAGACTCTGGCAGACCTCTAAGGACACAGCTATATCAGACTCCTGTCAGCATGCACTTCCTGACATCCACATCTGCGTCTACCTTTGGTGACTGCACATGGGATGGATACCCAGGTGGAATGACCTCCAGATGGCCCCTCCTTCAGTTTCTGTCACACACTTTGTCTCCATATTTGCTCCCTTGAGTATTTTGTTACTCCTTCTAAGAAGGACCAAAGCACCCATACTTGGTCTTCCTTCTTGATGAGCTTTATGTGGTCTGTGAGTTGGACATAGCATTACCTGAGGACCAAGCTATATCACTCCTGGGCATATACCCAGAAGATGCTTCAACATATAACAAGGACATATGCACCACTATGTTCATAGCAGCCTTATTTATAATAGCCAGAAGCTGGAAAGAACCCAGATGTCCTTCAACAGAGGAATGGATACAGATAATGTGGTACATTTACACAATGGAATATTATTCAGCTATTAAAAACAACGAATTCGAGAAATTCTTAGGTAAATGGATGGAACTAGAAAATATCATCCTGAGTGAGGTAACCCAATAACAAAAGAACACACATGGTATTCACTCACTGATAACTGCATATTAGCCCAGAAGCTTGAAATACCCAAGATTCAACTCATCATCACATTTTAATGATCAACTTTTATTCATTCCTTTAAGATGTAAGCCCAAGTACCTTCTACGGCCAGGGAGAAGTTAATGAACTCTATTACACAGGTATTTGTTCTCAGTTCCCATTGCATTCAGTGCTATGATAGCAGTCAACATACTTAATGCCTTTAGTTTTTGATCTCTCTCTCTCTCTCTCCTTTTTTTGTAGAAGAGATATTCTTTTTTTTTTAAATTTTTTTATTTAGTTATTTAAATCACATCATAATTTGCTTATTTACACAGAGGTTATAAACACAAAAAGGCAGGATGTGGGGAAGGGAATGGCACCGGAGCATAGGTGTTCAGGGGGAGTACAGATACCTTTCAGAACATGGTATCAGCTGAGTGTAGGTTTAGGGGACAGATCACTATGGCTCTGCCTATGATTCACTTGTCTTTATCTAAGTTGGTACTGTCCACCGAGGCTGCTTATTTATAAGACCTATGACTACTAGGTCTGGTAAATTTCCACAGAAGCTGCCTGTTTACAATAGCTTATAGCCTTCTGTTTTCAGTGTTTTTCCACAGAGACCCAAGACTTTGTGTTAGCATGCATGTATGTCAGGCCTATTGCTGACTTTAGGCCTATGGCTGATTTTAGGCCTTTAGTGTATATGCAGGGCTGCTCTTGACATCTCCTCCCTTCTCTAAGTATAGAAGGGCCTTGGCGATTCTATTCTTGTGAAGGCGGGGATAGAGGCCTGACCTCCATTAATTGAAAGGGACCTTGTAATGGCTCCCGTCCTCCTGTCATTGTCCAGTGAGGCATGAGGGCCATACCCATCCCGATGTCTTTTTCCTGGAGAGGGGATACTTTTGACATCAACCCCTATGCAGTCAGGCTTGTCCCTCAGGGAACCCAGATAGATATTTTTAAGTTTTATTTATATTCCCTTGCAGTGCTTAGCCTCGCAGCCTAAGCAAGAATTCAGATCACCAGTCAGAGAGGGTTCTGGGTAGCCTCTCTTTGCTTGGTCTAGGGGCGGAAGTCCCCTCTTTTAGGTTGGGAGGAGATAGGTTTGAGGAACATCCTGGATAAAGTAACAACCTCATCATGAGTCTCGTGGTCCTCCATAGTTAACTTATGATAATGTATCTGAATAGGTTTTGCTACCAAACTATCTATCTGTTGTATCACAAAGTTAGTTAGCCTATTTAAGGCCCGTGACCAAAAGAATCAGCAAAAGTAACCCAATTAATGGTCCCAAGATGGGAGGAAGTGGGGTTGACAACCATGGAGAGGTTGAAACAGTCCTTGTACCAGCTAGAAGAGATATTCAATAAACATGGGATGAAGGAGTAGAATGAACACCATCTTTTGTAAGCATAGTGGGAAATCAATTGCATATACATGTCTACTTTTCTTCCTTCATTGCTGTGGCCAAATATTTAACACAAAGGAACATAAAGGGATAATAGTTTACTTAAGTTTATAGTCTGAGGGGATATAGCATATTATGGGGGTAAGTAGCCATGGTGGCAGTAGTATGAATTGCTTGGTCACACCGTGTCCACAGTTGGGCAACAAAGGAATGTTGTCATGTGACTTCGTCCGTTTTCTTCATCATCTTGAGACTTCAGCCCATGAGATGATGAAGTTAGCATTCAGAGTGGATCTTCCCTCTCCCTCATGTAAACCTCTGTGGAACTTCCTTCAAAAGACTTCAAAAGACAGAAGTGTGTCTTTTATGTGTTTTCAAATGTAGTTAAGTTGAAAATAAAGATTAGCTATCATAGTAGCCTAACATGGAAAGATTGTAAGGCCATTTGTGACACAGATTACTCCCCCTATTTTAGCCCAGACTTGTACCAATACACACAATAGAGATCAGTCTGGTGGGGTGTTTTCATAGCTGTAACACTGGGACCTACCGTTCACATATGCTTAAAGCCAGTTTTTATTACTAGGAGTTTTCAAGTACTTCTCTCATATCCTAGATTCTGGGTATTATGAGCTTTGACTCATTACAAGGAGGGGAGAATTTGGTCATGGACTATTAGACTGAACTCTTGGAATCCTTACCCTATGTATGGAGCCTTCCCCTGAGGGAGGTCTTAAGTCCTAACTATATGGGTCTCCTTGCTACTTTTAACACTTACCTTTAGTGTCTCTTCATAATTCAGTCATAATAATAGTTTGTTTTGTTCTCTCATCTGTCTTTACTGATTTAGTTATTGGATTGTGGAACTACTGACAGAGACATTGACACTGATGCCATGAGGCATGCAGGTAAATAGAGGAAAATTAAGCCAAGTGGGTCTTCAAAATATTGCTTAACAAACATTCAACACTTTGACTTAGTTTGCCCAAATTGATTTATTTTTAATAGTATGCATCATAGCGGCAACACTCCTACCTTTTTCTCCCACTGCTGTGATAAAATACCTTGTTCAAAAGCAACTTAAGAAAGCACTGCATTTCTCTGTCTATCACTGTGAGGAGCCAAGGTAGCGGGCACTTGGAGCAGCTACTCACACTGTATCCATAATTAAAAGCATAAGGTGAAGAATTAATGTATGAATGCTAGTGTTCAGCTCACTTTCTTAATTCATACGATTTAGACCCCTCTTCCTAGGGAATGGTGTCATCCAAAGTAGTCAAGTCTTCCAACCTCAATTAACATAATCAAGATGATGCCCCATAGACAAGTCCACAGGACAACCTGATCTAGACAATCCCTCTCCTCCCTGGTGGTTCTGGATTGTGCTAAGATGGCAATTAGAAGTAACTATCACACCAAACAAATACAACTCTCCTTACTGAAAATTTTATGCATGTTATATCATTCATTACAACTCACTTGGGCATTTGCTGTCAGAGAAGAATGAGCCAGTAATTAAAAGAGACCAAGTAGAAGATAGTGACTTTTAACCCAGAGTTAGATGGGAATAGGACCCCTTTGTCCTGGCTGCAACTCTTTGCTAATGATAAGTCCATCAATCACCAAATAGATAGACTCAGGTATTAGGTATTTTCTGGTTCACCCTCCAGATCAATTCCCTATGTTCTTCTTCCTAGATCTTGATTTTTCTTTGACGATCTCCTCCAACCTCCACATGGCCAAGTCACTTTCAGAAACTCAGTATCTTGGTTTCAGAGGTGAGTGGATAACTTATATTTAAGGCAACTGATAAACCTCCCACCCCAAATGGATGTGAGACCAACAAAACACAGTCTAGGGAGCGCAAGAGGAAATGTTGCATCTACCTCGTTGATGTGGACCAGAAGCTGGACTGCTGGGCATTGCCTCCCGGAGATGAGGAGGAAGCTCCCATGGTTCCCATAGCAAGTGGAGCACCAAGAGATACAGAAAGAAAGAAAGAAAAAGCCTGATGATGTCATTTGAGCCCTGTAGATAGCCAGATGCACAGCTACCTCCACCAATGGCTTTTCAGTGACATTCCTCTGCTGAGACTGAGTTTTCTGTCACGTGCAGTCAAATAGTTCTAATGGATATGTCTATGGTTTGCCAGTGTTATGCCTGACCTTTCCCATGTGTTAGCTTTCTTAATCCTCACAACAGTCCAAGAGAAATAGACATTAACTTCATTTTATATATAAAGCCACCGAAGTTCAAAGAAGCTAAACATTGCCCCACTCCCAGCTAGTGTTTGGTATTAAAATGCAGCTCCATAAGGGGCTGGCTGATGACCACTGTGTCATTCTGGACAACATGCTGTATAAACCCTTGCCTGGGTGCTGGCAATTCTTTGTTTTCAGCCATTCAGTCATTCTCAGAGGCTTCTCTGACAACATCAGGGTGGTTTGGGGCAGGGAGGGCAACCTAGGCTGATAGGCACCCTGCTTGGCCTTGGCATTTGATTGCTTGGGTGTTCGTATGCATGCAGCCAGTTGTGTTTGAAACCCTGCCTCTTTCTGACTTCACTTCCTAAATGTGCTGACATGCCTGTGAGCCAAACCAAACAGGTTCACAATGCTATGCCCGGAGAATATTCCCCTTTGAGTACAGCTGGCAAAACAAAACTTTTCTCCAGCCTGCAGAGAGGACCTGCCAGCCCTTGTAAGACCAAGACACAGGCCCTTGGAGACCTCATTGGATTTTAATAGGAAGTGGTTTCAACTCAGCTATCATGGTGTGTGTGTGTGTGTGTGTGTGTGTGTGTGTGTGTGTGTTCCTTTCTTCCTGAGTTAACAAGCCTACAGTGAAAAATGGCTAATGGTCACTTGCCTGCTGTAGACAGGTGTTTTCTATAAAGGATCCTCCCAACAGCCTTTTGTGGAAGCTATGGTTGGTTTCCTTTGTACAAAAGAAGGAATTGGGACTTGGAAAGATTAAAGAACTTGCTCCATACTCCCCAGCCACAAGCAGCAGAGGTCAGATCTAATCCAGCAATGCTTAACTCCAAATCCTAAACTGCTGGCTCTATCTCAATTCTCTCCTCTACCTCACCAGGCTTCAATTCTTTGTGTATTCAGCAGAATAGGAATGGACCATGGCGGGAATGGGGGGAGTATCTGTCTTCCTAGCTCTGTGAAGTTCAGTACGTTTGTTTTTTCTTTGAATCTGAATATTTTTATACACAAAATAGAATGACAAAGTACCCATCCGTGTAGCAGAGAAGTCATGAAGTCAACGGAAGTAGACATTTATGTGGTAAGAGTACTCCGGGGCAAGGTCACATGTGGACGAAGGCAGCTCTTTGGAGTCAACTTAGAGTCAGTTCTAGTTTCTACCTATTATTTATTTCATAAAATTGAGCAGGGTGTGAATCTCCATTTTCTCATACATAAAATAAAGCCCTAGTGTCGTCCTCCTGGTAAGTCCTAGCTGCTAAGTAGCAACTTGTAAAATGGTGTCTACTATGAATTGTATGGATGGATGAATGAATGGATGTCAGTTTCTATTATAAAATACTATGGCAGATACTTTTCATGCATACAGGAGATTACTGCTTCAGAAGGCTGGTTTTCAGTAGGGTTAGAATAGGCTTAGTAATGCTACTATACAAGCAGCCTTTCAAACCTCAGCATTCAAAACCAATAAGTTTTGTTTTCATGTTTGTGCAATTAATAAATATATACCACAAGTATGTTCAAGGGGATGGGGAACTTTGACTAATATCAACATCAATATTACCTTTAGGGATCTATGTTTATGGTTACCCCATTTCTGTGCTTTCACAGCTGCTAAAACACTGGAAAAAGGAACATGTTGAATCCCATATGTCACTGTTAAGGCTCTACTTGGATAACATATATATCACCATGGCTTGAATTTAATGGCTAACACAATTTAGAAGGCTTTTCACTTAGATCAAGGAAATGGGTTGGGCCAGGGCTAATTCTTTTGTCTGGTGTGAGTCTGTAGACACATGATTTGCTTCTGGCCAATGGGACCTGAGAGGAAATTCTCTAGGGTAGAAAAGGGCTACAGAGAGTAGAAAGATGAAAGTAAAGATCACGTGTTGTTGGTAATGGCTGTGTTTACTTGTGAAGCTAGGAAATGCCACAGGGAAATTGACTCTATGCAAGAAACTTCCCTGATACACTGAGAACAGTAAAATAAAGCAACCAAAGATAGTTAGGCCATGGCATTACTAAGCTACTGTGTTTGCCATTCCTGGACCTGTTTCATACTTGGATATCTAATTTAAATTTTGTCTTCTGTCCTGGCCCCCATAAGCAGCCTAATTAGTATAAAGTTCAATTATATCACAGCCCAGTTGCCTGTCCACCTTCATGCAAGCGTTGAGATAAGGTCAGACAGAGTTCTTCCTAAAGTGAATTAATACACCCTGGAGGAGATTAGCCATCAATAGGAGCTGATAGACAGATGGTTCTGAGATTTGAGAAATATCCAAATTCTATCCAGGTGTCTCGCAAGCACCTACAGCCTATGAAGGCAGTAACTCAATCAATGATCTGATAACCCAATTTTGAAGCAACAATGAGTCAGCTCCCAGGGAAAGATTTTACTGTGCATACATGAAGGAAGTTTACATAGCAAGAAACCACCAGGGCTTCTCAGCACTGAACATTTGGTTCCCTCCAGGAAGGAGGGGTTTGCAGCAGGGCAAGAAAAGTTCATTAGACACTGCTGAGACATGGGCAGAGTCTCTCAGGAGACTATCTGATTACCTTTGCTCAAATGCTACACACATCAAAGAACCTTCTGATGATTTATTCAGCTCCTCGGGGTCCTACATGTACAAGTCAGCGTGCGCACTCAGGGAAAGACTCAAGGTCACTGATGCATCTGATTCCTGGAACAAAACAGGGAAAGGCTAGGGTTGTTGATGCCTTACAATAGGATCATGGCACCCCTTGTGATTGGACATGTGGCCTCAACAGCAGCACTCAGGGTTCACTGGGAACTTTGGAATCTATTCACATGAAGCATAACGACTATTAGTGCCCAGAAAAGTGGGGAGAACAAGTGTTTGGGATTACCGAGTATAAGTATCACTGTTCTCTGTTCCCCTTGTTGCCCACTTCACTGCAGTATCTAGGCTCTGGTAGCCTCACAGTATACTGCAGTCCTTCTGCAGCTTTCTCTCTGGCTGCCCTTTTTGGAATTCCCTAACTCTACCTATCTGTTCTCCACCTGCCCAGATCTAAGTCATATATCAAAGCATCCTTAGCCTGGGTACTTCTCCCATGGAGGCCTTCTTTGCTCCTCCCCCAGGTTGGATTGTCTTTCTAGTTGCTAATGCCCAGTTCTTCACCGAATTGGTCCATGTCCAGCCATGTATTTACTTGCCTGTTTTCCTTATTATGTGCTCTCTTACTTACTAGATTATAAACTCCATGAAGGGGCTTCTTGTCAGTCTCCCTCTCCACCAGACTCTCAGTGCCTTACACAGAACAGACATGCAAATTACTTGTTGGGGGAAAATAAGCATTTGATTGTGTGTTTTCGTGAAGCATAGTTGTGTGAATGGAAGGCACTTGATTCCCAGGACATTAATAAAATCATTGGCCTCTTTGCTAATCCTGCGAAGTGTCTGTATGGTTTTGGTCAGTTCTGGGTGGTTACACAAAGTCATGCTGTGTCCTGTTGCCTTGAGGATCCACTGAATTCTTATCCTAGTGGCCTGGCCTGGGCACTGAAGTTTCATTTCTTTAGTTTATATTTGAGCATTTTGCAGGACAGCTTTTCTTCAAGAGATCAGATTGACATTGGAGAGGAAAACAAGTGGGGCAGAGCTACAAGGATAAAGAGCCTCTTGACAGCACCTTTTAGGGTGAATCTGTCAGGTGACTGAAGAACAAGAAGGGTGTGCTTCCCATTCCTTCCCCATCTCTAGGACTCCTTTAAACAGCACAGACATTCTACATGAACCTTTTTTCTTATTTCCTTTACCTGGCCTCTTCCCCATTCAGGTACCATTGCAGTATAAATATTCCCAATGTTGACCATATTCCTGCTCATCTACAAATCCCTCTACAGTTCCCCGTTATTCAAAACACAGGGAGAACTAGAGGCCACTGTGTAAGCTGACCCTTACCTCACTCCCATTTCATCCCCTTCTTTTCTTTGCACCATTTGCTGTCCAACCTCTTCAAACAGATCCTATTCCCCCTCCCATCACGTGGTGCTTTCGTGCTTCTAATCTACATGTCTCTGCCTGTGTTGGTTCAAATGTCACTTCTGTGAAATCTTTCTTTAAAATGGCTTCTCCTCCCCCACCCCCAACTGGCATTGCTTGTTTATACCATGCACCACTAGACTAGTCTCTGTTTCCTCTCCTGTGCCCTCTCTCTTGAGTGAGTTTGAGAGTGAGGATGATAACCTATTCAACATTTGCCTCCCCACAGTCTGATAGGGTCTGAAAGAAGCCCAGACCAAGCAACTGCCTTATATGGGATGTCTGAAAGGCCTTTAGAGGCCCCTGCAGACCCAGATGTGCTCCTGAGGAACTGAGTATTTGGATTTCCCCCCACAGGCACTCCTAGACCTGTTGAGCACTGGAGCAGTGCTAATGAGTTAACAGCCAGGCTTCAATTAGTGGTTTGTGAAGTGTTTCTGGATATCAAATTGCTGTTGCTGCTTGATAATCACAGCAGCTCATGGGGATGAGAATGGACCAGGCAAAAATTATCCCTTGGTGAATACAAACCTGTTGATAAGCTCAGCTGTATCTGTAGACAGAATTCAAGTTTTCAGTCTCCCCAGAGCAGAGGCTTGGACTACAGATGTATTATATAATATAATCAGTGTCGGGCCCATTTCTCTTGTGACTCTGCCCCATAGTATATAGAATAGGATCTTCCCAGACCGCCTCAATAAGTAATCCCGATTGATTATTTTGAAACAAATTACGAAATAAATATGGACTGGCTACATTGGTCACTTCCTTGGTAGTAGGGAGAGGTGGGGGTGGGAGGGGTGACAAGTGGGAATTGGGAGAATAGTTCACCCAGGCCCCAGCTTCTCCTTTGACTCTTCCTCAGTGCTTTGCTTCTAAATTGCTAAGTGTAGAATGCAATAGCACTAACCCCAGAAGCTTGGAAAACCCTCAGTATACGGCTCAGGAAGCAAAGATTAGCAAAGGGAAAGGAATCCAAGATTTTAAAACCATTATTTGAATACATTTATTGTGATATGAATGCTGTTATAAATATGCACAAGCAAAGGTCATCTTTTTCTAGTTGTCAGATTCCAAGTTGGAAGGAGACACCTTTTGTAAAAACTTCCATGGGTCCCTGCTTTGAGAATAAACATCTAATTACTAAGACTTTACTATGATTATAAATGATCGCAGCACATGCCACTTGATACAGCTCTCAACCCAAGTGTCTGCTTTCTCAGTGGGCTGTCCCTCTCCCCATGCAACACCCCCTTCTTCCAGCCTTAAGAAACACCACACCATCTTCTGGTCAACAGTCTGGATTCATAAGTTGCTGGGGGAGAGAGTGTGAGCCAATGATAGCATGCAGGGTTATCTATTCCTACAATCAGACAGGGAACACAGCTTTTACCCTAGCATACTGGACACTCAGCTGTCATTTCATCCAGCTATCATTATCTATGGATAATGCAGCAAAGAGGTTGGTGGCTACTTTTCAATAGTTTATTGTAATTTCTTAAATATCCTTTCTGGAAATTTTCAGAAACAAAACATAAAAAAATTATATACTTTATTACAAATGGTAAACTCAGAATGCTTCAAATCTCTTATTTACAAACACTGGGTAGGCCACCCAAACAAACAAACATGGAATAACTTACAAAGGCAGGAAGCTGTTTATTGACAGTAATCAGCTTTCATCAAATTAAAAAAAAATATATATGTACATACACAGTTGAGAGAGGCAGGCCAGGGGAGTTCATCTGCAATCTAGCCTGGCACTCACAAGCCTCCCTCCCCTCCCCGGCCCTCCCTGCTTTGTGTTCTTAAGGAGCACTACAGAAGCAATCTACAGTCTCTATTGCAGTGTGTAATCCCCCCCACCCCCCTTTAATACTGAATGAGATCCAATGTTAGGTCCATGCAGTTCTTGGTCAATGTTAACGAAAAGTCCATCGTTCTGGTCGCGCGGGCGCAGCCCGTTCGCAAAGCCTGGCGGCCAATAGGCCGCTGCTCTCTGGCTCCCCGCCAAAGCCAGGCGCGCCACGTCCTTCCCACTCCAGCACACTGGGGGCGCCGTCAGGTCGCAACCCAGTCCATCTTGTGTACCCTTGGCTTCAGTACTCGGACACATTTTTTTTTTCTCTGTCGCAACCAGTCAAGTTCTCAAGTTTGTCTCTGTTATTCTTTTTTTTTCCTCCATTACCCCTCAGCCCTGACAGTCTGTCCTCAAAACGTTTGCAACTGCTGCGTTAGCATGAGTTGGCACCCACTGTTAACGTGGTTCATGACTTTCTGTTTAAGCTGTGCCACCTGTTCCCTGAGCATGTTGGCGGTGGACGCCAGCTCGGAGTTTTGCGCTTTCAAGGTTTTCACTTTTTCCTCTAGCCGGGCGATCCGCTCCAGCTTCCTTTTCCGGCACTTGGAGGCTGCGATGCGGTTCCTCATGCGCTTCCTCTCCGCCTTGATCCGCTCCTGAGACTCCATGTCGATGGGGGACAGGGGCGGCGTCTCTCCCGGCATCTCCGGCACCGTCTGCGGCTCTTCCTTCAGGGCCTGCAGCCGTGGGTGCTGCACCGAGATCTGTTGGGGCAAGTGGTGCGGCGGCTGAGGCTGCTGCTGCTGCTGCTGGGGCTGCGATGGAAAGGCCAGCCCGGCCGCGCCATAGGAGGGCGCCCCACCGCCGCTGCTCAGCGCACCCGGGTTGAAGTTGCTGAGGTTGGCGTAGACCGGAGGCTCACTGTGCAGGCTGGCGCTGTAGCCGCCGCCGCCGCCAGCGCCTGCTACTGAGGCCACCGCGGGAGCCACCATGCCCGCCCCGCTGACCGGTTGTGCCGCGGAGGTGACACTGGGCAGCGTGTTCTGGCTATGCAGTTCAGCCAGGGCGCGCACGAAGCCCTCGGCGAAGCCCTCCTGCTCGTCGGTCACGTTCTTGGGGCACAAGAACTGGGTGGGGGTCGGTGTAGTGGTGATGTGCCCATTGCTAGACTGGATGATCAGGCGCTCCAGCTCGGGCGACGCCAGCTTGAGCAGCCCGACGTCGGGCGACGTGAGAAGGTCCGAGTTCTTGGCGCGGAGGTGCGGCTTCAGATTGCCCACCGGGTCGGCCAGGTTCAAGGTCATGCTCTGTTTTAGGATCTTAGGGTTACTGTAGCCGTAGGCGCCGCTCTCGGACTGGAGGAACGAGGCGTTCAGGGCATCGTCGTAGAAGGTCGTTTCCATCTTTGCAGTCATAGAACGGTCGGTTACTTCACGCGGGGTTAGCCTGGGCTGTGCGCAGAAGTTTCGGGGCCGCAACAGCGCGCCGGGGAGCGGGGAATACCCGCGCGTCCCTGCTTCTATAACAAAGTTTGTTTAGGAGCGTGCGCTCCAGACGGCAGTGCTCCCCCCTGCGCCCTCCTCCCCAGCTTGCTCCAGGGAGCGCAGGGTTAAGACACCGCTTGCACTCACGTTGGTCGGCTCCCGCGCGATGCCAAGCTTTGAAAAGTCGCGGTCACTCACGGAGCGCTCTCGGGGAGCAGCGGTTCCTCGGAGCCCGCGGACCAGCCCCAGCAACAGCGGCTCTCCGGCGCTGCTGACCAGTCGTCACGGAATTCTTGGTGGAAGCCCGCGATCGGGCTCCGCCGCCCGGTTTCCGACAACTGTCCCCTCCTCCGCTGTGAGGGGGAGGGGGACGCTAGGCAGCCGTGGCTAGCGCTCGCCCAACTTCAGCCGCCTGTGGGAGCTGGTATGAGTATAGGTTCCTCTTCTCCCTTTTCTTCACAGTCTCGGTAGCAGCCTTAGGCGTAGAAGAGGTTTGCAAAAGTTCGCTCCGGGCCACTTGTTCCCGGTCCTCTGGGTCAGGAAAGTTGCTGGCCGGTAGCCGCTCACCTATTTCCTCGCGCGGTCGGGAGCCGCTCTCGATGCTGTCAGCAGCGCCGGGACTTGTGAGCTTCTTCTCTGGGGAAGGCGGGAGAAGGGACTCTCCAAGATTTCTCCCAAAACACGGTGCAGGAGCCGTGGGCGCTGGATCCAGGCAGTTGGTGCGAAAATGAAGACAAACAGATGAACAGCCCGGAGTCCGTGGCCCGATCAGGTTGGCCGAGTCCGTCCGTCTGTCTGTCCGCCTGAGCGCTCTCTTGCTAGGCTGTCTCTGCCACACTCAGTGCAACTCTGAGTCCTTATCCAGCCTGAGCTCAACACTTATCTGCTACCAGTCAAACCCTAAAAATAGCCCATGATGTCACCCCAAGGCCTTCCCATTGGCTTGCGTCGCTCTCAGGGGGCGGGCCCACCCGTCGCCATGGAGACCTCACCCTAGAAGATTCTTCTCTGGGCCCGCGAAGGCTCACGGGATGAGGTAATGCTCCGCTGCGCTCCTACAGTTGGGCCCTTCTTTCTCCTCCCCCCGCCCCCTCCCGCGCGCTGCTCCGGCTTGTGTTCCCGGGTTCCCTCCCCGGCGCGTCTTTCCCGGCCCGCCCGGTGCATTGTGGGCTGACGTCTTGGTTTGGCTGTCTAGTGACGGAGGCTGCCGGGTCGGCTGGACCCTTGCGGAGTCTGTCGGAGGCGGGCTCAAGTTCAGGGCTGTGGACCGAGACCGACACGCGGGGATTCAGAAAGTTGGGGAGGTTCCCTGGTGTCCTGGGGCGGAGGGCTTGGGTGCACAATGGAGGTTGCACACAGACACGCACACATACACACACACAAACACACACACACACCTCCGTGAATGGGCTGAAATATCTGAGCGACTGAAGCTGGCTCCGCACCCCCGCACTTCCGGGAGACAGAGCGATGCGGGTTAATATGGTTGTGTGCGCCCCGGGTGCGGGAGCGCGAAAGTGGGTTGAAGTTGAGCGGGCTTGAGAGTGGCCCTCTCACGATGGGGACGCACGGAAGTTTAGTTTCGGAGCAGGAGCTGCGCCGCAGTGTGCTGTACCTGGAAACCAGAGCTTTGCGGTGGTTGGAACGGACACTTGAGGGTCCTCGGCACAACACTTCCTTCTCTGGGGACGTGCGGGGAGAGACTCGCTTTGCCTCGGAGGGACCCCGCCCTCTAGATATGAAAGATGCTACCCCAAGCGTCCATGGGGTGTCGAAAGCAACATATAAGGGTTTGAAACTCAGGAAACCCCAGCGAATGCCTGCGCTAACACATACACACGGTCCCGCGCACACTCAGTTCACGCCCGCCCCTCCTCCCTCCCTGATTTGCTTCTGGGAAAACAAGCCTTGAGAGCTGCGGACTCGCCCCAAGTCACGGTGCTCAAGCAGGAGTCCCTGGTAGAAACAGGCTGAAAACTCCCCTCCCCGCTCGCTGGTGGATTCATATCCTGTGCGGCCTCTAGGAAGCGCTAGACACTTGTAAGTTGTTACTTTTCTAAGGTTCTGCTATCCGCCCTCCACCCTTAGGACTTAAGAGGTGGCCGAGCTTGGTTCTCCCAGGGCATAAGTGCAAATCTCAGAACTTCTCTGAGCTTTATTGGTCTCATCTAGAAGTAGAGCGGATGAGGTCCATTAAACCGGGCCGCCTGAGACTAGAAGGTGATCAATCGGCATCCCCTTTCCTAACAGCTTCGGAGTTACCCTGGGCCTTCAGTGGCGTGGGGGTGTGATTTGGGGGATATTGGGTTGGGGTTTGGCAGGAGCCGGTGTATTTTCCGTAAGCGAAGTAGGAAAGGACCGGGAGCCAGCTCTTCCCTAAGCCCCCTTCAATCTAGGACTTGAGGTTTGAAGTTGGACCTTAAGTTCTTAGGTTCTAATTTGGACTTTGCTGCCTCAGAAACTCAGCTGAGAGTTTGTACCCTGGAGCCTTAAGCTATTTTGCCTTTTGAGTATTCAGAACCCAATAGCAGCTGGTATCGGTGGGAAACCCGCCAGCTCCTTTTCACTCCCGGCTGCAAGGATAACTGGCTGCTGCCAGCCAAGCGCTGACCTTGGTGGGGCAGGGTAGAGCAGGGTTTCTGTGAAGTCTAGATCCATTTACTTCCCCCAAAGGGAGACCAAGTTCCTCTGTCCGCAGCCTTAATCTTTTTTTTTTTTTTTTTTTTTTTTTGCCAAGGAGCTCATATTCTACATGATTTATGATAACAGTAATAAAAATAAGTTTTGTCCACTAAACACCATCTATCTGCTGGTTAGTCCAAGCTGTTTTAGTGTGCTGTTTTCTTCCCACAGATATCTTGAGAGGCATACATTTTTACCCAGACTTTACATGGGAGGAAATAGTCCCAGAAAGTCCATGCATTTTGCTTGGGGTATACAGACAGCTGGAAAGTGATCTCAGGTCTGTGTTACGTTCCTTTGTATTTTCTCCACTCTGGCCAACTTTCCCTTAAAGTCTTAGTTATTTGCTTGGGAAGTGGTGCTGGTGGCATAAAAGCTGTTGTCTCGTTCTTGTATTTAGAAACTCCCAGACCTAGGACCTCGTGTAATTATGAATCTTTTGCCCAAGAGTTCTGTGCATCTTCTGCCTCCTGTGTCTTAAGGGCCTGATTTTCTACTTAGGTTAAGAAATAGCAGTTTCATTCGAGGCGAAACAGATCCCTGCTCTTGTTAATACCTCTGCTTGGAAGCCGTCATCAACTTCCTCTTTGCCTGGGAGAAGGGTTTTTTTCACAGCCTAGCTTCTGCTCTTTTTAGCCATATCTTGCTGGAAGCTCCGTTGGGAAGGGTTGGGCTATGCTACCCTAAAGAAGACTTCAACATCCCAGAGGCTGAAGTCAATGAGTGATTGTTTCTTACTTCCTCCAATTACTTGCCCTCTTGTGGCTGTGCAGGGAGCTCTGTCTATTGTCCTGCTTCTTGTTGGTTTTGACTGGAGAGGGAACTCAGCAAAACGCTGACTGATACTTAGTGTATTGACCTGGAAGTGGCACCCTTCGTTTCTCACATGGCACTGTCCAAAGCCGTCACTTGGCCATGCCTGAGAATGAGGGTCTGAAAGGGCTCCTTCCTGCGTCTTTCCTTCTTCAGAGGAATCAGCTGAAAACACAGTTTGGGCTTTGAGAGGTGGTGAATAGAGACCATATCAGCTCCAGATGTGTGTCTTCCTCTGAGGGAGAGCTAGCTACCTGCACCCCATTCAGTATGTATGATGGGACAGAGACAGAGACTCTGCTTGGGGAGGGAAGGAACAGAGATCCCAATACATGATAGCCCTAGAGTGTTTTCCGGACCTCTCCCCATCCACTTCCGCAAGTAAGGCCTGGTTCTGCTTGGTGGTTGCTTTCTGTGCCAGGTTTACTCTTAGACTTCCAAAGACTTAACAAAAGCCTTGTTTGGACTTTAATAAGTGTAATGGGCCTATTGTTTAAGTCTTGAAGATGGTCTTTGTAATGCAGGTTGATTGTAATCCCCACACAGTGTAGTTTCTTGTATGATACTAGGTATACCATGTACCAGTAGCCACTGTTCTTTCTGATCCCATCCCAGTAGTTTGCCCTGTTTCTTTGCTTTCTTACTCTTCTGCCTCCTTCTCTGCTCATCTCATCCTGTTTGCTTTTGGCTTGGTTTTGCGTCTTTTAGACTTGTAAGGTGCAAACTTGTCCTATTCTTTTCCTCTCTAGAGCTGAATGAATGGACTATGTGCTGTCACAGTATACCCCAAGGGTTAGGTTTGGTTGATTTGAGACAAGATCTTGTTATAAGCCCAGGCTGGCCTCGAACCTGCCTCAACCTCCCAAGCAGTGGGATTACAGTGCTCACTATCTGTTCTGTGCATCTTGAGATTTTAACAATAGGTCCTTACCCATAAACTGAGCCTTGCTTCAAGTCTGACCTCTCCAGGCCCTTCCCTTCTCTCCTCTCCTGTCCTGTCCTTTCTTTTCCTTTTCTTTTCTTGCTATTGTTTCTATTCAACTGCCCCACTCCTGTTTTTGGATTTTTCTATTCCCTTTTGTCCCCACCTATAATTTGGCCACATCCACCTTGAGCTCATTTCAGTAGGCACCTTGAAATGTTCCTGGCCTAATGTTATAATCTCTTGCTTTCTCTCATTAGTTTCCATTGTCAGGTGCTGGTCCATCTTCAGGTGCTGTCATCGTTTGTGCCTACTTGGGAAAGATCACCACAGTTGGGTGCGTGGACTGCTGACATTCTCTGCTTTAAAGGAGGGGTAGAGAGTGTCACTGGACCCTCGCCAGAGTATCCAGCCACTCATTTCTGCTACTTGTATGCACTCCTGCCTTAATTGAATGTGGCCTTGGGGTCTCAGAGGATAAATTACAGGCTGGGTAAGATTTGGGGAGCTTTCATTGCACATCCATGGGGGAGCTGTCACCAATGCAGACCTTCAGCTCGGCTGCTTTAGAGTCACCCCGAACCTTCCTGTAACCTACTGCTTATGTTCTATAAGGAAGCCCAATGAACTAATTGGTTTTCCTGATGAAATTTTGTAGAAGCAAACGTTAATTTGTGGGTGGGACCTTAGAGGTTGGAGGTAGATGCTGCCTAGTTCCTCTCACCACCACTACCCGACCTGATAGGTTCAGGATCTGTCACCAAATTTTGATAGGGGAGGTTTGCCAAATAGGTCACTATTCTTTCAGCCTGTGTTCTTAGTTATTGTCCAGTTTAGATGAATATTTGGATTTTCTGTTTATTAGTCTATTTTGTTATCCCACATCATGTTTTAAATGAGTGAGGTCAAGGGCAGTTAAACTGCTATAACAAATAACCCTAAACAACTCAGTAGCTTATAGAGAAATTTACTTCTTACTCATTTTATATGCCCAGGGTCAGAAGGGCTGTGCTTAATGTGTTTAACGAGTCTGGAGATGGTTTCATCTTATTGTGTTTCCAGAATCATCGTAAACACCTTGGTGGGGAAAGACAGCATCATGAATTCACACCAGCTTTAAGAGCTTTTTCTGGGCATGATGCACATTATTGAATTGATAGATTAGTGGCTGATATGAGTCACATGACTTATGGCTTAAAGAGTACAATGACATGCGGTCCCACTGTGTGCCTGGAAGTCAGGAGCTCGAAGTGCCTACTTACATCTAAATGGGTTGCTGTGGAAGCCACCCACAGATCCTCCTGGATTATAGCTACTAGGGCTATTTCCCACTCGTGCTATACATGTCTACAGAAGTCAGCTCTGTCCACACTTGCACATACATGTTCGCTCTTGGACACTGGCCAACAGCATCCTCATTCTTCTAAACATTGCTGAGAGCACAGAGTACACAGATATTAAAGCTTCTACTGAAAGCAGTTCACGTGGTCAGCCTGACGTCACGGGGAAGGGAAGCAACTATTTGTAAATAGAGATGCCATCCACCACACCCTACAATCCCCATTCCATTCATTCCTCAGTGTCTCAGCCAGTCCAAGCACTTTGTATCCCACCTTTCATATATTTTTATTCCTAATCAAAATGTGACGGCCTTAAGGGATAGCTCAGTGGCTGAAGGCCTTTGCCACCAAGCCTGATAATAGGGATGCAATCACTGGACCAAATGGGAGAAAGGAAGAACTGACTCTTGCAAGTTGTCATCTGACTTATACACACACACACATACACGGAGTAATAATAAATAATAATAATAATAGTAATAAAATGTGATTTTATGTGAGTTGTTCCTTCTCAAGTCCAGATCAAATAATCACTCCTCTGGAAGTTTTCCCAGGCTACTCTCAAATATCTTCTTTGGCATTCACCATAGTGGGTACACACCTGGAAGAGAGAATACCTGGCACTTTCTTCTGTCTTCTTTAGTTGATGCCTCAAAACTCAGAAGTGGTATCATTCCTATTTTGTAGCTCTAGTGGTTAATAAGTACCCGGCACATGGAAGGATAAAGGATGCTTGGTAAAAGCTTGTTGATGATTTTTTTTTTAATTGCCTTTGCTTGTGGAATTATGGGGCATTTCAATAGCAAATCAGAAATATTACCTAGAATTAATTAGTAATATTGGATCATGACAAATTCCCTACATGGACTGATAAGCCTGGGCTCTCTCCCTTACTTTGCATTTGCCCAGTTAACCCCCCCCAATCTGTCCCACCCTCTCTACACTTGCTACACCTTACCTCACCTTTTTAATTCAAAATTTATAAATCTGGGATAATGTTTTCCCTATTAGATGAACATTATATCAAAGGAATTACTTTTAGTATCCATAAGGATCACTGAAGAAGACTAAGTTTGACCATCTGTCCCAGGAAGGCATCCTGGTACACACTGGGCCTTCTTTTTTCCCACCTGTCTGAAGATAGTATGTGATTGTGGGCTCCTTTGTGATCAGATGTGCCTGAGTTTTGGCCAGTACAAATAGAATGGATGTGATGCCTATTCATTTACAGGCTTGCTTCAGAAAGTCACCTTCTCGTATCACCTCGCAATACAAGGGACTTTAAGGACATACAGAAGAACAGAGCCCTTGATCTCTGAATGACCCTGTGGAAGGATACTCACTGATCAGAGGTAGTCCTGCTGAAGTTTGAATGAGCAATCAATTTCATTGTGCTGGTTCACTGGGATTTTGGAGAAAAGATGATGATATCTTCTTCTTCCACTTGGGGTTGTAAGATGCCCTTCATGGAAGAAATGATGGGTGGAAGTTGTGGCTTTTGTTCTGGCTTTCCCAGCTTGAAAAGAAAGAAGATTGAATACTGTTATGTTCCTAATGAGCATGTAAGCTTCATGAGGTATGTTAGGTATGTCTTTGCTTTTTCTGTTTCTCATCTTTGAGTGGGTGTTTATTGAAATGCCAGGTGCTTTTCAGTTGAATTTCTGAATGCAAGTAGCACATATTGTTAAACATTTTATTAATATATTCAATATTTTTGAGTGTTTATTGCCTTTTAGCAACTGCTAATCATTGCTAAACAAGAGCTTCTGGGCATGCCCATTGGTTGAGGTATAGCAAGGATAATGAATAAGAGAGAAGACAGGATAAGCCAGCATGACAGTGCTCTGAGTTACAGGATTCCTATGCGGTAGGGCCTCTCTTTTAAGGAAAGAGGTTGAAGAAAGTGCTTTGGAGAAACTGGTTAATAAGCAGAACCTTCCAAAGTAGGAGGAAATAGCTATAAGAAGAGGAGGCCTCAGAGAGGACATATTCTAGGAAGAGGGGGTGTATTCATGAGGCTTAGATGTTACAGACAAGGGCATATATGGAGCTGTAAAGGAGGAATGGGGAAGATGGAATAGATATATCTATGCACACGCTTAAACTCTTGGTAAGCTTTGTAATGTGGTCAAGTGTCATATGTAAAGTGTCCATTTTCCTAGAAGTGCCATAGCCATCAAGATGTAGACATTTGTGATATTTGCGTAGTTTCTACTTTATTTACTGTGCTAGCCTCTTTGTTTCAGAATTTTCCACAGTGAACATGTTTATACTTGTAAATAAATAAATAAATAAACAAATAACAAATAAACCCAACATGTTTTCCATCTGATTAGCTGTGATCCTATCATCTGGCCTTTGAAGGGCTTTGAAAGAAGTCCTCTGGAAGAGCTGAGGTGCAGAGATGATTCACAGTGAAGGCAACTTTAAACTTTGGGCTACCCTCTTTATCCCCCTCACCTCTACATGGCATTTGCCTTCCCTGTATTTTTTTTTTTTAAACCAATTAGGTTTTTCTAATCACAGGCTGTACCTTGTTATGTGTTTGTGTGTATGAAGTGTGCAACTTGGAGAAGTCAGGACACAGATTCATGACACCTCCCTACTTAACAACCTTCTCCACACAGAAGATGGTTCTTGGTCCACTCTGCTGCAGAAACATATCTTTTCTGTGACGCTGTGTACCCATGCTTACAGATTTGGCAGTTAGAGGGGAAGCAAGGGGTAATGTAAAATGTCAGGAAGGCTTATGTTCCAGTAATTCAGCCCATACCTTCCCTCAGCATTCTGGCCCATGGCTAAACCATGACGATGCTTCCAGGGAACATCCAAATGCTTGCAAGTCTGGACTCACTGGATCGCACTTTTTATCCTGTTGGAACAATGATCAGCAGTCCCAGAGACTAAACAACCTGAGTTTGGTTTTTGTGCTTGCCCATTTCCGACTTCATTTAAGCCAAAATGTTTACTCTTGAGACTTAGCCTGGAAGAGCCCTACCTGAGATACTGCTAGTGTGTGTCCCAGAAGAGGTGGAAGTTATATTCACCGAGTGACTCTTAAAGCTTTGCATCACTGCTGTTCATCATCTATGGGCTAAAGCATGTCACAAAGATGACCCTGACACAGAAGAACATGGGATTGATACACAGGTCAGGTGTTATTTAGCAATATGAATTTTAGATTCTCTATCTAGAGAATGAAAATGGGTAAAAAAAAAAAAACCAACTAACTATATAGAATATTATAATTCAAACTACGGAATATCATGTAGCCACTTTGGAAGATGAGTTGTCTTGAAAATACAAGCAGACTTGGAGGAGTCTGTTGATGAATTTAAGTGAGCAAAGCAAACTGTAAGGGCATAACAGAGACCATGTAAGCATTGTTTTATTTTTGACAAATTGAGAAAGCCATAAGCTAGGCACGGTGATACATACTGTGTAATTCCAGCACTCAGGAGGCTGGGGCAGAAAGATTGCACAAGTTGAGGCCTGCCTGGTCTACACAGTGAATTCAAAAAGTTTTCAAACAAATAACATTACTAAACTAAACTAAACTAAACTAAACTAAACTAACAACTAAACTAAAAACTAAACTAGGTCTATGAGTTTAGGAGAAAGCTCATAAATGTACTGGTATGAGATTATTTTTAAAAAAATACTCATGGGTAGTTACTTGTTATGGACAGCATTAAGTGTTCTCTGTGTTTGTTTTTAACATCTATTTGCTCATTTAATCCTGGGAAAACCAGAGGTGGAAGTAGCTTACCTCAGATGGTTATTTGCCACTTGAACTGGAGAGGAGGAGAGGTTGCATCTACAGCCGCCTTGAATGTGCCCAATCTTGTCTGATCTCAGAAGCTAAGCAGGGTTAGGCCTGGGGATTGTTCTTTAAAACTGAGATGATTTCTTTAAGTTTGTGTTGGGCAAAAATGGGCGAACTACCCAGCAATTATCAGGAAACAAACACCACAAACTCTAAGCCTCATCCGGCACTGAGCACTTTATTTTCTGCTCATTGGCCTGTAGTCAGTTAAAATGGCTTAGCCTTCCCCAGACTCCGTTCAGGCTTTTCTGCTGTCTGCTGTGCCTCCCAACCACCGCTGTGGTTTTCTAAGTCACGATGACTTTTCCTGGAATCGCTGCCTTGATGCAGTGTTGCATGCACATGTAATTTGCAAGCTGGAGAAGTTGGACTTTGGGTCAAACTCAGGGCTTCCTAATGAGTCTCATTCTGGAACTCTTCTAGAGAGGCGGCCTCTATGGAGGATACTCTTTCAGAGCACAGAACATGCCCACAGCAAGCTTTTCAAGGACAAGGCTTAGATATGGTGCATTGTCGTTGTCCTGAAGCATGTCATTTGGCCAAGGTTCATGTCAGTGGACCTGGGAAGTCATTGAGGTTGTATAAGGAAGGAAGGAGTATTTTCTGAATAGTAATTTACGACAGCAAACATAAAACAAAAACAATAAAGCAAGGAAAAGGAATACTTACCAAGGAGTTTGTGTTTAGCATCTTCTAGAGTTGTACCATTCATTTTTGGAAATGCAAACTGTATTACTACAGTGAGCCCAGCGATGAAAATATGGACATTTCACCAGAGTACTCATTGCCTGGCACAGCAGGGAAGTTTATACCCATGTGGCTTATGCCACTTGTGATAGGGCACTAATAGTAAGCAAAAGCCAGAGGCCATTTCATGATGGCTATCTGCTTATATTCTTGTCATAAAGTCCCAGAGTTCCAGAAGGCTCAGGTGCCTATGACAAGCAGCTGTCTCCTAACTTATAGAGATGTTGCTTTTGCCAACATGGTCATTCTGGGCAGGGATTGTCTACACTTCTAGAAAATCATTTGCTACTGAAATGCCCAGCTGTGGTTAAGTGAGTGACAATAACTTAGGGGCCAAAAATGGAATGGAAAGCCAGGTGTCATGGGTGGACCCAGAGTCTTTGTTTCTTTGCATAACCCAGCCAGCCAGTATGTGGGTCAGTTGGGGATGTTCACCAGGCTCTGAAAAGTTGTTTAGAAATAGCAGCAGCATCTTTTACATCTTCCATTACTTCCTCCACCCAAGGATAACTAAGTACTTCTTAAAACAGCCACATGGGAGCCCTGAATCAAGACACCCAGTGATCCAAAACATTAAAGAAAAGAGCAGGAGAGGTGACTTAGCAGTCAAGAGCACCTGGTTTAGTTCTGAGCCCACAGCTTACTGTAACTTCAATTCCAGGGGTTCTGACACTTCTGGCCTCCACAGCCATGGGGTATGCTTGTGATAGTTTTGGACAAAATCTGGGGAGGGGTGGGGAAGGGAGAGAGAAGACTGGATACAGGGATGGAGGGAGGGAGGGAGGAGAGAGAGAGAGAGAGAGAGAGAGAGAGAGAGAGAGAGAGAAGAGATAATTAATTTCCTTAAAATGTTGGCCAGGAAATCAGGCATGTTCTAATTTGCATACTCTTCCAAGTAATTTAGAAAGTATGGCTCAATATAGCTTATGAGTATCAATCATACACTCCCCACACAAATGTCTTAGTCAGTAGTTTGCTAGGATTAAAAGTAATATTTCTCAATTTTCAGTCACTCACCCTGTGCCTTTCCATTTTATGTGTCCACTTACATATCTAAAATCTATACAACTCTTCTCTATACATGTCTTGCCTTTTCAAAAGTCAAAACTGTTCATGGAGACGATCCATAGGTGTTATTGGATTGTGTTGGGAATCACAGTAACTTGATAACAAGCAATTGTTTGCTCAAGCCTTTAGGCCAGTGTCCATATACATATAAATCCATTAAGTAGATTTGTCCACGTATCGTTGAACATTCTTTCTTACTGTAAAAATGCTAGTGATCTTCTGTTGATAATGTGGGAAATGACGAACTTTGGAATCCGGGCCACTTAGGTTCAAACTAACACTCTGGCCTCGAGTGGCCAGCCCCAAACACATGTACATACATACAAGCAGCACTAAGCAGAGTCAGTGGGGTTGGTGTGTGTTGGGTGTGTGTTGGGGGGGCATATAAAATAACAACTAAAAAGGAGATTGTGAATTGAGAGGGATTGGGGAGGGTGGCACAGGAGGAGTGATGGAGAGATAAGAGGAAGAAATGATGTAAATTAAGTACTCCTGTGCTTTATTTAATTCTAAAAAATAGTTAAAAATTATAAATGTACTGACCTCCTTGTAATGTATTTAATCCTTAATAATTTTCTTCAGTGACTGAGCACCAATTTTGCATGTATAAAACTTCAAAAGAAAAGCCACCTCACACCTATAGGTGCTCAAAAAAATATCAGTAACATTCCTAGATTGAAATCAACTTAATTTCCTTCTTTCCCCTGATGCTTGTTTCTTGCTTTACTTCTTAAACAGTATTTATAAACTGTATCGTTAAATAGATGATAGGGATAGTATTAATTTTTTCTAGGATAGCTTATCAGTCCATTAGCAACCACGCACTAGAAGTATATCAAATGCTGTGGGTGACATGAGGGCTGAATAGATGGAGCTGAAACTATGGACTCAAGGCCTGTTTCACCATCATCAGATACATCATTTAACAACTCAGCCCGGCTTTCCTCACATGAAAAATGATTGTGGCGATTGATATTTACCTCAGAGAATTGAAATGGGACTGCCGCAGTACCTAACGGAAAAGTCAGTGCTGAACTGGTAACATTTCTGTACATTTAGCGTGTATGTATTTACACATGGATCCCTGAAGTAGCAGTTCCGCAGAGTTGAACATTAGAAAACAACTGCTCTTTCGCAAAGCCCAGTTTGAGGCAGACCATACAAACTGTTAGTGTACCCTGGCTACAGTGTTAAGATAAAACTGAAAGAAGAACAAACTGAAAGAAATTTGAATGAGGAAATACACCCACACTTATATGCTAACAGCTGATAGAGGACTTTACTTCGAAGCCGGCCAAGGTTGCTTGACAGAAGGCTGAGAAAGGATGAGGCTGCTGAGTGAAGTCAGAATGAGAATATGCTCCAAGAGAAGCAGGCGTCATACAATAAGCTTTTCCAAGGTCTATCATCTTGGGGAAAACGAAAGACAAAACAAAACTCATACTGCTGTCACCCCACTGGTCAGCAGACTTTCAGTAACCCGGCCTTGCTGTAATGTGCGTCACAGGATCGTGCATGACAGCAGTGTGGGCCACACTGGCAACTGACATGTTTCAGGCTTCCACAGATTTCTGGGGTTTATTATCAGGATAAGCATTCAATCCCATAGGTAATATTCAGTAAGAGATGTATCTGTCCTCCTGTCCCTTCTCAGGGTGATCAGGTTCTGTCATCTCTCTCCTTGGCTTTCTGATTCCTCTTCTTTACTGGCCTGTGAGCTCCTTGAGAAAGGATCCTGATATTCATTTTTGTGCTCTAAGGTTGCAGCACAGGGTCCGTCCCTGGAACAGAACTGTTGCATTGCAGTTGAACTTCTAGTAGCCAAGGCAAACCTGTGGGCTCTCTGTGGTAGCACCAGGATTCACCAGCAGGCAGCACAAGCTGAGGACCGAAGGCTCCTTAGGGACCATGTGTGACTCCACTTTATTTCCTGTAACCTCTCAAGGATGGAAAGATGGAGCATTGGGGCTTCATCCATCTTCTCTAGGAGAGTCAAATGTACATCTGCCTCCTCAGCCCATCTTCCTTCCTCCCTCCATCCCTCTGCACCTTTCTATTTATCTCCCAACACCTGTCTGCTAAACACTTTCATGTCAGGATTTGGCATGGACCTAAGAGTGGAATAATATATAGTAGGCATGATGTTTCATATTCCTGTAGTTTATGTGCTTAGCTTCTGTCTCCAGGTTGCTGGGAATTAATTTCTGGCTGTATTTTTCACTGGGTATGCAGGCTTGACTCAGTGCCTCTCTGTGTCTTAATCCCTTATCTATAAAATGAAGCTCATGGTAGAATTTATTTCACATTGTGAATGTTGAATGAGTTTCTATGTCCATATAATAGTACCTGACAGAGCAAATACCTAATAAATATGAAATGTAATTGCTGGTGTTATAGTTCCTATGTAGAAATAAGAAATCAGCTAATTAACATAAATCAAAATATTTGATCAATGCTATGGGTATTAAGGGCTAGGTGGGAACTACCTCTGACCTGGAAGTACTTATGATGTGGTTGTTGACTTAGTTGAATATGTAAACAGTGTCTGATGGGAGTTGGAAGTGATTGCCCCTGTAGATTCAAAAGATTTCTAAATTCCCACCTGGTCCTGAAAGAAGCATCAAAGAAAGGTTATAATATAATGAATAAAACAGACTGGCATGAGGTAGTGTGAGCCAGGATCGAGACAGTCCCAGGCAAGGAAGAGCCCCCATCAGTGACAATATGTTGAGCACTTTCCTCTATGGAGTCTGCACTTCTGACAGTACTGTAAAGTTTGTTCCTTACCACCTGTTTCAGTGACACTGAATGGAGATGGTTGGATTTGGGGGACACTGCTGCATGGGCATTGGGCCCTTTCATATCTGGAGGACTCAGAACTCCACACAAGACATTTTTAGGACCCCTTCTACCACTCCCACTATACTCCATGGCACTAAATCCACTGAGCTATTAGATATTTTTGTTGGTAGTGGTTGTGGTGTTGGTGGTTTATTTGTTATGTTTATTATATCTGAGCTAATAAAAGAAATACAATAAACAATAATTTCTAAGTACTGTGGTCCTTATTCCTAAGTCTAAGTTAGTGTCTGGTGTCAGATACTTGAAGCCTTGGGTACTTCATCTCACGTGCCTTCTTGTTTGTAGATATTCATACCGACTGAGCAAGAAGTAGGCGCCGGAGTAGCAGGTAGTGAGGCCAGTTTGGATCTCAGCCTCTTCATCATGAACCTTGGCCAGATCATTGGTCTTCACCACCACTGTAAGCTTCTAAATCCTATTTTGTTAAACAAATTAGAGTGGGTTCAAAGTTATCTTTTAATATTAATAGTTTCAGCCATGATGAAGAGAAAAGGGTAAAGGGACAGCTATCCGCTAAGGGCTGTAGTACAGTTCCCTCCTCTTACGGACCTCAGAACTTTCATTTCAGTGAGCTCTAGTTGTGCTGTGTTTCCCCACTGTAAAGGTCATCTTCACTCATCTTCTTGATGAGTGGATCTGAAAATACACAGTGTTTCTCAGTAATCATGTCCTCGTTCTCATCCACACTGACTGGATAATCTGATGTCTTTTGTGAGACTCCTCATTCTCAACATGGTTTTACTAGACTAGGTTCTAAGCAGGTATCACGTTCTTACTGACCCATAACTGCTATGGTACCTGGGTTTGTGTCAGTTGGAATACCAGGGCTTATAATTATATCAGATCTGCATATTTCTGAGTTTAGAACCCCAGACATTTTTCTTAAAGCTACTCATATCAGCACTCACCTTCTCACTCAGCCAGAGAAAAAGAGACTTGGCTGCTCTTGCCCCAGCTTTTGTCTCTTTGTAGTTCAACAACAACCTGGTTTAGTCTGGGACAGGGGTGATGGTGGTGGAGGTGGTGGTGATGGTATTGATGATAAAGAGAACAACAATATCCTATGAGAATATTATTATCCCCATTTTACAGATAAAGCAACTAAGCCTCACAGAGATGAGGTAACTCCCTCTGCCATACAGGTAGGACTTAGCAAAGGCAGGATTTTACATCTGGTTCCACGTGACTGTCTCTACTCACCTGCACTCCACGGCTCCCAGGTGGATCCTTAGGGTCAGGAGCCTCGTGAGAACAACAGGTCTGTCAAGTTCTGCAGGGCTGAGCTGTTTATCATTGTGGAGGACACTCATCACTGTGCTAATTACATTAATTGCTGCCCACTCTGAGGCTAGGTGGGTGGCTTAACAACACCTAGGAGCATGGTAATGATGCCTGGGCCTGCCTTTATGCTGAAAACATCTGACTTCTTTTTTTTTTCAACTCCTTCCTGTGATGGCCCAAGACAGTAATTACAGGTTGGATTGGTTGGAAGCTAGTTGCTCTCTACCATGTAGGGGAAAGGTCAAGACTATGAACTTTGCTCTTCATCAGACTCCTTACTGGAAGCAGAGAGGAAGAATGAAGGTTCCTGTTGTCATCTCATGATTCTCTAGAAGCAGGTGCTCTCTTACCCTCATTCTGTTTGAGAGAATCTGGTCAGCCGCTTGGGGTCCAGGAGCTATGGGGCGAGGAGACAGGCTGAAACCAGGATCAGATGACACACTTAGTGCCAATGCCATAGCACCCCTCACCAGAATACTGCTCTTTCTGACACTTCAATGAAGATGAGCGAGTATTGGTAGGGTCAGGCAAGGCACCAGGAAGTGTGTTTTGTGGCATTCTCTATCCCTAAACAATGACTGAGATCTCACCTGTTCTACCATCTTTCCTGAGATTCAAGAGAACTTGCTTGTAAGTGTATTAAATGCAAACCAAGTCAGATGTAAGCCACAGTGTTTTCTGTTTGATCTGTTAAGAGGTAATTTGAAGACTACTTCTGCATACTTGTTGAACAGAGACAGGGCGGCTTTGGTAATTCATCATAATTGAATAAGTGACTTAACTTCCACAGAAAGCAGAGGATAATTTGGGAAGTCACTAGCTTTGGAATGCTGTGCATTCATGTACTTTATGGGTGTGCCCATATCGTATGTGTGGGTATATATGTCAATGAGTGTGTGTGTGTGTGTGTGTGCTTCCAGAAGTCTTACAGCAGTAATGGGTAAATGACCAGGTTCCTGTCATACCTCCTGCCAGAGTTCAGATTTGAATGTTCCCTGAAAGCCATGTGTTGAAGACTTGGGTCTCAGCTTGATGCTACTGGAAGGTGCATCCGGAAGATCCTTTAATAGATGAGATATAGTGGGGCATGCTCCAGAAGGGATAGGGGAATAGGGGGACATTGGTACATTTATCTTTTTGTCTTGTCCATAAGGTGACTGGGCTTCTTTTGATAAGCACTTCCGAAGTGCTGGTCTGTGTCACAGGCACAAGACAAGGAAGCTAATCAGTTCCAGACTAGAACCCCCTCAAACTGTGAGCCCACCTTCAAACTGACTGGCCAGCACCCTTCTTAAAGCAGAAAGCTGACTAACACACCCACCATCCTTCTATGAATGAGGTTTGAGCTCTGTTCTACTAATCTTAATACATTATATAATGATATAGGGAGGTGAAGATATTTGGAGGTAGCCTAGAGTCTATCTTGGTTCCGCCTTTATTAACTGCTATTCCTTGGATAAGTCACTTCACCTCTCTGGGTACTGATTTTCTCATTTCTAAAAATAGAGATAATAACAGTCCTGACTTGATGGTACTCCTACAGGGTAGGAGGTTTCTGCGGGCAAGAACTATGTTTATATACTGTCCTATCCTCCGCCAGAATGAGGTCGGAGCTGAGCAGCCTTTGGACTTAAGATAGTACTTCTGTTCTGAATCCAATATTCCCCAATTGGCTGTGCAGCTTTGGAGAAATAACCTAATGTTTCTGAGCCTCAGATTTCTTACCTATGGAACAGAGATTTGTTATTCCTCCCTGAAATGATTGCTTTGTGGTAAGATGAGACCTACAAAGGCTTGTGTGGCAGATGGTTAGAGCGTAGGAGGGGGCTGGCAAAGTTTGCTTCTCCCAAAGTCTAGTCTCTGTCCTAGAATGTTACCTTCAACAACAGGTGATCGAATTTCTACTTGATCTGTAAAAACGCATTTCAATCTTCACTGCCACATCCCTTTTCTCTGTTTCTTTCTTTCCTTTCCTTCCCTTTCCTTTCCCTATCTTCCCCTCTCAGTCAGGGACCAACACCTGGCCCTGGATGCTCAGCTCTCTCATTTGCCTTGCCTCCCTCAGCCCCTCCTTCCACAACCCTGGGCAGAACTTGTCACCATGGGCTGCTTCCAGCACAGGCTGCTACCTCAACACCGGCTTTTTGGCTGTGTGAGCATTCTGGAATACTCTATCTTTACTCTGGTAGAACAGTGGAGACAGAAAAGGTGACATCAAAACTAACACAAGAAAGAAGCCAGTTAACAGAAAAAGACCGAACATGCTTCTCTACCTGGGCTTCAGATGACAAATGGAGCCTGTGCAAGAAATGGGTTTACATACATGTGCCTGGTATACAAACATGGGCAAGGCAGCGAGGTAAAGAACTGTGCCCTAGCTCTTTTGAGGCATATGCTCAATACTAACCTCCGACTCTCCTCTTTTTCTTTTCTTCTCTTTTCTCCCCCTCTCACTCACTCACTATTTATTTATTTATTTATTTATTTTTGAGACGGGGTTTCTCTATATGGTCCTGGCTGTCCAGGAACTTGCTATGTAGTCCAGGATGGCCTTAAACAGAGATCTGCCAGTCTCCCAAGTGCTGGAGTAAAAGGCATGTGCCACCACCCCTGGCCTTTCTTTTCCATGATAAACTGTCCCTATTGCTATTCCTAATCATGTGACCCATGTCCAATTCTTTGCCATAGGACAGAAGAACCTAGATACAATTCAGATCTGTGTCTCTCACAGCGTCCCCAGCTCTGGCTCACTCTGAGTGCCCCAGTCACCAAGGAAGGGCTCCTGGCTGTGATGGCAAGTTTCCAGAACTTTCCTAGTTTGGGTTCTCTCTATCTTCTGAGGATCTGCTGACTGGCACTCTTACTTCCTTAGGCCTCAGTTTATGGTCTGCCTCCTCAGAAAGCTCCCCTCCATGGCTTATGCAAAATAACACTACAAATGCTCCTGGACCCCTTCATTTTGTTTTTTTTTTTTTTTCCTCTCACCTGTAAGTGATACAGTATGAATTTACTCATTCATTCTGTTTTAATGGCAGGGATTGAAGCCACAGTCTTATACCTGCCAAGTCAGTGTGGTTCATTCATTTTTAATTGCCTCTCTCCCTTAGGTAGCTTGTGAGCTTATAAAAACAGGTTGTGTGTGCCTTCTGCAGGCCATGACACATAGTAGGTGCTTAGACAAAACACATCATGGTTTGAATGTGTGTGACCACTTATGAAATAGTAGGGGGGTCTACAGGATGCTTTAGGCAATTTTGGGCCTATATGGCCCACTGAGCAGATGACAAGGTCTTATGAAGTCAACTCCTCATAAAGGCTTCTATGGAAGTCCTACTGTGTTCTGGAGCAGGGTCGTGGTGTCGACATAATGAAAAGCACAGTTCCTGTTGGCTTTTGTGCCCTGTGACTCCTATAACAAATAACTATAAGCGTAATAGTTTAAACAGTAAAAATGTATTTTTCTCAGCATTCTAGACACCAGAACACCTGAAACTAAGATGTGAGCAGGGCTGAGTTCCCTTGGTGGCCTCTCCCCTTTTGAGAGTTGCTTCATTTGCAGCAGCATAACTTCAAAGTGTCTTCACTGTGTCTCTCTGTATCTCCCCCTCCTTTCTCTGATGAGGATACATCATTGAATAGAAAGTTTGTTCTGAACCTCAAATGATCTCACGTTGAAACCCTTACTTACTTCTCCAAAGACCACCGCTTCCAAATTAGGCAGGCACACAAGGATTGGAGCTTAGGACCTGGTTGTATTGCTTAACTTACCACAGTGCCTTCCAGGAACTTCTTATCTGAGAATGGGGCCGACCCAGTTTAGCAATCAGTGTTCCAAGCAAGAGGGAGACAAACTCTTATGGCCTTGGGTAGAGTGATTATTCAGTAAATTTTAGTCAGGCTTCATCCACAGAGGCCTTGCTAGGAAGCAGAAATGACAAAAATATAGTCCCTGCCTTCAAAGAACTCATGGGCTCATGAGAGAAACAGAAAAATGGATCTGTCAGTGGACCCTAGGGCGTTGGAGGTTGGTCCTGAAGCCCTGGGAGATGAAACTTGGAAGAGGAGTCATGAGGATGGTTTGAGGGGAGGGCGTCAGAAGGCTTCTTGGAGGAGGTATTTTGTCTCCCCTGAGGCTTCAAGACTGAGAGAATAGGAACCAGCCAGGCCAGAAAGCAGAACACTGGGAAGGATGACCGCACAGAGGGTAGTGAGTCTGCAGACATAGAGGTGGAGTGGGGACCTGTGGAAAGAGGATGCTGTATTACCATCCAGGTCACACTGGGGAGCCACAAAAACACCTGGAGAGGGAAGTGATATCCCTGGACCTGCATATTAAAATAAAAGTAGAGAAAGCCTGTTGAGGAAAGTGATTTTCTAGAGGTTTAAAATTATATTTGCAATTCCTTTAAAAAAAAAAAAGTTTAACCTATGAACAAAAAAGTGTTCAAGCCACAGGAGTGCATCAGAAAATGTCCTCACAGACAATGCCCACAGACCAGTCTGATGAAGGCTATTTCTCAAGAGAACAATTGCAAATGAAGTGCCCCTGTGTGTGAGGATAGCCCCTGTGTGTGAGGAGTGGGCCAGGGGCCAGAGCGGGGAGCAGGGACTAAAAGCTCTGCAGTACAGACTTAACCCCTAAGTTCTCTTAAGTCTGCAAAAGAGAGGGTATGGTCCAGGACTGGATGGAACTGGAGCTCCCAGTGTGGCCTGGAGTGGAGAGATTGAAGACTCGGTGTGAACATGGCAGGTCACTCCACTCTGCTTCTCTCAGCCTCTACTTTCTCTTCAACCATCTGACAACAGAATTACTGCCCTCCTTGTGATCTGAGGCCAGGGGCTGACTTGGGAATGAAATGAAAATGTGTTTATGGTTTAGGGGCAGGGCCCAACTCAGGACAGCACGTAGGCAAAAGCAGTGGCCAGGAATTGACTCCAGATTCTCTTGGGGCTGGAGCTCTCTCTGTACAAAAGGAGGAAGCTGAAGACTTTTAATTTTTTTTTCTACTTTTTTTTTCTTCCTAGGTTGTCTTTTTTGATTCTTAAAACCATGATTCTTTTGTCTAATTGGGGGACTTGAAGCAGTCTGTAGGAAATGAATGGATTATTTGATAGTTAAGTATCCAGTGTTGGACGTGTATCCTAGTTACTGTGATAAACACTGTGACCGAAATCAACAGGGAGGAGAGGGGTTATTTCACTTAGAGGTTACAGTCCATTATTAAAGGATGCAAGGACAGGGATGCAAAGCAGGAACTGAAGCAAAGACCATGCAGGAGCGCTTCTTACTGGCTTGCTTCCTCTAGATACTCAGCTACATTTCTTATACAGCCCTGGCCCTCCTGCCCAAGGATGGCACTACCCACAATGGTTCGGACCCTCCCATATTAATCAGAAATCAAGAAAATATCCTCTCAGATATGTCCACAGGTCAGTCTAATGAACAGTATTCCTCAAGTAAGGTTCCGTCCCTCCTCCCAAGTGACAAGTTAACAAAACTAACCAACATAACACACAATTTAGTGAGGCCCACCCTGCACAGCAGTTACCACATGGTGGTGCCTGCTCTTGTGGCACTTCCAGGTTACTCTAATATTGTTCCAAGGAATCTCTTCATGTCAGGTGGCTGAAGAACTTCCAAGGCCTCAGAGTGAGAGCAGCAGTATCTCAGAGTCTCTAAGTAACCAGCAGGCACATTAAGGGGCTAAACTACTGCTTAGGTAAATACATCACTGTAAGTATCTTTAGGCAGCTCTTAGTGGTCACCCTAGAGTGCGTAGCAGTTACTTGGAGTCCAGGAAGACTGTGGCAGCTCCAGCAAAGGGTATGTGTAATTGCCAAACTGTTTTTGTTTGTTAAGACATTTGGGGATAGCAGGATCTGTCCCTACCTGCCTGGTTCTCCAGGGGGAGGGGGTGGGCAGTCACTCACTGGAACAGGGGTGGTTCCACACGCTGTGTTCTCTCCCAGGCTGGAGCAAGTGCAGATGCTGGGAGTCAAGGGGAAGAGTGGTCAGGGAATAATGCCAGTGTTGGTTGGCATCTGGGTCAAGTCCAGAGGACTCTTGGAAGTTATGGGGTGCCATCTGCATCTCATCAGAGGGACTCTGGGTGACCTGAGTGTACAGCCAGGAGCTTTAGCTTCAGAGCTGTAGTCAGGAGACTCTGGTAGGAACTGGCTTTCGAACGCAGTTTTCCACCTGCTAACATCACAAGTGTAGAGGTTATACTGGCTATGATGTGTCATAGACATATATTGCTGGTTTTAGGCACTGTAAACCCAATAAATAGTATTTGTAACTCATATTGGGGTGGGGGATGCTAGGTGCTGTGTCTGTGTACATCACTTTCTATTAAAATGACCAGCAAGCTCTCAGACACTTTAGGCTGGGACTTCTGAGGGGAAGGATATTGTTTGGGTCAGACTGGTATTCCTGGTGCCATACAGCCGTGTCTCAAAATACTGAAGAATAAATGAATTTCACTACATGCTTGGGTTTTCTTCAGGCCAAGCCCACTGAAACAAAGTAGCTGTGGCTTCCAGAAAGTTCTGCTCTTCTGGTGTAGTTGGTCCAGTGATAGGTTGCCTTGGCAAGCCAATATTGGTGTCTGGCACGATTTACACCCTGGTGGATCTCAGCGACTGCTGTGGCCCCTTACATCCAGCCCACTTTCTTCGTGGGACTTACAATTGAGCACAGAGCATGGAAGTCACATGAGGACGGACCATCAAAGATTTTCATCCTGGGCCTAGGAGCTGGAGTCCTAGTACCTGCCGTGGCTTCATTAGGGTCCACCTGGTTGATTGGCTGGTGGTTAGTTCCCTTGGGAACCAGAAAAATCTTTGGCACATTGAGTAATCTGCTTCCTTTCCCTGCCTGGGGCAAGAGTCGGCTCAGGGAAAGTGAAGAAACCGTTTGGGGCAGCAGTAGGGTGGGCGTGGGCTGGGCACTGCCAGGAACTCTGCCGCAAGACCAGTTTCCATTGCTTCCGGACCGGATGCAGGGCTGCGATCCGGGCGGAGACCAGAGAATTGCGCCCGGGAGCACACCTGTAAGTCCTTCTGAGCGACATTCACCAGGGGCAGGACAGGACCAGCGTTTCTGGGTCAGCAGACACTGGGGTGCAACTTCCGGTTGCTAAATCGGGCGAGCGGGTGGGGCTAGAAAGTTGTGGACCGGTGGATGGACAGGTGAATGACGCTGCCGCGGTGTGTGTGGGGGAGGGGACGAGGGGGGACCTCAGTGGCGCCCAAAGACTGCCACCAGCGCCTCTCTGAGTATAGCCATTGACTGGATGGGGAAAAGACAGCGTTAAATTTCGACCCAAGCTACTCCACTCGTCTGACTTTTGTATTCTTGGGCCAGTCATGTAGCCTATCTGGCACCGCGCTTTCCCAGACATAAAAGGAATGAATCAATGAGATAACAGCGTAGCAGTAGCCATAGTAGTAGTAGGTGCTCAATAAAACAAGGTTCCCTTCTAACATGCAGACACTCCCTGCCCTACAGTCCCGCCCACAGGCAGGGCTAGGACGGGAAGGTTACTAGAGGCAGGTGGCCTGGCCAGGAGACAATTCAAGAACCATTTTAGCCTCGGGTTGCTTGTCTAGCCAGCAGGATGGGGCATGAGGGCGGGTCCCTAAGGTCGAATTTCGGTCTGGTTTCTGTGATCCTGGTAGGGAGTTTCAGTGCATTCTTTCAAGTACTTACTCGAAGATTCTTATCAGGCTGCAGCTTTTTGCCTCCCCCAGTGGCCCTACAGCGTTTCATCCATACAAGGCCAGTTTCCACCCTTAGCTCTGTATGTAAACAAAGCCAGGGCTTTCAGCGGCAGGTCCCCACAGGTCTAGCTCTCTGTGCCAGGTACGCTGAGGTAGAGCCAGAGTCTGGCTCTGTGACCCCCGGATCCCGCACTGCTACCAAGTTCCCACTGGCCCAAAACTTCTGGCCAATCATGAGTGTGGTTACAGAGCGCAAGCCATTCATCTACCCTGTGTGTTATCAAAGACATTGCAGAAATGGTCCATGATGATTAAGAGATGGACCCTCTGAACTGCCTGTGGGTATGTCAAATGAGAATTGAATCCTAGTGTAAAGCCACGGGCTGATTCTCCTGAGACAGTCTGGGTTTCAAGTTACAAATATACAATCTTATTAAAATAGTAACCAAGACTATAGAACTCAGAATTATTTTAGCTGAAAATAGGAGACAGCAAAGACAATCCTGGCAGTTTCTACACGTTCCTCCACTCCATAAATATAATTGATGCCCTGGGCACAGTTACCCAAATTGAGGCCCCAGTCACAACCAGTGAGGTGAGCAGGAGAGAAGCACTGAGATTTCAGTTTCTCTTCTCAGGTCCTCTGGTGCCGGTGTGAGGGTGAGGGTGGAAGGACATGGAACTGAGGACTCTGAGCAAGAACAGCTGAGGCTCAGTGCTATGAGTTTAGCTGGTGGGCAACAGTCCTGCTCCAGAAAGTTCCTTCTATGGGGACATGCCTGCTTCCTCCTCTCAGTCTTCCTCAGGGTAGCGTGGGGTGTGGGGGGGTTGTTACTGCTCTTGGCTGGCTAAATACAGTGTTGCCCAGAGTAACAGCCTTATCCCGGGTCCCAGGGAGTGAGATAGGGCTTGCCTGCTTTTCAGCCTCTGAGGACAGTCACCAATTCTACGGTCTTGAGAACATGACTTAATTTCCCTCAGTCTTTGTTTCTGAAGCCTTAAATTGGGGGTTGGCAGCACTTACCTCATATAATTGTTTTGAAAACTGAATGCATACATTATCATAAAGCCTAGGACGTTTAAAAAACAATTAATTAATGAAGTGTTCTGTTTCGCTTGTTATTGTTAGGCAGGTCTAAGTAGGACTCTCAGGCCAATTAAGAACCGGATGACCCTGCCAAGTGCACTTTCTTCAGATCCTGGGTGGTAGTGAGGCAGGGTGAGCTGTGGTGTCTGGCAGGTTCACAAGCCATGTGCCCGGGATGAAAACCATTGGCCAGCACTGTCTTAACTCTTTCCACCCACCTGTTTATTTAATTCTACAATTACACTATGAGAGAAGTTTTACTAGTATTCTACTTCACTAGGGGAAATTGAGGCATGGAGAATTGAACGCCACGTAGCTACAATGTAGGATATCCTGGTGCCCATAGGCTGAGGGAAGCTGCACAAGGAGATGGGGTACAGCCTGTAGTGGCTTGATGCGGGGCTACCTCCTCAGCAAGCACAGGGGCATCTTTCTTAGTATACAGGTTTCAGTAAGCTTCACACTTTAACACACTCTACATAAGGCACCTTGCACATAGTAGGCACTTAATGGTGCTAGCCTCTCCACCTGTATGTTTTGCTTACTTGGAGAATAATGGTGTCTCTGGATGGTACACTTGGTCTAATGCAGTTATCCAAACCTGAATTCTTTACTGCTGTGCCTCGTGAGCTCCTGCGAATGGCTCTGGCGCATGCTCAGGTTCAGGACTTTCATAGTAACTGCCTCTAAGACATTGAAGGACCAGAGTTCTCCCTTTCCTGCCCTCTCTCTTTGAGTCCTGTTCTATTTCTGTGTGGCCAGAGCTATGAAGCATAGACTGTAGGCTGTCTGGCAAGGCAAACAGAAGCACGTGTCGACATTTGTCGGATAAACGTTCTGATCATTTCAAAGTTGGCTTTCCATTTGAAGTTTCCAGTTAGATGCAGAAAGTCAGGGTTGGGAAAGCAGAGTGGCTAAGATTTTCAGGATAATTTTTTAAAAGCTTTAATTTTTAACCTTGCAGTGGTTCCTAGCAGCATACTCTAAACTTCCACCGTTCATTGAGACTGCATTCTGAGGTCAAACCCTCTTTGTATCCCCTTATAAACGTGACCAGATGGGGTGGGGAGTAAGGGAATACCAGCTTTGTACTTGGCGGGGACCTGTTATGTGCCAGGAGCTTGCTCATTTGAAATAAGCCCATGAGCCCGTGATACCAGTGTGTTATGGAGGAGGAATCTGACACTCCATTCATCCCAAGACTTTCTTTACTTTGCACAGAGACAAAATGCAAAGTCTGAGCTGCAACCGGGGACCGTCGGCAACCTGAAAGTCTCACAGCATCTCCCTGCTCTTCCTGGGTTGCAGACCTCTGTCACTCTGAAGGTTCAGAAGAGATTTCAAGATTACCTCAGCCAAGGTTTCTCAGTCACTTGGTAACCCAGGTTACCCTAGATAGACACCTCACAGTCACTTTTAGTGAGTTTCAAACTCCATATAAATGTCACAACTTAGGGAAGCTGAAGCAGAGATGCTGCAGTTTCAGTGCTTTCTCTTTAAACACAAGCCTCCTCAGAACTTCTGTGTGACATCTCCCATCTTTGCCAGTCGTTCCCCAAGAGGGAGAGAGGATTCTTCTTTCCATCTTCCTCTCTGTCCTTTACTTCTTAGGAGGTGAAGCCCAGACAGCATGGAATTGGTGACACAGTCAGTTCTTGGACTTGGGTTTGTCCATCACATCCTGGGGAGCCTTTGCCATGACATCTGTTTACCTCCCAGCTGGTCACTATTATGTATACCCTCCTAGCTCAGGGACCACACAGGAATCAAAATGTTCTCAAAAAATCAAAGTGTTCTCAACCCCAAACAACAAAAAAAGAACCTCAGGCTCCGCAGGTAAAGGAGCTTGACACTAAGCCTGTTGACCTGAGTTCAATCCCCAGATCCCATTCGGAGGGAGGAGAGAGCCAACTCCTGAAAGTTGTTCTCTGATCACCACACAAGTGTTATGGCACACGTGTACCCCTCCAACAAAATAATTCTAGTTAGAAAGAAAAACAAAGTATATTTATAAAGAAGTGAATCCTTACTGAAACCTGGGTAGAAATGACATCTGAAAGGCTCAGCTCAATCAAGGGGCCACTCTGGAAGTTCCTGCGTCTCTGACTATGGCAAGTCAGTAACTATTATTACACTATCATGGGTATGGGACCCTGGGCAGGAAGAAGACAGTCAGGGTCTTGGTCTCTACAGGCTTGATAACTCTTGCCCTTGAGAGAGGATATATATGCCCCCAAAAGGACAGGTTAGCAGTATGAAGCCAGGAAGATCTGAGTCTCCCTCCCCTCCCTCCCTCCCTCCCTCCCTCCCTCCCTCCCTCCCTCCCCCTCTCTCCCTCTTCTAACTCTGTGAAGAATCGAGTTGGGATTTTAATGGGGATTGCATTGAATCTGTAGATTGCTTTTGGAAAGATGGCCATTTTTACTATATTAATCCTGCCAATCGATGAGCATGATAGTATGCTGATAAGTTAGATGCTTACACCTAGAATCTGAGCATACTAGAAGCTAAGGAATGAGGACATACATTCAAGTTCAGACTGGGCTACATAGTGAGACCCTGTCTCAAACAACGACCAATAGAAGCTATGATGGAGATGGAGATAGAGCTAGCTATTTACTTTTTATTGCCAAAGTGAACCAGAGTCTAAGAGGGTTGTACACCCTCTCCCTTCCTTCCTTCTTCCTGTGTATTTCTCATTATGTAGCCCAGGCTGGACTCAAACTTGAGCCACTTCTGTCACTATCTCCTAAGTGCTGAGATTTTATCATGAAACATTACAGCAAGTGACAATTCTGTTTTAATATGAAGATTTGGTGGTGGCAGTAGCGGGGAATCAGGGCTCCTTGAGGGAGTTGACTTTTAATGGCAGGCCACTTATAGGTGTTTGGCAGCCTTTGCTTAAGTTTGATGCTAAAAGGATAAGTGAATGCTTACCCATTCCCCAATACTAGAGAGAATGCTGGGTGCTCCTCTTGAGGCCTGAATTCAATCCCCCTTTCTTGTGTCCCCCTCATCCTCTCTGAATTCTGCTTCTTTGTCTGTGAAGCAGAGGTTCACACCTGCCCCAACCTCCCTCCTTGGGTTGTGCTCCAGCTACTAGGACACTGGACACTTGAACCTGTTTGTTATGTGAGCCACATGAGTGCAGGTGACAAAGCCACATGGGCCCACAGCTAACTAGCGTGAGTTCAGCTAACCACTGTTACTTCACTAAAGCATCCACTTTTCATCTGGAAGTGGAGATAAATCTGCCTCTCCAAACAGGAGCAGGACTGAGAGCTGTCTTACAGAGTGCTAAGAGGCAGCTAACACAATACTGTCTTCTTCCTTGTCTCTTGGTCATTAGTCTATCTCTTCTCCCCTAGACCACCACTGCGGTTCCCCTGGGTGCCTACCGGGGTGCTGTTTCTCAGCAATACTTCCACTCTTCCCAGTAGCCTGTAGGCTCACATGTCTGCATTCTCATTGGAAATGCCCTAGCACAAGAAAGCCTAGGCTTATGTGAGCAATCTCACATCTCCAGTCAGCTTTTGCAGGGTTCCCAGAACGGCATGTCCACTCAGAACATGGGGCTGGTGCAGCTACACATCCTTTTCAGGAGAGCACAGCCTTAAGGCAGCAGGAACTCAGGGTGACTCAGCTTCACGTGTGACAAACAGCCTGTGAAGTAAACCAGACCAGAGCTCCAGCACGGCGGCCTTCAGATTTCAGGGAAGGAAGGGGGCGGCACTCGAGGTAATGGACAGTGTTGAACTCACATGTTACCTCAGGCCACTGATAGATACCAAACTCGTGTTCTCCTGCTGAGACCTTACCACAGACACCTGAGTTTGCAATGGTCTGAGAGGTTAGACCTTTCACCCAGAATTGCACAGGGGGTCATAGTCAGTAGATCAGGGATTTCAGCAGAGGCATCTGACTTAGATACCCTTGTTCTTCCCTAACAACATATCAGGAGAAACAAAAAATATCTTTTCTCCCAACCCCATTTCCTGTGGCACTGCTGAGTTCCCTATGTATGATTTAAAAAAAAAAAGACTGACCCATTGAATTTTATTTTTCAAAGTCTTCAACAAATAATGTCCCTAGGTCCTTTTACCTTTTATATCCAGGGCTGTTCCTCCCCTCGTGTCCTTGGTTTGTGAAAGACAGGGAGTATGCAGAGAGTGCTGGGACATGAGCCTGTGTAGTGGGCTCCATTACAGGGCACTGGAATGGCTACTAGCAGAATCACTTCCATGGCTCTGTCCAGCACTGAAGTCAAAGCCACAACCTACCCTGCTTTGGGGGTCAGAGGTTGGGAACACCACTCTCAGGGAACACTCAGAGGAGGTATGGCCTGGCAGGAAGCATTGGGCCATGCCAAACAGGAAAGGGGAGGGTGGGCCTGGGAGGGACTGAAACGTCACCAGGATGCATGCCAAAGTTGGGTGGGCCTAAATACTAGGGCAGAGCTGCTGGGCACATGACTCTGTTGAAAATCTCCCAGGGAATAACTTCTAATCCCTGCTTTATTGAAAGGTTTGGGGAAGGCTACAGTCTGCCGTCTGCTGGGCTGGGCTGGAGGGGGAATCCTATGCTGGCACATAGCCACAAGGACATTTCTCAGGGAAAGCCTTTGGCCCAAAAAGTCTGTTTTCTTTTTTCTTTGGAGACTAGGATTTGGAATCTGTTCAGGAAAAATGTAACGTACAAACAAATAGCCTTGGCCATCGGTGCCTCCCTTTGGAGCCAGGTCAAGCCTGGGGAGAGCTTAGCCTCTCAGGGCTCTCTAGCTGTAGGCCACCCCTTTGTAGCCAGTCTCTGGCTGTCCTAAAATAATGTCTCCTCTACTTTTCTCTCCCTCTGGTGCTGCTCATACCCAGGTCTTCTCAAGTGCTCCCCAAGATGGTAGAGTATCCCCATTGTAGAGATTACTTGCTTTATTCTCCCCCATCCCCAGTCTCATTTCTCAGGGGATTGGTTGCTCCTCTGAAATGTTATTCTAGGTAATTTCAATGTAAAGCATTTCCTTGTTCTGTAGGTAAGAACTCCTGGTTTTATTTTATTTTATTTAATTAATTAATTAATTTATTTACATCACATCGTAATTTGCTTATTTACACAGAGGTTATAAACACAAAAAGGCAGGATGTGGGGAAGGGAATGGCACCGGAGCATAGGTGTTCAGGGGAGTACAGATACCTTTCAGAACATGGTATCAGCTGGGTGTAGGTTCACTATGGCTCTGCCTATGAGTCACTTGTCCTTATCTAAGTTGGTACTGTCCACCGAGGCTGCCTATTTATAAGACCTATGACTACTAGGTCTGGTAAATTTCCACAGAAGCTGCCTGTTTACAATAGCTTATAGCTTCTGTTTTCAGTGTTTTTCCACAGAGACCCAAGACTTTGTGTTAGCATGCATGTATGTCAGGCCTATTGCTGACTTTAGGCCTATGGCTGATTTTAGGCCTTTAGTGTATATTCAGGGCTGCTCCTGATATCTCCTCCCTTCTCTAAGTATAGAAGGGCCTTAGCGATTCTATTCTTGTGAAGGCGAGGATAGAGGCCTGACCTCCAATAATTGAAAGGGACCTTGTAATGGCTCTGGTCCTCCTGTCGTTGTCCAGTGAGGCATGAGGGCCATACCCATCCTGATATCTTTTTCCTGGAGAGGGGATACTTTTGACATCAACCGCTATGCAGTCAGGCTTGTCCCTCAGGGAATCCAGATAGATATTTTTAAGTTTTATTTATATTCCCTTGCAGTGCTTAGCCTCGCAGCCTAAGCAAGAATTCAGATCACCAGACAGAGAGGGTTCTGGGTAGCCTCTCTCTGCTTGGCCTAGGGGCGGAAGTCCCCTCTTTTAGGTTGGGTGGAGATGGGTTTGAGGAACACCCTGGATAAAGTAACAACCTCATCTTGAGTCTTGTGGTCCTCCATAGCTAACTTATGATAATGTACTGGTTTTATTTTGTAAGTTATAGTCAAATGTCTGCCAGCTCTTAAACTCTGGCTGTGAGCTAAGCAGTGTGATGTTTCATGCTACTCACTGCATAGCAAAGTGTTCAGGACAGAGCCTGATGCATAGTAAATGCTCAGTGGAGGATGCTTAATGTCCCTATTAATTACCTTAATTCTGATGTAGCGCTCACAGCAGATAGGATTTGTCTTAGGCATTGCAGTTGTTGCATGACAAGTCTGCGAGCTTCATCAGGGCAGGGGTTGTGTTTACTCTCTCGTGTCTCCCAGCACACGCTAATCCAAAGGGAATTCCCAGGGTGGCAGTCTGGTCATTCAAGCTGGTGACTGTGTGCAGTGACTTATGTCTAGAATTCCAAAATCAGTTTGGAGTCACTGTAGCCTAAAGAAAAGAGAAGCAGGACAGAGCACAGATCTTGGCTTGCTTGTACTTCACTGTCTACTACCTTTATGACCTTGGAAAGAGTGATCTTTTTGAACCCTAAATACCTATTTTCCAAAAAGCAAGGAGAATAGCGTCTGAGTGTCCTCTTCACAGGTTTGCTGGGCATCAGTGAGCTTGTACAGTTGTGAGAATTCTCTTGAGTCCATGGCCAACGCCACTGCTGTGATTTAAAGAGACATTTCTCTTATTGTCTCCTGGCTGAGCACTTGTTTTCCAACTGGTGGTGCTGTTTGGAGAGGTCATGGAACCTTGAGGAGACAGAGTCTTGTTGGAGTAGGTCGTCACAAGGGTGAGACTGGAGGGTAGATAGTCTGGCCACACTTCCTGTCTGTTCTCTGTATCTTGATCAGTATGACTAGCTGCCTCATGTTGTAGCTGCCGTGTCCTCCCTGCTGTGACTGATTGAATGCCTTTTTCTACTGTGACCCAGAAGAAACCATTCCTTCCTTAAGTTGCTGTCCCCACAGCAATTTGAAAAAATAAGTCATACATACAAGTGCCACACTTGCCAGAACATGAGATAATAGACACTGCATGTGCTCCAAATGCATATTTTTTAAATTTCAGAATAGTTTTTCTCTTCTAATCATATATCTCATGTAATGACGTTAACCTTTGAAAGTTCCTTTTGACTGGGTCGCTTTCTAGCTTTAAAATCTCGACCTTATATTTCAGAGTAAACTTTCGTAGGTGTCCTGTAAAAGGTGGAATCAAACACTTACAGTACTTGCTGTTTGTTGCTATGTGATTAAAGAGGGGGGAAGCCCAGGCTTATCTGAAGGTGTAGGAAAAGTGTGAGCCACAGCCCTAACTCTGAAAGAGTTTACAGTATGGTTTGTTAGCCAGAGCTGAATTCTAGACTTGTAGGCAAACACATGATATAAAAAAAAGGTGGTTTGTGAAGACTTTACAGAGAAATGGGCTTTGTTTAGAGTTTCTATTTCTGTGAAGAGGCACCATGATCCCCAGCTCCCAACCCCCAGCTCTTATAAAGGAAAACATTTGACTGGGGCTGGCTTATGGTTCCAGAGGTGTAGTCAAGTATCATCATGGTGAGAAGTATGGCGGCTTGCAGGAAGACATGGTGCTGGAAAAGGGGCTGAGAGTTCTACATCTTGATCTGTACATGCCAAGTAAAAAGACTGAGCCAGTAGACCTTGCTTGAGCATCTAAGACATCTAAGCCTGCCCCACAGTGATATACTTCTCCAACAAAACCAAACCTATTCCATCAAGGCCACACGTCCTAATAGTGCCACTCCCTATGGCCAAGCTTTCAAACACGAGTCTTTGGGGCCATTCCTCTTGAAATCACCACAGTATTTAACCTTACAAAAGATGGATGGTTACTCTATAATCCTGGGAACATAATTCAAAAGCTAGGTCAGTGCCATTAGACACTGCTAACACAGATAAGAGTAAGATATCAGTTTTTTTTTTTTTTTTTCTGAGCTTAGTATATTCAAACATTTTGGTAATGTACCCATTTAAAACTGTCTGAGTTTTCAAAGCTGCTGACATTTTGGGGTTGCTGCTTTCATAATGAGAAAATGAAATTATATATCTTTCATCAGACATGATATTCTTTATGTAAAAGAGAGAGCTAATAGAGAAAGCTGTTTACAGAAAGTGTTACTTTTTATAACTTCTACATAATGATGGCAAGTGACTAAATCAGTTGGGCTGAGGTACAGTGTGAAGTAGTAGTCAGTAACTCAAAAAAGAAAAATTTGAAAACATGCAATTGTAAACCATTTAATAACCTGAAAATGAGGCTACCACATATGAAAACAGACTATAGGGACAGTCATAGTCAAAAGTCAATCATAACTTTCATGTTTACAGCTAAAAGTTAGAATGAATGAGAAATGGGCAACTGAATATCTAACCAAGGAATGTAGAGAATGAGATGCAAAATAAAACTAAGACAAGCAGAAAAACAAAACCAAAAACTGTACAAGGAGTTTAAAAGCTAATTAGAAAACCAACAATATTATAGATTTCATAGATATAGAATGTATAGGTAAAAAAAAAAAAAAAAAAAAAACCAATAGAACCCTCAAGAAAACTTGCTTGACATCACTGTGTGTGTGTGTGTGTGTGAGAGAGAGAGAGAGAGAGAGAGAGAGAGAGAGAGAGAGAGAGAAACAGACAGACAGAGACAGAAATACAGAGATGGAGACAGAGATAGAGAGATAGACAGAGACAAAGTGTAGGAGGAACTAAGGTGGGAGGAGTAAGGAAAGGAAGAAGAAGAGTAAGGAGGAGAGGAGGAGAAGGAAGAGGAGAAGCTAGGAGAGGAACGAGAGAGAAGGGAACGTGGAGGTGGATGTTCACGTGTCTGTAGCAGTAAAAGGTAGTTGGTATATCTAGGTTGGGTATTGGGTTACACTTCTGATTGTATGGGCATCTTGTTACTGATCATTACTAAATATATCAGCTTTTGGATAATTTAAACATTAGAGTCTCATTTTCCTACTGGGCCTGCGTGGATGGTGGGATGGTCTGGGCACTGCCCTGCCTTGCCGAGACAGCGTGGAAGATTGACAGAGCCATCTCCCATGCTGGCGGCTCGTGGATGGCAGGGCTGGTGTTTCTGACTGGCCATTTCTAGCTGCAGCACACAGGTGGCCTCCGTCCGAGAAACATGGAGGCTGAGCTAGGCAGAGCCGCCGCAGCTTAGATAGTTGGATTGACCAGAGGCGGTTTTTTTCAATAATTACTGCAACAACAAAGAGATACACACAGAGAGAGGAAGCACTAGATTACTGGTATCTGAGAAGTTTGTAAATTGTCTGTTACTTACCACTCTTGGTCACTGAACAAATCCTGTGTGTCACATATTTGTGTTTCTCGTTTTTCTAATGATCAAACTGAAGATCCAAAAATCTAGTTTACTTTTTGATGCCATACAACCAATGAGTAGTAAAGTCATTTTTTTTGAAGTCTTGCCTCCTAATTTTGTTGACTATTCCCTCAATAATCTCATAACATCTTGGGGAAGAATAAAGAGGTGATACACCCATGCTGATCTGTGAGAGCTTATAACTGGTTGCCACAACCATATGACTTACAACTATGGAATCTGTTCTCATGGTCCAAGAGTCTGGAGTAAAGGGGTGAGCAGCCACACTGTCTCTGAAGACTGTAAGGGAGAAGGTGCCCTTGTTCCCAAGAAGCTGTGGGGTTTGATTCCTGTCAGTCCTCAGCATTTTGTGCTCTCCCATTTCCGCCTCCATTGTTACATAGTATCTTCCTATGGCAATTCATCCTCACTTTCAGCTTGACTGAATTTGGAGTCACTGTGGAAACACACCTATGAGTCTCTCTGGGAGTGTTTGCAGAAAGGTGTGGCTGAGAAAGGAAGACCCACCCTGCTGCCTCGGTACCATCCTATGGGCTGATTCCTGGACTAAAGAAAAGCAGAAAAGAGCTAAGAACAAGCCCTGGTTACTCTGTTTCCTTGCTTCAGAAGGCAGACTCGAAAGCACTCACTCTCACTGGCATGCCATTCCCACCTGGATGGACACATGTCTTCTTAAACCAACTCAAAGAAAGTCTTTCTTTCTTACATTGCATTTGTCAGGTATTTTGTCCCAGTGATGGTAGAGGTCACTCAAGATACTCCTTGTGTCCTCATGTTGTCTTCTTGCTCTGCCTTTGTCTCCTTTGTTTTCTCCACTTGGGAGATAGATTAGCGCCCTGATACTGGAGAACCTTAACTTTTTCAGTTACATCAGGAATAACTATTTATGTAATGTTGTATTATATAATCTCAACCAGGGGGTTCTACCCTGCCTTAGATCATTCATTTCCCAAATAAATAACACAAAACCTTTATGTTTATAATAGGCCTTAGTCAGCACTAGATCTGGGCAAATATTTACCCTCTATGCTATTACGTCTACTTCCCTGCCCATAACCCCGAGTTATAACTTGCCATGTTCCATGTGGGCTGCTCTTACTACAATTGGCCAGCCTTCATGGCCATGTTTTCATGACTCACCTATCTCGTGGTATCTTCTCTCCACCTTCTCTCTCTTTTCTCCTCTTCATGGTTTCTCCTCAGACTTCAAGCCCAGGAACTGAAACCCCACCTATCTCTCTTCTGCTCCGCTCTAAGCTGTTGGCATCTTCGCTCAACCAATAGTTTTAAATTAAGGAGGAAGGTCACATAGCATTACTTGGTGTATGTGCAAATTTTCTCATCCCTGAAGCAACAAGGGTCAGTATTTTGCTTTACAATACACAGCAACAGAGCCATCCTCAGCAATGTAATACTATGTTCTGAGCATCCAGGTGGATAGAAATTTTAGAGAGATATGACTTAAGTGACTTCTTGTGGTTTCAACAATCTTTATTCTGCATTCATCTAGTGAATCTGTGTATAGTGCTTAAAGTGGCCACCACACATAAACACATGTACACACACACACACACACACACACACACACACACACACACACGAGGCCACTGTCTGTATAATTAGGAGTTTACTCAAGAAGCACAGGGGGAGGGGATTAGTTCTACACTACTGTTCTGATCAGGCACTTTACAAGGGAGGTAGAATGGAACAGAGGACAATGGCCAATATCCTCAAACCTTATTACCCTGTTTACAATGGAAGGAACTCTCAGAAAATCTGAGGAGGGCAAGAGGAAAGGTTCGTAAACATTCTTCAATACTTGAAGGGTTACCAGCCATATGGGTCTGGGTTTGGCTATGTTCCTAGTTAGAACACAACCAATTGGTGGAAGCTATGAATACTTTGTTTGTTTGTTTATATTGGGGGTAGGGTGGGGTATGCTGTTCATTTAACCCAGGTCCTTGCACGTGCTAGGCAAGCACTGTACCACCGAGCTCCATTTGCAGGTCCAGAGGATTCTAGTTCTACTATGTTAGTGGAAGATCCTTAATAACTAGAAATATCTAAAGGAATTAATCGAATTGGATTAGGTGGCCCTGATATCCACATATGTGCAGTTATTGTTTAAAATGCCACAGTTAATAGAGGCTAGCAGGCACTGGAAAGAGCCAGGCAAGGTGGGCTGCTGCCGAATTTTATTACTTGCTGACCATACCAAACTAAGACCAGGTAAATTGATGAGTTGGTCACCCTTGTTTATAGAGTTTTAGGTTAAATTTTTAGAATTTTATTTTTTAATTTCTGCATGTGTATGTATATGTATGTTTTGCCTGCATGTATGTGCATCACATGTGTGTCTGAGGTGCCAGAAGAGGGTATTGAATCCCTTGGAGCTGGAGTTAAGAATAGTTGTAAGCCACCATGTGGGTGCTCAGAATTGAACTTAGTTCTTCAAGAATAGGCAGTGCACATAACCACTTAGCCATCTTACCAGCCTCTGATTTGCAGATGTTTAAAAAAGGAAGAAAGTCATAAAAGTCATTGTGGCAGCAGTAGTAACAGTTATGGGAGCAGAGGGAGAAGACAATACCATCTGTAAGGAGAACCCCAGGCCTGGGGATGCAGCTCAGTGGTAGAGCACTTGACTAGCTTGTTCAAGGTCCTGGGTTCAATCACCAAATTGAACAAACAAATGAACGTGGGCCTGGTGGCACACACAAGTATCTTGGTACTTGGGAGTGTGAGACAGGAGGATTGTAGTAAGTTCAGGTCCAGCCAGGGCTACATAATGAGTTCAAACAAAGACTTAATACAAAGGAAGGTCTTAAGAAACCAAAAATAAATATATAAATAATTTAAGTGGAGTAAGGTGCTGCTGACAGCCCTCTAAGAAGCTTTTTAGGTACCTTCCCTGCTTGGCACTGTATTCACAGTACCCAGTGTCGGCCCTGGTCAGACACATGAGCTGGTCAATGTCAAAAGGCTCTTATGCTGAGCCTTGAAGGCTAGGAATCATTTTGATCATAGGAAAAAAAAGGTATATGAGGCCAAGATGGTAACAATAGAGAACCTGGGTGCAGCGTCTGGAAAATACAGTGTCTGGTGTGCTCTAGTCTTTTCCTGTGGTGTTACGGTATCCTTGGAGAAAGCCCTTCAAACAGTGAGTCTCCTATATTTTATGTATTCTTTTTTCCATCTTCAAGACCCTAGCCTCCTTTTTTCCTTCCTTCTATTTTTTTCTGTTGGAAAAGACAGTGTTCTCTTAGAAAGGATGTCATTAGGCATTCTTTCAGGCCAAGCATAGGTGCAAATCAATTGTCCATGAAAATACCCTGTGGACAGAGTTGAGAGTGTGAGATTTGGATGAAGGATGAGAAGTAATTGGTGCAGAAGGGATGGGGAGGAGTATGGGGCTGAGGAGGTGCTGGGTACTATTGGGAAGTATAGTGTGTACCACCAGCTTTGGGCCACACACAACTCTTTCCTTCTGGATTTCTACTGGGAGAACAAAACATGATTTTTCTTATGAGGCAAAGAGAAGGAAAGAGGAAGAAAGATTTACTGGGCAACTACCATGTGCCAGGCATCCTTGGGAGCTTACACGCACACACACACACACCACACACCACACCACAGACATATACACACATCACATACTATATACACAACATATACATACATATAAACACATTCACATACACACATAGACATAATATACAAATACACCACAAACACACATACATGCATACAAATACACCACAAACACATACATACCACAGATTTACATACATACACACAAAACACATATACACACATACCACAAGCACACACATACACCACAAATACACATATATACACACAAAACACATATCACAAACACACATAGCACATACACACACATACCAGAAATGCAAACATACATACACACAAATACACCATAAACACACATACATACATACACACACATGCATACTACAAAAACATGCACATACACATAATGCATATACACACATCATAAACCACACATAAATACCCTCAAATATACCACAAGTACACACATACACACATACAAACATATACAAACTCACACACATACACACAAAACACATACATACTACAAATACACAAACTCACACACATATACACAAGACACATACATACTGCAAATATGTATATTCACATACACATACATACATAGGCAACATACATACACATACCACAAACACACACACAGATTTTCAAAGATAGTATTTACTTCACAGAGAAATAAGATGTAGAAAATTTAAATTGCCCAACATGTCAATCAGAAGCGGTCCAGACTTAAGACTGGTTTTGTATGGCTTTCCAAAAGTCATTTCCAGCTTTGTTCTCTACTGGGAGAACAAAACATGATTTTTCTTATGAGGCAAAGAGAAGGAAAGGGAAGAAAGATTTACTGGGCAACTCCCATCGCCCATCTACATCTCTGCCGATGAAAGCAGAACCTTTTGGCAGCATCCTCTGTCTTTGCTTCTGCCTCTTCTGGGAGCCTTCTTTCCCAAGTGTCTTAGTAGGTACTCTATTCCTGTGAAGAAACACTATGACTGTGACGACTCTGATAAAATAAAGCACTTCATTGGGGCTTGCTTACAGTTTCAGAGAATATGGTGGCACATAGGAAGACATGGTGCTGGAGAGTAGCTGAGAGTTCTACATACAGATACACAGGCAGCAGGATGAGAGAGGAGACACTGAGCCTGCCTTCAGATTTTGAAACCTCAAAGCCCACCCCCAGTGACACACTTCTCCAAGAAAGCCTCACCTACTCCAACAAGGCCACATGTCCAAATCCCTCTCAAGTAGTGCCACTTTCTGGTGACTAAGCATTGAAATAGATGAGCCTAAAGGGGAGGGGCATTCTTATTCAAACCTCCATACAAAGTATCCCCATCTTCTAGAAGCTTACAGCAAGGTTCCTGGAGGCTGCTAAGGCCAAGAAATGTATGGCAGGATTAAATTCTCTGCAAGGAATTCCTGAGAGGCCACTGTGAGAAGCTGTAAAGGTGACACACACTACCCTTAGAAACAAGTCAGGATCTGGGATGTATGTGGTAGTTGAGACTCCATTCTCGACAGGATCAACTAAGAGACAAACTTTGGTCGTGTTTGTGGTGGAATTTCTAGACTGAAATGGCAGCACCAGTCCCTGGACTGGAGTCCTGGACAAAATACAAAGGAGAAGGTAAGCTGATGGACTGTGCCCTTCAACTGTGAGCCAACATGCAGCCTTCCTCTTTAAGTCGCTCTGGTCAGGCATTCTGCCACAGCAGGGAAATGCAACATGATGTGCTTGTTGGAAGGGCTTTGCTAACCACAGCAGGAAGTGGAGAAACTCTCCAGAAGCCAACTAGTCAAACCGCCTTGTTGCCGGTGCATGTATCTATGACTGGTTAGCACAAAGAAATACAATGACATGGAGACCCTAGCTTAGGATCGCTCATTTTGTAATAGCTATGGGACCCAAGTCTCTCTGCTTCATGGAGACTCAATTATGGTATCTCTAAAATGGGTGAACTGCACTTACTTTGTCCCACTGAAGAAACTATACTGAAAGATTACCTTGACTGTGGTAATAAGTAATATATCAGAGAGTAAGACCCCTGGAAAATGTTTACATTAAATCTTTTGTGGGTCCCGGTGGATGTGAATGAAAAAAGAAGTGGTATTGTTATTTCTTGATGGCCAGTAAATTCAAGTCAAAGAAATCAGACACACTCTAGCTTAGATTCAGATAGATGGTGAGAGTAGGATGAGGGATCCAGCCTCACAGGCAGCTAGCTCCACGTGTCTAATGCTGAGACCACTGTGCCTTTGAGTACCCCTACTTATTCTCTATTCAGAGTTTTTTCATTGTTATTTCTTGTCATGGTCACTGTTTTACTGCTGTGAAGAGACTCTATGACCAAAGAAACTTACAAAAGAAAGCATTTAATTGGGGCTTGCTTATAGTTTTCAGAGGGTCTGCCCATGACATGGTGAGGAGCATGGCAGCTGCCAGGCAGACATGGTGCTAGAGAAGTAACTGAGAGCTTACATCCTGACCTTCAGGCAGTAGGCGGAGGGAGGGAGATTGGTCTGGCGTGGACTTTTGAAACATCCAAGACTACTCTTAGGGACACGATTTCTCTAACAAGGTCACACCCTCTAATCCTTCCTACTCAGTTCTACTAACTGTGGAATCAAACATTCAAATATCCAAGCCCCTGGGTGGCTTTTCCATTTAAGTCTATAGTACCGGTGAGCTTCCTACCTATGGCAAGCAGTGGGATCAACTGTCAGTGCTCCAGGTTTGTCTCCTGATGCTGTGTGAGCCTTCTTCAAGTCTGTCGGCTGGAATGTATGTAATAGAAAAGTGGATGGTCATATAAACACAGTGTAGGTTCCCATTTTCACTGTCTGTGATGAGCAAAGGAAGGCTTTGTTCCTACAGATCAGGTAGCAAAGCCCCATTAGCCATGTTGTAATTGACCTGGATGGGTCACATGCATGTCTTGGATAAATCTCCGTGGCCAAGGGTGGGAATTACCCCTGGCTTGCCTTGAGTCTCAGGATTTTCCAGTGTGTCTAAGTGGAGAAGGAAACACACAGAGACATGGCCATTCCCATTTGTAACCACAGCAGAATTTAAGCAACAAAAGTTGCAAAAGAATCTGGATCCTCGACGTGTTCTAGTTCTGGAGGTGCAAGCTTACCTGCAGGTGTCTGGAGGATGGTTGCACTGGTGGGAAAACTTGTCAGTCCATTATTCAGCTTAGGTTTGGCCAGGTGTAAAGTACAGAAGAGGTCCGTTCCGTCAAATTAAATTAGGGAATAGAGTGAACGAACTGAAAACAATGCCCAGCAACTTTCCAGCACAGCAGAGGACAGACAGACAGATACCTGCACTACAAAAACTAGTCTGGGGCACCCATAGGCACATAAGAGATCCACGCAGTGCCTGAGAGGAAGAGGTGTCACAATGGAATTAAGCCTTCTGCGTGGATGGACTACTGTATGTCCAGACTTGGAAAAGCATCCTAGAAGGAATGCATGAGGCCCAGTGTGCCTTGTTGGAGAATTAGGGAGAGAGTTAGCTCAAGGGAAAGAGGCTGGACCAGATTTGGTACCTGGAGGAATTTTCAAGTGCGCCATTCACAGTGATCATTGCCAGTGGCTTCTCTACCTCTGTGACCAGAAGTGGCCTATGATCTTTACAGGAGGCCCATGGCACAACTCCCAGTTCCACAGCATCCTGCCATGGTGTTGCCCTTTTTAAGAATAAAACTGAACCCTGGAGCGAACCACAGCAGTTGAGAAATCACTGCCGAACTATTTTACTTTTCAAAAGAACTAAGCCCCACTGCTACTGAGAATCATTATTAATGCTAATCATCACCTCTGGACACCTCTGTTGCCACAGAGCAAACTGACCTTCAAAGCTCCAGGAACAGTAATTGCCTCTCGTAGCTCCCCTATGCAAGCCTTAAATTGGGGTCTGAGCACAGGGTGTGGAGCCATAAAGTCCAGGAAACCAGATTGCCCCCCCACCCACACTCCCATCCTCGTAGAGAAAATCCTATCTACAAAAGGCCCATCTAGTTCCCACTGTGAAAGGGAAAGGCGAGGCGGGAGGGGTAAGGAGCTGGCCATGGCCTCTGAGGTCATGGAGAAGCTTAATTAGCTTAATTAGAAGGCTCAGGGTACACTTTCAGGAGGAAAGAGTGGTTGGGATCCTCCCTTCCCCACTTCAAGCCCCTCAGAGTGACAGTACAGTATATCCTGTGAGACCCACTTGTCTGCCTCAGGACGGGACTGACTGACCCAAGCTGTTGGTTCTCTTTCTCATGCTTGATGCTGGGGAGACCCAGAGGACCAATCCAGTCCTTCATTCTCTTGCTGTTAAAATGCTCATTGGGACTGGGAGGCTCCAAGGGCTCAGACTATTTGCGGAGGGTTTGCTTGCCTCTGGTAGGAATTTTAGCTTGGCCTTGTGTCCTTGCCTGAATCTTTTCCTCAGACACACTCGTTCAGCACTCACTGGGCAGCAAAGCAGCTTCAAGTAAGCAGTGGAGGAATGTGGCCCCCAACTTTTTAGTTTGTGGGTAAACAGAAGCCCAACTGGGCAGATAGCAGCTGGGGTACTATGCTTTGAGAGAGGGAAACTCAGAGACTGAGGGACCATGAGGAAACGCACATCTTCTCTGACCCTCTGTGTGGAGGATTCCTGTGTACTTCCTAACTGAGCTCTTCCTGGTGCCTCAATCTTCTTCAAAGAAACCTGACAGCCCCAGGCTCCATGTTTTAGCATCTTCTCAGTCCCTCATCCCCGAGTGCCTGTGCCAAGCTTATTGCACATCCATCCCACTCCTGTATTTGGAATACATGTATAAAGTTTTATGCTCAGGATGGCAGAATTAATAAGAAACATTGCATTCCTAAGATTTGCAAGAGTACCCTACAGTTTGCTAAACAGGCTCACAATTCAGGAAACTGAGAGGTTCAGGGCTGGTCTGGTATGTCCTGTCATATTCCTGCTTCGGGCAGCAGAGGCTCAGGTGGCAAGGGAGCTTCATGTCATCCTGAACATTAAATGTTACACTTTAAGAGGTGTTCCCAAACACAGGAGTGGGCTGGAAGGGCAAGGAGCTTGGCACAGGCACTCAGCGAGGCTGGACTGAGAAGAGCTGAGACACGATGTCTGGGGTGTCGGAGAAGGCTTATTCCCAGAGAACTGGGCCATCAGGAAGAGCTCAGGTAGGCCGCCTCAGCCTACTAGGAGGTACCTTCAAAGCCTCCTTCTTACCTCTGTTCTTGGAGTTACCGTGCAAAGAGCAAAAAGTGGTTTTGTTCTTGGCACTCTGGCATGGAGCATCTGAGAAACAATGGGTTTCCCCTGGGCACCTGGTCTGTATTTCCCATCGGAGTGACTCCAGCGAAGAACCACATGTGAAGACGTTAACTGCCCAAGGTAGTTTGTTTCTTCCTGTCCCTGCTCCCTCCAGGCCTGTCACTGGAGCAGCTGCCCAATGAAGCAGAAGTGCTAAGCAGCTGCAAACTTTTCTTCTTGTTTCCCCAGCCTTCTCGATTCCCTCCTCTGGGTTTACTCCATGGCCTGTATTTCTGAGGAACATGACTTGCTCACATCTTTCCTAGTGTTCTTCATTCCCATTCAGCATACCCCGGCACCCACCCAGGTCTGTGAGGTGTTGAGTACAGCCTTTGGCCTCGTGAGTAGAATCAGAGGATGGATGAGAAGCCTGGGGATTGTAGGAGGTGCACCTATACAGACAGAAAGGAATTACAGGGGAGGGGTAAGGGCCTGGTTTTAAAGAACACCTGGGATTTTTCATGCAAACAGATGGGAGCTGTCCTACTGAAGATTCTAACTACTCTTTGGTCCCCAAAGAGCCACACAGTCCACAGGTATGTTTATGTGGGTTCTCTGTGGACAGCTTGCATGCTTAGGATCTCACCCCCCTCTGCCCCGCCCCCCCACACTAGCATCTTGGCTGCTGTTTACTGATCTCTGTGTTTCCCCTGAACCTGTTTCATTTTATCAGCATCCTTTCAGAAACATAGAAGCTATGGTACAGCTTAGGGACATGGCCTTCACAATGACGGGAGGCCTGGGTTTGAGTTCCAGCTTTACCTCCAGCTACCTAGTAAAGCTTAGGAAAGATTCTCTGAGCCTTATTTTCCTTATTTGTAAAACAGGAGGCTTGCTGTGGGGCTCACAGCAAAGTGTGCATATAAAGTGGTGACAGAGAGGCTGGCACCTGAGTCAATAGCTACGTAGAGCACAGTGTGCCAGAGCCCCACTGTTCCCTCAGTCCCCAACACTGACCTTCTACAAAGCTGAGGAGCAAGCATCCCTTTGGAAGACACACCCTCTGTTGACTCACCCTCCACCCCCGCTCCCCACCCCCCCACCCCCTCCCTAGCTACCTCCTCCTTGGAAGCTTTTGGCTTCCTTCTCAAGGGCCGCACTACTAAGTCACGTCTCACAGCCATTTCCTGGAGTCGTTGGTGTGGTGGAGTCTTGTCCAGGGCCTGACATTTAGGCTTGTGAAATTCCACTGTGGGTACATTTAGCCCATCTTTCAAAACCATCTTGAATCTTACTTCTCCCTCCTAATATTTACTAGCCTGTTTCCTAACAGGATTTCCTCCTGCTCAATCCATGGAACACTCCAGAGTCAGAGAAGTTTTCTGAAAAGGCTTTTTCCTTATGTTCTTTTCCTGTTCAAAATGCTTCCCAGACTGTTTGAAGACACGGAGTTCAAACTCTGTAGCCAAGACGAATAGTGTTTCAAAAGCCAACACTGAGCCTTCAGGCTGTCTTGTTTTCTTTCTTAGGACCAAATGCTGATAGTCAACACATCCATGATTTCTGTAAGGATTAAATGAGATCTGTCAGAAATGCATTTAGCATATAATTTTCAAGAGCTCTTCAGGGTCTGCAATCTTAGACTGTTTGCTGATGGCTTAGTCCATGGTCACTGTCACAACCACCTCTCACTAGTGCCACCCTGAAGACCAGACTTTGAACATGTGTATATTTGAGGGTCATCCAATACTTGAACTTTAGCAGTGTCCTTTAGTCTAGTGATGTTGACAGCCAGAAGCCAACCATCACATGGTCAGCCAGTCCTCGTCATGGGAATTGGGGCTGGGAAAAATTCACTGATATTCTGTTCACTGCTGAGGCTGTGTGTCCTAATGTGAGTCTTTAGATTGTTGGGCATGTTCTGAGAAGTAACTGTGGAACCCTCCAAGCCTCTCCTTTTTGTTTTGCTTTTCTTAGCTATGAGGTGAGAGACTTTGTTATATGTTCCTTGCTGCTGCCATAGGGCAGCCCCATCAGAGCTCTAAAAACTGGGTACACCTGACTATGGACTAAGCCAGAACAAACCTTTTGTTTTTACATGTTGATCACCGCAAGTAATCTGTTATAGTGGCAGAAAGCTGACCAACACAGATGCCTGCCCAATTGGTTGGAGCACATGCTTGGGTGTGTCTTTTAAGGGATTTTCAATAACTCACTGAGGAAGATGCATCCTGAATGTGGGTGACACCACTACTAGGCAGGGAGCTTGGATGGAACAAAACAGTAGATGAAAGGGAGACTAGCTCTTGCCAGGTGTTTTCTGCAGCAGTCGTCTGTGCACATCAGGCTCAGCTTTGGATGCAGTCCTGCACAGAGAGTCTCTAGGATGCATGGGTTCTCTGTTGCAGACTGGAGCTGCATTGTTAGCTCCTGCCTCATTCTGAGGCTTCCATCCTAACACTCAGAAGCTACTGTTTTCCCTGATGTTCCAGCCTTCAGGCGCATTCATCATGGGACTCTTTTACCTCACTCCACATGATCCATCCCAACAGAGCCTCTCTGAAGATTGTATAGATCCGTTGACTCTGTCTGAAGAATGCTGGCTACAACTGAGGGGTTTGAACCTACCCTCTGCTTTAGAGAGAGATAACTACCTCTGCTCCTGTACAAACACCTTTGGAAAGAAGACTGGAAGGCAGGCGGTTGTATTTTGTTCACAAAACATGCAGAAACGGGACACAGGGATATCTGTCTCCCAGCAAGGCCTAAAACATCACAGGGCTCTCTGACTGTCAGCCATAGTGGGAACAGAAATCCTTGTTCCCTGCATGCATTCTAGAGAGGCTCTGATGCAGGACTGCATCCAGGTGGATCAAATCGTTTACTCTGGGGTCTTCTATTCAGCATGCCTCTTGAGCCTGACCACTTCCTTGGTGTCTTTGCTTGCACAGTTCCTCAGGTCTTCTCATCCTCTGCCTGGCCCTTCAGCCCCAACTCCACAGGAGCTCATTCTTGACCATTCTAAGCCCTTGGTGAGTACTCATGCCACTACTCAGTTTAACAAATCTGGCTATGTTGGAAGCCCCTAGTCTGGGTACAGAGTCTTCTAGTGGCGTTCAGTGTCTGGGCTGATTGACAAGGCGTGCAATTTAGTTCCCACTCTGTCTCTTTTCAGTGTGTCACTTTCCCCTTGCTTTAGAGATCTGCAAGGCCTAGGAGACCCTATTTGGAAATGTTTACCTTGTCAAAGGTGCTATTCATTTCAGCTTTATATAAGGGGAAAATCCTACTAATCATTTTTACAGTAATTTAAAAACCACAAACTTCATGTTCTTTTAAGTTAGTAAATATATGAAACTCATTTCACTCTTAATAGTCTATAAAATCAACATCAGTTTAAATTAATCATCTGTTTGTAGCTTACACGGTGCGGTTCAAGTCTCAAATGCATTTTTACAGCAGCGTTTGAAGGCTGATGTAGGAAAGAATGACAGGGGGACCCCACCAAGCCTGGAGCCAGGTTTGAGGCTGGCTCCTAGTGTTCCCTAAAAATGATAAAATTACAGCAACAGACAGAAGATCAGAAACTCAGGGAGCATGAGCCCTCCATGAGACTAGCAGAAGCACGCTGGCTCTAAGAGCAGCCCCCCAGGCTCAGGCCTGCCTTGAATTCTGCTGCTTCTTATTACTGAACCTCAGTTTCTTTATTTATAAAAGTGTGAAAATGTAACACATAGCATGGGATCACCGTGAAGGTTGGATGGGGTGACATGTTAAACACCAAGAAGAGTGGGTGGCACATAGTGTACTCGATTGTTACAGATTTCCTAATTAGAGAGACCTAGATTTGGATGGCAGAGAAAGCCTAACAGCTGTATGCTGGGTCCCTCAAGCTGTAGGTCATTTAGAGATTTCTTCCTTAGCCCTCAGTTTTCTTCTCTATTAAATGGGGCCATAAGTGACAGCAACCTCAGAAGGCTGATTGTGTGGGTGGACTGGGAGATAATCTACTATCTGCTCAATCGAACAGGCTAAGTAACTGTGAGGAGGAAAGCAGAGACTGTCACAGTCCGTATGTCCCCATTTGTCTGTCTAGGATGTCCTGTTTTGCCATATGAGTTTACGAGCTAGAAATCACGTTTGTAAAGCACTGACCCCAGTGTCAAGTACTTATGAGGTTCTTATATGACACATGCTATTATTTCTAGATCCTTCCTGCTTTGTCTGAGTTCTAGCTCTGGATGAATGGATGAAGCAATTTTGATTTCCCAAGGTTTCTTTGACAGCCCAGAGTGGGGCAAGGAACAAGAGGGGCCCCCATCCACTGGAAACCACAACCTGAAAATGAACTTCCTTAATCAGGTGCTGCAGAAATTCCCACAGCTGCTTCTCCTTTGGAGTCAATTGGAACCTGCTGGGCCCCCTGCTCCTTTTCTGAGAGGAGCAAATGTCATCCCACAGCCAAGATTTAGAAATTTGCCACACCGGATCAGAAACACATCCGTCTGTGATCGGGGTCAGGGTTCTCCTAGGCCAAGGCCTCAGCTCTGGAGTCCCCATAGCCTGCAGGGGGCCTGAAGCCTGAGGTCAACACTGCCTATGGGGCTACCAACAAGTGCTGTCCTGTCCCTAGCTGGTAACCACCCAGATTTCCATTTCAGAAGGTGAGTCACGTTCGGATGTGGACAGTACATTAAATAACAATTTTTAGGATGTGAGTGTCAGGGTTGCACAGCAAGAATGCATTTGCTTTGGAATGGGACCTCTTCCTTCGTGCCCAGTCTTATAATCTCTTCCATCTGTCCACATTTCTGCTGAGCCTTAAGAGGCCCCCGGGGCCTCCTGAGTGATGAGGCTGCCCTGGGCACCAGTTACTAGGAGTGGTTCTTGCCAGTGCCCAGGGCTGGAAGAGAAATCAGGTAGTTGAACAAGCAGCCTATGAGTAGAGGTCTAACTCAGAACTTATAAATTATAGGTAATTTCTTGTGTTCTCTGTTTTATATTTCACATGGAGAACATCAAGGAGGCTGCATGCTCCCTTAGAGCTCTCTGGTACTTGGATCATACAACCGTTCACAGATGCTCAGTGAGTGAAAAATAGCGCCTGTCATTAATGAAACACTTACTGGGCCCAGCTCTGTGGGAGGCACTGGTGTTTGCCTGAATGCTTCAAAGCAAGCATCTCTGATTGGTTTTGGGGAAAGAAGGTAGAACGGTGGCATTGGAGCACTTATGACTTACCCGGCTTCACTCCTAGGTACTGTAATATACATCCTCCAGAAGACAAAGCGGGCTTAAGGAAAGGAAGGAGCTGCCGCCTTAAGTGTGGAGCCAAAGCTTCCTGCCCTGTTGTGCTGTTAGAAAGGGCCATGGGTCTGCTTCCCTTGGGTGCTGCTCTCACAGGAGGGCTCAGGCCAGCAGGACTGCTAAGCACAGCTGGGCTAGGTAGACAATAGAAGTGTGAAGGGTCTGATTGGGTTCTGCCAGGACATAGGTATAAGGACAATCCAGGCCCCACCCCAGCCTGTTTCCTACAGTTGTGGTCCTGTTGATTGTTAAAGTTGCTAGTTACTCTGAGAATGTCCTGCTCTTCCCCACAGGAAAAGACACAGTAGACTTTGCTGTTGTGATATTAGTTCAAGGACTATGTGCTAGAAAGAGTAGAAGAGCAGAGAGCCTTGGGTCCTGCCTTCCACTCTGGAGCTTTCAGTCACTGGCCTCAGGAGATCTGAGCAGCGATTCATTTTAGCAGCTTACCAATGCTTGTCATGTTTTTTACTTTGATCCTGCACTTTAAGGTGGTAGCTCTGAAAGATTTTGTGGAATGCACTTGTGATCTAGTTTCAGGGTTGGGGTAGGGGTTGGGGGTGCACACTGCTTTTCTGACTACTCTCATGAGTGCACAGTTGGGTAGCTTGAAATGACACATCTGGACTGTTTCACAGCTTTAGAGGTGGGTCTGCTGACAACATGTCTGTGGGCCTTATTTCCTACTAGAGGCTCTGAGGAAAGTCTGATCCTTGCCTCTCTCCCATCTTCTATGGTTCCTGGAACTTTGGCTTTGGCCTTCAAGTACTCACAGAGCATCACTGTTATTTAGCTCTGTCTTCCTATTGCCTTCTTCACCGCCCACCAATATAAAGATATTCGTCATTGGATTTAGGCCCCACCAGGATCCAGGACCATGTCATTTTGAGATACTTCCCTCTACCTTCAAAGAATCCTTTCCAGATACAGTGACTGTCACACATTTCCTGTTCACAAGCCTTTTTGGCCACATTCAACTCATCACAAGGGTCAAGAATAACAGAACAAACAAGTTATGACTAATTGCACGTTGTAAGGAGTGAGCAAAAAATGCTTACAAAGTTATAGAGTGGCTTCAAATTCCTTACCTAGAAAATGAGAACAATACCTAACTCATTCAACTACTTGAGAGTTTAATATGCAATCACTGATTGAATAACAGAAGAAAGTGTGCCTAGCATAGTAGTGCATAGTATGTTTTCTTCTTCTGGCTTTAAGTTTTTCTCTTCCTACTCCATCTCTTCTACCTTGTTTATTATTTATTCAGCTTGCTCTGAGGTCCTACTGTGTGCTGGGTTTTTATTCTAGACATGGAGGGCACTGCAGGAAATAGGCAAAAAGTTTAATTTTCTAATAAGTTTGTGGTTTAATCTTTGTTACATTGTTACAGTTATGTGTCCACTTGACTGAACTTTAGACTTTTCTTTTTTTTAAGTGTTTTTAAGATAGTATTTCTAGATGAGAGCCACGGGTTATTTGGCAGATGGAGTCAAGTAGATTATCTTCTCTAAGTGGCTAACTCTTACTCCAGTCAGTTGAAGAGATGACCTGGACAGAAAGGGGAGGAAGAAAAGAATTCTAGCTTTGAATAACACTATCAGCGTTTGGGGGTTTTTTGGCTTTTATGTTCACATTCATAGTGTATTAGTGACCCTTCCTGGGATCTTGGGCCAACCAGCCTTGGACTGGAACCACAATATCCACTCTTCTGTATCTTGGACTTCAGCTATGGATCAGAACTAAGTCATAGACTCTTCCAAGTTTTCAACTGCTGACTCATCTTGTAAATCCTGGGACTTTCCTGAATCTGTGGTAATGTCACATGTGGTGATTCCTTATAAATTCTCTCTTCTCTCTCTCTCTCTCTCTCTCTCTCTCTCTCTCTCTTTCTCTCTCTCTCTCTCATGCTAACTCACTGTAGAGCCTAGATAAACAAAAAAATATGACCATCTTTATCTCCATTTGAATGTAACATGGCTTCTTCAGACATCACCTGTTTTGATCTGCAGAACAGCACTCTGAATTGGGCAGAGAAAGCACTCAGAAAATTCTCACTTATGGTGGAGGAAACTGAGGTCCGAGATGGATTCTCTCTATCTGTGATTCCATGGCCCAACTGTCAGGAAGCAGAACAAGTTCAACTCCAAAGCCAAGGCCCTGCAGGAATCTGGGTGGGAAAACGGGCTGATCCAGGTCTCTGAGCCTTTCCTTGAGAAGTCAGAACTGTGATTAGATAAGGTTTGTGTTTGTTGTTTGTTTGCTTCTTTTGAAGGCAGGGTGGAAGAACAGTTACTCTCACTGTTTTTGTTTTTGTTTTTAATATAGCATTGGCCATCAACTTAAAAACCCCTTGAGATTCCCTTGGGGAGAAATAGGAGACTGATAATGTGGGCTTAGGCAAATCTTATAAAAATAATACACAGCAAGGTCTAATAGAAAATCTCTGTCTAGACTTAAAAGAAGAAAAGCACTCACCAGTACTCTAGATGAGTCATGCCATTTGGGCTTGAAGCAATTTGATAAGTTATTCCTTTTGGTTCTTCCTTTTTACAGTAAGAACACTATGGCCCAGGAAGGATCTCTGGCTTGTCACTGTGCACAAAGAAGACACTGTCTGCTTTGATACCTCATCTGTCAATCCAACACTTGATCGTCCACACTGCATGCTGATGCTGATGACGAGGATGCAGACTGTGTCTTCGAAAAGTCCTTTTCCTCCGTATTCTGTCCTCATGGATTGTCACTTCTGGATATCCCATGTTCATGGATGTTATCTGAGATGTATGTGGCTGCTCACAGCCCTGCATTTGTAATGAAGATGCTCCAGCCTCAGACAACCCTGGGTCTTTGTCCCAGTTCCTTCTTACTAATAGAGGAAATATGGCCATATATCTTGCTTTTCAGGCTCTGGTTTCTTGTCATCATAGAGGCCTGAACACAGTATTTATGACTTATATTTTCTCGTGCGGACTACAAGATGAAGTAGGCAACACAGTGTGGACACTGTGAATGCTCAGTAAACCACCCCAAAAATTGAGGGGCAAGACCAGTATTGTAGGGCCCAGAGCACGAACTGTCTTCAAGGCTAAGTTGATGCCAGTTCTATTGGTCCATGAAGCTAGCAGTGAACCACTCCTGTATACTGCAGTAGTGGGGACTGTTCTGTAACACTGGCCACGTATTGTCATATACTATCCCTGCTGCTATAGAAAGTCCTTTTTTTCTCTGGTCCAAGCTCTTCCATCTATAAAATGGGCACAGTCAGAACTCCTACCGTGCAGGAGCTGATGGCACTGCTTGGTAAGCCAAGCAAAGGAAATGAGTATTTTCCCATTTACTATCTGCTCACTTGCTAAGGAAAAGCTAAGACGTAGTTGGTAGAGTTCAGTATAAGTATATAATGATATTATCATTGTCCCCAAGTTTCTGGAATAAGTGAAGCTTTTGGATGACAAAGACTTTGACAACAATAACTGGTCAAGCGTTTCAGAGGAGTTAGGTTTGGGGCACCTGCCTGTAATCCCAAGTGCTGGGAGGTAGATGCAGGAGGGCTGTTGTGTGTTTGAGCAGCCTGGTCTACAAAATAAGATGTTTGGTTTCTGTTTTGTTTTGTTTTTAAAACAAATAAGCAACAATCTACCCAACAAACCATTCACCATGTCTGGAATCAAAGTGGAAAACAGCATAAAGAAAATGTGTAGAGTTGATTGTACCATCCCCTTGGATAAGCATCTTCAGTGGCTCTCAGAGTGAGATCTTCTTTTTCATAAGGCAGGGTTGAATCCTATATAGCCCAGAGTGACCCCCAACTCTTGACCTTCTTGCCTCACCCTCCCGAGTGCTTGAAGCGCAGGCGTAAGCCATGTCTGCTTAGTTCTGCTTCTAAACGGAACTCCTTTGAGGGTCTTCTTTCCATCGGGACTCCTCACTCCACCCCTTCACTTAGCCCTTCCACCAGTCTCACTCTCCACTCTGATATGTAGGAAACTGGCGGAATGATCCACATACTGCCCACATCTGTAGAGAAGATGAGTGCCTATTTCACCAAGCTCTGTGAGCCTAGACTAAGGGCTCTCAGCTCCTTCTCCAAGAGGCTGCTTCAATTTATACTCTCCTGATAGCCTTGTGGTAGAATTTAAAGTCTATGGACTGACCTTAGTCTGGGTCTTCCTCTGTTTGGTAGTTTTGCACTTCCTGGGGAGCCTTGGCTCTTCTGTAGGATGCTGACCTCCTGTCACCACAGACAAGATGGGTGTTGGACACACTCTTTCTGGACATGTTTCCAGTTTTTACTATGGAACAACTAGATTCCATTGGGGGAAGGTTTTCACTGCAATTGGCAACAATGTTAGTGACAGTTGAACTTATAATGGGGACTAGTGACTATGGATAAGAGCTGTCTTGAGTGTTTCATGTATGTATTTCTCACATACCCAGTGTTACTTTATTGATGTTACTAATGGCTTTCAGATGAGAAGATGGAGGTATGGTAAGGGGAATTCTACATCTTGAATAAAGCTATGAAATTGGGGAGTGGAGAGGCTAGGAATTTTTGTTTCAGATCCCCATGGGACCAGTAAACAGGACCCACTTTCTATCACTCAGTAAATTGGAGACTCTGGTGAGCAGTAGAGGACCACTGGGGCCACACCAAGCTACTGTGTTCATAGCCTACGGCTTGGAATCTGGATCTTTACCAAGACTGTGATGCTGCCATTAGCAGCAATAATACAACTTCTGCACCTTAGGAAGGTGGATGAACGCCCCTGTGACTCTGTCCACTATCTAAGGATGAATCCCAGCATAGCCTAATCTCATGAGAAAGAAGTCAGAAACCAGGTGAGATTAGCCTGTACTGAAGAAAATGATAGTTACAGTCAAAGCACTAATTATTTTTTAAGTTTATTAGTTACTGTTTGTGTAATGGTTATTAATAATATCCATGACTAAACTACTGTATTAGGCTTTTCTTCTTCCTCACCCTCCTCTTCCTCCTTTTCTTCCTCTTCCTCCTCCTCATCCTCTTCCTCTTCTTCCTCTTACTCCTTTTCTTCTTCTCCTGTACAGGGTTTTATACATGATAAACAAGGACTCTGTACCCCTGAGCTACATCCACAGCTCACTTTATAATTTTTATTTTTGCCAGTTTGTCAAGGCTACCTTGAACTCACTCTGTGGCCCAAGGTCGTGTTAAACATGCCACCCTCCTGCGTTCCCCTTCCAAGCAGCTGTGATCGCAGACCTGTGTCACCAGACCCAGCTTATTAGACAGCTTTTAAATGCTACTCTTTGCAATGAGAACATGTTTATTATTTTCTTGGATTTAAAAATAAGGAGGCAGGTTTTGTTATCATGTGATCTTTGTCATAAAACTCGGAGACTTGAGTTTGTTTTATGATCCTCATAATGTGATGAAACTGAAGCTCAGAGAGGCTAAGAAATAGACTCAGTTTTCACAGCACATTAGAAGTAGAGCTAGGACTCTGAGACATTGAGAAACTGACCCAGTGTCCGTAAGCACTGTGAACCAGAGGCAGAGCTAAGAGTCAAACCAGATTGTAAATTATTTTTGTAAAAGGATGATTAGGCTGTTCACAACTTTTCTCTCTCTCTCTCTCTCTCTCTCTCTCTCTCTCTCTCTCTCTCTCTCTCCTCTCTCTCGCGCGCCGCAGCCAGCACACACACACAACACACCATTTAGAGAGGTAATAGATTTGATCATAACTCCCATTATTCTTTCATATCCCTGCCCCCTGCTGCCAAACCCATCTTTCCCAACAAACTCCCTTCCTCCTTTTCTGTCTTTTTCTTCTGTGGACCACTGCATCTAATTTGTGTTCCTGCATGAGCATAGCTGAGGTAATTTACTTGAGCAAGGGCAGCAGCTACCAGGGGCTACAACCACTCGTCCAGACTTTTGCTGTGGTTCTCAAAAGAGCCCATAACTGAAGTGGACATTGTCTCCATTTTGCAGTGCGAAAGCGGAGACAAGTAGGGGAGAAATGGCTTCATTTAATACTGCTCCTGGTTTACTGTTCATTTGAGAGCTCATAATGCTTAATGTCTTCAGAGAAGGGTTTTAGAACCAGCTGATGCTCAGGATGGTGACTGGAGCTGGTGGGCTAGCACTTATCCGTTTCAGTGTGGGGACTTAGAGGCATCCAGCCTTGGGCACAGACCTGGTGCCTGGTCCTTGCTGCCAGAGCTCTGCCGTGCATAGCCAGGTGCTTCGACCACAGTATGTGTCATAAAACTGATGACACACTACCCTTTCACTAATGTGCCTGAGCCCCTGCAGGAAAGAAAGGCTCCCTCATGAAGGGGCTCTCCAGAATGAATGCAGTTACCAGAGATGCTTAGAGTAGAGGGGACTGACTCATGCTGAGCTGTCCCCCATCCCGGGGGAGGCAGCCCAGGAGCCGCCCACCTCTCCCACACATCACCCTCTTGGCCCAGACTTCTAGCTGCAGCATTTTGGACGGATGGCACAGTTACTCCCTGCCTCCTTCCTTTGGCTTCTGCCAGCAGCAGGGAGAGAGCTTTTAGTCTCTCTCTTGCTTTCTCTCCCATCTTCTTTAGTGGCTGATGGATGCAGCCAGAGCTGAAAATTGCCTCAATGTCTCAGAGAACCTGGATCCAGTGGGAATCTGGGCATTGAAAAGGGGAACTAAATGGCCAGGTCTGCTTCTTGCTGCCGGGAGGAAGAATTAGTCATTGAGCCACTGCTGGCTGCTGGCAACTGTCGATGTCACAGGGAGAGGAAATGCACTTGGGATGAGTGAGTGCAGTGTGGTCTCCACAAAAATCCTCTTTTTTAACCCAGCAGAGGAAGCAGCCTACTGATTTCCCCTTTTCATTAATCGACAGTTCCTGTCTGCTCAGAGAGTAGCAGCTGGGCGCCTCTGGACCAGATGTGGAATGCAGAGTAGTCTAAGGTGCTTTACGCACAGCGTTTCATTTTCCTCTCAATAACCTTATTGTCATTGTCAGAATTCTTTCACACTCTGTGTGAAAGGCCACAGCAGGGGAACATTGCTCAGGGACCCTTGCTTCAGTTTCCCCAGTTCCTCTCTGTTCATTTCATCGGCACCCGCACACCTCCTTCCAGGGTGTCAGAGGTTTCCCTGCGTATGAGCAGGAACCCATCAGAGTATGGTCCTGTAACAGTACTCTGTATACAGTGCCGTAAGTGCACACTGAACTGTATGCTGTTCATGTCTTTTGGGAATGTTTGCATTTTCAAAACGTCTGCGGGAAAACTGGAGAGTCCACATCCCAGACTGAGCATCGATCCCAGCCAGCACCAGCCTAGTTCCCCGATAGACTGTGCCCCCCCCTTCCTTTATTCCTTGTTTCTTTTCTCTTACATGTCCATTCACTGTAAATTCTGGCTCCATTGCTCCTAAGTACTTTCTAGTTCTTTATTGATTTCACTTTGATTTCCACTGGGTGACACGGGTACGGTTAGCATCAGCACTATCCCACCTTCACAGAAGCCACAGGGTACTAGAGTGGCTTAGTTGTCTGCCTGGGGACACACTGGATGGTGTCAGTAGAGTAAGAATGAATATGTGGGCAGCATAGCCATCCCGGGAAGTTAAAGGCGCCGCACTGAGCAGTGGCAGTGTGCTTTCACATGTCTTGCTCCACCAGACATTCAGACTCTCTGTGGCCTATTGAAACAGAGTACAGAGTTCAGGGTTCCACACTAGGAAAGTGCACGCCAAATTCACTGTGCTTCCCGAATTTCTAATGACTAAGGTGAGTGCTGAGGAATTGGGGCTGGCTGGAGCAAGGAAGATGCTCTGAGGAAAAAACACTCTTTCATTCTTTGACAATTGTGCAGAATCTCTGTCTCTCTCTGTCTTTCTCTCTCTCTGCTTCCCTCGCTCTTCCTCCCTCCCTCTCCCTTCCCTTTCCTCTGTCCTCCTCCCCTTCCATTTCCCTCCCCCCCCAGCATGTGAGTGGATGTAATGTCTGTGTGTTAGTCATAAAATTAGTTCTCAGAAACTTGAGGTTTTAATAAAACATGAAAAACATTTCTACTAGCACCCTCCCTTCCCTCTGGGGAAGGTGCTACACAGTTTATGGAAATGTAATCCATATGTTTGATTATTCATCCTTCCATCATCAAAAATATTGTTGATTCTTTGAGAAACATTTGATTTTCTGGATGTCATTCTTTTTAGAGATTAGAGGAAGCGTCTCTCCCCACACCCCCCTCAGCTACTAGTTTATTTTCGTTGAATATCACTTTGTAACATTTGACTGGGGTGAACAAGTGGTCACTAGACTACCCTACAGTTTCCTGTGGACTTTTAGCCCGATGATAAACCTAGAGATGCATGTTTTCAGTCTCAGTGTTTTCAAATGTGCTAGGGAGAGAAGGTAATATTGTAGAATCCCTACTTGGCAAAGGAGTCACCTTTGTCCTCCATGTAGAGGGAGATACTTGAGCAGGATTGTGGGGGGGGTTGTCGCATCTAATTGGTGTTCTTGTGAGGTCAAAGTCACCATTCCAATTTTAAAGACATCATAGAGTCAAGTTTTCCCATACACAGCACTAGGGTTTTCTTTCCTGTAAGCTCAACTATTCTCACTGCCTGCTAAGGACAGCTCTAGGAAGAACAGAGCAGTGTCCCCACAATGCCCATCTTAGCTTCCTGAGGGTGAGGAAGAACTTCAAGAGAAGAAAGGGTAAAGTAAGTAGGGTTGTTTCTCAGATGGTGTAGTTTATATTCCATTATGTGTTATTGCTGGCAGTTTTACCAGTAGCACAGTAGTAGCATTAAAAAAAAAAAAAAAAAAGGAGCACACTAGCTAAGAGCCTGAGGCTGTGGAAGATACTCAGAACCAAGGGCTGGAGAAGCTGTTGCAAAGCACCGGACACGAGTAGATCCTGTTGCAGATCTCAGGGGCAATGCCCTGCCCCTCCTGCACCCGCTTCCCTCGGCTTTCACTGCCCTACCGTCATTATGTTCTGGGACTCTTTCTAATTCAGAAGCGATGGGGGCCACATCCTGCCATCAATTTGGGGCTGACTTCAATGAGCATTCTGTGCAGGGCCATTGCGGCAGGATGCAGCTTTCTCCTGGTGGGCCCTGATACAATAGGGTTTTCTACTGAGATCAATGGATTAATTGCAAAGGCTCCATTCGGGGCCATAAGGAGAAGCATTGTTTTTCCACAGCCCACAGTCTGGCCATCAGGCCTTGCCAAACTTCATTTTTGAAAAGCCAGGAAAACAATTTTGTAAAGAGGGGCTGGGGGTGGAAGGGCATAGGGAAGTCCTTTGGCTCATCTTAGTAAAGGTCAGAAACAATTACACTGAGAATTCAGAAAGCACATTTGTTCCCTGACTGTGGCCCTGTCTGGAAAATTCCACCCAGAAACAATTGTCTGTCCTTCTTCCAGCCCTCCCTTCCTCCATAGGCTCTTTCCACCCAGGCCCCAGCCCACCCTCTTATTCTACATTCAGCCATTCTGTTCCCTGAAAACAGCCTTAGAATCTGGCCACTGGAGTGGTCAAAGGGCTCAGCTGCACTCAATGAGATTAGGCATTCTGGAAAGGAGGCATAGACTGTAGGCCTCTCTGAGGCAAAGAATTGGATGTGTCTGGAAGAAAGAATAGGAAAATCTGCCTGGACTGAGGAAGGTCCCCACAAGCTGACTCCCGTGTTCTCCTTGGGGGATGGACTGAGCTGTTGTAGGACTTGGGTTGCTGAGTGCACGGTTGGTGTGGTGAGGCGCTGCCTTTCTGGGGTGCTGTGGAAGCTTGTGTCATCACACGTGCATCACACAATGCCGGGCTCTTGGTGCTGAAACGTCAACTAGACAATTCTTCACAAGCACCGTGGGTTCCTTTTTAGTTCCTACCTCACCCATGCACATTCTCTCCTCTAAATAAATATGTGAGTGATAGTTGAGACATTCCAAGCCCTGGTGGTGAGTCTGATTTGCAGTTTACAGGTGAGACAGATTGTCACGGCTGAGGAGGCTGCACGCCCCTTAAATTGTTGATTTCAGACTAATGACAAGAGAAGCCCTAGGAAACCTGGGATCCCTTCAGCTCCATTTAGACACAGAGTGCCAATGTCTGCAGCCAGCCTCACCGAGCATGGCATCTGCCATGTAGATGGTGCTCAAAAATATTTGTTGCATAAATTTATTTATACACACACACACAAATATATATATATTTCCCTCTAGGGTATGTGGGGCACCAATCCCACTCTGTCTTAGTTGCATTACCACTATTGGCTGGTTCATTTTGTTGTTCAATCCTTTGAAAAGATTCTTTTGATGCAGTTGGTTTCCCAGTACCTTCAGCTGGACTGAACTGACTGCTCCTGTCCCACACTGGTGTCCTCTTCTCCATCTTTCTCCTCTCTGCCTCACTTGTAGCAACTCTTTTTTTTTAAGATTTAATAATAGAGTAAGGGACACATGAAGTAGAAGAAAATTATATAGTTTAATTGTAATACCTTAGCATCTGAGCACAATGTGAGCTCCAAGGCCTCAGCATGATAAGATTGGAACCAGGTGCTTACAGGGAATCTTCTTCCCTTCCTTAGAAAGCTGTGGGAGGGGCAGGAGTACCACACTTGGCAATGTACACCAACCATGGCCAAAAGAGACCAAGCCTGGATGCTAAATCATGGTACAGAGAGCTTTTTGACTTGTCACAACAGTTTTGAGAGGCACGGTGTTACTGTCACCAGTGCATTGCAGAAGACACTGGAATCAGATGTCAGGGGGTTTCAGGGTGGTAGGGCCAATGGAAGACAGAATCTCTTGTATCGAGGATTCTAAGCAGGACTTCTAGCACTGCCTTCAGATGGCCTCATTTTTTCAATCTGGCCAAGGCTTCCTGGTCACCAAGGATCAGATGAGTTTCTGTCTCATCCCCACCCCCCACTCCAGGCTCTTGTGGAGTTGCCCTGGAGATGAAGCACCACAAGAACAGAGCTTGGTTTGTTCTGGCACAGTTCTTTTCCCTGAAATCTCAAAGGTAGGCTGTCAAGATATGGTGACACCCGATCCGTTAGTTGGGACTGGAAAGTGGAATGCTGCGTGCAAGGATGAAACAGCAGGAGAAGGGTTTATAGTCAACCCCAAAACCTTGTCAGAGAAAATAGGAAACAAACAAAACAAACAACGCAGAAGTCCTGCAGAGGCAACTCAGTCAGTAAATGATTTTCTGGCCAGTGTGGGGACCGAGCTCAATCCCCAGAAGCCAGGGTTAAAAAGTAGAAATATTGGTGGTCTTCTAATCCCAGTCCTGAGGAAAGAGGTGGAGACAGGAGAGTTGCTAAGGCTGTCTGGTTAGCCAGTCTAGTGGAAGTGGGGAGATCCAAGCCAATGTCTCAAAACACAAGGTGGGTGACTTTCTTGATGAATATGGCTCTCTGACCTCCCCCTGTGTGTACACACATGTACACATGCACACACACACACACCCACTCACCCCCCACCAATGCACTATGAGGTTGTAACACACACACCACACACACACTCACCCCCCACCAATGCACTATGAGGCTTGTACACACACACACACACACACACCACACACACACACACATGGAATCACTTACAAAGTGTGGACCTCTCAGCATCAGGAGCCTTTGTCCCAGGACTGTGTTCCCGGAAGTAGATTCCTACAACCCCACACTGGCTCAGGAATCTTTCACCATTTCCTTCCATTGTCCCCACTTTCTCTCTGCTTTGTCACTGTCATGTTTGTTGTTGGAATTCCACTAATGGAGTTTTCCCAGTCCCCATAGAGACAATGAAAAGATTTGGCAAACCACGTAGAGACCCGCAGCTTGCTCCTATGTGGGTGACTGGCATGCGTCTTGGGATGGTTGGTTTGCTGCTTTCAGCTGAAGTTTGAGCTCTGGCAAGGAAAGCACATATAAAGTGAAAGAAGATGGGCAGGAGGTGGCTGACACTCCGCAGCAGGGCACCAGGAGACCTGAGGTTTATCATTGTCTGTACTAATTGTGTGACCTTGAACAAGGTACTTCTTTTGTTTTTTTGAACCTCACCAAGTTCGCCAATGAAAACGGGAACACTGTCTATGCTTTGTATAGGTGAAAAACCCCCTAGGGTCTAGCTTCTTAAACTGCGTTGTGTAACTAGATACCGGGTCGGGAAATTTTGGCAACAGTGAAAGGTTTCTGCATGCAATGATCAAAACCGTAATTGAAAATCAAGAATGTAATGAATCAGAGGTGTGTCCAGCAGCACTCACCTGTGCTTCCTTTGCAGTGTTACTGTAGTCACTGTAATAAAAACACATGCCCACTTTGTCTTGTGCATGCTGTCAAGCAGTGCCAACAGACACTAATCAAAATGCCTGAGACCGGATTCATGACTACTACCTGTTGTGAATTGCAGAGCTTTTCTTTACTGTTCTTACCAAACTTTCTGATCTTAGGGAAACATGTTGGCTTAATTATGAAAAATATTATAAGGATATTTTTCTATCAGCATTTCCCAGCCCTTAAGTAGTAAATTAGTACATCTCTGGATTGAATTGTGTTAGAGTGTTCTATTTTAAAAATTGCTACTTGTGTCCCTTACTTTAGTTTCATAAAAAATTAAACTGATTTTGGCTTGGGATTAGGACAGAATTTCCAATAATTTCTGAAATGAAATGCTCCTGGCACTTTGGCCTATGTCTTTGTGGAAAGTGGCCTTCTCAGCATGTTATGATTACAAAATTAAGGTTATCAGTCAACTCTGAAAATATTCAACCAGGTTTAAATCTTTATGTGAGACCAGCCAAGCACATTCAATAGTAAATAGTAAGCAAAGTTGCTTTTAATAAACAGCAACATCATATGTATAACAAAGAACTGTTTTCAGTTTTTTATGATTTAGTATTAGTAAATATTTGATGCATATACCCATTTTATGTACCTTTATACAGAAGGGTACATAAAATCTCAGGCAAAAGAGAAACGCTTAAGAAGTCTTTCCCTAGGGGACATGAAAGTACCTGGCATACGATGGCTGTCAAATGTGTCTTTTTTTCTTCAGTGTCATTTTTGACCTGCCCCTCCCATTTGCACAGATTCTAATGGTGAACCTAGAGAGAGACTGCAATGGGTCAAATAGGCAGTTTTAACATTGGCAGCTAACTTTTAGCAATGTTGACATGTGTGTGTTAGTGGCACGTGTGCTGTGAAGCCATAGCTTATGATGAGAAGAAAACACTACATCGTTGAGGCTGTTTTCAGCCTTGCTCTGTGAACATGTAAAATAAACCTATCACTGGTCAAATGATGACGTATGTCCAATGTCTCCTGGGTGTCTTGTTTAGTTCCTAAAACTATCTTATAGATTAGAAATTGGAATTAAGAATTAGAAATCTATTCCTACAGGAAGAATTCAAATCCAGAGAATTGCTCAGTAACAGAGTTAGGGCTATTTTATTTTTGCCTTTACTTTTAAATTTTGATTTATGGGTATTTTTCACCTTCTTGTCTGAACTTGTATGCCTTTAACACCTTGCATCAGACTTTAGTATTCAGTCAATGAGCTATCTTGTGCTGGGGTGTATTCTAGATGGGGGATTTCAAGTTGTGAATGATGGCCTTGACTTATTGTATAACTTTAGGTAGTTTGTTTGTTTTTTTAAAAAACAAACCTTTAAATGCAAAGGTATCATTTATCTGAATCTTTGGGAAGATTATACCATAAACCCCCAAAACTTATGGAAATCACCTGAGAATACATTTGGCATATGCTAGATATTTATGTGAGAGTCTCAAGCACTTGAACAGGGAAGTCGAGGAGTTATTATTAGGTAGAAAAAGCAGTGAAGGGCATAAAGGAACTGACACCATGTATAGGCCCAAGGGTGAAGAGGGTGCAGTCATGAAGTGGAAGGGCCACAAAAGAGGATGGACGCTTCCAAGAGCTGTGCTCTGTGATGGGAAAATCCAGCAGACCAGCAGCCTAGCAGAGAAGGATCCAGGAGCATGGATGCCTTACTCCAATACTCCCCGCTCTGTAGGTGCCTACAGTCCACCTGCAGCAAGTGTTCACATCACGGGACAGGGTGTGATGAGCACACAGCACATTGGAGTTGACCTGCTACTTTAATTTTGCAGCCTACAGATATACTGAGCATCATCAAAGTAGATCTTGAGGAACCTCCACAATGGGGAGTTGCTCCTTGGTTGAATGTTTTCCTTGTACTTGCAGGGTGGCTAGGTTATCTTGCTCTTGTTTGCAGCAGTTTCTTCATAAAACCATACCTGTGGGCTTTGGTGCATCTGATCCTCCAGCCTAGGGGCTTTATATCTCTACCTGCCCCCATCAGCACCAATGTCTGCACATGGGTCCTTCTCTGTTCACTTCCATTCAGAGCTTCAACAGGGCTTTCCATGTGCTTCTGAGGCATGGTGCTTGCTTGTTTGAAGCATATGTTACCCAAGAAATATTCCATTCGACATGTATTGAATGTCTATTGAGCTTTTGGCACTGTGCAAAGAAAGGACTCCCAAGAAGATGGGGCTGCCTCCCTTACTGAGGAAGCTTTATTCTTCTTGGGGTCATAAGTCTTCTCTCACTTGGCCTTTCCCCCTCTAGACTGTGAGTATGCTGAGGACGAGAAATCTGCTCAATCATCTTTTTGCTCTCAGTGCTTCGGAGAGAAGGCTTCCCAAAACTGATTTGCTATAGAAGAAACAGAGAGACGGGAAGAAGGGAAGAACTGATGTCCAGTTATTTGTTAAGTGCCTAAAATGGGCCAGGGGTTGAGGCTGCATACATGCAGGGATGTGTGTGTGTGTGTATACATTGGAAGGGCTGAGGAACTGGCTGTGCGTGAATTTTCTAGGTTTCTGAGGACAAATGAGGGGTTCCTACCTTGCCCAGATTTTTAATAGAACCATTCTGTACCCTAAGGACAGACACTAGGGGGTTTATTTAAAGTCTCAGTGTAGCTGGCTGGTGGTTAAAACTCTTCAAACAGTTTCTGAAAGCAGGTGATTTTGAAGTTGAAGGTTTGTAGGCATATGGTATTTGAATGATATAATTTCTTTAATTGAAAGTGTTATCTTAACCAGTGAGTTTTGCAACCCCCCCAAAGACATCTGTTGCTGTTTTTGTGCTTTTACCCAGCAAACAATCTGGTGGCGAAAAATAGGAATGACTAAATGGAACACCAGGAAAAATTGTGGGTTTGAAAAACAAATCTGCATGTCTTTAAGGTTGAGGCAATTAATCAAGGTACAAGGCAGGAGGCTTCTGAACAGAGACTTCTGAGAGACTTGGGTTGTTTACTAACACAAAACCAGTGGGATGAGCACGAGGAAAATTCAGTGCATATCTTTGTTGTTTATGTGCCTTACCTACAAGCTTGTATACTGGGCTCTTGGTGAAAGCTTGGGACCAGATGCTTGGATTCACCATCATTTCCAGATAGCCTCTGATGTTCCAAGGCATCCTGAACCTGGCTTATCAAGGCTGGTATCATGAGTCTCTGAGACCCGCATATTCCTCTGACCTCTCCATGTTGTTGACCTCACCAATTATTTTACCATATCAGAAGTTACTCAGACTCATGTATTTTCTGAGATATAGAGAAGGCTACAAACAAGGGCTTGTTCCCCTGGGGGAAGGGCATTTCATTCAGCTTGCTCTTCTTTACCAAGCTACCTCTGCTTAGATTACCACCAAAGCCTTTCCATCTAGCTTTGTGTCCCATGAATGATAGCAGTATTCACCTCAGTGGTTCAAAAGTGGAGGCATGACTGAAGAGACTACACAGAAAGGTAGTAGAAGGGTTAAGGGAACAAGTAAGGAGGTTGAGGGGCCTAGAAAAAAGAACAGCCAGAAGCCATGTCAACACTAGGAATGAAGAATCAAGAAAAAGAAATACAGCCCTTGGACATCAGTGGGAGCTGAAGTAGGGAAGAGGGTGGGTTGACAGGGAGAGCATCAGAGAGGTGTGTGGGGCAGGAGAGTGCATGGAAGAAGCTAAAAGGTCCTCTCCACCTACCTTCCATCTTTTAGTTGAACATCTGTTCCAGGCAGTATAAAAGATGTGGGCACAGAGCAAAGGTAGAAACCCCGCTGAGAATGGCTCCAAACCCATGGAGCAGAGAAGGGAGAATAACCAAGCCCTCCTCTTGCACATTCTGTACTCTGATAAAGAGTCCATGTTGTAATGTCCCATAACAGTCTTTCCTCAGTCTGAACTTCTTAGAGCCCCTCTGTTGCACTCCAAGTAAACCATACTCTTCCAACCACCATGGTTTGCACAATATCCCCTCTTTTTCTGGGATTCTGAAAAACTTTTCTGCCTAGAGACCTACTACTGTTTCTCTAAGGTATCTTCAGAAGGTGCTTGCCTTGGAAAGATGACTTACCTCCGAGCAGCCTCCATTGTACATGTTTCTATACTTCTACTCTTGACATACTTTGTAATTTTCAGTTTTATTTGGCATAAAATCCATTGAATTGACTTGATGTTTACAACAGGATTTAGGGATTAAAATGATTACTATAGTGATTACTGTTTCATAGTTACTTTTGTCACAAGAATAGTCAAAATGTGTTTACTCAACAAGAGTCCCTAATACAATAGTTTTTATAGCTTTAACCATGTTGTAAAGGAAATTCCTAGACAGTCTCACTGTGGTGGTTTAAATGAAAATGAACCCCATTCACTCATAGAGAGTTGTGGTATTATTGGGAAGTTATGGAGTAGGTGTGGCCTTGTTGAAGGAAGCGTTTCACTGGGGTGGGCTGCAGGGTTTTAGAAGCCCACACCAGGTTCAGTGTTACACTCTCTTCTTGCTGCCTGCTGGTCTAGATGTCGAAATCTCAGCTACCTCTTTCTCTCTAACAGCATGTCTCTCCATGCTTTCCACCATGATGATAATGGACTAAACCTCTGAACTATAAGCCAGCCCCAGTTAGGTGTTTTCTTTTATAAAAGTGGCCATGGTCATGCTGTCTCTTGACAGCAATAAAACCCTAAGTAAGATAGTCGCTGTATGTTTTGGCTATGTTGTAGCCTTTGATAGTATGCTATCATGTTCACTATAGCTTTGTAGGCATTGCTGTCCCATGTTTATCTCATAAAAACACTGCATTCCCATATTTACCTCATTAAAAACACTGTACTTCCATGTTCATCTCATGAAGATGCTGCTCTCCCATGTTTACCTCAAAGACCTGACACTGTGTTCCCCTGTTTACCTCATAAAGACACTGCACTTTCCTGTTTACCACCACCTTATAAATACAGTGTGTTCCCATGTTACCTCGTAAATGTGATGAACTGACATGTTCACTCTGACCTTCAAAAACCTGCACTCCTGAAGGATTAGGACTACAGACCCTTTTGGGAAGAACTCCGTGAAACTGTGGTAGTAAGGACAAGCTGTTCCAGAGTAGGGCCCATAAGTGAAGAGAGTTCTACAACTCATTGCATCAGAAACTGGTAACCAAAAATGGACACTGGATCTGACCAGGGTAAAGCCCACAGGCATTCTGGAAGTTCCATGATTCATGGCACAAATTATAAACCCAAGTAAAAGGCCCAAGCCTGTTGGGAGGCAACTCTGAGTAGAAAGTGGCTATCATCTTTGCAGCCATCTCAAGCCATATACCCTGACAAGAGACTTGTTTTCAACAGCCTACAACAGCTGAGCACACTCTGATAAACATCATGTTTTTCTCCCATATCTTGTTTTGTTGTTTGGTGCCCTCAGCTACAAAGTGCATGTGGTAAAGTGTCTTCAGTTGTGTCCCCCTGCTTATGCTTATATATATCCATGATTTCCTTTCAATAAAGGGATAAAGGGGAACGAGGAACAAGTCTTGAACAGACTCTCTGTCTTGTCTCCATTCCTTGCGTCTCTTGCCCTTCCATTCCCCACTTTCTCTCTTGCTAGACCCTGACCCACAGGCCAAAGCAGCAACTCAGGCTGGGACATAGTGGTCCCCAAACCTGGGGCAGCTCCGGGCAGGTACAAAGTGGTACCTCAACACTGGGCTCCAGTAAGAAGGATACAGTGAAGGACACTGCAGGAATTGGAAGCATGTATCCTCACTCCTGTGCTGGAGACCCTGTTGACTGACCCGAACCGACAGGGTCATTACAATGGTGCCCAAACAGGGACTGCAAAAATGATAGCCACTTTCTGCTCAGAGTTGGCTCCCAACACAAGCCAACCCAAGGTAAGGACCATAAGCACAGGGTAGCTCTAAAATGGTACAAAAACTGTAGATCTAGAAGATAGGCTGGAATTGTGTCATAGTAAGGCCCACAGGTTCAGAAATCTCTAAATTCACAGTGGAAGCAGACATCTCAGAGTGGCAACTGAATTTAACCCAGGCCCATGGACATGCTGGGAATGAGCATGAAAGTACAGTGTCTTTCTGAGATTGTGTGAACATGTGTGTGTCTTCATGAAGTGGTGGTAAAAGTATCTTTTTGAGTTGATTATGGGAGTGTAGTGTCTTTAAGGGGTGGCGGCAAACATAGACTGCACTGTCTTTTTGAGGCAAACATGGGAGTACAGTGTTTTTATGAGGTAAACATGGGAGTACAGCATCTTTATAAGCTAAACATTGGAATGCAGTGTCTTTATGAGGTAAACATTAAGAGTTCAGTGTCTTTATGAGGTAAATATTAAGAGTTCAGTGTCTTTATGAGGTAAACTTGGGAGTACAGTGTCTTTATGAGATAAAAATTGAAGTGCAGTATCTTTATTCGATAAACATTGAGCACAGTGTCTTTAAGAGGTAAACAAGGAGTGCAGTGTCTTTATGAGGTGAACATGGGAGTCTATTGTCATGTCTTTGAGGTACACATGGGAGTACATTATCTTTATGAGGTAGGCATAAGAGTTTAGTATCTTTATGAAGTAAACTTGGGAGTATAGTGTCTTTATGAGGTAAACACTGAATGCACTGTCTTTGTAAGGTGGACATGAGAGAGCAGTGTCTTTGTGAGGTAGTAATTTCATGTCTATAATTGTACACTGCAGTTCTTGTCTCAGTAACTTTAAATTCTTACAGCGCTTTCTTCAGTGTCTGTTGTGGCAGTTCATTTTCACTAACAGTTGCCAAAGAGTCAACTTTCTTTACACTTTTGCAAACATTCTTCTGTTTTTTTTTTTTTAATATATATATATAAAAGCAACCCTATGGTATAAAGTGATCTATCATATTGACTTTAATTTCTATCTGTCTGATATTGAACACCTTTTCATAAAGCCTCGTGATCATTTTTATGTATTATTTGGAAAAATTTTATTCAAGTTCTTTGCCCATTTTTCCTTCATTTTCTTGCTCTTTGCTATTAAGCTGTGATTTGCCTTCAATGTCTATACCCTTCCCCTAGGTAGGCAGCTCTTGAAGACAGAGTATCATTTGCCTTGGCCTATCAGCTAACTGTTATAATACTGAGAACATCATTTTTTTTCTAGGAAACCTTAAAGAAGAAAACAATCTGTGTGGAAGGAGGAAGAGGTGAAAGCCAGGAAGGAAATAGGAAATGAGGAAGGAAAGAGGGAAGAAGGAAGGAAGGAAGGGAGAAGGGAGGGAGGGAGGAAGGAAGGAGAAGAGAGGGAGGGAGGAAGGAAGGGGAGGGAAGAGAAATATAGAAACTGCAAAGACAGGATAGTCACTACTTAAACCATTATCATATACCCTGTTGCTTCTTCTTCCACAGGCATCTTAAGTGTCAGGGGCAGGGACGGTTAAGGACACCTGGGACTTAGAATGGGATAGAAGGACACTGAGAGTGGAAGAGATTGGGGTGTGGAATCACAGATGGGTTTGAGACTCCAGTGTCGACTTAACCACGTATTTGTTCTTTGCTGAAGTAGGCAATGTGATTATCCTTCCTTGCTTCATCTCTGTGCTCCATCTTTGCAAATTAGAAGAATCCCTGCTAGGGTCATGGAAGAAACAATCTGTGAAGATGTCCAATATATCCAGCCTTGGTTAGAAACACAAAAGGGATATGTGGATTTTCAATACTCAAACTGCCATTTTTAGCAGTGCTGATTAACTGACTGATATCTCCCGGGCTGCACCTTGCATGCCCAATTGAACATAAGACAGGAGTCTTCTCATACAGAGCAAGTTCCTTGATGGATTTTTAGAACCATAAAGGAGACTCTGAAAAGACAAGAGACCACCCATCCCAGTCTTTGATCTCATGCTATAGTCACTGGCTACAGGCTTCCTGGCAAGCAGACATGGGCTCAAAACAGCATGGCTGCTCATCTCTGTCAAGCTGGCCCTTCTTTCTTTGGCAGACTCTGGTGGCCCAAAACTCCTTTTCCATGGGACCACCCAGAAGAGGCTGATACTCAGTGGATAAGGGTTGTTTTGAAATGAAGGCAGCTCTATTGTTGTTCTGAATTCTTTTTTTTTTTTTTTTCAAGGCCAAACATCCCTTCTGTCTCCCAGCTGGTCTTCATTAGAGAGACTTTGAAACTGTCTAGTTCCCTGCTGGTCACATCAGAACTTTTCCCTCTGCTGTTATTTCAGAGGCCATGGACAGACCAAAGTGCCTCATTTGATTACCTAGCAAGGCATCCCAAATCCAAAGAAAACACCATGAGTTATAGTGGCCCTTAAGTGCCTAGAAAATGGAAATGTGGGCTTTGCTCAGGAGCAGGAGGACACTGTTCCTGATTCATATAGTATTCATATACTTCAGTATTCATATAGATACTGAAGTAGTACACCAGGGCAGCCTAACTTCTAGATCCCCTGCATTTTCTTGGGGCAGTAATGCCTTTGCCCTTAATCCTGGCCCATACTGTCTCAACACATGACCTATCCCGTGAGTATAAGCAATACAGGAGTAAGACCAAGTGCAAAAAGAACTAAAGATGTACTGTTCAGTCTCTCCAGTACCACAGCAGCCTCTCCAGTACCACAGCAACCTGCCCAGTACCACACCAGCCTGTCCAGCACTACAGCAGTCTCCACAGAACCACAGCAATCTGTCTCTCCAGTGAAAAGAAATAGTTAATGTTCTTCCTAATCATCGGCAGAGCCTTCCTCATAGAAAGAACTGAAAAGATGGCCGCTTGCACGACCCCTATTTGCAAAGCTTTCTAAAAACGTTTTGATGGGTTTCTTTTCCTAAACACTCAGAAATTACTAGAAAACAAGGATTTAGAAGCATGTAGACTGGGGATACTCCACATCTGGTCCGTGTCTTGGTGTCAGTCTGCAACCTTCTTGAATTCTTGCTGAGCTAAGTATAGAAAGATACAGTGAGTGTTGAGAAATGTTATAGCAATTTGATATCCTCATGGCATTGAAGCATGATCTTGATACAAAAGTATCGGGTTAAGAAATAGAACCTGGTCTTTTACCATGGATATTTTGACAAGCCGATGCAGATCACTCATATTATAACTTGGACTTTATTTGGAGGATGGGGTTTGTTCCACGTGGTTTGGAAACAGCAGTCCTTACCTGTGAGTAGGCCTCTCCAGGCATACACACACACACACACACACACACACACACACAGCACAGGGGGCGGGGGAAGAGAGAGAAGAGAGAAGAAGAAGAGAAGAGAAGAGAAGAGAAGAGAAGAAAGAAAGAGAAGAGAAGAGAAGAGAAGAGAAGAGAAGAGAAGAGAAGAGAAGAGAAGAGAAGAGAAGAGAAATATATGGGCCTGGGTCTTTCTGCAGTTCCCAGCACTGCTGTGTACCTAGAACACAGGCTGCCCAAATGCTGGATACTAAAGGCACTTTAAACAAGGTAAGCCTTTTTCTTTTCTTTTTTATCCACACAGTCTTGTCAACTGTACTGCTTACTGTGTAGGGGTAGGTGTCCTATCTTAGATCATTTAACCTTAAATTCAAAGACACACATTCTTCAAATTTTGGTTCTTAAGGAATGATGATAGCTCTGACCATGGATAAGTGTATATGATGTAATCTTCCTCTTTCAAACTAAAGATTATCAAATTGGAGGCACATCTTAGAGTCTAAGAAATAATGTAATTCAAGCTGGGTATGGTGGCACATCCTTCAAGCCTCACTAAGCTGAGGCAGGAGAATATCAGTTCAAAAGGTCCTTGGGGTATCCAGCGAGACCCTGTCTAAAAACAGTGATAACAAAACAGAAAAATTTTGTGGTGTCAAATTGCTCTCATCTCTCTTTTTGGTATAGATGGGGAGTTCCATAAAAACCCTGTTCTTGGTTAAATTATTACCTTTCAGAGGCATAAGGGATAAGAATACGGTCAAAACCAAAGCTTTGACAAACCCAGTAGAAACAGATGTTTCTCACTTGGCGATTTTGTCCTGCTTTCCAGAGGAGGAACTTAGTAGAGATAAAAGCTGCCACGTGACCAAGATAGACAATGCGGTGCCTACTGAGAATTTCTGCCTTTTCACCTTTAACAAACTGGTCACCTCGATCTAATGCAAAGCCTGGGTCAAAGTTACTCTTTCAGGAAAATGGTTCAGGCTCGCCTCTTCAGATAAAGGTACTCTAGTATTTTCCACATCTTTCTAACACTTCATCTGTGTCAAGCTAATGGCCTGAATGCTTTGTGTCTCAAATTATTGTGCTTTAGGAATATCTTAGTTCTTGCTATTTGACACATTCTACTTCCTTGGGAAGCAGCTAAGAGGTCAGACTGTACCATGAGACTCTGAAACTCCCCATATTTTGTGATATTTCCTCTGTGAAATACAATTTAGAGGCTGGCTGAGGGTGCCCTTGTGTATCTGTAGATGCCTGCAGGTATAAGTAAGTGTGTGTGTGTGTGTTGTGTGTGGTGTGGTGAGAGAGAGAGAGAGAGAGAGAGAGAGAGAGGAGAGAGAGAGAGAGAGAGGTTTCATCTGCAATGGGAAGTCTGGGTTTCATCCCAGCTGAGGTCTCATCAATCTGTGTACCCTGGGTTAACTCACCTTTAAATTCAGCTTGCTGATTTTTACTAGAGCAATGTGGATTTCATGCAAGCCAGAGGGAATTTGGGGTTATAGTTACGATAATACAGAAAATGTCCCCGAGTACAATATATATTACTAAAAGAAATCCAAGGCAACATTTCTATAGCATTTTATTATTTTTTTTTTAAATGCATTTCACATGTGGTGCGTCATTTGTGTAACGACTCTGTAAGGTAGGTCACCTCGTGCCATTAAGCCATTATGGGAAACTGAGTCTGACTCACTTAAAGTACCACATAGAACAATTAAGAGCCATAATGAAAGCTCACATGCAGTCAGCTCCACCGTGCTTCTAACAAGGCAATAAGTGCTATACTGTGGCTTCTTTTGTCACTTTCAGAACCTTGTTCTATCCAATGAAAATCATTACAACAATAATCTCTCAGGCAGCCGAGTGTTTGATAGCCATCTGTTGTGGAGTTAGAATTTCCCAGGTGACATCTTAGCTATTATGATTGACAGGAAGGTAGTAGATACTGCCAGTCCTGCTTGATGTTGAGATAAATGATCATAAAGACATAGTTGCCCAGGAGTAGGAGACTTGCCTCTTCAGCAAATGGGCACAGGTCTTATCTTTCTCACAGGGGAAGGGAAATGAGCCTGGATGGGAGGTAAGCCACATGCATCCTGTTCTTGCTCTTCATTCTTGTTCATAGAACATTCTAGTCTAGACTTTGAACATGACAGGAGGGTCTTGCCTCCTGACCTTGAGTCTAAATGAGATGAAGTGTATAGTGCACTTCAGTGATTTGGTTTAGTCCTGAGCTTCTAGCTGTTTTCACCTCCTGACTCCTTCTTACCTTTGGTCTATGTTTTCCCCATGGTAAAAAGTTGCCACTGGTGAAACCAAATCAACTGGGCACCGAGGTTCTACCCAGTCAAATCCCCTTAGAGTCCAGGGCAGCTTCTGCTTGTTTTTTCAAATGTTTGTTCAATGCAGCTACGTAATAGAAACACTCAACATCAACCTCACAGCACAGGAGGCCTCCTTTGGACCTGTTAGCTAGAACTCAACATTGTGGTTTGGTTTTTATTTGTGTAACTAGTTCTATTGTTTTACTTATCTTCTAATATGGTAGAGCTTGTATACCTTGAAGTCTTTCTCACTGAAGTGTGAGTGCCTAAAGACAGGAGCTATGGAGTTACCTAGTTCAGAGCCTTGTACAGAGCAGGAGTCCAGAGAAATAGGATGTATCCTGACAGTCCTTCCTGCAGTTCTTTCTTCCTAATAGGGAAACTTGCTCTCAGGCATGTTCAAGCCACATGGTCACACACTGAGTCATACCAAGCTTAGCTGCTGCCATCTTGAAATAATTTTGAACAAGTAACAACTCTTAGAAACTGCATTAGGTTCTGCTCACACTTTGGGGGCTGCTGCTTGCTCTTTTACAGACATTTTCCTTCTCACACCTGCCCCTCTTTTCTGTTTCTACCTTTGAAGCTTAACTTACAGGATTCCTTCCTCAGCCTGTAACATGCGTACCGAGAGCTGGCTTTTACTTCTTTCCTGATCCAACCTCTCTCTTCTTTTTTCCCCGTCCCCTGATATGTGATTAATTGCTATTAATTGTTCTCTTGGAATGTAAAATGTGGCTCATTTCTTGGTGTGCTGCATTCCATTCATGTGCTGTGTTTTTTATGCGAAGTTATACTATTTTACCAGCCATAGTTATGAGGTATGCTCTAAAATTTCCCAGGACAGATTTTTATAATTATTGTGTGCCCAAGTCATCTTTGTATCTTTTTCTCTTTATTTATTTAAATGACATTTAGAAGCACTGTCTTCCTTAGAATAAGCCCAATTGTCATAATATACTATCCTTTGTAGTATGTTAAGCTACTGTGTGAGTAAAGTTAGATTCATCACTGTTTTATTTAGAATTTTCACAAACTTCACAATAAATTGAGTTGAGCCATAATTATCTTTTTTGAAATATTATGTTTTATATTTTTACATTTATTTATGGTATTCTTACTTCAAAAATAGGTTTTGGAATTATATGGAAAGTTACTATATATTTAATTTCTGAACTTAAATTAATTAGTTTTAGTCTTTATATTTCTTCCTAATTTTTATTATTCTTTCTTAGCATAGAGAGTTCATTAAAATCTTATTTTTAGACAATTTTTTTTCTGTTTTCTTACAAATTAAATGCTGAAAAGGTGACTATTGAAATGATCATTTTCTCACTGTTTTAAAAGTTTTGCATATTTTAACGTTAATGAGTTTCTCACAATTATATCCTTGTTTATTATTTCACATTTTCTCATTATGAAGTTATTATTCTTACCCTTCCTCCACATTAAGTCTGTTTTGTGCACTACTTAACTAACTTTGTGTTTTCTGTTTGCACCCTTCTGACTGCTAAATTATATCTTTATTATCTTAAACTTTATGTGACATTTCACATGCCTGTCTTTTTATAAGGAGAGACCACTGGATTCTGTTTTAAAATCTACCACAGTTTATTCTCCTCAAGGTCATTTGTGTTTATCCATGCACAGTTTACAACCCCCTCGCCAGCTTGGTTAATGGTGGGTTTATAAGGGCTTCATGTCTTTTTACATTTAAACTTTTGTGGATCGCCATTTCATTGCCTATAACACCCATCCACCCACCTTTCCATCCAAATGTGTCTTTCTTCAAGGAAATGAGTAAGTGGGGAGGAACAGTTCAGTGATACTTAGATAATGGTGCTCCTTAGCACTACTCAAGGAAAGCAGGATGTCAAAAGAATGTTCAAAGAAATGGAGGGGGTGGTGCTCATTTGGGTTAAAGTAGACAGGAATAGAAAGGTTTTCTGGTAATCTCATTGTAAGAAATGACTACATTTGATTCGTACCTTGTGTGTAAAAATTGAGTAACATGCATGATGTTCTTTAAGAAATATATATATAAAAGAGGCCATACACATCTAAAACCATTAGTTTTTCATGCAATGCTATAGGTTCGTGCTTTACACCACTGTACAGGAATCTCTCATGAGACCATCAGGCATTTTAATATGGGGTGTGCCATTTCTCCACCTTTTTTTACTAGAGCCTCCTGAATCATGTGCTGTAATAATAAGGAACCTACACACACACACACACACACACACACACACACTTACTTATGTGTATCTCTGAAATTATATCCTGAAGAATGTATTATCAATAAAATATTTTTCTTTTCATTTATTCATTATTCAGAACAACTGTGGGTTGATTAGCCTTTCACAGAACATTATTTGAGGGAAAAGTCTCTCTTCAGTGGTTTAATTGAAAGGTAGGACCTAGTTGCTTTGGAGATGTAGAAATTATAATGTGAATACAGAGACCAAATTATTAAGACCTGTCTCCCTGTCTTAAGAAGTCGATAGCTTCTTATTTGCAGTGCTCAGTTTCTTCACATTGCCTGGAAAGGTGAACAAACATGCACAGAGTTCTTTTTACACACAGATCTTCACAGGAAGCCATTAAATAACAAGGTTAGAGCAGGTGCCATTACAGGCACAATAGTAACTAAAGAATGAGAACGTTATGTGTATGGTCTCTTTTAACCCTAAAGATACAAGGCTACTTAGCTGTTTAGATGTCACCAGGGTATGTGGTTTATTGAAAGACCATCCCTGAAGGATAGATCATGTAACCATTTTTAAGACTACAGATTCCACTCTTAAGAATGTGTCTTCATCATTATCTTGGGAGTTACAATGTACTTAACATGTTTATTTTGCTTCTTCAGGGATAGTGAGTTCTCTATGCTACCAGTGTGCAGGAAGAACAGTCATCTGCTACGAGGAACCAGGGAAATGTTTTTAATAGGGAAAAGTGGACTAAGTACTTACTGAAGTGATGGTATTAAGGTTGATCTTGATTCTCAACTTGGTTAGAATCCGGCATGGTGGTTTCCTGGAGCAGGACAATTTCCAGGAGTTTGAGGACAGCCTTGTCAGCTGAGGGACACCTTGTCTCAGAAAACCAAATAAAGTAAAAACAGACAAGAGAGCACTTGGTTGGGTTGAGAGATTAGTAAAGCAGACTTCTGAGTCTGTCTGTAAGGATTTCTTCAGAGATGGCTATATCATGAGGGCTCTGACTTGATCAGTGGTTTTGTCCATTGATGGATTCAAAATCTGAATACATAATTGGGAGATGATGGAGCTGTGGAAGATAGGGTCAATTTAGAGGAAGTGGATCTCTGAGGGATAGGTCTGGCCCATACTTCTCACTCTTTCTGCTTCCTGTGCCTTTGCCACACATTCAGTGGATTCAGCTGAGCTTGAAATGAAATCTATAAAATCATTCACTCAAATAAACTCCTCCCCTCTTAACTTGATGATACTAGAATTTTAGGGTTTTGTTTGTTTGTTTGTTTGGTCACTGTGATGATAAAGAGACTAACACACATGTCAATACTAATTCTTAGACATTGCAAAACCTAGACTTCTTTCTTGATTAAGACAATAATAATTATAAAAATGCATAGCAAAAATAAAAAAAAAAAAACAGTCATAATGAAGAATGAAGAGGCACAAGGCAAGGAGCTCCCAAAATGCTTGACAGAGTCAGTCGGCATTCTCGGACCATCTCCTGTGAGCTTCACTTTACTGTAGATTGTAGAATTTAAAGAAGCATATTGTTTACTTTGAACTCACCATTTGTCAAGTGTGCTAGTGCTTATTGAGGGCCTACTATGTGTCAGTTCTGAGGAATATATTTTCCCACTCATTTGTTCTCTTGAGTCTCATAACCACCCATTTATAAAAAGGGGGATGAGGGTGACCCGGGCACACTGCTGCCCTGTGTTTTCCCTTATGGTGGCAAAGAGGTTTCTGATTATACCAGCAGTTGGAGTTGGGAGTGAAGTAGCTACAAGCTGATACCAAGAAAGGTAAATTGCAACAGACCATTGGGAATTAGAAACAACACTCCACTTACAGCTCCCAGAATTCCCATTTGGAGAAACCGAACCTCTGTAAGATCCAAGGGCTCACCCACACACTCTCACTACTTTGAAAACTGTATGACACTGCTTAAAACGACATTTCTTTTTTTTCATGTTCCACCATGGTAGTGATATGGCCCGTGCCTGTCTATAGGGGAAGCGATACCACTAATCTTCAGTGTCCCTTCTTTACGGAGGCTGTGGCTTGTCTCTCTCTAGGACTCCTTCCTGATTCCTAGCACAGTAGTGTCCAGAACCTAGAGTCTGAGTCTTTTCATATTCTAGTACAGTGTTTTCCAACTTGTGGGTCATCACCCATTTGGAGTCAAACAACCCTTTCGCAGGGGTTGCTTAAGAGCATTAGAAAACATATTTACATTATGATGCATAACAGCAGCAAAATTACAGTTAGGAAGTAGCAACGAAAATATTTTTATGGTTGGGGGGTCACTTCAGCATGAGGAACTGGATTAAAAGGTTGTAGCATTAAAAAGGTTGGGAACCATTGCTCTAGTGGCATGGCTTGTACAAAGTCACCCAGCACCATAGTCTGGACAGCCTCACTGTCTGACAGGGTGGTGGTGGTACCTGGCCTTTGATCACTGCTTGATCACCTGCGGGCTGTTTCCTTGGACTCCTTTGTGAAATGAAGCAAGGCTACACTGCTTGGATGGAGTGAGAAAAGGTATATGCCATGAGTTACTAGCTCTGCTATACTTCTCCCGTTATAGGAAGCCAGGCTTGGTGAGAGCACTGGGAATGTGCCAGAAACATTGAGGCTAAGAGTGTCTCTTTGTTTAGTTTCTCCTACCCTATCCTGCTTTATTCTGGATGTGTTTGTCTCTTATCTTCATGGATCTAATATTGATCAGGCAAGAGAGAGTGAAACCGTAAAAAGACCTCTAAGAGGCAGTTGGGCCTTGGTAGGGAGGGGTGGTTAGGCCTCATTCTGTTTGTACAGGTGCATTGTAATGCTGCCTGCGGTGTGAACATTTTCCACTTCATTACTCCTGGCCCTGGCCCAGGCCCTGTCTGCTCCCCTGGCCCCTGTCTTAGTTTAATTTCAGCCGTCCCTGGCCTTTGGAAGAAGTAGTAACAGAAAGGAAAACAAATGAGGTCGCCATAAACATTTTTTTTTGCACATTTGACCAGGCAGGGCCGATGGCATGCTTGTGAGGCAGAAAAGAGGCCAGTTGGCCAGGGCTGTTGGTGCCCCCATCAAAGGGATTTCTTCCCCAGGGGCTCCTGTCTGCTGAACCTGATCCTTCTAGGTGGGGTTGACTTTGCTTTCCTGTGTAGGAATGATCCAAAACAGATACCCATGGGTCCCACAGTGGCATAGTGGACAAGAGGTAGTGTATTTGAACAAATAACAGCTAACATTTGCTGAGCAGACACTATGTGCCAGATACTATTTTAAACACTTTAAGGAATTTTAGACTGACTGATAGCATCCTGCTGTTATTCTTCCAGATAGGGAAACTGAGTCACATAGAAGAATTTTTTTAGTAACATATGCACATTTTGTCCTTAGTGTGTTCTTGGCATCTGCATGTTGAAGTACCATGCTGTCTTGTTCTGATGTAGTATGTGCTTACATTTGATGGTGAAAAAAAAAAAACCCCTCAGGGTATTCATCATCCATCCCTGGGATGATGTGACTTGGATTAATTTAATCCCTGGATTAGATGGACTCATAAGGTGACAGAGTCCCACGACCATTAGCTGCTGTAGTTCTTCCAGATACCCAGATTCTGCTGACTTATCTCCAGTGATGGAATAAGCTCACTCCTGTGTGGGCTTCCTATTCATTGTGTGACACAGAAACTCAAAGCTGGTGGTGGTCGTCTCTCAGTGTGAGGAGTGAGGCTCCCGGATCATGCTGGTTAACTGTCTTGGCAAAGTGCCTAGTGCATGGTGATTGCTAAATCCATCCTGTCTCTTGACTGAATTTCCCCTTGTCTTTCACACATTGAAAAGAAAAGAAAGAATTTGCTTATTGATCAACTGGCTGAAAGATGTTTTTACAAAACAATGCCAGGTTCATTCCTCATTTGAAAAGAGATTCAGTAGAGTTAGAGGATACAGTTGCTGCCTTCTTTCTTTTGAAGTCTTCTTCCTTTCCCAAGTGTTTGAGGCAGGCACATTTGCTAAGCACAAACTTCAAAAAGGAATGAAACACATTCTCTATCTGTGGGGAGTGCCTATGAGCTGTGGGAACTCACCACACAAATAACCTACAATCAGAGGAGTGTGTGCTGGAGAGGGGAACCCAGCATTAGGAGGAATGACAAGTGACATTCATGGAAAGTCTCTAAAGTCCATTGGGTGATATTTTTGCTACCTCCTAGTGAGCTTATTCTATGCACCAAAAAGAAATGATTGGACTTGGCACAGTATAAGATTGCCCCCAGATATATGGTTTATTAGAAGAAGAAGTTTCAACAGAAATTTGCAATCAATCACACCCTACCTCTTTCTCATGTATACGAGGACCTGGCTTTTATTTTTTAAATGTATGCCAGGCTTTTTCTCTCTAGCCCATCTCTCTTGTTTTCCTGGCCCATCAATTTATCCTTCTATAAGTGAACATTCCCACTAGTGCAGAGACATGTGCCAAAATCACTCAGTCATCTTTAAAAATAAAACTGACTTTGGACCCCACCTTCTCTTTGCTTCCCTTCAAAGACTTGCATCCACCTACTATTATCCTCTCTCTCTCTCTCTCTCTCTCTCTCTCTCTCTCTCTCTCTCTCTCTCTCTCTTTTTCCTCTTCTCTCTTTCTCTCTTGAAATGACTACTCTTGGTGTTTGCCCTCACCAGGTCACTGAGACAGACATTGTCAGGGGCAGTAGGAGAATCGAGGAACAAGCACACATTCCATCTCTGAAGGCAAACAGTTCTCAGTGCCCACCCTAAACCATCACTGCCTATGCAACCTGGCTCTATCCTTTCTTCAAATGCCTCCTTGCTTGGCTGCTGGATGGAACTTTCTAGGGTGTCTCCCTAGCTTAACAAGCCCTCTTCATTGCTGGCCATCTGGCTGGGTTCTCTTATCTTGCTCCCTCCATCCCGGGAGTCAGCATGGTCTCCTGCTCTTTGCTCTGTCCACTTTCTTACCTAGTGATCTCAAGTCAAGGGAGACTTTTAGCAGCTTGTGGCTGAGAGTGACCAGTATCTTAAACCTGTCAGTTTCTATTTGCCTGTCTTCGCCATGGACTCTTTAACACCCATTTCCAATGTAATGTATTTGCCTCCTTTTTCCTCTGGAAATGGCTGTTTTCTCTGATCTCAGCCCTAGTCGTTGGCTCCTCTTGCCCTCATTCCTGCCCTCCACCCACCAGCAGGTCCCAATTCCTCTTCCTGAGAAAGGTCTGAGTCACACCCCTTCATCACCCCAGACTACCTCCCTGTGAGAGTGGCCTCTATTCACAAGAATGGATTAGCCTGCTCCCAGTGAGGGTTGGTTGGCTCCCATATCACTTGTAAAATCCAGTGTTCATCTCGTTTCTTTGAGGTTCTCATGAGCTACGCTGGTCTTTTGTTTTGTTTTGCTTTGTTTTGTTTTGTTATTGTTATGTTTTGTTTTCTCTCCTCTGTCCCCATCCCTCTCTGCTCCAACCATGCTGGAGTTCTGGCTGTTCTTCTATAAGCCAACACCCAACACCTTCTCCAGTCAACTTGGTATCCATGTTACTGGCTCCTCATTTCTGTCAGATCCTAGGCAAAGATTTTCCAGATGACTGGAAATAAAGCAGTATTTGGCATCACTGTTTCTCTACTCCAACTTGCCCCCACAGGGATTATTGTGTTTGTAACACAGTATGTATTTATGTGCCTATAATCTGTTTCTTACCCTTACAGCTCAAGCCTTATAACATAGGCTTTTATTTACCCAAGTGTCTAGAACAATATTGGCACTTACAGATGCCCAAAGAAATATTTGCTGAAAGAGTAAGTTGGAAAATGTGTTTGAATCTCAGCTCTGCTTGCCATTTCCCCCGTGACTGAGGCCAACTCCTTCACCGTGAGCCTCAGAATCTCCATTTGCATTGGGGATGGCCATGCTTTGTCATTCCAAACCCAGCAGATAGTGAAGAAGCCAAGCGATGTAGGGACTGTGGAAGCATGCTCTAGTGAACAAAACCCTTGGAAGCCATTCCCTCTGGGTTATGTCCAAACAGGCAAGCTAATCTGTTACCAGAAAAATGTTGTTAAAGTACATGAGCTCTTTACACCTTTTAGGGCTTTCTTTGGCATAGCCCGATTTGGAGAAGGGGGGAAATAAACTTTTATGGTGTAACAAATCCCACTGGGTGCCAGGCATGGCATGTGGTGCAATCCAACCTCATATTTACTACAGCTCTGCCTGGGAGGCTACATGATGTCCCGATGACAATACCCAGGTTATTTCTGCTTTACAAACCCAGCATATAGGGTCAGAGTAGGTATCAAGCTTACCGATTTGGCTTTAATTGAATTTGTTGTTGTTGTTGTTGTTGCAGAAAGAGCTCAGTGAGAACAAGTGACGTTCCCAACGTTATGGAGAGAGGAGGCCTGGTACGGTGCTGTCCTATGCCTGGACCAAGGTCAGCACAGTTGGCTGACTGAGCTCGGAGTCAGTAAGCAGACTCCTAAAAGCAGTTGGGGGCCATGCATGCAGTCTCATCATTATCAGAGCAACAGTAGGCTTCAGGCAGCCAAATAAGTTCTCTTTAATACCTTGGAAGGAGCCTGGAAAAGCCTTCAGTCTGCACAGAGTGAAGAGGCCAGGAGAAATCCTTCACCTGTCGGTCTTTACTCAGCACCTCCCGTTTTGATGAGCAGTTTCGAGGTTTTTGTCATGGTCACTGTGGTTGCTATAGAAACAGAGCAACAAATATTTGGAGGCCAGCAACACCTTTCCCCCAGAAGCCCAGTCAAGAATGTTTGGGAGCAGGCCCCTGCCCATCAGGCTGCAGTTGTTGCAGTTGAATGAAGCCTTTGTGATTAGCCTTCTGGCCTGCCACCAGGCTCCAAAGACATGACTAGGCTCAGATCTCTTTAAATAGTGTTTGTGTTTCAGTCATCCATAAGGAGGGGTGGGTGGGAAGCTCCACACAGCTCTGAAAACTCACTGGGCCTATGGCTAGTTGTCTAGACGAAAACGAGGCTCAGTCTCACGGTGTGAATATCATTCAGGAAAGCAGAGCCAGCGTGCTGTGAGCAGTGTACACTGCCCTCACCAGGGACAGCAGGCAGGAGGCTCTGTTCACAGCATCCTGCAGTGTCTGGCTGGGGAAGCACATGTTAGCACTGGCATCCTGTAGGTGAGAAGATGGGTGTTGGTGGAAGACACAGATGCTTCAGGTTAGCAACTAGCAAGGAGGGTGGTGCCGGAGCTGAGTTGTCTCACCTCTAGGATCAGTATGGGCTCTTTTCAGAGTTCCTTTGAGTTTAATGTGACAGAGGCTGGAACTGTTCACAGTCTTTTACCTTGTACTGCACAGAGTACAAGACTCAGTCCTTTGTAAGAAAAGGAATACAGTAGAATGACAAAACTTGGCTTTCACTGGGAGCTGATTTTATTTGTTCGTGGGAACTTGATATGCTTACTTATCATGGTAGACAGGCACTATGTGATTTTACTGCAATGTGAATGCCCAGAGATTCCCATCTGGCACCAGTTCTGCCAGGGAGTGAGGAGGCAGTGAAGGAAATTTGACTTAATGGCAGGTGTTACTTAGACGGTTAGAAAGGTACCATTGTCTCCTCTGCAATAAACTGCCCACCTTTCACCTGCTGTCAAATTGCAAATTCACTTACCATTAAAACCCTGGGTCATTACTTCATTCATTTAGCAAGAGTTTATTAAATGTCTACTGAGGGTCAGGCACTGGACTACGCACTGGGGAGAGAAAAATAAACAACATTTGTCTGAGAAGTGTGTATTGAATGTCTGCTCTATGCAAGGTACTATGTTAAGCTCTGGGGGTGCCACATATTCTACCCTCAAGAAACTGTTTGGACAAGCTAAGTAAACAGATACTTGCCACAGCAAAGATTAACTCTTCCTTTGAAAATATGAGTAGCTGGGGAGGTACCCATCATAGGCACTTAAATTAACTAATTAAGTAAAGTAGTGCTGGCCCTGAAAAAAAGCAGTGGGATCCAGAGTTTGTGGCTAGCTTAGGTTATACACACAGCAATAGACTACCCTAGGCTAATAGTGAGACCTATCTCAAACAAAATAAAAGAGAACAAAATTTAGGCCCTACCTGCACCATCTAAATTAGTAACTACTTGCAACTACTGAATGTATAAAATGGACTGGTCTGAATTAAGACAAAATGAACATCAAATTTCAAAGTGTTAGTATATAAAATAGAATGTTAATATCTCATTAGTAAGTTTACTTGATTACACATTGATACAGGTTGGGGTATGTTAGACTTAATCAAATATCAAAATTATTGGTTTTTTTTGCATTTATTAAGATGATATGCAAATGACTCTGCAACCTGATGAGATCAACATTGTTTTTTGCACCAGCTAGCTATTATAGAATTGGATTACAGTGGTACAGACGTGCCTAACACTACAGGTCTAAGATGGATCCCAAAACTGGACCTTCTTCTAGATGAGTCCTTTGGTGATCTGGTTTTAGAAATTGGCTCTTTAATGAATAGCTAGTTACTTGTTTTGATGCAACATCTATTGATACTCTCTGTCAGGTAGAAGAGTATGTTAGAAGACTTGACCAGTCATGAATCCATATTCTGAAAGTGAATATTAAGCCTGTGGTCTCCTTAACAACACCCCTGATTTCCTACTGGGCCGTTGTTGTGGGAAATAACCTGCAATGCCTGGCTTCATTAGAACTGGATGTTGCAAGAACCAAGTTCTTGTCCACAGGACATAAGCAGAAGTGATCTCCACTGCTTAGATTTATTGTCAACTTGCCACAAACTAGAGTCACCTGGGAAGAGGGAGATCAGAATATGGCATTGTCTCCATCAGACTGGTCCTTGGGAGGCATTTCTTGATTGCTAATTGGTATAGGAGGACTCAGTCCATTGTGGCCTGTGCCATTCCCTGTTCAGGTTATCCTGGATTATATAATCCAGAAGGACCAAACAAGTAAGCAGTGTCCCTCCATGGTTTTTGCTTGAGTTCCTGTTCTGACTTTCCTCAGAGATGGATCGTGATCTGAGAAGTGTGAGTCAAATAAACCTTTTTCTCACCAAGTTGCTTTTGGTCAGAGTGTTTTATCAGAGTAACAGATAAGGAACTAAAGTATCATCTGTATACATTCTGATCAGCGTTCTTTCATTTAGAAAACTTAGCTCTTTCTTAAATTATTGTGTGTGTGTGTGTGTGTGTGTGTGTGTGTGTGCGTGCACACACATGCGCTCTTGAGTGTAGGTGCCCATAGAGGCCAGAAGAAAGCATTGCATCGCCTGGAATTGGAGTTAAAGGTCTGATAGATGTGAGCAGCCTGACATATGTGCAGGGAACTGGACTTGGGTCCCCTGCAAGAGCAGTACATACTCTTTAACTGTTGGTTCATCTCCCAGCCCCATGAGAAGTGTTCTTACTTGCTTTTCATTCTGTTCTCCCTCCTTGCTTCTGAAGGACCAAGAAGTTGAAAACATGTTGAAGATTGCAGAGCAACACATCAAAAGGAATCTGGGCCTCTGCCACCATAGACGGCTGTTTCAGTCTAGGATCACTTCCTGCTGGGCTTTTGTATGTGTGAGAAAACTAGACTTCATGATTACGATGCGCTTTCTGTCATAGACAGTGGACCACTTTCCGCTTTTATGGTTTGAAATGTGGTTTTGTCTCTGAACTCAAGTGTTTCATATTTGGTCCCCAGTATGATAACTTTGGGAGGTGGAATGAATCCTTTAAGGGTTAGGATCCAGTAGAAGGTATTGAAATCACTGAGGATACTGCTTAATTTCATTTTCTCAGGATTTTGGTTAGTTTCCCCTGAGAGGCATTGCTAAAAGAGCAGGCATGGCTGTTAGTTACCCAACATCCATTTAAAAAATCAATGAATGTGTATGTGCCTGCTTGTCTGTATATGTAGTATGCGTGTGTAGTACCAATGGAGTTCAGAAAATGGCATCAGATTCCCTGGAACAGGAGTTATAGGCAGTTATAAGCTACCAAACGTGGGTACAGAAAGGGTTCTTAACCACCGAGCCATGTTGTCAGCCCTACTCGACACGATTACAAAGAAGGTTCAAAGAGGGGAGGCTAGAAGGCTAGTCAAGACAAAAGATGATCAAGACCAACAGTTAAGGGGTTGCCACTGGAGACGGAGATGGGGCACTTCTGTTTTAGATGCTCAATGTGTTAGATGCACAATGCCTGGATCTCGACACTTTTTTGTCTTGGAGATTCTTGTGTGAGGGGAGAGGATCCATTGTTACTCATTCATACTTGCCTCAGTCCACCCCTCCCCAACCCCCAAGGGATTTCCCTGGCAGTCTTTGCTGACCTGAAGGATCCCTGGGCACACCTATCCAACAGGACATCTCTGCTCTCTCCCAAGGTCTGAAGTTCACCTCAGCAGTGACTCAGTGTGGGAAACTCATAATGGATTGGCTCAATGGCCCATGGGAAAGGGCAAGGCAATCATAGAAGTGCACTGTCACCCACCTGAGCCAGAACAGCCTGTTACAGAGTATAGCAGAAAGGTCATTGCAACATGCCTGAAAACACCTGACCTGGTCACATAGTGCCAGAGAATTGAACTGGACTGAACTCTGACCACATACTTTTTGTTTCCTTCTGGGATCTTGAGGGATGGATGCAGATAACAAAGTCTCCTATTCATTCAACTGATGTTGCCCAGAGACCTGTCAGCATGTTAGAGACAGAAGGATGGTGGGGCCTTGGCCCTCCTCACCTGAGGGGAACTGAGGAGAATTCAGGTTCTTCTGCTGTAGGCAGGATAATGCTCCAGTTCTGCTCATCTGAATAAACTTCTGGCTTAACTACAATAATCTTAAAAAGTAGAACCAGCCCATAGGCCCTCATTCCTGAGCTGGGAAATTGGACACTAGCATATCAGTAGATAGCAATGTAACAATAGTTGCCCATGAAACTAACATGAGCTTCAGTTGTGTCATTAGGCACACAGAGTGTTAAATAGATAAAGTGGCAATGTGTACAGGACTTGGATTTCCTTTTCCTGAAGTGAAACAGAGCTGAGGAAATTGGCAGGATGAGTCTTGGAGGTCCCTGAGGTCTCTTTATGAACAACACAGCAGATATCTCTAATCCTAAGGGAGAAATAGGGCTGAAGTAAGAAAATAACAGGGAAAAGATTTAGTCATCAGTTCAGTCACTTTGCATAAGTCAAAATGATAACCAAAGAGATACAACATCAAGTAGTCCAGACTGGCCTTCAACTCATTAAGTAGCCAAGGATGACCTTAAACTTTTGATCCTCCTGCCTCTCTCTGCTGAGTGCTTGGGATCACAGGCATGTGCCATCATGCCTTGGTTTATATGATGCTGTGAATGAAACACAAGCCTTTATGTATACTAGGCAAACACTCTACTAATGGAGCTACATCTCCAGTCCCAAGAAGTATTTTTGAAAAAAAAGAGAAAGGAATCCACTCAGTGACAGGCCATGCCCCTCTGATGTAGGGAACCTAATCTTTCAGAGCCTTGTTTTCCTTGTCTGACGGGTGTGGGTATGCCCCATGAGACTCCAACACCACCCGCACTGAGGAGGTAGTTGTCCTGACACTGACCGCTGGCATTTGAACCTTTTAAGTTCAGGTGGTCTTGAGGACTTATTTCACTTCACAGTGCTTCTGGTTCTTCATCTTTAAAACAGGGTTAATAAATGCAAAGAACCAAGAACATATATATTGTACTGAGAGTGTTCAACAGACTGACAGCTGTCAACCTCATCAGTCCCCTTTCACACACTGTGATGGTCTCAATGTCTAGAGGAGAGTAGGTCTTAAGAGATCATTTTCCTTCCATGCTCTTCCAGAGCGTCTCTGGGATACCCGTTTTCTAATCTCCAGACTTTTGGGGGATGTTTCTTCAAAATACAACATCTTTTTACATAGATTGAAAGAGAGCTGCCCGCCTGCCACTAATTCCACATTTAATGAAGAAAAGGGGGGAAAAAAAGGGAAGAACTAGCTCCCTACGCATAGAAGTTTCTCATTCATGCAGGCAACACTGTGTTTCTAGTCGCCCAGCCTCTTTTCTTCTTGCACCTGAATGCAGAGAGCAGAGAAATGAAAACTGAGACTCAACCATCCAACGAGAAATGAATGTCTGAGTGGGTGTGTGACAGTTTGAACCCAAAGCTTTCAAACTCTGAATGCCAGCATTAACACAAGGTATCATCATGTCTGCTGCCTCTCATCCCTCACATGCCCTGGGATTCTGTTAGGGGAATCCTGAAGCTCCAGACCTTGAGGTCAAATCCTTCACTTGAGAGGATCAGGGCGGAGAGAGGCAGTGCTAGGTGAGATCCAGAATTAACAACCGTCTCCTAATACCCAGACCCTACTTCCCAGTATGATTTTTGGTGACAACCCCCGAACTGCATGGTGGCTACTGAGCCTCTGAGATGTAATTCCTGCAACTGACCTATCATTATCACTGGAATATAGATGAGGAAACTGAAGCTTTGTCAGGGAGCTTGTCAAGGTAGATGAGTAGTCACTGGGATGAAACCCATTTTTGCCTGACTCCAAAGTCAAGGCTGTCACCAGTACGATAGTCTCTTGTGCTGCTCCCTGAGACTTGGCACCCTTTCGATTGCAGACAGGTGACTGAGTCATGTCTGTCTGTGTAAAGGGTCTTGCTTCCTGCTTGGCTCTACCTGGCTCCAGTTCTATGAGCCACCTGTGTTGTTTTACCGATAACAGTGTTTGCCCTTCCCAAGCCAGGGCTATAAAAGGCAGTTTTCAAAGTTACTGCCGCAAAAGTGTCAACACAGGGGAGTCCAGTCGTCATTTTTGAGGTGAAATGTCACCTCTGAGTTACCTCAAAGGCTGCTGGAGAGTTCTTCATAGTACAGGGGCCTGTGGTCTAAGTTTGGCTTCTATCCTATCTCGATATACTGTACTGTGTTGGCCATGCTTCGTAATTTCTCTCATCTTTGTGTTTTGTCATCAGTGAGGAGATGGTTGGACACTAAGACCTCAAAGGCCTCAAAGTGTTCAGTTTGCTGGGCTTGGAATCTGTTTAATGATTGTGAGATGCTTTATGTAGCAATCCTCAGAATAAAACCACCCTAACCCCAAAACTTTCTCTCCGAACCTCTAACAATGTTACCATTGATGCAGCAAAGTTACTCATTAGTATGGTGAAACGAAGTGATTTTTTTCTTAATGTAAGAAAAGTCCCCTACACATGACCCTGGGCCATGAGCCCTGAGCACAAAGCCATAGTCAGACCTCAAGCATCCAGCAGAGTTCAGGTGTTCAGCAAATTGCCATCACTTAAGAAGGCAACAAAATTTTCTTCACTTTTACAATGTTTTCTCCCTCCTCCCCTGCTTTCTAGGGGTTTTGCCCTTGCTTGTAACTCATACCACAAAGAATACTGTAAGCCTCTGGCTGTGAGGTGCAGAGTGGAAGCTGCCAAGAACATCAGAGTTCCTGAGGCCCTTTGCTGACATTCAGGAAGCTGGAATTTCAGGGGACAGATTCAGACAACCTCAAAGACCTCTTTCTGCTAGGATGCCTCTCTCATAGGACTCAACTGATGATGGTGCTCTTTTAGTTCAGCATTGGACGCATGGGTGTCAAGCAACTCTCTGTGCTTTTCCATACACATCCTTTTTTATCCATCCTTAGCATGGGGTTGAGCACCCTTGTCTTTACTCAGTAGCCAAAGGATGAAGACTGTGAGCTAAATAACTGATTCAAGGACAAGGCCATATACAAGTTACCTAGATATATAAGCAGAAAGCCAGGGTTACCTCCATGAACTCCTAAAACTATGTTCTTACCTGTCTGTCTCTCAGCAACACAAGTCAAAAAGTCACTGTGTTTTCAAGCCATTAGCGGAGCCCATCTATGAAGGACAATAACTGTGGAATGAGAGAGTACTCTCTCACAAAACCTTGTGGATGAACTGACTCTATCAACTGAAGTGTGAGAGTGACCTTCCTTCCAGCCACTTGCTGGACCCCACTGCCTGGATGTTTGCTCAGTGCTGCTTGTAGTTCTTGGTCCCAAGTGGGCACTCACTTCTGAGTATATCAGTCAGCAATGCCTAGATGCCATCCACATTTGCATTCTTTGACTCAGTGAATAATTGTTCAGTAGATGCTTAAATATTGAGCAATTCATTTTCCTTTTTCCTATCTCAAGGAATTATTGATTATCAGTTCTGCTAAAGACACTATTATCCCTCCCAGGGTCTGAGGTCTGGGTCTTCTGCTAGGATACCTCTCCTATAGGACTCATCCAACTGATGATGGTGCTCTTTTAATCCAATTTGGGTCTACCCTTAATGCCTGTTCCCCTTCTTTCCAAATGCGGGCACAGAAACTTCTTTCTTTTAATGTTAAGGACTGGATTGTTTGCAACTTGAATTTGCTAAGCTCCAAAGGGGAATTTAAATCAGAAACATATAAGACTGTCTCAATATAGAAAGAGATAGGCACCTTTCAAGCCCCAAGAAAAGAATAGTTGGTTGAAAGAGGAACTTTCACTCTGGGGACTCCATCATCTACTCTCCCTGTACATCGACGCACCAGATTCCTGCCTAAGACTCCCATCTACAGAGATTTTAAGACCAAACCAAACTGTGAAAATTCTCTTCCTGGTATGCATTAATAGTATAATTCCTAGGAGAGGCCAGCACACTTAACATGACATTTGAGACCCTGCTTAGACCAGTCACTGGGACTGGCAGACTAAAAATACCTCTGTGGGATTTTAAAAAAGTACCACACTTTGGACACTTAATGTTCTACAGAAATACAGGACACTCTGCCATGTAGGTTGGCGCAGAAGCATAGCCTGCAGAGCTGCATGTGGTAGACCTGGCTGGTAGGCTGCCTAGGGATGGACACTGTCATTAGTCCATTTTGGTATAGCTCTTTACACTGGGTCATCACCATGGCCAGGAAAGCAGGATCACACTAGAAATCACAGTGTCCATTTGGTCCATGTGGTCTGAGTGGAGAGCAGGATGAGAAAAAGACCATTTCTCCAAGCGGGGAAGGTAGCACATCCCTGGAGCCCAGAAGAATTCATCTGAACTGGAATGTGTTTACAACTCCAACCTGCTTCTCCTATCAGTTCCCTTCACTGGTACAAGGAAACATCTGCCTAGTAAGTCTGGCCAAAAACCCATGAAATATCCAGATTTCTTTCCTCTCCCTCACAATAATCTTCCGAACGTGTCTCAAATATATCTTGATCATCTTTCCATTTATTGTGCTGTCCTTAATTTAAGGAACAACTTTTATTTTTCTGAGCTCATTATAAAAACTACCTCCTAAATAAAAGCACCAAATGCATCCCATCCCTGTGCATCCACTTTGGTACACGACTTTGTTGTTCTTGCCACTGGGAGATAGGTCTGTTGCTCTGCCCTTGGAAACGGGGTTTGCCCAGTGAGATACTAGAAAACAAGAAGCAGAAAGTTGAAAAGCGCCTCTGTATCAGGACTTGCTCAAGAGGTAGCCCTGAGGGGGAAAATCTAATAGTAAGAAATATATGATCCACTCGCTCCCACTGTCTCAGTGAAGAGGTCAAACCTATGGGTGAGCAAAACCCTGTTTGGCTGCAGAGACACCCACAGACTTACAGATTTATGGACAGTAACAAACTTGCTTTTGTTTTAGGCCTGAGTTATGTGGTGATTGATTATACAACCAGTGCCAAGTGATCCACCTGTCTTCCTCTCCTTCTCTAGCATGTCCATACGGGTATCCCATTACCATTCTAAAAGTCCTATCAGACTTCATTGCCTCCTTCTTCACCAACCTAGGATCAGTCAGCCTAATAAATGGGTAAGTGAAAAAGTTTAACATAGTACTTCAATTTTTCCTGTTTCCAGGTCCCAATTATCTTTTGATTTGTCCTGTCTTTATCCCATAACCTGTTGCCATGCTGGGATACAATAGACACTCTGTGACCTTTTCTTGAAATAGTATTCTCCTTTCCATGTTTTCAAAGCCTGATTGGATGTGCTCACCTTAGCAAACATCTACTGAAACTGATATTTTAGTTCTCATCACCTTCCTTTCTGGGCGGGTAACTCATTGAAGAGAGAGACGCTAGTCCTCCTCCACCCCACCCCTCCCAGCCACCAAGAGTGTCTAACATCTTTTTTTTTTTTTTTGGTTTTTCAAGACAGGGTTTCTCTGTATAGCCCTGGCTGTCCTGAAACTCACCCTGTAGACCACGCTGGCCTCGAACTCAGAAATCCGCCTGCCTCTGCCTCCAAGTGCTGGGATTAAAGGCGTGTGCCACCACTGCCCGATTGAGTGTCTAACATCTAACATGCATTTTGAACTTTTTTGAAATCACAGCATGATGTTATGCCATGCAAAGTTCATACTTGAGAATGGCAGAACTGAGTTACAAAAGATAATTGCAGAAAAAAAAATACAAAATCATATTTTAAGTAAATTTACAACTCTGTTGGGCTATTTTCATAACTATCTTTGGCTATGTGTGTCTCATGGACCATGAGTTGGACATGCCCAGTAGAATATGATGAATGCCCAACTATGGAGTTACTATCATCTCCCAGAGTTGGATCAGGTGTGGGTGTGGTCTGTTGAGGCAGATGACCAGACAGTTAAGGCTGTGAGATCAGGAAGAGTGAGTCTGAAGCCTGGTGTTTCCATTTTGTCAGTGTGGCCTAAGAACATTATGTAACAGTCTTCAGCTTTTTTTTACATATGTTGGAGATAGTAATGAAACCTAAATCACAGGTTGGCTGTGAAGAATGAATGAAAGGTATCCAGTTACCATAAGCACTTGTAAAACCGCCATTGTTCTAAGTATGTTGCTGCACACTGGTGGTTGAGGTAATGATGTGATTGGCATATTAATGCAGTCTTTCTAGAATGGCTTCCTGCCCCTTAGGAACTGGAGGTCCAATAGGTCACCTTTCTCATGGTGAGTGAGTCCTTTAGTGCACTGGCAAGAAGCATAATAGTGTGTGGAGATGGCACAGACGTCTTCTTTTCCCTTAGAAGATGTGAGCACAAGCCTTCTGTTCACCAACTGAATGAGCTTTATCAAAATGCATTCCTTCTCTGAAATTTGTTTCTTCATTCATAAAATGGATATGGTCTCACTGGATTGAGAGGAAGTCCTGAAAGGGAAAAATGATGTATCCTTTGTTACAGTATGCTCCTTATCTGTGCCTCTTCTCTCTGGAAGATGGCTTTGCCTCCTCTTTCCTGGCCTGGATATCCATGTTATTATGTGCTTCCTTGAGATAGGTGTTTATTCACAAGTATTCACTGAGCTGACACTGGAGCACTTGTTATGTGTTAGCAGTATTACTGTGGGCAGGACAAAGCCTTCTGGGAACTTCAATTCCTGTGAAAAGACAGAGGTTAGGGGGAAAGTGAGTAATATAGTTTCAAACTGGTAAATGCTGAGAGACTTGGGGAAGAGACCTTCTGTGGTCCCTCAATCTTTGGCACACCACTTGTATTTCAATGTTCTTTGCCATGAGGTCCCGGAGGTTGGGCCCCTTTATGTGGCTATTATTCAGGTGCCCAGCATGGTCAAGTTCATCAGTACTCCCCACCTCCATAAGTGCATGTAATGGTCACTGTAGTAAGTGACTATCAGACAAGATGGTATGCCAAGGACAAGGAGGCCAAAGAAGGTCCCCTTCCTAAGTCCCACTGCACTTACCATACTGCACCAGCAATCTGCTAACCACAATTTCCCTTCCATACAGTGACTAAAAGTCTATGAACTAGGTCCTCATCTTATATTTCCAAATCGAGAGATCCCCTAAAGATAAAACATGTCTCCATTGTTTCCAGCGATTGTCAATCCTGCTGCCTAGTCCTAACTCAGCACCTGTTATCTTTTCCAGAGTTTGCAGAATAAGAACTCAGATCAAACTCCCAGGCCAAAGCTCCAAATGCTTGCATCCACACCCAGGGCAGACAAGCTGGGCTTCTTCCCACGATCACTCAAAATTATCTAGAGTTGCCCCAGCAGACCTTCAACTCTCACAGTTTCTGCGGGGTGAGGACTGATGTTAATTACCTGGGCTTTGTCACTTGCTGCTCTGGATCACTAATCTGGGAGCTGATGACAGAAATAAATAAAAAGATCCCCACCTTCATGGAACTTACCTTCTTTTGCGAGAAGAGAATCAAAATAATAATAATATAATAATAAAAGAAACAACCTACCAGATGGTACGAAACTGGGGTGGTTTGAATGAAAATGACTCTAGTGGGTTCATAAGGAGTGGCACTATTAGATGGATTGTAGGAGGAGGAGGTGTCCCACCTGGGGTGGGCTTCGAGGTTTCAGATGCTCAAGCTAGGCCCAGTCTCTCTCTCTCTCTCTCTCTCTCTCTCTCTCTCTCTCTCTCTCTCTCTCTCTCTCATCTGTCCATCTAGATATAGAAATCTTGGCTTCCTGTCTAGCACCATGTCTGCCAGCATACCACCATCCTTCCTGCCATGGTGACAATGGACTAAAGCTCTGAGCTTGTAAGCCAGCCCCAACTAAACTTCAGTGAGGAGACCACTCACAGTAGGGGAGAGCTTCTGAATGAAAATCAACTCCTTCTAGGACTACCCTTTTTTTTTTTTTTGGACATCATTTGTCTCTTTCCTGGAGAATTTGAGTTTGAGTCCATTTTGGACAATGTTCTGAGACCCTGTCTCAAAACAAACAAAAATACATATTTGGTTTAAGCCAAATGTTTGGGTAGGTAATACAAGCACCCTTGTCTTTTTTCAAGATAACACAACATCTCTGTCGAGAGCTGCTTAGAATGAACCCACAGCTAAAGTGGTGGGTACTGGTCACATTTGGCCAGTGTTATGTAACTCAGGTACTAGAATATTCAGAATGACATTTTAAAATGCACAAAACAAATACAGTGACAGAGGAAGCCTATTCATTTCCAGAAGCTAGAAAAATAGGTAGATAAAATTGGCAAGTAATGATTTATGGATTCTGTTTACACATTCAACAGCCAGAACGGTTATCATTGTCAGATATAGTTCAAATATACAAGTTTTTAAGGCAATCTGCACTGACTATAAATGAATATAATTTTCACTAGTGCTAAATCTCAGGTGCTAGCTGTTGTTATCTTAAATATCTCGCAGGCAGCTTGGAAGGGAAGACACCAGGCCAGAGGGTTCCACGAAGGGAGTTTATTTAGGGCAAAGGGGAGAGAGAGAGGTGGCCGGACATGACCACGTGGAGAGGGGGAAGGGAAGGGGAAAAGGGAAGGGGAGAGGATCGGATACAACCTGCAGGTCAAGGGGCAAGAGAGAGAGGAGGGGCCACACAGCCCTTTTTATAATAGTGGGTAGGGCTACCTGGCTGTTGCCAAGTAGCTGCAGGGAGGAGCATACCTGGCTGTTGTCAGGTAACTGTGGAGGTGGAGTTTGACAAAATGCTAACACTAGCTACCTATTTCATGTGAGCTGAGCCTGCGTGCAAACAGGAAGGAAATGCTCAACTTTAGATAGAGACTAGTGATCATAAAGATGCAGTTCCCCGTGCAGGAAGCTCCTGACTCCTGACTCTAGGTTAAGAATGCTGTACTAGAGACGTCTACACAGAGAGCTCTGAGAGTGCAGAGCATGGAGTGGGATCCTCTGGAGAGGAGCTGGCACCTTTCTGGCCTCTGAAGGAAGGGTGTCCATTAAACTAGTTGGCAGTTAACATTAGAATTCCAGTGACAGAGAGGACACCAGACAGCACAGCCCAGTGTGTCTCCCTTTGGAGAACAGGTTTATGTGGTGAGAACATGCAGTTTGTATAGGTTGTGTAGAAATAAGACACAGTGTAGGTGAGGGAATCAGGTGCTAGAGGATTGTGGGTCCTGGTCTGTGAAACTGACCTGGAGGTGGTAGGGAATGCAGAAGAGAGATGTATCATGATTAGAACTGTCTATGGAAAAGACCATACAACCAGTTGTGAGGTGACTGTTTAGAAGGATGAAGCTGGAGACTAGGAAACCAATTAGGTAGTAGTCTAGGCCACTGGTTCTCAACCTGTGGGTCATGACCTCCTAGGGGGTGGGTCTAACAACTTTTGCACAGGAGTCTCCTCAGACCATTGGAAAACACAGATATTTACGTTATGATTCATAACCGTAGCAAAAATACAGTTATAAAGTAGCATGAAGAATAATCTTATGGTTGGAGGTTGGCACAACGTGAGGAACTGTATTAAAAGTTTGTAGCATTAGGAAGGTTGAGAACCACTGGTTCCCCAAAGTGGCCATGGGGGTGTAAGAGAGGAGATACATAAGATACATACATGTCCACCCCTGAACTCTTGTTATGCTTCTTGAATCACCCTCAGAGCCTGCTCAAAAAAAAAAAAAAAAAAAAAACCTGGAAAACCAAGGTGGGGCATAAGCCTCATATCTGACAAGCCATACTGAATGGCGTGTCTTTCTATGAGCCATTAATAGTCATATTGGAAAGTCAACAAGGGAAATGGAGAGGGAGAGAGCCAGAATCTATGGCACTCACACCCTTGGGCCCTGGGCCAGTGTGAACAAGGTTTTCCGGGTGAGGATTCCCCTCACAGAATGGGAACAGCAGCTCCAGACAGGAGTGAAGACTATCTCAAGCTTCCAAAGAGTTTTCCTTCTACATTGTCTTAGTTATGAAGGTTTCAGCTCATAGCGAGTATGTGAGTGTGTGTCGTACACACACATGGCTGACAGATGAAAGAAATAAGGCCTGTGGGGGTTAAACCAGGTCCAGAAGAACTGCCACTGTTTCTAGTGAGATCCGGGGTGCTGCTCCTCTGTCCTTCTCCAGCCCATCCCCCACGTTTTCACTTGAGTCATCTCCAGGTGCAGAGCAGGACAGAGCAATGGCTTCTAGGCACTGCTGCTGTGGTTTGTGACATACAATGCCTCCAGCCTCCTCTCCACACTCTTCCTTGCTCATGAGTCCTGCCTTTGAACCACGTGTGTCAGTGGTTGGCCCTTTTGCTCACTCCTACTTTTCTGCTGGCAAGCATACTGCTGCTTCTTCCTGGCAGGCAGGCAATAGGGACCAGGGTTGTGACATCCCTTCATATCATCTCATACTCTCAAAGCAGCCTCAGCTATGTTGCTGAGACAGCTCTAGATATAGAAATCTTGGCTTCCTGTCTAGCACCATGTCTGCCAGCATACCACCATCCTTCCTGCCATGGTGACAATGGACAAAGCTCGAGCTTGTAAGCCAGCCCCAACTAACTTCAGTGAGGAGACCACTCACGTAGGGAGAGCTTCTGAATGAAAATCAACTCCTTCTAGGACTACCCTTTTTTTTTTTTTTGGACATCATTTGTCTCTTTCCTGAGAATTTGAGTTTGAGTCCATTTTGGACAATGTTCTGAACCCTGTCTCAAAACAAACAAAAATACATATTTGGTTTAAGCCAAATGTTTGGGTAGGTAATACAAGCACCCCTTGTCTTTTTTCAAGATAACACAACATCTCTGTCGAGAGCTGCTTAGAATGAACCCACAGCTAAAGTGGTGGGTACTGTCACATTTGGCCAGTGTTATGTAACTCAGGTACTAGAATATTCAGAATGACATTTTAAAATGCACAAAACAAATACAGTGACAGAGGAAGCCTATTCATTTCCAGAAGCTAGAAAAATAGGTAGATAAAATTGGCAAGTAATGATTTATGGATTCTGTTTACACATTCAACAGCCAGAACGGTTATCATTGTCAGATATAGTTCAAATATACAAGTTTTTAAGGCAATCTGCACTGACTATAAATGAATATAATTTTCACTAGTGCTAAATCTCAGGTGCTAGCTGTTGTTATCTTAAATATCTCGCAGGCAGCTTGGAAGGGAAGACACCAGGCCAGAGGGTTCCACGAAGGGAGTTTATTTAGGGCAAAGGGGAGAGAGAGAGAGTGGCCGACATGACCACGTGGAGAGGGGGAAGGGAAGGGGAAAAGGGAAGGGGAGAGGATCGGATACAACCTGCAGGTCAAGGGGCAAGAGAGAGAGGAGGGGCCACACAGCCCTTTTTATAATAGTGGGTAGGGCTACCTGGCTGTTGCCAAGTAGCTGCAGGGAGGAGCATACCTGGCTGTTGTCAGGTAACTGTGGAGGTGGAGTTTGACAAAATGCTAACACTAGCTACCTATTTCATGTGAGCTGAGCCTGCGTGCAAACAGGAAGGAAATGCTCAACTTTAGATAGAGACTAGTGATCATAAAGATGCAGTTCCCCGTGCAGGAAGCTCCTGACTCCTGACTCTAGGTTAAGAATGCTGTACTAGAGACGTCTACACAGAGAGCTCTGAGAGTGCAGAGCATGGAGTGGGATCCTCTGGAGAGGAGCTGGCACCTTTCTGGCCTCTGAAGGAAGGGTGTCCATTAAACTAGTTGGCAGTTAACATTAGAATTCCAGTGACAGAGAGGACACCAGACAGCACAGCCCAGTGTGTCTCCCTTTGGAGAACAGGTTTATGTGGTGAGAACATGCAGTTTGTATAGGTTGTGTAGAAATAAGACACAGTGTAGGTGAGGGAATCAGGTGCTAGAGGATTGTGGGTCCTGGTCTGTGAAACTGACCTGGAGGTGGTAGGGAATGCAGAAGAGAGATGTATCATGATTAGAACTGTCTATGGAAAAGACCATACGACCAGTTGTGAGGTGACTGTTTAGAAGGATGAAGCTGGAGACTAGGAAACCAATTAGGTAGTAGTCTAGGCCACTGGTTCTCAACCTGTGGGTCATGACCTCCTAGGGGTGGGTCTAACAACTTTTGCACAGGAGTCTCCTCAGACCATTGGAAAACACAGATATTTACGTTATGATTCATAACCGTAGCAAAAATACAGTTATAAAGTAGCATGAAGAATAATCTTATGGTTGGAGGTTGGCACAACGTGAGGAACTGTATTAAAAGTTTGTAGCATTAGGAAGGTTGAGAACCACTGGTTCCCCAAAGTGGCCATGGGGGTGTAAGAGAGGAGATACATAAGATACATACATGTCCACCCCTGAACTCTTGTTATGCTTCTTGAATCACCCTCAGAGCCTGCTCAAAAAAAAAAAAAAAAAAAACCTGGAAAACCAAGGTGGGGCATAAGCCTCATATCTGACAAGCCATACTGAATGGCGTGTCTTTCTATGAGCCATTAATAGTCATATTGGAAAGTCAACAAGGGAAATGGAGAGGGAGAGAGCCAGAATCTATGGCACTCACACCCTTGGGCCCTGGGCCAGTGTGAACAAGGTTTTCCGGGTGAGGACTTCCCCTCACAGAATGGGAACAGCAGCTCCAGACAGGAGTGAAGACTATCTCAAGCTTCCAAAGAGTTTTCCTTCTACATTGTCTTAGTTATGAAGGTTTCAGCTCATAGCGAGTATGTGAGTGTGTGTCGTACACACACATGGCTGACAGATGAAAGAAATAAGGCCTGTGGGGGTTAAACCAGGTCCAGAAGAACTGCCACTGTTTCTAGTGAGATCCGGGGTGCTGCTCCTCTGTCCTTCTCCAGCCCATCCCCCACGTTTTCACTTGAGTCATCTCCAGGTGCAGAGCAGGACAGAGCAATGGCTTCTAGGCACTGCTGCTGTGGTTTGTGACATACAATGCCTCCAGCCTCCTCTCCACACTCTTCCTTGCTCATGAGTCCTGCCTTTGAACCACGTGTGTCAGTGGTTGGCCCTTTTGCTCACTCCTACTTTTCTGCTGGCAAGCATACTGCTGCTTCTTCCTGGCAGGCAGGCAATAGGGACCAGGGTTGTGACATCCCTTCATATCATCTCATACTCTCAAAGCAGCCTCAGCTATGTTGCTGAGACAGCTCTTGTGAAGTAGAAGGACATGGGACATTGTGGATGCAACTTGTTGGGATCATAAAGGTAGACAAAGGTAAAAATCCTTTCTCATATGTGACTTCCCAGGGCTAAGAAGTGGCCAGGCCTCCTAGTTGCCGGCCCAGGGCTTGGCGTCCAGCATATGTCTATGGAAAGAAGAGGAATTGAGATGTAACCTCATGAGAAGAGCTCGGTCCCTGTCTTCTGTACCGCATCCTCCCTTAGGATATAAGTAGGCTGATCCTGGGGTTAGCAGCACAGCTATGGGAAGAGGAGGTGAAGGAGGAAGTGGAGGAGAGGAAGGAACAAGGAGTTGGAGGAAGTGGGAAACAGGAGGAGGAAGAGTAGGTGGCCAGGAGGAGGAGGAAGAGGAAATGCCTGTGGGAAGAAACTGTCCCAACTAAACACCTAGAAGCTCTCAGCTGCTGGAGAAGTCCAGTCTGTATCCAGGACAGAGAAAGGCCATTTGCCCCAGGATCCCCTACACCTTGCCATCTGCATACACACCTCTGAAGAGAGATCAGGTGTCACTGGTCTCCCTAGGTCACCTGAGTACAGCTTCCCACTCAGCACTGCCAGCTTAGGGTGAAACCCTGGGAAGACTGGCTCACTTGGGCCAAGTCTATGAACACTATGATGATGCATTCAGAAGCCAGGAAGATAAAGGACCTGTTCTAGAAGCTAGGGACTGTGACTCAGAAAAACACGTTTGAGTATCTTCTGCAGGACTTCGGGATGGGAGGGGGATGGGTGCAGAGCTGGAGGGGAAGGAACAAATGGCTTGACTAATGTTTGATGAATGTGCATGGCCAAGGGACAGTTTATTTTATTATTTTTAATGTGTGCACACATGAACACACATAAGCCAGAGAAGTGCATCAGACGTCTTGTCTTCCTTTATCACATTCCTTTTTACGTTTTAGAGACTTGGGTCTCTCACTGAACCTAAAGCTTAACATTTCAGATGGGCTGGCTGGCCAGCAAGCTCCTGGGAGCTGTCTCTGCCTCTTAATGAGGTTACAGACATGCATGGTCTGGGATTCGGGTTGGAGGAGACTTAGAAGTGAAAGAACTTTGAGCTACAAGTATCAAGAAAAGTGTCCTTTACTGAACGTCTCCTTCAGTCAGACACCAGAGAAGCATCAGCGTTAGAGAAGTGATTACAATGGCCCTGGGAGTTGCATGGCCCGCACATGCTAGAGACTTCCTATGACTGTCCTATTAATGCTTTCTCCCACAGGCTTTACAGTCACAAGACTGGAGAAGATATACTGGGAGAGTAAAATCACACCAGTAAGAGTTGTAGGGAGAGCTGCTGAGCCTGCTGACTGGAGCCTGCAGCCCTTTGTCCCCTCAAATTCTAAGGGTCTCTCTTTCAGAAAGTCAGAGGCAGAGAGGTCAGCAGGCCCTTGGCTTGGCTGCTGGAAAGGACTCCCAGAAGGCCCCCCCAGGCCATTGTAGCTGTAGGCAGCTTGTTTCCCAGTGCCCCAACACAGTAGATCCTCTGCAGGAAGTTTTCAAGTTTCTTAGCCTGGAGCAGACAAGTAGCATACCGCAAGCAGATAGAGCCCAGGAGCTGATGGAGACTTAGGATAAGAGCAGGGAGGGAGGAAGGGAGGGCCAGGCGCAAAGCAAAGCTGGGTGGGTGGGGCTGGCAGCCAGTGTTCCCTGGAGGGAGCAGGCAGGCTCAGGGGACCAGCTTCCTTGTAAACAGTGTAGAGCCAGCTCTAAAAATACTCCTGCCCTAGACAGGGCGAACTCAGCTCCGTGGTCCTCTTCCAGAGCCTTCCCGGGGCCTCCCCCCTTTCCTGAAAGGTCAAGGGGATGGGAAGAAAGTCCGTTTGCAAAGGGTAGGATTTCCTCGGCAAGGCAGGCACAGCGGTACTTCCTTCCTCTGCAAAACAGAAGGAGGATAATCTCCGGTTTTAAAAACAAGGATATGAAGGGAGAACCTGGCTTTCCTGAACTGTCACAGGAGACCAGAGTTTACCTCGGGTTCAAGGATTAAACCTGATTCCCATCTGGAGCAAAGAGCCGGGAAAGGACTCCTAGGCAGGTATCCTCAGCTCTCCCCACTCATTAGGTCTCTGACCTATGAATCAACCACCTGTTGCCTCAGTTTCCACAATTATACAAGAGGATAATAACAGTGCTTCCTTCACTTGGCTATGGAGAAGAACAAATGAGATGCTGTTTACAATGTCTTTACACAGTGCCCGGCACGTGCTAAGCACTCAAAATGTGCTTATTATACATAGGGTAGAGATAATAACTGAAGATTTAGTTTTAATGGGGGAACTAGCAGGGAGGCATCGAGTGGTGGTGTGCACAGGAGCAGGCTAAAGGGCTGAGCCTTAGAAGATTCAAACCTGTTATTTGACAGATGGGGAAACTGGTCCCAGGGAGCAGAAGAGAGCCGCTCTAAAACCACTGTTAACCCATTCGATGCTTTCTTTCAATGCTGTTGGTTCAGTGTAAGAGAAAAGGGTGATTAAAATCACCATTTTTTCCTGTTCCACTACAGTCAAGAGAGACTCCTGGTTTACAGAATGTATTTACATGCAGACAGTTCTTTCTTAGGGAGACAGAAAACACTATCCCAGGACTGGGTTGAGTAATCTGGGAAGGAGGAATCGCTTGGTAGCATGTTGGACCAATTGAACAGGAAGACTAACCTTCATGTTGGTGGTATTTGTAGACCATACTTTTGAACGCAAGGATCATGGCAGGGAGACACAGGCAGGGGCTGCTCAGTTTTACCCACAGAAGAATCTTCTAGTCCTGTGCAGTCTGGTGCAGTAAACACTAGTCACAGAAAATGGCTGAGTACCAGATTTCAAAGACTGGTTTTTAAAAAGTCAGTGAAAAGCCTTGTCCCCTCACACTGGCAAATTCTGAGGGTCTCTCTTTCATAATGTCAGAGGCAGAGAGGTCAGCAGACCCTTGGCTTGGCTGCTGGAAAGGACTCCTAGAAGGCCCCCAGGCCATTGTAGCTGTAGGGTTTATATTTTTAATGGGCTATAGGGTTGAAATGATGGTTTCAGATCCATTGGGTTAATTAGCATTTTCCCCATGTCTCCTAAGAAAATCTCAAAGACACATGTGGCTTGCAGTGTCTCTCTGTTGGGTGGCACGGTTCCACACTAGTTTCCCACTAGTGCCACACTAGTTCAGCATCAGGGCAGGCTCTGCCATCAGGTGATTAGCTTCTCATCACTAGAGGTACAAGAAACAGGTCCTATGAATGGGATTCTCATAGCGAGGTGAATAAACTCTGTAGTCCCCCAGTTCAAGAGTCTAGTGCTTTGAGGAACACCTGTTTCTTGGGATTTTTTTTTTTTAAGTGTTACCAAGAAAAAAAAGTTTGATGATTAATTTAATTCTTGTTTGGAAATAAAGTTATATTTCTTTAAGGTAAGATTACCCAGAGCTTTTTAGACATAGAAGTATATTGTGACTCTTCATAAGTGTATGTCACACATTAAGGTGTGTGTCTTTGCCAATGTCACACATCCTATTCCCTCATAATAAGTGGGTCACAGAGGCTTTTTTTTTTTTCCACATAGAGTAACCAAGGAATAATACGTTCTTTGAGGATGCTGCCTCATGTTCATAACAGACACACTTTCTATTATGCTTACTTCCTGTCCTGGCAGTTTTGTAGATGACCTTGTAACTGTCCAGACAGGAGATACTCTAAAGGAGCAGAGTCTTTCCCTTCTTGGTCTGTTGGACTATTGAGACAGTGCACCCAAGAACTAGAATTTGCCTAGGGATCTCATGTTGTGAGGGAAAAGACTGAGGCTCCGTGCCAATGGAGGAGGGTCTTGTCTTCTCAGAAGAGACTCCGTACAGTCCTGACTGCTGTGACCACATTCAAAAAGAGAGAGGCAGAAACAAGGAAACGAGGATGGTCGGTAATGAGTGACCTACTCAGTCGTGCGTGCCTCTTGCTCTCTTATCCCTCGGCCTACGTCAGAGGGGATAGATTAGTAGGGTTGACCCAAGGTATCGTCACTGGACCTCTTTCCAATGTTGCCACGTTAAATAAATCTCTGCTTTTGACTTTTCTTGTCTCCTTACTCGGCCTACAGAGGACGGGTGACCAGGCCTAGCTTGTTAGGGCTTGAAGAGCTCAAGCTTGGACCCTAACAGCACCTTGGATAGATTAGTTCACCTTTACTTAGAAAAGCACTGATGGCTATAGTTTATGACGTCTGTAGAAAATGTAATGTGTCAGCTGATGTGTACTCTAAGAATGGCTGGTCCCATGAACTACAGCCCAGAGAGGGGCAGTGACTTGGCCAGGGTCACATAAGAAATGATTGGCTGAATGAATTCTAGACTCCGGGTCTGCAGACCCTTCAGGTCACACAATTCTTTTTATTAAACAAGGGCAGAGAGGTCTCCTTTGAGATCCGAAAAGATCATTCTCAAGTTGAGTTGATTTCATAAGTCAAATTGATTTTAAAGAGGAGACAAATATTTACTTTTCTACTCTTCATTGTCCCAAGTCCTGGCCAAAGGAAGCCACAGCCAGGCCTGGCAGGCTGAGACCCCTCCACAAGCTTAGTTCCTCTTTCTGTTGCTGTTTAGAGCCCACAGCAGATAGACTGACCTTATGGGCCTTATCAAAGTACTCCAGGCCAGAAGAATAATTGTCTGGTCCTTGGAGCTCTTAGGGTGGGGGGAGGGGAGACCTTGTAAACAAACACAGCCCACACAGAGGCAGTGGGGGAGGGTCAAAGGAAAAGAATCCTTGACATTTTAGAGATGGGGCCAAGATTAAAAGGACACCAGGCACAGCCCCTATTGGCTGCTTCTGTGAGGATTGACAAATGCATGCAGCTTCCCTGGATGACAAGGCTTTCTTTAAATATCGCTGGGAGCTGGGGCATTCCCAGTGTGGTGTTGGCTTGATCCAGGCCTAATCCCTGCCCAGAGTTGACCTTTCACAGTTTACAGAGCACTTTATCTCCTGGCTCAGTGGAGTTTCACAAACTCTCTCAGAGAAAAGAGCTTTATCATCACCCCAATTCCCAGTCGAGGAAACTGAGGGTCCAAAAGCAATTGAGTGGCTCCCGAGTTCACGGCTACAAGCAATGGGGGCTGGGACGACAGGATATATATTCTGGCAGCCAGTCTCAACTTCTTCCTAACCGTTAGAGTCTTCCGCACAGGCGTCATACCTCAGCATTGGTCTGTGTTCTAGATGGGCCCAGATCTTGCCCCTCAAGAAAATCCACAGACCAAAGAAGCGGGAGGTTGACACTGGTGTGCCAACACAACTCTGCTCAGAGAAAGATGCTCGTCGAAGTGTCTATGTGGCATAATTCCATTTATACAAAATGGAAGCTGAGCTACAGAAAAATGGCAGAAAGCAAGCAAGTGCTTATTTGCTGAAGGGAGACAGGAGAAAAATGTACAAAGGCCTGAAAAAAAAAATTCGAGGTTATGAAAATGTTGGCTGTCTGGGTGGTGGGGAAGCTTTCTCAGGTCTGCATCTCACAGACTGAACTCCCCCAGCACTCGTGGTTTAGTATGGGCCAATTACTTCTCCATGAACACGTAGAAAAGGAGGAAGCTGGGGGAGATGAGGGAAGCTGGACAGCAAATCAGTAAGTAACTTGAAGTGAGCTCCCAGTGGGAACACTATGTACTATTAAGCATATAGGGGAAAGGAGGGAAACTGGTTCTCTGACAGGGGCTTCTAAGGTAATTTTCAGGAGGGAATTGTAGAAACAGGCATTGGTCAAGAAAAAAGGCAGAAATGCAAATAAGCCCACAAGTTTTGGAGGTCTGACATTAAAGTGAGTTGTATCCTATTTTCTCTGGGTATTCAGACACATGCCCTCCTTGGCAGGGTGCTTGGCTTTGCTAATAAGATTCCTGCTCTCTTGGAGGGCACCTCTCAGGTCCTGCACTCTCAAGTTTCCTCTCTGGGTTCTGCTGTCAAGTGTTCCCTGGCTGAGCCATGGGCAAACTCAGTCCCCAAGGCCCTGGGTGTCCCCATTTCAGCCTTGTCGAAATCAGAGTAAGAATGTGGGGGATGACTGGGTGTGTGTGTGATGTGATAATATTCTAGGTCCAATATAGAGGTATCTTCTAGCCCTTTCTCTGCCATAACTGTTGGCTTAGTAATTGATATGTGTACCCTGGAGAATTTTGAACAGTTTATTAGACTATATTACAATAGAGCAGAAGGACAGTTAAGATTTGTTACAACGTTGCACCCCAATTAACTGGCTAATTGATTCCAAAGCCAATTCCGACCACTGCTCTTAAGAGTTTGAGAAACACTCACGTGGCTTTGGACGATTTATTATTCATACTTTTACATAAGGACTCTCTCAGTCACACGAGAAACCCACATATGAAATCATGGATTAGCTCTTGCTTTCAATTTCCTTGGAATGTTTGTTGGTTTTAAAAGTGCTCTCTTTCAAAAGTGTCCTTATTAATTAAATCAACCAGTCAGCCACATTCCCTGCTTCTAACTCAGCACTCAAGTTTAAACTTGGTTCTGGAGTCAGCTTTCCAACCTTGGCTTAAGTGGCATTAGTCACTCGGAGCAAAATATGGCATTTGAACAGCTGTCTTGGGTACTGAGCGTCCAGGCCTATGTGTCTGGAGAACAGACAAGGGGGTAGGTGTGGAAGGGAGGCAATTTTTTATTTCTGAATATATACCCTGTGCCCCAGGCTTTTTACAAAGAATATCTCTTGATTTCTGAACAGCCCATTAGTGTGCTCTACCTTCTCCATTGTAGCAAGGTTAAGAACTGGTCACAGATCATCCTGTTACTAGGGGTAGAGCTGGGACTAGGGCCCAAGCACTGACTCTGAGACTCTTGGCCTGTGTGCTGTCATGTATACATCTCCCCTAAACTTCTGACCCCCAAATATAGTGCTTTTATTCCAAGATCCAGATGGCAAACCAGAGACTCAAAAATGTAATATTCTCCACAGAAACTAAACACAGACTCTGGACTCGAATTTCACAATCCTGGGAGGATTACTTCACCTATCATCCATCCATCATCATCAATCCACCTACCCACTCACCCATCCACCCACTAACTCGAGATAGTGTCAAGTGCTCACTCTGTTCTGGGGACCGCCTGGTGTCTTAGAGATGGAGTAAATTGTATGTAGCCCCCGCTGTAGTCAAATAAAGAAGGAAAACACTTAGGTAACACTAGAAAACCTTATTGCAGCATGAAGGGTCCTCTAAGGTACCATGAAAGAGATGGGAACATAGAAGACAAAGCATCCAATTACCTTGCCAATAAAGCAAGGAAGGTTCCAGAGAGGAGGTGACATTGGACTATAAATACATGCTCTCCAAGCAGAGAAAGGGGGAGGAAAGTTTCTCTAGGCAGAGAGCACTACAGCATTGTTGTGCACACACCGAATGCCTGCCACCTGCTTTAAGCACTGTCTCTAATGCCTAGAATTCTGTGAACTAGGTATTATCCAGGACATCTTACAGACCAGGAACGTAGGCACACAGAGGTCAAGTACTTGGCCCATGGTCAGAGGTCTGCTAAGAAAGGCCTTGAAGTCAACTCTTATAACCTGGATTCAAAGCCCATCCTCTTACTCACTGAGAACTGCGTGTGGGACATCTGTTAGGAGTTTCTTCTGAGGAGGGACACATAAACAGGAGTCAAGCCATAGGGTCTTTCTGTAGGCTTTCTTCATGCAGCCTTACACTACTAATTTCAGGAACTTGGACTTTCTAGATTCATAAAAGAATACCGTGGGGTGTTTGTGTGTGTGTGTGTGTGTGTGTGTGTGTGTGTGTGTGTGTGTGTGTGTGTCATGTACAGAGGCAAGATCTCTCTCTACTTAAGAGGCCACAGAGGAGAAAGACATATCACCTTTATTTACTTTTGACTGAAAAACATTATCTGTTCACTGTAGAAACACCTGCATCTTTTGTTAGTTGGATGTCAATATGTGAGTTGTTGGCTTTCTGTGTCCAACAGTCTGGGTACTCCATGAGGACATAGCCTATCTCCTTTGACATCCCGAGTGCCCAGCACAGCACCTGGTCACAACTGGTTCTTAGACATTATCCAGTGACTATGTACTGAAAATGTGTTGAGTGACGTCTGGGTTTTGATTAATTATTTAGGAAGCAAATTGTGGGTGTATTTACTTTGGTAAGTCGCTCGAATCGTGTAGTAAGAGGACATGGCGGAAGGAACTCTGAAGGTGAAAGAGACCTTTGTCTTAAATCAGCGGTTTACGAAGTGCTTTTCTACGTTTGCCTTCTGGATTCTAATTCAGCTACTGTCCTGATCAGGATTTCTGAGGTCATTACATCGGTGTTTGAGTCCCTATCCATTCTCATCCTTTACCCCCTCTCCGATCTCCTGATCTCCTTCAGTCGGTGCCTAAACATTGCGAAGGAAGAAAGTTCATAAACTCACTGGGCACAGTGTCCCCTATCGGATGGGCAAGGACAGGAACACTGTCACCATGTCCTGAGTGCTTCTTGGGTACTAGGCTCGTCCGTGTCACCAAATATAACGACCAGATATTAATTTTCTTTCTGTTCTCCTAGCGCTAAGACCCAGGTCCTGTTCGCCTGCCCTCCACTGCTCGCCTCGGGCTCCCCGCCCGCCGCTTCGGCACCCCAGCCTCCCGCACCAGACGCCGGCTGCTCCTGCTCTCCCACGCCCGCGCACTTCGCTCTCCCAGCCCCGCGCTCCCACACCCGGCGCGGAGGAGGCGGGCGCCCGGGGCGAGGGCAGGGCGGCCACGTCAGCGGCGCCGGTTCGCTCCGCCCGCCGCGGGCCTCCCCATAGAAGGTAAAGCCTGGGCAGAGCCCGCGGGCGTCCTCTTGCTGGCAGCCCGGGCTGCTGGTTTCAGTTTCTGAAGAGCTAGGCCTTGAGCAAACAGCACTGGCGGGAGGAGGGTGCTGGACGCCTTCCCAACAGATAATGTGATTCCCTGCCGCTGGGAGCCACCCACGGTGGGAAGGGGCAGCGCAGGGACCTGGCTTCTCCGCAGGACAGCAGCGGTCCTGGGCTGCTGGGGGAGCCTGCGCTCGGACCCCTCTTCCTCATCTGTAAGGCTGCCTCTTCCCTCGGTGGACTCTTAAAATGTTTGCTTTCTTTCTGAGAAAGAAACAGGGAGATCGCCAAAACCAACATGAACTCCAAACTCGGGGCATTCCCCACTCTGGCCTTTTTGTAGATGCACTTTTTTTTTTTTTTCTTTTTCTGAAAGGCCGGACCTATCCCTATCCAGCAGGTGACCTGTGTACATTTCCTAACTTCTCTGTCTCATTATCCTCACCCATAAAATGGGAGTAATGATACTTATCTTTAGATACGCTCTGAGGGTTAGATTAGATATATAGATTATACATATTAAGCACTTAGTGCCTTCAATCAGCAGTAATTAACATTATTATTAATTATATTGTTATGGCATATGACTAATCATGAGATAGATTCTTAGTGCTTCTGGGAGCATACGTAAAAATATGCTCTTTTAAAAACTTTTATTGAGGGAAGTAGTTTTATGAGGTGAATAAAGAATAGCGTCGAGTCAGGATGTATCCGTGCGTCTCATTTAGTATTTAAAGAAACTTGTAAAGCAGGCATTATGCCCACTGTTCAGGCGAGGACTCGGAAGCTTCTAGAAATAATTGGCTCACCTCATACTCTGGGTCAGTATTTAATTTCTTTCTCCCTCTTTGAGACTTGGTCTTGTATAGCCTAGACTAGTCTCTAACTCACCAAGTAGCTGGAGATAGCCTTGAACTCCTTAAATAAGCCTCCCCCGTGTGTGTGTGTGTGTGTGTGTGTGTGTGTGTGTGTGCAAAGATGAGTAAGCATGTTCATATGTGTGTGAGTGCCCAAGGAGTTTAAAAGATGGGAACTGGAATTAGAGGCTGTTACATGCTGCCCTATGCTGGTTGCTGAGAGAACACAGATCCTCCCGGAGATCAGCAAGAGCTCTAATCTGCCGAGTCATCTTCCAGCTCCCAGACTTGAACTCGTGATCCTCCTGCCTCTTTACCCTAAGTGTTACACACCTAGCTCTCTCTCCAGTGATCACACCCCACCCCAGCAGGGTCACACCTGTTTGCCTCAGCAAAGGTACCTCCTTTCCTTTGCATAGTCTCCCTTCCTCCTTTCCCCACGCTCATCAACCTGGAGAAAATATAGTCAAGTCTGGATGCCAGAGAAAAGCACTGTCTGCTCCAGACTTTCTGATCCACCCCCACCACCTCCACCTGTCTTCTACTGCCCGATGCCCAGGCTGTACATGCTTGTTGCCACCATGTCGCTGTTTGTATTGTGCCTCCCCTAAGTAGCCCTCCACAGCTGAACCCGTGTGGTCCACAGCCTTAGGATCACAGCCTCCCAGGTTTAGTTCTGAGTTTACTGTTGGAAACTGGGATCCCTGATTTTACCTCTCATCCTTCATCTCCCTAATACAGAAGGTGGATTTCAGCAACACTGACAGCTTGTAGAGTTGGGATCAGTACAGGATGGATGGGCAGTAAGTGCTTTGAACTTACAACTGACAGAGGGAGGCTCAGTGAATGAGGACAGGCTGTGATCTTGGGTGTAACAGGGACAGAAAGAGGAACAGTACCAATGGGAGAATCAAAAACATGGCTAGGTCTCAGAAGGGTGGCTCCAACCTGGGTCTGCCTGAATCTTCACGTGTGGTCTTGTCCTTGTCCCTTCACCTCTTGGGATTCATCTTCCCCACTGGAGATGACGCCCCTCAGAATTAGATTAAATACCATTAGCAATCAGTCATATGTCTGTGGGACTTGTACTGCCCTGAATTCCCAGTTTAGGGTCACACACAGAAGGAACAGGAAGCAGAGAACTCAGCCGTTGGCTCTCAGGAGCTTACAATAACTATGGCAATTTACAGTGTTTGCTGAGCAGGTTCCGGTACCTGGCACTGTGCCAAGGATCATCACTGCCCTGTTCCCCCTGAGAGAAAGGACTTTTGCGACTCCCATTCTACAGCTGAGGAAATAAGGTCTGAGGCCAAAGATTCTGCCACTCATTTGTCAACTACCTGTAGGACTTCTTTTGAGCACAAGCTTGTTCAGAGATATCTGAGGACAAAGATTCTTATCTTTCAAGCCTGTCTTGTATTGATGTTCTGAATAGCCCGAAAGGCCAAGTTGCCATCTTTGCATTGGTTTCTTGGCTTTGACTTGGGCCCCAGGCAGCTGTGGTCAGGATGAGAGCTCATGGAAGGAAGAATACACTCTTCAACAGGGAAAAGAAGTTTTCAGGGATTTTTCAGGATAGGTTGCTCAGAATACAGGAACTGGGATCTTATCTCCAAAGAGCCTGGACCTACTGTGGTGTGTTAAAGGTTTCCAGTGCTACTTGGCTGGGATTGGACTGGACTTCAAGCTTTTGACGTGTATCCACTGAGATACAATTCGTTAATGGTGGCATTTGGGGTGTGGTAGGGAACAGACAGCATTAACAAGAAGGACAAGCAAATCAAGACCACAAAACTAAACGAGGAAATTGTTTTTATGCCTTCTGTCTTTCCCTAGTTTTTCTCATCCCCCCTGACCACCCACTTCCCCAAATCACATAATCAAATATCCTTTTGAACAGTAAGCACTATAGACTCACTATTGCCCACTGGGTGAGTCCAAACTCATTGAAGATGACATTCAGTGCCCTCTGTGATCTGTTTCCAGCTCTCCATTTTAGCTTCATCTTCTCCATATTGACAACACTGTTCCAGCATCTATGACTTTTACATGCTGCTCCTGGCCTACGGCATACTGCTACCATACTTTAAGGATAAAAGTATTAATTGTGTCTTAAATCCTATGAGTTTGCTTTTGTAATCTCAAGACTTCTCCAAATATTCCCCTTCAAGAAAAGGGGCAGCCTGGTCCAACCAAACAATTGAACCAACATTAAGGAGAAATGCTAAGAACTAAGGCACCCAGTGTGTCCCCAAGCACATGAAGTTGAGTGTCAGAGTGGTTTGGGAAGTCTCGTGTTGCTTCCAAACTGGCTGGAGGATGTTACAGGGATGCACACCTTACTTTGAACACTGTTTCCAGGATGCTATGCCAGTGTTCAAGAGGGCTGGAGGGAGCTGGCAACTAGGTCAGGAAATTTCTTTTTCCAGGATGATGACCAGTTCATCAGTGATTTCAGTGTATATAGAATGGAACTGGGGCCCATTCTTCATAACTCTAAAACCTTAGCATGGAATAGGTGGCCATGCGGTGTGCAGGTTATATCCAGTTATACTATAACTATCACTGGGTTCCTTTTGTTGCCAAGTGCCCTGGTTGGCTGCTGGAAGATATTCTCAATGCATTCATAGTGGGAGATGAAGCAAAAGCTGTTTAGGTCATGGCTTATTACACTGGGCCATCAGTGAAAATCCCAATTCATACTTCAAGACACAATCTTTTCACCTCCTCTGGGACAGGGCTGACATTTCTCCTGGGTTCCCTTACAAACTCTTTGCCTTTTTTTTGTGGGCTGGGCCTAAGTCTTCTTCACAGAGGCCTGTAGAGAACAACGTATCTCCGTTTTTCTCCACACACAGCCCTGGGCACAGCCTGCCTTTAGCAAGAGTTTGTTGAGTGAATTATTTGATAAGGAAAAAATATTCCCCAAGAGGTTTTTATGTTATTTTTAGCCTTCAAAAGAATACAAAGGCCTATAATCCATCATTCACATTACATTTGAACCCTAAAGGGCAAGCAGGAATACAAGTGACTTCCAGAGGAAAGCCAAGTAAGTTCAGGACAGTGACAACAAGTGCTGAGACAGGTCACTGCCCCTGGAAAACATCAGTGGTCATGGGAAGCCTCTTCCAGGCCTCTTGAAATTCAGATTTTCAACTGTAATATTTTCATATTAGAGAGAATCAGGCTTTTCTCTTCTCTTTCTTTGGCAAGTCTATACCACTTTAACAAAGTTGCCTTTTCTTTCACAGGTAACCATCACTTTTTAATCAGAAAAAAATATTTAAAGAAATAAATTTCGAGTACCAAGAGGCTATTTAGAAAAAGCCTTTATTCTGCATTTTAAACTGCTTTGCAGTAGCAGAACATGAAGAAGGAGTAAACAACAGGGCCCATAGGATTTAAGTGATTCACTGGAGGCTGCAAGCCAGCAAGTGGCAGAGTGACGTTGGGTCTAGTTCTCTGGAGTGCAGCCTCCTGGTCCCTGCTCGGCAGCCTTCTGGTTCTTTTAGACTGGTAAAGGCATCTAAACAGGGGTACTCTCATCTCTGCAGGTAGAGCATGAGTCTTGGCTTCCACTAGGAGTTTCAGATGATCTTAAACTCTGCCAGCCCCAAATTCCAAGCAGCAGAGGGGAAGTGCATGGCTAAGAGTTTATATATAGTCTTAGGAGTCAGACAAGCTGGGATCCAGACCCAGCCACTCACGTACTTGACCACTGCCACCTCAACACCTCTGAAGCTCACTTTTCCTCTTGCTTACTGTGTTTCAAGCATTTGGCAATATACAACACTCACTGGATGTTCGAAGTAGTAATCATTTAATTTATTATGGATATTCTTATTATATGTGCTCCTCTGGTCCTAATGTGGCTTGGATGTGAAATTTCCCCCTAGGCTCATGTATCTGAACACATCTGAATTCATCAGCCAGTGCTGCTTTGATGGTCATGGGACCTTCTAGAGATTGAGCTTTGATAGAGGCTGTGGATCAGGGAGGCAGATCTTGAAGTTTTATAGTCCAGTCTCACTTCCTGCCTTCTCTCTGCTTCCTTACTGAGATAGACAGACCAGTAACCCCAGCTCTTGGCACTGTGCCTTCCCCAAGATGGTCTAGAACCTTTGTAATACTTTTCTCACCATGATGGACTGTGTCCCCTCTTAATACAAGAGCTATAATAAAGCCAGCCTCCTGAGCTTGAATCGAAGGAGAGCATATCAATTTCAAACAGGAGCTATTCAGACAAGTCTGTCCTGAACACAGTTGTGTGTGACCTAATGACAGGCTGTGTGGTAGAAATGTGTCATTAGGTGGTTTAGTGGTTATGTGACGGCTATAAAATTATACAAGCTAAGCAGCTACAATGTTGTCCCTAAACAAAACAGTCTCATGGGATCACCATCTTTTACGTGATCCATCATCAACAAATCCTACACAGGTGCCAATCTTCTACATGTCCTGGCTAAAGGACGTATTTTCTGAGAACCCAGTGTTTGAGATAGATTAAACATGAAGGACTTTGATGGCTATCCCTGACCACCAGGCATTTCATCTCTTAAATTCCTTAATATCTCTCTCTCTCTCTCTCTCTCTCTCTCTCTCTCTCTCCTCTCCTCCTCCCTCTCTTTCCCTCCTCCCTCCCTCTCCTCCTCCCTCCCTCCCTCCCTCCCCTCCCTCCTCCCTCCCTCCTCCCTCTCTCTCTCTCTCTCTCTCTCTTCTCTCTCTCTCTCTCTCTCTCTCTGTGTGTGTGTGTGTAGTGTATACACTCTGCCAAACCTTTAGTCATTTTCTTAGTAATTTGAGTTGCGATTATGAATCGGGTATTGTAGAAATATCCTGATATGTCAGGAAAGGGAAAAGAAAGGAATAGGACTCCTGGTGTTTGCTCACTTGCAACATGCTACTAGTTCTTCTTTAATCTTTAAGATATTTCCTTTCTTCTCTCTTTCACCCCCACAATATCTATCATTGAAAAAGCAGTCATGATACCCTGCCACCTACAAGAATTGAAATTTTATGTACTCATGAGATCTGGACTAAATTTATTATTTTGTTGGGTTTACACTTGATTTCACTATTTCATATTATTTGCTTGTTGAAGGAGTTTGTGGTTCTGAATTTTTTTAACATAACTCAAAAGTGTTGCTTTGAAGGCTAAGAATTCTGTATAAGTATATCTACCCTTGTATTGCTGTTTATTTCTTTTATTCTGTTTGAATGCTTTTTAAATTTTTTTGATTTCTGAAAATAAATTAAAAAAAAAAAAGAAGACCACGAGAAGAAAAACAAAAAAAAAAAAAGAAAGCTCTTTCTTCAATCCTTCATTTCCTCATCTGACAACTATTACTCTGGTCCTTCTTCTATGGTTATCTTGCATGGCACAGACATAGACATGCAGGTTATGTGAATTGTGAACGAAGCTTGCACTCTGGCAGACCTGCTGAAAGTTTCTGCTTCCTTGGTTGCTATAGGTTTGCACTTGCCCAGGTTGGCTGGTTATATCTGAATGAACCAGTTTCTTTTCTTACCTCCCCTACCTTGGCCATGTAAGACCCATTTCAGGAAGCCCAGATCCATTTTATTCCTCTTCTTTACCCTTTGCCTAGTGGTTGTTCAGTGAGCCAGTGACATGTGATTTAATTGCTACATCTCAAATGCATCTGCACTGCCATTTTCTACGCGCTCAACAAAAATTTATTGAAAGCCTGCTTCATCCTAGGCCCTCTGTTGGCACAGAGTACCTGCCCCAAGGAACAGCCTGACTAGTCATTTAGAGTCATAAAACATATGATTCCCCAATAGAAAATGGGTGTATGCACAATACAAGCCTACTTTTATTGCTTGCTTAATTAAAAGCAGATATGGTATGAAGTGCTTTATGTGCATTGAATCATTTCATCTCCAGCAATAAGTTAAGGATATAGGTTTTATTACTATCTTTACTTCCAGATAAGGAAACAAGGCACAGAGTGGCTAGGCATCTTGTCCAAAAGTGAGCAGTGGAGGCAGGAAGCTTACAACACCAGCTTAGATATTATTAATTATGGAACTCAACTCTTTCTTCCAGGGTTTGAGAGAGGGTTTTCTAGGTGCCCGAGGACATACTTTTGACCACTCAAGGCCTGGCTGTGTTGAGCTTCTGTGTAAGGTAGAACAATGTATCCCAGGCCCACCACCCACACTCTGTGTTGGCTTCCATCTTGAACAGCCTCTTCACGGCCCTCTCCAGTTAGTCCATTTTGGTCAAACTTTTTTTTTTTTAAATAGAGTTTTTTATTTAATTATGAGTATCTGGATGTATACCTGCATGCCAGAAGAGGGCCCATGATCTCACTTTAGATGGTTGTGAGCCAGTATGTGGTTGCTGGGAATTGAACTCAGGACCTCTGGAAGGGCAGTCAGCGCTCTTAACTGCTAAGCCATCTCTCCGGCCCTTGGTCAAACTTTTTAAGCTCTGGATCATGATCCACATATGGGTCCTCATAGGGCTTACGTAACTGAGAAATCCACACTCACCTCCACACATACCACAAATACCAAACAAAACAAAACCCAGCAACAAGAAACATTTTTTTTGAATGTACAAAAGTTAATTCAAAACCAAATGCATGGTGGATCTGAGAGTTTCTTGCTGTTCTGGCCTATGTTGTATCACATGACTTCACTGAAGCCTTGGTTCTGAACACAGAACCTAAACACTTTGCACTATGCATGCACCCCAACACCATCAAATGCTCCCTGAAACATTTCAGCTCAGATTTAAGACTACTATATGTTATAAATTTTAGGTTTTTCTTAATGTACAAACTTTTTGTGCTCTTGTAGAAACATAATGGTTTAATTATGAAAAACAAGATTTAATATTTTTCTATCATCATTCTTCAGCATGGTATATATACATTTGAGTTATCTTGAGTTTCAGCGTTTGACCCTAAAACTACTGACTTGAGTAAGAAAAAATTCATTCAGTGTGTTTTGGGTTGAGATTAAGGAAGGGATGTCCAACAATTTCTGGAGTGGCCCTAAACATACTTTTATCATTTTGTACTATGTATTTATGTGAAGCAGGATTATCAGTATTCATTAGTATAAAATTAAAATGCAAATCAACTCAAAAGCACATTGAAGAAGCTTCATATCCTTTAGGACCAGATATTCAATCAAGATTTCATTCTTCATGTAAAAATAAAGAACACTCCTCTTTTTAGTATGAAAATTTCTTTTTCTTTAATAAATGCTAAAATTATATGCATATCAAGATTTTTATGTGTATCTACACCTTCATCCATGTCAGATCCTATTCCTTTGGCACCTGTGGCTTCTTTCTGGGACACTTTTCCGAATCCCATAGGTGAAGTGGAGGGATGCCACACACTCCATATGTTTTTATTTTAGCTTTTTCCCTATGAAGTTAGAACATGTGTCATGTGAGTCTGTCTCCTTCATTACACACATTGTAAATCCTTTGAGTATCTCACTGCTCTATACGGAGTTTAGAACCCAGTGAACTCCTAAACAAATGGCTACGAAACAAAGGTCAGCCTGTAGGATGTATCTGTTACAGGTCATTTCATAGTGCTGAGGGCATGTAGTATCTAGTCAAATGCTGACATTTGTCTTATAGTCATGCCCTCTCAAAAAAGTGGAAGGTCAAATATCCTCCAGGAAATCAAAATCATATCTTGGATAAAGCACTAGAGAAATCATCGGAGATTGAGGATTGCTGTCCCCTCTTCCAGTCACTACTTCTTCAGCTGTTGAGGAAAGTCGAGGAGGGCATGGAGCTGAACAGCTTTGGAAACTGTAAAGTGCTGAATAGACCAGACATGCCTATGCTATGATCTCTACCCCCACGATCAGGCTAAACTAGATGTGCTGGATGCTACTGCAGGCCACGGGGCCAGCCCTTCCCACTCTCTCCTCTTCTTGGACGCTATCCAGGAAGTTCTCCATATGTACCTTGTCTGCAAGCCAGGATGTGAACCTAGAGTTAGGAAAAACAGGCATGCTATATTTGTCCAGATGTATCCTGTCTGTACGTAGCTTTAAGCCCAAGTTTGTTCTCGAATAAAGATTAAGGTACTTGGATATTTGTGTACACATATGTGTCCATGTGACTGAGTGTATGTGGTGTGTGTGTGTATGTGTGTGTGTTTTCTTATTACTAGGCCAATATTCAGCTTAATAAGGGCAGCTGCAAAACAGTAGTAGCTGATCTTGGATCTATTTCAATCTTAACCTTGCCACTTTTATTTGTGTGCCAGGTGGACTTTGCTTGGGTTCTTAACCTCTTATACTCTCACTGTCTCCATGCTACAAATGACATGAGTGTGCCCCAGATTCTTTGTGACAATTAAGAGAAACAGGAATGAAGGCCATTAGCATAGTGCTAATAGGTGGATATATTACAAAAATGTCCATTTTAATTTTTACTAATAGTAACTATAATTTTCCTAAGTACTTTCTACACATTGTATTTTATAATTTACTATAATGCTCCAGTTCGTTCCAGAACAATTTAAAAAAGATCTTGTTACCCCATTTAAAATTTTTTAAGCTCTTCATTTTTGCTTTTTATGTGCTTGTATTTTGCCTGCATGTATGTCTCTATACACATTCATGTAGCTTATGTGGAGCTACAGAATGGAGTTAAATCCCCTGAAACTGGAGTTATGAATGATTGTTAGCCACCATGTTGGTCCTAGGATTGAACCCAGGTTCCCTGGAAGAATAGTTGGTATGTTCCAACCCATCATCAACCCCTTTTATAGATTAGGAAACTGACAGAGTGTGTTAGTTACTTTTGTATTGCCATGACGAGACATACAGCAGAGGCAACAACAATTTAATCTGGAGGCTCATGGCTCTAGACAGTAGAAGAGTCCATGGCTATTATGGCAGGAAACATGACAGCATCAGGCAGGTATGGCACTAGAGAAGTAACTGAGAATTTACATCTGATCCACAAGCATTAGGTTGGGAATGGTACAGACTTTTGAAGCCTCAAAGCCCAATGCCCAGTGACACACCTCCTCCAACAAGGCCACACCTTTTAGTCTTTCCCAACAATTCCACCAAATAGGAATCAAACATTCAAATACATAAGCCTCTAGAGGACACTCTCATTCAAACAAATACACTGTAACAGGCGAAGGAGTGACACCAGTGTCAGAGAACAGCTGATAATTGTGGAATGAAAGCTCAAGTGTATATCATTACTTACCAGGGTGATGCTCTGGAGACTTGCAATGCCAATACTTGAATTCAGTACTTGAATACTTGAACCAGCATTTTTTTCAACCTGTTCTATCCGAAAGTTATACCATAGACCTAATAAGAATTGAGGATAAATACATAAAATACAAATAAAAGAACTTCAACTTTAACCACATAACAATTTATACACACATATACACATAAGAAACATGTTGACTAAAATCCGTTTGGTAAGAAGAGGAATGAAAGATGAACACCTAAACTGTTCCATGACTCATAATAGTGAACTAGTAGGTATTGTACAAAAATGTACGGAGGAAGATGATATTTAAAGATAGAATCAAACCAGTAACTACTAGAACAACAGAAGACGTACTTAATCTCAGAAAACTACAGACAGAACCAAGAAAGCTGAGTAGATTATGTAATGAAACACACACACACACACTACACACACACACACACACACACACACACCAGACGAAAACAGCAACCCAATGATTCGGGGCACTGATATAAAGCAGTGAAGGACAGCAATCCCTGAATGACATAGAACACATGAGAGAAGCCGTACCCACAGCCTAATGACCTGGAGAATTTCCAGGCTGCGTCCTGTGAATGAACCCAGGCGGTCCCAGCAGGGTTGGATGAAACTGTTCATAGAGACAAAGACAAAGAGAATACACAGGACAGAAGGCTGGGTAGGACAGGGCCAAACAGATAGCAGAGCCCAGACTGTAGAGGACACTGGTCAGCTCATGTGCCCAGGCAGAAGCCTTTCCATGCTAGGGACACAGCACCCCCAACCAAGGATTAGAGGAAACATAGTGACCACAATTGTATTTGTAACATATGGGGGAAAGAAGAAATCACAGAGAAATTATAAAGTATTTTGACTGAAGGAAAATAAAAATATTCAAACTTGTGTCACTTCATTAAAGCAGTACTTACTAAAAGTCTAATGCACTAAACACTTAATTAGCAAACTAATTAATAAAGAGAAATCTATGAGAAACCTACAACCAATATCATGCTTAATGATGAAAGACTGAATGTTCACCTTATAAAAAAAAAAGACATTGGCATACATTCCATTAGAGAATCCTCACATGCTCACCCACATACACAGCTGCAGAATAGTGTGGTATTGGTTGAAAACAAAGATAGACAAACTCAGAAACAAACAGAACAGAAAACAAAGCTACCCATACATGAGCAACTCTGTGTGTGTGTGTGTGTGTGTGTGTGTGTGTGGTGTGTGTGTACATGTAGGTGCTGACAAAAGTCAGGAGAAGATGTTCAGTTCACTAGCACTTGAGATCAATGGAGCCACACCACTCCATTATGGTGCTGGGAACCAAACTCCAGTCCTATTTAAGGACAGCAGTGATCTTAACACCTGAGACATCCTTTCAATCCCAGAAATTAATTTTTTCCTTCAGAATTTTGTTTTTATTTTTTATTAATTAGTTATTTATTTACATCCCAAATGTTGCCCCCTCACAGTCTTCCTTCATAGAGTTCTTCCCCCATCCCCGCTTCACATCTCCTCTGAGAGGGCGCCCTGCCCCAGGTACTCCTCCACCCTGGGGCATTAAGTCTCTACAGGATTAGTTCGTCCTCCCCCACTGAGGCCAGACAAGGTAGCCCTCTGCCATATATGTGCCAGGGGCCTTGGACCAGTCCCTGTATGCTCTTTGGTTGGTGCCTCAGACTTTCAAAACTCTCAGGGTCCAGGTTAACTTACACTGTTAGTCTTCCTATGGGGTTGCCATCCCCTTCAGTTCCTTCAATCCTTCCCCTAACTCTTTCAGGGATCCCTGACCTCTGTCCAGTACTTGGTTATGAGCATCTTCATCTGTCTCTGTCAGCTGCTGGGTAGAGCCTCTCAGAGGATGCTTACATTTTATTTAGAAGGGGGAACATAATGATCATGGAAGTCAGAGAGAGGGAGGGACTTGGGTGGGAGAGGGAAGGGGGAGAGGAATGGGGGCAGGATCAGGTATGGAGGGAATCAGGTGAGAAACCCAGAGAGCCAGGAAGAATGAATGGAAATATGGAGCTGCCGAGGGGGTAGGAGGTGGGGAGAACATCTAGAAATTCCCAAAGAGCTGGAATGGGGAAGCTTCCCAGAACTCACTATGAGTGACCTTAGCCGAAATGTCCAACTGCAGGGATACGGAACCTGAAGTGACCACCTTCAGTAGTCAGACAAGACCTCTAATGGAGGGTTGGGGACACCAACCTATCTACAAAACTTTCAACCAGATTGCTCCCATCTAAAGGAAATTTGGGGACAAAAATAGAGCAGAGACTGAAGGAAGAGCTGACCAGTGACTGGCCCAACTTGGGATCAATTCCATGGGTGGACACCAATCCCTGACACTATTATTAATGCTATATTGTGCTTGCAGAAATTAATTTTTAATGAAAGTATTTTTAAAGGCAAGTTAGAAGATGTAGCAAAATTGTCTCAGACATGTATAGATAATTGGATACTATGTTGAAATATTTAACCTTGATTATACCTTACTTACTTAAAATAACAAAAAAAAACTATAAAACTTCTAGAGTCAAGAGTTTAGCTATAGCTGGCAGTGGTGGTGCCGCCTTTAATCCAGCACTTGGAGCAGAGGCAGGAGGATTTCTGAGTTCGAGCCAGCCTGGTGTACAGAATGAGTTCCAGGACAGCCAGGATACACAGAGGAACCCTGTCTGAAAAAACAAAACCAAAAAAAAAAAAGTTTATCTATAACACCAAACACCACTGAAAGAACAAATTAATGAATTGACCTCATACAAATTTCAAAACTTATTTTTAAAAATATCTATAAGAAAGGACTCCCAGAGGAGGATAAGGACATCAACCACCCACAAAACCTTCAACCAAATTGTCCTATCACAAGAAGTGCAGAACAAAGATGTTACAGAGACTGAGGAATGGCAAGCAATGACTGCCAACTTAAGATCCATCCCACGGGCAGGACAAATCATGATACTATTAATGATAAATCTGTTATGCTTGCAGACAGGAGCCTAGCATAACTGTCCTCTGAGAGACTCTACCTAGCAGCTGACTGAAACAGATGCAGAGACCCAGAACCAAACATTAGACTGAGCTTGGGAAGTCTTGTGAAGAGTTGAGGAAGGGTGGAGGAATCCAAAGGAGACAGGGACTCCACAAGAAAAGCAACAGAGTCAACCAACCACCTGGATGTTAGTTGACTTGGGGTGGGATGGGGTAGGGTGGTGGTGGTTTGCTTTCAGAGACTGAACCACCAACCAAAGAACATACAAGGGCTGGACCTAGGCCCCCTGCACATATGTAGCAGATATACTGCTTGCTTTTTATGTGGGCCCTCCAACAACTTGAGTGAGGGCTGTCCCGAACTCTGTTGCCTGCCTGTGGATCCTGTTTCCCTATCTGGGCTGCCTGGTCTGGCCTCAGTGGGAGAGGTGTGCCTAGTCCTGTAGTGACTTGAGGTGCCAAGATGAGTTGGTACCCAGGAAGGAAGGGGTCATGGGGGAGGAACTGTGTTACAGGGGACTAGGAGAGGAGGGGTTGTGATTGGATGTAAAATGAATAAATAAATTAATGGGGAAATGAGAAAATTGTGGAGAGAGAGATATAAAATGAGCCACAGAGTGAGAGAGGATATGTGTAGATCATATATCTGATAGATGACCTGGATAGAGAATGTACAACTAAGTCTTAACACTCAGTTAGAAGAAACCACCTGAAGATTTCTACAGACGCTAAACCTAAAAAAATATATATGGCGAGACAATAAGCACACAGAAAGATGTTCAGCATTCCTGGGAGAAATGGAATTAAAACCAAGTGAAAGGCCACTCCACAGCCATCAGAATGGCTGAGGGTGGTGAGATCAAGCTACAGAGATAACTAAGGACACAGAACAGTAAGGCCATTTAGGGGCTGGGGGTGGAAGTCTGTGACAGCACAGCCATTCTGAAAACCAATTTGGCCATATCATAAGATATAAAATATACTGTTAAGAAAAAAATAAATGTTTACGAAGTTACTTGTGTATGAGTATTTATCAGATATGTTTGTAAGAGTTAAGTGGAAACAACAAAATTTTTCATTAAGAGAAGAATGACTAACTAAATTGTGGTATGTTGATGCAACTGAATACTACTTAGCTACCACAAAGGAACCAAGTTTACTCATATAGTAACTTAGATGAATCTCAAAATCATGCTGAGTGAAAAGAAAGAAAGAAAAAGTAAATTTTGTATAAAAATCTAGAAAGCACAAGTAAACTTATGGTGATAGAAAGTAGATCTGTGGTTTGTTGTAGATGATCGTGGAGGTAGAACTAGAACAGGAGAGGAGATTCTATTCTATTGTAAAGAGACTGAACTTTTAAAAGTATTTGAAATTATAAAAACTGTGGGACTTTTAAAAGTTGGAATATTTTACATTGTGATATTGATGTGAGTAGGAATTGTTGGAGATGAAATAATATTTTTAGGAAAATGCAGTTCCTGAAGAGGTCTTTGGTTCTGGACTGGAGAACTCAGCCAAAGAGATATCTAGAAGAAGGTGAATTCAGAGAGCCAGGCCCTAGGACATGGACTTATAAGTGTGGTCTCCTATAATGTTTAGTCATTCTGTACAAGCAATCCATATATGGCTAGCCACAGATGGCCTTCAACACTGGTTTTGAAGTCACTGGGACAGTTTAGTTTCTCCTTAGTTATCTAGCTCTGCTGAGTCATTATCTCTGTAAAAAGGATGTATTCTGAAGTGCATGAACTGTTTGTCCAGGTATGGCTGTGGTCAAGCACCACGTGGTCTTTTTCCTGCCTAACTGGTTGTGGTAGGGTGTTCCCTCTGGTCCATGCACTGCCCCTGGCCTTTTTCATTTTTCCTGCTTATCTAAGAAATATACAAAAAGCTCCTACTCCAGGCTAACTCTTGGTCATGGAGCCTGTTGACTGAACAGGAGAAAGGGGCTGTAGGCAGCAGATTTAAGATGGCACCGGTTTCTGACATGGCCAGCTCAGCTTCCTGTATAAACAAGCCTGTTACGCATGCGTCCGCCTCGAGCCTCTCCCGCTAGGACTTATGCTAATGAGGTATTGGCCCTAACCTATCCTAGGGCTTATGCTAATGAGGTGTTGGCAGTTTAACCAATCCTGAGAGAACACGCCGCCTAGCCCGCCTCCTTGGGTGGATATATAAGCAGCTCGTTTCTGCTGCTTGGGGTTCCCCGTTCCCAGAATATTCCTGGAATAAAGCTGTCTGAGAAGAATCCGACCGTGTTGTGTCTTACTTGCTGGTCGAGGCAGACGCGACAAGGGCAATGCACAAATCATGGTGCTCAGAAAGCTGCTGAGCTTTTGTGAGTTGAAAGCTGGGAAGAAAGCCCCTGAGCTAAGAAGATTCCAGCAGAGGTGCAGAACCGGGGCCAAACAGGACTGATGAGCATCTGTGGGAAGTTATGTTTGGAGGATGGAGAATGATGCATATATGGTGGAGGGGTGAGTGGGCAGAGCAAAAGAAAGAGGAAGGGCCAACTTTGAGGTACAAGAACACCCAGAGGGCTGGAACCCAGAGGTCAAATGGTGACAAGGCCAAGGAGGTGAAGAAGGTGGGCATATAGGAACACACCAGTCACAGAGAACGTGGAGTCTGTCTTAGCTGCTCAAGGACACAACGATTAACAATGACATTTGTATTGTGGAGTTATATGAGTACTTTGACCCCAGGGCTGGGGAGTGGGTCACAGAAGCAGGTGGGACTGTAGACCTGGCTTGGAGTTGTTGAAGGACCCACCAGTACAATGCTTACAGCTCAAATTATCCTTCTGGAGACATGTTCCATCTCAGAAGTGGCACTCCCAGAAAGCCTGCAGCAAATTCAAAGTTCGCGAGCTGAGTATGAACTCACCATGACACCAGAGAGTTCATGACCAAATATAGGGATGACCAAGCAACCTGGGGTGTTTGGCTTGTGGATAAGGAAATTGGAATCATTTTAGCTTCCCTCACAGAGGTGATCTGTGTCATCCAGGTCAGACTGTCTTCAGAGAAGCCCCAGGCTCTAAGCAAGACCAAGGAGTGCAGGCTAAAGGTTTCTAGGCTTTCCCAAGGAGTTAATAAAATGAATTTATTTTGAAGAATCGCGTAGTCCTCGCACCTGCTTCTTTTTATAAAGCCATCGATCGTTTGAGTCACTTAGGAATAGACTGTTTTGGTGGAGAAGGATTCTGTGGGAGTGTGGGTAGGAGTAGGGATAGCTGCTGTCAGAGAACAGGGGAACATATGGTGGTCTATTGTGAATGTGATCTGTTTTTTTGTGTTGTTGTTAAACTTCCTCTTGCTAGCATTGGGCCTGTTATGTAAGAGCTTGAGGGTCCATATGGTTCATTGCATAAGACGCCAAAAAACATGATTTTCTGTTGCCCTGCAGCTGATCCAACTGTTTAGAAAGCTCATGGCCACAGTGTTAAGAAACGACGTTAAGTAGTCCAGAGCTCTGGAGTCTGCCTACCTTTGTTATCTGGGTAACTTTAAACAAGCTGTCTTTGATTCCTTTGGGATTTATACTCTGCAACAGCCCCATTTCCTTCTGCACCAATGAGAAAAAATAGTACCAAGTCAACAGAATTATTAGAGAGTTTGAAATTAGTAATTATTTATTGAATTGGATGTATTGAACATCCAAAGTTTGAATATTGTTTGCTTCATGAATGTTATTTTGCTCAAATCTCACAAAGACTTTTGGAAGTTTCCATTATTAACTTTAGATAGGGAAAGAGGGGTACTGTCTTAGTCAATGTTCTATATTTGTCAAGAGATACCATGACCATGATAACCCTAATAAAGGAAAACATTTAATTGGGGCTGGCTTACAGTTAAGGCATTTAGTCCATTGTCATCATGGTGGGAAGCACGGCACCCTGCAGGCAGACATGATGCTGGAGTAGGAGCTGAGAGTTCTATATCTAGATGGGCAGGCAACAGGAAGAGAGCAAACCACTGGGCTTGGCTTAAGTATTTGAAACCTCAATGGCCCCAGTGACACACTTCCTCCATCAAGGCCATACCTACTGCTACAGGGCCACACCTGCTAATAGTATCACTCTCTAGGAGCCTATGGGGGCCATTTTTATTCAAACCCCACTGGTAGAAAATACAGATTAGCTTTCTTTACTTCCTAAGAAGCCACAGACCTAAGATTCAAACACAGGCTCTGGCAATGTCTAGTAATTATCTGAGGGAATAGTTTAATGAAAGGTGAGACTCATTTGGGAGTCATGGTCTCAGGGGCTTTGGCTCATGCTACCATGCTCTAGGACAGCACAGCAGCACATTGGCAGCAGTATGTGAGGAGTGAAGTATGCTCACCTCATGGTGGTCAGGAGAGAAGAGAAGGTAGGGTACCTCCAGCTGAGGACTGAGTCTTCATTGCTATTTCATAACTGTAATTATACTACTATTATGAATCGCAATGTAAATATTTGATACACAGGATAGCTGATATGCAATCCCAAAGGAGTTGAGATCCACAGGCTGAGAACTGCTTGATTTAACGTTTCTACCTTTTGAAATTGTACCTCCAGCTGAGGACTGAGTCTTCGACACATGACAGGTGTACATGGGATGGACATATTTCAGATCCAAACCACCACAATGATCCTACTCTCTCAGCTCTCCAAAGGGAAACATTTGGGCAGTGTTACCCCAGAAACCATGACCCCCAAAATGAGCCTCAACTTTCTTTAAACTGTTTTGGGCAAATCTCAGCTTAGGCATTTACTCTGTGGTCAGAGTGCTTACCTGATCCATTTCCCCGACAGTATTCTCAGTCACATAATAGGTGAAATGTGATTCCTTCACACAGACTGCCCCTTTCCTTCGATCTGCATATGCAGAGCAACCTGTGCCTTATTATTATTACCCAACTGGAGGTAAAGCAGACTAACCTTGATCCAAGTGCCTGAGTCAGTGTTCTATTGCTGTGAAGAGATACCATGACCATGGCAACTCACACGCACATTTTTAAAAGCATTTAATTGGGGCTTGCTTACAGTTTCAGGGCTTTAGTCTATTATCTTTGTAGAGGGAGAGAATGGCAGCATGCAGGGAGGTGTAGAGCAGAGGCTGAGAGCTATATCCTGGTCTGTAGGCAGAGGGGGGAGAGGGAAAGAGAGGAAGGAAGGGAGGGGGAGGGAAGGGGAGAGAGAAAGAGAAAGAGAGAGAGAGAGAGAGAAGAAGGAAGGAGGGAGGGAGGGAGGGAGGGAGGGAAGGAGAGAGAGAGAGAGAGAGAGAGAGAGAGAGAGAGAGAGAGAGAGAGAGAGTGTCTGGGCTAAGAATGGGCATCCCCGGTAACACACTTCCTCCTACAAGGTCATACTTACTAATCTTTCAAATAGTGTCACCCTGTGGTGACCAGTTATTCAAATCTATGAACCTATGAGGGCCATCCTCATCCAAATCACCACACAATGCAACAATAAGCCTATCTGTGCTTCCAGGTGACGGAACTCCGATAAGCACTGCAAGACCATGCCCTTTCTTGATGCCAAGTTTAATTCACTTCCTGTATCAGAGGCTTTGCATCTCAGCAAACATGCCCCTGAGACACGGTGATTTAACCCATGGCCTGTCACAGAATCTTACTTCATCTTTAGGAACTATGAGCTGAGAGCATTTCTCAGGTGTTCTCTGGCCTCAGTGGGCAAAGTCATGACTGAGTAGTGATGGTTGTAAAGGAGGGTAAGGGGTTATCGTTGGGGTCTGTGTGCTGGTCTAGGCTCAACTTGTGTTATAAGATTTTAGAGTGGAGGGACCAGGCACCAGCAAGGAAAAATGACACAAAAGCCAATCTGGAGCAAGCAACAGAACCTCTTCGACTCCTGATTGGCATACTTTGGAATTCAGGATGCTTGTCTTGATTAGCTAGCAGAAGGTTTGGTTAATTTTGTGCACATATGCATGCACCCACACACACACTTTGGGCATCCACTCTGAGGTTAGCGACCTTGAGGCTCCTTTGCCAAGCTTTCTATTATCCTATGACACAAATAGGCTGAGGTATACTCATTTTGGAGATGTGAAAACTGATCTTGGATGATAAAATTTCCTAAGATTCCAGATCCAAAGAAGGCTAACCAGTTTCTTGTTCTGGGCTCATTAGACATATCTGAGCACACATGCCAGGGCTAAGGAGTTGCCCACTGGCAGACTTGGGCATTGGTCTCCTATGTACAGAACTAGCTGTGAAGACTGGCAAGTGACTGCCTCTTTAGGCCTCATTTTCTTCAGCCTTCAGTAACAGCAATAGCGTGAGGGGAAGATGAGCTGAAGCCTGCTCTATAGCATAGCAATGACCATGGTGTGCTGCACAGGAGTTGGCAAGCCCCCACAGGCCCCACAATATCTGTAGCCAGCTACAGCCCCCAGCATCTCTGCTCTGTGTCGTGGCAGGAGGCTCAGGACTGTGAAGTCCCCCAGTCCTCTCTCTTGTCAATTCAGAAGAACATGCTATTTCAAGACAAGGTGGTTACTTTTGAGAAACTGTTTCTACATACATGCAGGCTGTTGTGCTGCATGTCTGGGGTTCAGTCTTTTCTTTCTAGTCTATGTTTCCCAGTCATAAAATGTAATGCGTGGTGTGTTCATCTGCTATATAACAGCACAGCTTTTTTGTCCTGGGATGATTTTGAGCTAACTTCATCTGTGCCTCAACTTCAGAAGGAGGGATTAATGAGCAGCCAACTGTTTGAAAGAAATACTGAGAGAAACCTTTGGAGATGCTGCCTTCCCTACCTTAGTCCCTATCCTGCTTCAAAGACTGACAGTTTGATGTTTGTTTCCTCCCCACAAGGATGTCATCTTGGCCAACTTCAGGTTGCAAAAGGTAAATCGCTTCTCTCTCTGCTCTAGGATTCTCTTGGATCTCTTCCCTCTGGAGCCGCTGTTCAGCTTCTGTTCTGGGACCCTCTCTCTGCCCTAGTTCATAGGTTCACATTGTTTCCATGAGTGTTTCCTCTCTACTCACACACTGTCCCTCTGACCTCACCCTGAGCGTCTTCTGTTTGCCTTTCACTGACCAGTTTCTTCTCTAGACTATTTTTCAGCAAGAACTCCAAACCATAGCCATTTCACTCCTCTCTCAAACCCAACCCACTCCTAAAGGCCTCACACTCCTTGCCGCCATTCAATATCAGACCTGCACTGCCACTCAATAGATGCAACTCGACGAAGTAGCTTCGGGTAGGCCCTTCTCAGGTTCAAAGGAACAGAACACAGGCTTGGTCCTCATCTTAGTATCTTGGATATCTTGGTGTCCACCAAGATAACTTCATACCTGGCAATATCACTGTCCCTTCTTCCTCACTCTCTGCACACCTGGATACTAAACCTTGTTAATTCTTTGAGAATATTGCTTGAATTAGCCCTGCTCTTTTCTAACCCATTCCTATTGCTATAGCAGAGTCTAGGAAACTGCTTTCTGCCTGGTCCACAGCCTCCAGGCATAATCCTTGTAGACCACCGCACACAGCAATCAAAGCCATTTTCCCACCTTTTCTATTGTTTGCTCATTTTACTCTTAATTTCAACTTATTTCGCATATATATGTATATATGTATAACTTATTTTATTTTGATACTTTTTTAATTTTTGAGATCATGATATGATTACATTTCTCCCTTCACTTTCAAACCATCTCATACACTCCTCCCTGCTCTCCTTCAAATGCATGTCTTCTTTTTAATTGTTATTGCTTGCATATGTGTCTATATACATAAATATAGTCCTAAATATAACTTGTGTGGTCTATATAATGTTATTTACATATATGTTTTCAGGGCTAACCACTGGGCACTGGATAACAAGTTGGTGTGCTCTTCCTTGGAGAAGACCACCTCAGAGCTATTATTTAGCAACATAAATCTGATTCATCTTTCCTTTGGCTAAATCTTCCCTGGATTCTTTCCCTCATATCAAGGTGATGTCTAGCCTAGCTATATATGTGGGTGGATGTGCACCAATCAGGCATGAATCACCAGAGATACAGCCAATAAGACATTCAAAATATCTATCTATCTATCTATCTATCTATCTATCTATCTATCTATCTATCAATCAATCATCTATCTACCTATCTATTTGCCTATCTAGCAAAAAATTGATTTCAAGGAATTTGTATTGGAAACAATGGGGTCTGGCTAGGCAAGTCTGAAACCTTCAGGATAGGCTGGCTAGCTGGAAATGATGGGTCTGTAGCTGTAGACTACAGGCAGAGTTTCTGCTCTCCCAGGGAAGCCTGCTGCCAATTGGATGAGGATAATCTCTTTTACTTAGTCAACTGGTTATAGATGATGACCATGTCTACAAAGGCCTTTGTAGCCTCCCTCACCTAGCTTCATGTTTCTGAGTACCTGGGCATGGCAGCTTAGCCAGGTTGGCATGTAAGGTTAACCATCCCAACATAGTACTTTTGGACTTGGGCCAGAGTCATCTCTCTCTCATTTTTTTCCTTTTTTTTTCCATTTTTTTTTGCCACCTTGAATGTTGGGTTCAGCCACTCCTGCACTGTGCCAGCTGGTTTTTGCCGTCTGCTCTTCCAGAGGCCTGGAGCATTCCACTGTTTTCCTATGAGTCCTTCAGGCCACTCGGGAGCTTCCAGCTCAGGATGGTCCTGTATACACACACCCAAGCCTTGCATTCAATTGTACTGTGTCTGAGTTTCAAAGCCCAGATGAGTTGGAAATTGCTTGTGTGCTGTGAAGTCAGTTCACACATGTGAACAGTTTTGAGACAAGACATTCAACCAACCCTATTACCCCGTTAAGCCCCACATGCCACACCTCCAGTCAGCAAGGGTCTTCTGAACTCATCTGTCAATCCCCACTCTTTCCCTGGCATGAAAGCTCTGTGGAGGTGGTTACCAGACCAGCCTAGATCACTGCAGTATTCCTGAGATCTCACTGTACTTACCACTCAGGGGGTGCTCAATCAGTGCTTATTGAGTAAACAAATTAACATTTGTTAGAATGAACTCAGCAATAGTATCAGTTAAGCACACCTAAGTTCTAGGTATTGTCTGGGGGCTTGGAAATACAATCAACAAGAGGATTAGTTCCTGTTGTATGAAGTTCACACCTCAAGGCAGTGCCCTGAATAGATGCATAAATAATGAGGCTAGGGAAACAGAATAGAATATGATTGCCTGGATGAATGAATGGGTCTGTACATTGGAAGAGGGTGGGAAGAGGAGGAACACACATACTGGGTTTTCAGTAGAGTCAGAAAATTTACTCCTGTCTACTGCTGATACATACTCAGGTAAACAGTCCTGTCTTTACCTCTATCCCTCCTTTCGGATAAGGATTATGGTAATTGCTTGTTTATCTCACAAGTCTGTCATACCATACGAGACAGCAATTGTAGAAGAGCTTATGGCTATGAACTCTGGACAACTATGAGGGGTCACTGTTGACACTGTAGTTGTTGCAAACAGAGCAAGTTGGCCCCATCCACTAATACTATGGTTTAGGTGAAGAGAAGCAGAAAGGAATTTTGGCCTGAGGCCAACCAATGGTGATCTGCTTGATCTTGAACATGAATTACACCACCTTTCTGGGTCTCATTTCCCTGATCTGTGAAAATGGGGGTGGTGGTGGTGGAGGAGAACGCACCTCAGTCTCTTGCCAGATGTAAAGTAGATAATCCATGTCAAGTGCTTGGCACGAGGTGAAGCCCATTCAAAGGGCTCTGCTAATATTCGCTCCTAATAGTCATTCTGTCAATCATGGGTAAGTATCCATAAATGGAGCCATTCATGGCTCAATTTCTCCAGTCTCACATCTCTGCCAGGAAACGTCTCGTGTCTTTATGCACTGACACCTGTGATTATGCAAAACCACAATCAACGTTCATATTCAGAACCCGAACAAATGGGGAATGTGTTACTCAATTCCCTCCCTTCCAGCTTTTCAAAAGGTATTTTCTGGGATAGACGAGTGGGGAGGGAGGTAGGGAGGGAGAGATGCACTTTTCATTTGTGTAGAAAACAAATATTTCGGGTTTTATGACCGTATAACCCAGAAACTGTTAGGTTTTTTTTTTCTCTCTCTTCATGTACTGCATTTTAGAAGTCCCATAAAGGAGTCCTTGTCAAGAGAAAACACAGCTGGTGCCCAATTAGAGAGGTGATTGAGACTAATGGACTGGCAGAGCTCTTAATTAAACTGGACCACAAACTTGGGGGATGGTGGCTGGGGAATGAATGGAGGTAGCCCACACACTCACCAGCAGGCAATGGTGAGAAGGACAGATTTCACTCAGGCGACAGAACTTTGACCATTTTGATTACATCTGAATATAAGCTTTGAGAGGAGAACTCCTTGGAGGCAGATGTCTAATTTGGCTCACTGTATACCTCTCTCTTCATGTTCCATGGGAAACTTCAAGCTCTTTCGCTTCTAGTCAAGTAACCGTTCCTATCATGTTGCTCCTTTTGGGCCCCCTAGGACGATCCTGGAGGTGAAAGGGGGACCACCAACTTCAGAACTTCTGAAAGGCCTCCAGGGAGCCTCCATTCTTCACTTTCCCTGTGTACTGTTATTTCTATTGTCCTCCTCACCAGTGCCCAGCACCACCAACCCTACAGCATGCCTGTCCCAGACGGCCATATTCTATGCTCCGTGTTCCAGCACATCCTCTGGAAGTTGTGAATTATAGCCCACATACACCCACCCTCAGCCCCATCATTGCATGATCCTCTGTGGACCTTGAGTATAGACACACACAGACACACACATATACATACAGGCACGCACACAATCACACACACACAGACACACACACAGTCACATACACACAGTCACACACATAGAAACATACACACACACACATACACACACACACACACACATACACCCCAGTTATCCAGTAGGCACATGTAGAAAGTGCAGCTGTCCACTGGGTCCTGAATAGATATTGTGTGTGTCTGTTCTGAGGCACAAGAGACTGGAGCACAGCTTCTCAAAGTGCAGCCCTGGGAGCACAGAGGATCAAGGAGCCTCTCTCCTCCCCAGGGAACTTGTGAGATTATTACCATTGAATAGAAATGGAAGGAAGTCCCAGCTTGTGTCTCAGGCCCTCTTGATAGCTGTCATGTATAACTTTATGTACCTCCTTGTAATGTTTGCTTTTCAAGCTGTCCGCTGTGGAGGAAGGTAGGCCTTCACACACACACATCTTCTTGGGGTCTTTTATTGTACATCTTTCTGTTTGAACATTAAAAATTCACTATTCCCAAACTCTTCTGTTAAAATGTATACCCCAGGAAGCTGTGATTCACTTAAACACAGGATTATTACACCTTCCCCCAGATCTCTGTTGTCCCAGGAAGACTAGCATCATTCCATCTGGTGTTCTTTTGACCCCAGCTCCAGGGACTTTAGCCTTCACAGAGATTCATCCACCCACACTCAGAGACACACCTGGCTTTTATCTTGGAAAGATGCATTCCATTCATGACGTCTCAAATAGCAAGGTCCCATTCCCTGACCCTTGTTCCTATCTTTCAGAGCTCTCACCAGATGGACCCTTTTACCATATCCTGCATTCCAGGCTCCTGCGTCCATCTTCCTTTCCCTCTTAGTCTTTAAGGTCTCCTAGGCTTCTTAATCCTGGAGATCACCATAACTTTCCCACTCAGCACTGAAAGATGAACATACAGCATGAGCAAGCAAGAAATTGTATGTAAATGAGCCATTTCTGTTCATCTGTCTTTGCATCATGACCTTTCCCTCCTTGACCTAAACACCTGCCTCTGAGGGAGACACAAACATGAAGGAGTCTATGTAAATAGGATTGGCTGGGTACCTGGACCAGAGTAATTGCTGCTGAAACACAAGCTCTTACTCTCATCATGAAATGATCCCAAGGGCCACACATGTTACCTTGTAATATGTCTGAACACTTCTCTTGTGAATCAAGATTCCAAATGTTGTCTTCACCTCACCCCAGTTTCCCCAAAATTTTTTATCTAAATGTATCTGCAGTTTTCCCATCTGATTCATTTTCCTTCTGGATTCAGAAACAGTTGAGTTCTGTCCCTTGACCTCAGAAAGTAGAGGGCAGAAGTAGGACCAGCAAAGGTTAAACATTCACTCACTCACCCACTCACTCACACATGCATCCCTTCTAAATAGGAAGGGGTCTAAAGAACAGTGATTTGAAGATTGAGACTGGAAGAGTTAACTAGGTTAGACCTAGTTTTCTTTCCCAAATGGATGTACCACATCTCTTGCTATGTTCTATTGCTCACCTATCTAAGTATATCCAGCAACAAAGATACAAAAGTAGGAAGGCTGGGCTGTTGCTTCTGAATCAGGCCATCCTGTCACCATCCTTGGTTATATGGAGAAGAGCAAGAAGTACCAGTGATGAATCACTGATGGCTGTCTTCTGAGGAGATAATGAAGTAAAGCCAGAGTGATTTATACTGTAGCCACAGACAGACAGACAGATAATAGTATTTCTTTTCTCCAGACAGTCTCCTCAGCGGCTGCTGATGACTAAAACTCCCCACCCACCTCATGGGTGTGGTTGTAGGTAGTTTAGCACCCAGGGTTGGTGTACGTGACATTAGGGGAAAAGTCACAAGTACTTGCAGATATGAGTCTCAGGGAATTTTCCCCTGAACCCTTTACCTGTCAGTCAGGTACTTGTGTCTTTTATAGACTCAAAAGCCATCCATTCCATTTTTAAGAGATTGACTTGCAGACAAAGCAGGCACCTGTTGACAGGGCTGTGACAAGAAAATCAAAGATGGACCATTCCAGGATGGCCCAGTAATCCCAGTTGAAGATCTGAGGAACTTGGTGACCCATGTCAAAGTGACTTGCCTATTAAGTACAGTAGGCACAATACCCATCAGTGACCAAGAGGGAGAAAATTGGTTAGTGTAGAGTACTAAGATATTTGCCTTTTCACTAATATAGCTGTAAAATATAAATTGCCTTCCTGAGGAAAAGGAGTCTGCAAAAGCAAAAGTGTTGAAGGCTCTGAAATCAGAGCACAGCTCTGCGTGTTCACCTCCTGGGTCTGGTCTCAAAGTGAGTCAGCTCCTGACAGATTCTACACCATTTCATCCCAGGTCCTTGGGAGTTCTTCTGGAACCATCCTTTATTTACCTCCTCAAGTCTCAGCAGGCTGCCTGACCGTTCAGTGTAGAGCACACAGAATTCCTAAGGCTGCATTTAGCATCCTAGTCTTCTACCGGTTTCTGCTTTCTCCACCCCATCATGCCCAGCTCTGTCTGTCAGAAACAATGCAGCCCACATGCATTGTTCCTGGGACAGGCTGAGTGAATCTTGTGATGCCTTTGGGTCTTTGTATACCCAGGGCTGCTTTGTTTCCAAAGTACCATTCCCTTTTCTGCCCATAGGCCCTCATTCACACTGTGCCTACTTAATTGGATAGATCCCTGTACAAACTAACACTGTGAGGTCCTTGTTCAAATATCATGAGGATGGTTGAGCAGAGCACCCTACCATGTGTGTGGCTTTCCGAGCTCAGCGCCCTCTGTATGACTGCACATATCATGAGCCTCTCAGCCTAGAAGCCAGGGCCCAGACCACCATTCCTTTCCCCACCTCACCTCAAATACCATTTGCCTTTCTCTCCCAAACAAATAGTGGCAAGGCATGAAATGATACATTTTCCATGTTCTGTGCCATGTGCTGTGTATCTCAGAGTCACCTCGTGCTGCTGTTGGTATAATACCTTTACTTTGCAGATGGGGAAATTGAGGCAAGCTGGTATTTGAACTGAGTTTCTGAATGCATGGCTTGAACTCCCATTGCCTGGGCTCTGAGCCAATCTGAGCCTGGATTCTTTCTGTCTTGCGTCTGTCCTTTGATCTCTGAAGATTCCAGGCCCCATCCTTTCTTACTGATCTCTGACTGTCCATCCCTCCAATGCTTCCAGTTTCCCAATAGGCCAGAAACTTCCATCCCAGAGTAGCTTTGGGATTTCCAGGGGAAAGTTAAATTGAAACAGTCTTTCCCTTAAACATCTGAAAATTATTGGTCATTACCTTTTTCAATTCAATTTCCTGAGACTCCCCAAACCCAGTTACTCTGGTACCTGGATAGCCTTTATCCTCTGCTGAACCCTAGTCTAATCATCCATCTCCACTTCTCACTGTAACACCCCAGAGTCATCCTGCCCTTCAAAAGTGAAGGCTGGACTCTGTTATCCTTTCTAAAGGTCCTTCTGTGATTCCCACTGTCCCCAGATCCTTACCTGGACACTCAAGACTCTACCTACGCTTGCTTAAATACCTCTCACATGAACACAGCTATTAACTACCTGAAATTCCCAGATGAGCCAGAGTTTCTCATGTTCTTATGACTATCACTATGTATATATTCTCCACATGAAATCTCTTCTGGGAACTCTGGGGAAACTGCTTCTAGTAAGTCCAGATATTTTTAATCAACATTGTCTCACCCAGGAAAGCTTTTATAGTCCTGGCCTTTGCTCCAAAGGCTTAAGTGAAGGTGTTCTTTGGACCTCCAGAGCTCCTCAAGCTCCTTTCTGGCCCAAGCTGTACTCTTGTCAATCTTACTGGCCAAGGAGACTTCTGAAGTTAGGGGGGGCTTTAATATTTCCATCCTCCAGCCTCAGAGTGCTGTGGACCTCTCTGAGAACTAGAGGTATGTGGCTAGTATTTCTGATTGACACTTGAGTTTTGCTCTTTGCCCTGTCTACCTGCTGACATCAAAACTCCATTGGAACATCCCAGAACTATTAGAACAGAACCTTAGAGGACCAGGGCTGCTTACTGTGGCAAGCCTGACAATCATCACAAGGACAAACAAGTACACTTGGACAAAGAATCATGTGGATTTAAAACTTGGGACATCAGTTTCAGCTAAAACTGCAGACCATACTAGAATCAAAAGTATAATCACAATACAATAAGGCTCAGCTGATATTTTTATGATCTCAACATTATCATGAATATAACCAAACTTTATGTTATTACCAGATTTTAAGAGCAGAGGGAAGAGCCATGGTTGCTGGAAGCCAACATTATGTATAGTTTATACACCTTGAGCTGATAGCTGAAGGAGCGATGCTTAAATGTGTTATTTAGAAATATGGAATGGAACATTGGAAGGAATATCATCTACTGGCTGGGTAGAGAGATTTTGGAGATTAAGGAATAACCCTAGGAAAGAGGCTTTTGAGAGCCCTTAGGCCTGCTTAACTATAATTGATGCTGGTAGATCAATCTGATGCCTTAGATACAATCTGTGTGGAAAGGCTGGGACTGTAGAGGCCACACTTCCTCTGATTGGTCTCACTAATATCCTGAAACGCCATTTAGGGTAGTTCGCCAGAGCCCTCCCAGATCTGAGGGCCAGGAGTAGCACAGCACACTCCACCATCTGGCTTCACCCTCCAAATCCTACAGGTTGCCATGGCTTCCTCCTCTGGATCCTTTCTTGGTTTCCTCTGGAAGGCCTCTAGCCTTTGCCTCCTCATATCCCACTCTGATGCTATGGGAGATTTATTTCCTTGCATCCTAGATGGCTCACAGGCCTTGGATAGAGACTCTATACTTCTGGTTACCCTCCCATCTGGATGAGAAGTTGTGATGTGTTTGTTCAGTTGCTAGCCCCCTCTCTCATGCCACAGCTGAGGTACTTTTTCTAGTTTGTTTTCCACATCTGGATGTTGTAAGCATTTAGTATGCTGCTTGTGAGACTGAGGGTGCTCACCCTGCTCACCCGAGTTTCCAGGCTCTTCCCTCAACTCACCCTGCCTTGCCTTGGCTTGTAGCTGCCACCACTAGCATTTATATGTTGTTGTCTAAGCTCCACCCCCCACCATGGCCCTGCACTCAGCTCCTGTATTGGGTAGCCTCACCCTCATTTCACATGGAGATATACATGGCCACTCTCAGAGCAGCATGCACACAGCACCCAGAACCACAGAGGCCATGCAGGTATTCCTATCAGAAAAAATGGTTGAATAGAGTACAGAAGGGAATAATATTGGACCTTGAAAAGGAATAGAATCTAATGCCTACTACAACATGAATGGACTTTGAGAACATTCTGCTAAGGAAATCAAGTCAGTCACAAGAGGATAGACACAGTGGGACTCAGATTGCAAGCACAGTAGATTTGTGGGGACAGGAAACAGAAGAGCAGCTGCAAGGGACTGAAGACATGTAGGAAGCAGGAGTTAGTGCTTAATGAGATTTCCCTACGGGAGAACAAAAATGTTCCTGAGATGGATGGTGGCTATCTTGTAAAATACTGAGATGGATTTTGGCCATAGCGCAGCAGCACAAGGTATTTGTTGCCACTGGACTACACACTTGAAATTATTCAAGTTAATGTTAGGCATGTTTTCCCTGTAGGATAAGAGAACAGAATAGAGGTTGCTATGTTTGTGGTGAAGAGAAGTATGGGTTACTGTTTGATGAGCACAGGGATTCCACTGAACCCTTGTACTTGGGTAGAAAGAGCGGGACTGGCTTCTAATATTGAGCACCCTAGATTACTGGACACTTATGGATAGTTAAGTTGATAAATGCTAAGACATTCTACCACAGTGAAAGACAGGGACCATCTGTGTGCCTTTGATTTCCTCTGGAGAGGGAGCTACAAGCACAGGCTGTGACACAGCAGGTCCTCAAGAGTCTGCAGCACACAGTGGGTGGCTTCAGCACTCTCCTGGAAAGTTATCTATAGGAAGGGACAGAAGTCTTGTACCTTGGAGAGTGATGATAATAGGGCTCTTTACATTGTGACAGAAGATTCAGAGCAAACCCTTCAAGCCAGGGCTTGGTCAGAATCACATGGAGAAAGCTGTCATCATTAGGATTTTTATACATGCATCATAACAGCTACTAACTACTGACTACTTACTAGATACTAGATACTATTCTAAACCTATTAAAACACTGATTGGGACTGTTATGACAGAATTCCCATTCTGTGCTGAGAACACTAAGACATAGAGTGGCTGAGTTCTTCCCAAAATGGTGTGAGCATCAGCAACCAGCTTTTGTGTTCCAGTCTTTCCCCAGCTCCGAGCAGGAAGCAGGGAGAGTAACTTCAAAGGAGGAATAAAAAAGGCCTTTGAGCCAGGGAGTTGTATGCTGCCCAAGCACTGGCTTGGGTGTGGCTCATAACCAACTTGGCTCAAAGCCTGGTGTTTGCTGATTGCTTGCTTCCTAGCCCTCTGAACTCTCCTTGTAGTGTGGAGCTTGATGTGTAACTTGCTAAAGAATGTCATCTCGTGCCCAGTGAGTGTCTATGGAGTAGGACTTCATAGTGGTTGTCTTTCAGGAAGGGTAACTTGCTCTTCAAGTCCCACTCCTATTATGAAACACTTACTAAAAGAACCAGCCCCACAGGTTTGTTGTGAGGAGCAAAAAGACGTGCTTCAAACTGATATCTATTTATACCATGACTTGCTACCCAATAGCTAACACATAGAATTATTTTAATTTGCAAGGGAAGAGTGTGACTTAGAGAAAGGAGGTTCACAAAAGGAAGCACACTTAGGACCATGTTTGGAAGAGCCTGGCTACCCTGCTGTGTGCCTAGCTCTTATCTGTGTTCTTATCCTCTGTTGAGACAGCTGGTTTTAGAGACTCTGGACAATGAGCATGCAACTAATTACAGTCTACTCTGTTAGAGAGGAGAGGAACCATGAAATCTACCAAACTGTCCTCCTTGGAGGAAAAGAGAACAGAGACCAGCTTCGAGGACCCGGGCCAGTTTCAGAGACACTCAGATACTCTGGTTCTGTATTCATATGTGAATTCTGAGTTCCAGGTTAGACAATAAAAAAGACAGGGGTAAGGATAAGGTGGAAGGAGAGGGGCACTTACATTTTTGTTTTGTTTTGTTGTATTTTTCTTCGAGACAGGGTTTCACTGTGTCACCCCGGCTGTCCTGGAACTTGTTCTGCAGAACAGGCTGGCCTTCAACTCACAGAAATCCACACGGCTCTGCCTCCCACGTGTTGGGATTAAAGGAACGCAGCACCACTGCCCTGCTGGCACTAAAAATTCTAATTCCTTGAGAGATACAAACAGAATCTCACAGAGAAAGGAAGTTAACTCTGATTGGTCATTCATATCTTTCACAATCTGCCAGTCCCAATAGAAATCCATTTCTGTTCATCTTCATCCAGCAAACCTTGAGTTGAGTATGCATGTGCTGGGAGCTAAGATGTGGATTGGTGCATCTCTGTTCTCCAGGAGCTCAACCTAGAAGCTGGCTCAGAGACAAATCTGCTCCTGAAAAAGGTGTGCTGACACACCCTTGATCCTGTCACATGGCAAGTCTACCCTTGGGGCTCAGTCTTCTAAAAAGCACTGTGTACCTGGAGTACCCCACCCCATAGCAATCTTGCGGGGGTAGCTTGGGAGAGCCTGTCTCCTTTTCATGCTGGCTATACTCTCTGTACTTCTGTCCTTGCTTGTTTAACTGTCTTGACATCCACAGTGGAAGTGACAGTGGGTGGGAATCTGGCCTGCTTGTTTCTCCTGAATCCAGCTTTCCCGATCATGAGGAAGGAGAGGCAGGAAAGAAAGAATGAGAGAGAGGAGAGAGAGAGAGAGAGAGAGAGAGAGAGAGAGAGAGAGAGAGGAGAAGAGAGAAGAGAGCAGAAGATCTAATCTGAAGGAAGATCACATGCAGAGGCCAGAGGCAGAGTCATGGGTTCTAAAAGCTTACTCAGTTCTAAGTGTTGGTCTCAGTAGCTGGCTAACAGAACAGGCAGTTAACTGGCTGGTTTGCTTTCGTGGGTCTTCCTTACAGCTCTGGTGCTAGTGGTGAGTGGGCTTCTATTTCTGTAATAAAACACCATGACCCAAAGCAACTTAGGGAAGAAAGGATTTGTATCAGCTTAGGGTACCACAACATACACCATCATGGAGAGAACTCAGGTCAGGAACATGAAGGCAGGAGCTAACTCAGAGACCATGGAGGAGTGCTGCTTACTAGCTTGCTTCCATGGCTTGTTCAGCCTGCTTTCTTCTGCACCACAGAACGACCTGCCCAGGGGTGGCACCACCAACAAAGGGCTGGGCCTTCCCATGTCAATCACTAATTAAAAAATGCACTACAGGCTTACCTCCAGGTAAATCTTATGGAAGCATGTTTTCAATTGAGAGTCCTTCTCACCAAATGACCCTAGCTTGTTTCAAGTTGACATAAAACTATGCAGTGCATTTCTTCACTTTCTTCTCCCTCTTCTCTCCTCCCTCTCTGCCTCCTTCCTTCCTTCCCTCCTTTCCTCCCTCCCTCCTTCTCTCCCTCCTTGCTTCCTTCCCTTTCTCCAATTATTTTAGACAGGGGCTGCTGTCAGCTACTAAACTAAGTGCTAGGGTTACAGATATATTCCACTGTGCCTCTCTCAAAGTGTCTCCTATTTTAACATATGATAAAAGTTTGGAGATCTAAGGGACAAGTGGAGCAGATGTGTTGTCCTCTCCTTTATAGTAGAGGAGGAAATGCTGGCTTTATATGCAAAGTACCATTTCACCTATGTCCGCTTGAGCAAGGCTCTGGCTCTCTATCTGTAGACTCACAGATATTGCTGGCTTGCTGATGGTCACCAAGTAGGAGTGGATCTGATCTTCACAGTCAGTTTGCTTCAACAAAAGGCTCCTTTAACATGAACACTCCTGCCTGCTGGATTAATTCACTGCTTAAAACCCACTAGACAATCTTCTGAATGTCTCCAGTTTCCATTCATAGCTCCTTCACTTAGGGCTAGCAGTGGGCAGGCAATTTCTTCTCTCTGGTATGACTATAGTCTGCTGTGACATCCTAAGGAAGTCCCTGTCATGGTGGTGGGGGGAGCTGATGCTCCTGTTTGGTTCACTCAGCCTTTCCTCTCTTCAGTTTTAAAGCTATAGCATCCTTCTCAAGAGAGAGGCTTTGGTGGGGTCCTTGTTTCCCTTGGGCATATTTGCTTGCAGAACGGTGGATTGTTCAGCCCTCCTTTTCACTCTCAGTATCTGGCCGTTGCTGGGGAAAGCCAAACATGCTGGTGATAACCCCGAAATGATAACATGGCTGGTTTGGAAGTCACTTGCTGAGGTCTTTATAGGGAGGAAGCCATGTTCTTCCTGATAGCACAGAGCACACTGAGACAAGCAGGAACTCATTTAAGTTAGAAGAAGAAACCTCAGACCTTCCTCTTCCTGTTAGGTCACAGTAAGTCACATCAGGTCACAGCAGGTCAGAGCAGGTCACAGCAGGTCAGAGCAGGTCACAGCAGGTCATGGCAGGGCAGGGGTTGGGCTGTGGTTTAAGAAGCCAGACACCCCTGGCCTCTTAAACTCACCCTACTCCTTACTTATCTGAATCACACTGACCAGGTCATGGACGACAGTTTGCTAGTTTATGAAACATAAATTATAATAATACTTTCTGTCTCAGGAGTCTAAATGAAGTGCAAATACAGGTAGAGATGACAGTCTGTTGGCTGAGAAACATGCACTCTGTGCTTTTACTCAGCCCTGAGCTATCCATTCCAAGGTTTGGTCAATTCTCCCTTCATCTAGTACCCAATAGTACCCAGGTATTTCTAGACATTGGGTATACAAGGGTGCCTAGGACCCAATCCTTGCTTTAAGAAATTCAGAGTCTCAGGTTCTCCAAATTCTTCTTGACATTGCCACCCACATATTAATACCATATTAATAGTTGTGCTTATGCTTATGGCGCTGTGCTGAACAGCTTGTGCAATTTACTGGAAAGTTATGCTGGCTCAGTGCTGGGTGCTATCTGAGCACAGTAGCCTGTATCCCTAACAACCCCTCAGGATAATGTACTAATAGTCTCGATGATGGGAAAATGAAGCTGGAGGGACAAGGACAGGTCAGTTACTTGTCAAAGGTGTTGCAGCTGAGAAAGGGGAGAGCTAGAATTCCAACCCATCTCCTTCAAATTCTAGGGAAGGTCTATATTTTCCAAGCAACTCCCATCCAGCTTAATGTTTGCAGGTAGGCTGGCCTTTCTGGAGCGTAAGGACCCCCACCCCCCACAGCCCCAGCCTCAGGAGGCAAGGACCTTTATGACTTTATGATAAGATTTATTTTCAAATGAGGGTATTGAGAGGAGAGCAGGTGAACTAACTTGCTACCTGCAGCTTTGCAGGCAGGAGCTATGGAGACATCACTCCTAAGTGGCAGCTCAAGAGGCTGCCGGGTGGCAAGGAGCCTTCTGCAGAGGCGAGAAATATGTGCAAACAAAGCCAACAGCTTTTCTTTCTGCTCCCCAAAGTTGCTAAAAATGCCTGCGGGTTTGCACACAAGCAGACGCCGTGCAGTGCTCACAATGCTGGGTGGCTTCCTCTTCTTGGCTCCAGCAAGAAAAGACCTGGAAGGTATTTTCACATCTTTGTTAAACGCACACACACATCAGACAGAGGAGGAGTTCCAAGGTAGTCCCAGGGTTCGGATCTCTGCCAAGTCTCTCTTTACTTGTTGTTAAGCTAGGGAAAAAAAAAAAAAAAAAGAAACAAAGAAAGAACAAGATATACCACGGACAAGCCCATCATCCTTGCAGTACATGGTATTGTGGGAAATACACTCTTGCCCTTGACATCAGGCAGCCCTGCATCATGTGCTTAGACTACAGTCTTCCCATCCAGAAAATGGGAATGGTAATAGTTTCTGCAGAGATGATAGCTGCAGAAAGGCAGGGTTTGGACGGATTTTGTTTTCCTGCTTTCTGATGTTGGCAGCACCTGACACAGATTACATCTTCTTTTGTTGACCAATTAAATATGTGAATAGGTGGATGGGCTGCTATCTTATAGAGTTATTGAAATTGAAACAAAACTTCCTGTTGTGAAATCGTTCCTGTGTAGTGATGTACAAACTGAGCATGTCTGATGGTCACAGACTGTGTTTGGTTTCTATTAAAGCAACACCTTTAACACTTGTTCATTTGTGAGCTTTCTTTTGGTCTGATATTGAGACGTAAAGAGACACAACACCCAATTCTTCGTGTGCTTATGCACTGAGGTGATGCTGAAATAGGCAGGTGAGACTGGCTCATCCTGTAAAGTGGTGGGGCATAAACATTTCTGGAAGAGCTATTCAGCGAAAGTTTCCACATCAAGGCCATCATAGACATTTTCCAACATATTTCAGATCTGGGCCTCTGGGCTTTCCTGTCAGCAGCCTCTCCATAGCTTGTTCTTCCTTTTTCTCATAGTCTCTCCCTGATGCACAATTTTTCTCATTCTTACATGATTGGCTATAGTACTAGGCAATACTCCCCCCAATCCCAGGCCTGGTCATGGTGACCTCCTTCTGTACCGCTGTGTCTGTGCAGATGACCATCATGTCCTTCCTGGTAAGCTACTTTGCTTCCTTCCTTCATTTGTTCTCCCAGTCTTGACTGTTTCAGACAATCCTCTATCCCTGCATGCCCCAATAAGCCCTACCATATTGTCACTTCCAGCCCAAGAACTTGCTTCACATCTCTGTCAGAAGAGAAGTCACACATGCTCACCCAACCACCTACCACAACGGAGCCCTAAGAAGGGCACAGGTAGGCTAGAGACAGTTTCCCAGAGGGCAGGAGAAAAGCCATTCCTTACAGTGTGGAGTGTGAGGGAGAACACATACCACGAGGAGGCAAGTGTGTCCCCTTCGCTGACTTAGTGGGTATGGTGGCTAAGCCTGGAGATGGAGATAGTCTTGAGAGTCAGAATGAGCTAGAGGGCTGGCGACCATCTGGAAGGGACTGTGGAAGAGAAGGCATTGTTGATATAAAAACAAAGCAAAGCAAAACAAAACAAAAAAATCCTTAACTCTCAAAACTCAAATGGAAAAAAGGAAACTTTATTCTGGAGTCTAATTTGAGTGGCATTGTACCAGAGTGCTGGCTAGTTTTATGTCAGCTTAACAGAAACCAGAGCTATCTGAAAGGAAGAAACCTCAACTGAGACGATGTCTCAGTAAGACCAGGCTGTAGGCATTTTCTTAATTAATAATCGACGAGGGCAGGGCCCAGCCCATTGTGGGTGGTGCCATGCCTGACACTGGTGGTTCTGGGATCTATAGTGAAAGCATGGACGTGAAGCAAACCATGAGAACAAATCAGTAAGCAGCACCCCTCCAAGGCCTCTGCATCAACTCTGCCTCCAGTTTCCTGCTCTATATTTGAATCTCTGTCCCAACTTCCTTCAATGGTGGACTACAATGTGGAAGCATAAGCCAAACGCGCCATTTCCTCCCCATCTTGGATTTTGGTCATGGTGTTTCATCCCAGCATTAGAAGCCCTAACTAAGACATTTCCCTTCCCTTGTGGGTCTGGCAGGTAGTTGTAAGATCTTGGAAGGCTCCACTTACCACCCTGTGGGCCCCAGAACATAGCTGCACACATAGCTGCTAACAGGCAGCTTTTTCCTCCTCACTACCAGCAGAGTAAGACAAAGCCTATAGAATTCCACTCATATGAGGCAGGCAGTGAACAGATCTGCCCAGCCACCCTGCTGGTGTAGAGCTCAGTCTCTAGAAAGGATAGCCATGGAGGTAGAGGAGGGAAATGACAGATGTCACAGTTGGAGTGGGATGGAGTAGAGAAAGCTATGGGGTAGGGTCTGTAGCTAACGCAGGAATCAGGAAGGGTGCCTCTGAAGGTGGCCTGGAGGTGACACTTGAGGGGACTGGGCAGCCTGTGGTTTGTCTTTGAGGGGAGAAAGCACACAATTCTAAGAAGCAGGATGGTAGAAGTGTAGTGGGGGCAGAAGGAAAACATAGGTCTGTGAGGTGACAGGAAGAGGATATGAGGCACACAGGACCTTCTTGGTCATTGTGGTGTCTCTAACGTTTCTTACTCTAACAGTGAATGAAAACCTAGCAAGATTTTAAACAGAGGCTTTGAGCCAATTTGTGTTTTAACAGAACTTTTCTGGGGACTGTGTTGAGAAGAGAGCAGAGGGGGACAAAAATGAAGATGTGACAGCAATCCAGGTGAGAAGTGACAGAGTTCAGGCTTGGGTGGCAGATGCAGTAAGACATCAAATTCTGAAGGGAAACCAGATGGTTGCACAGAGCAACTAAAACGGTGATGTGGAGATCATGGGGAAGTTACAAGTGCACTTCAGGAGGAGGAGTGGAGGCAAGAGTCCAACCAGGGTGAACCTAAGAACATAGAATGAAAGGGTTCAAAGGTAGGCCACGCATGCACCAGTTTAAGGAGCAAATTGACAGGGTGGTAGCTGTAGAGGATGTGAGCTCAACAGAGTGTGTTCATGTTTACATGGAAGAAGTACCAGTATATGAATACTGTGGTAGAAACAATTGCATCCCAGGGACAAATAGCAGTGATGGGTGATATGGAAGGACAGTGCTGCTGGAGCAATAGCTCCAGAGACATGAGAAGATGTCTAACACAGATCTGCTGTCCAAGAGAGGACAAGTGCTTGCTGGGCACAGTATGCTAATTTGTTTTTGGTCAACTTGACACAAGCTAGAGTCATCTAGGAATAGGGAACTTGAACTGAAACAATACCTGAACCAGATTGGCTTGTAGACATGTCTGTGAGCATTATCTTCATTAATGACTGATGCAGGAGGGCCCAGCCTACTGTAGACATTGCCACCACTGAGAAAGTGGCCTTGAGTTATATAAAAAAGCAATCCAATAAGCCATGCATAGCGAGCCAGTGAACATTTCTACCCCATGGTCTCTGCTTCAGTTCCTGCCTCCAGGCTCTTGCCTTGAGTTCCAGCCTTGGCGTCCCTTGATGATGGGAATGAAAGCCAAATAAATCCTTTTCTCCCTGAGTTGGTTTTCATTATGGTGTTTTGTTACAGCAAACTAGGACACACAGGGGCTCATGCACAATAGACTAGAGCACAGTGGCTGATGGCTGAGAAGGTCACTCTCAGAGTGGCAACCCATACTGCCACTGTGAGTACTGCGTACCAGGCTCTACTCATCCATGAACTTCCAACAGTCAGCCACCCTAGACAGGAGGCACTTACTGTGCCTGTGTGCACCCAGTACACTGAAGAACAGACATTCAGCTGTTTGCTCAAAACATACAGAGTTGACTGGTGCCTACTATTTGCTCATAGTACATGAACAGAGGGATTATGGGAATGATCAGATATGAAAGGGATATTTTTTTCTCTTTCTAGGATGGGCCCTTTGGTTTCTCTTCTGAGATATCTTTATTTGCACAGTGCTTTCTTGTCACCATTTACTGAGCAGGACCCAGAGTCAGCAAAGGCTGCCACTGAGTCTCCATCCTGTGCTTTGGTGGAGTCTAGAAAGCTGGCTACACCTCACTACCAAACACTGTGCACTGATTTCTTTTGGGGATTGACAGCTCCTTTCTTTTCCCATAGAGACATACTTGGTCTTCTGAGCACATGGAGGGCCATGAGGAAAGGTCAATGGAATGGAGGCAGCCATACATCTTGTTCCAATGGCAGCCAGCTAAGAGTGGAAATGACTGTGGCCAAGTCATTTCCATCCTCTGTTCTAGGACAGGCTAGGATCAATCCCACTTTTCATGGGATTAAACATTCAATCAACATGTACATCTTGAATGGCCTTGCATCCAGGAAGTCTCAGAATGTTAGGGACATGACAGAGGGCACAGAGGCTTTTGTGGAGATTGCAGCTAATTAGGGGTGAGGTGGTGATCAGCCTTGATATGAGTGTTGATAGAACATTCTAAGCTGTTTGGGTAGGACTGAGAAATACACACACACACACGCACACACACACACACACACAATATATATATGATTATTATTTTTACAAAATCTAGTTCAGGCTTAACCTTCCCAAACCAATGTCTTTCTTCATGACTCATTCACTCATCCTTATTCAGTTTTCTAAATAAAATAAAATAAACAAACACCTACCTACTGTGTACCCTCTGAAGCAGTAGCTCAGGTTTCCCAATGAGAGAATAAACTGGAGCCACCAGCAAGACGGTTTAAGAATAAACTGATTCATTCACTAAATTCCCGAGACTTTGGTGTATAAGGTTGTGGGCCAGGTACAGAGGCATCGTTGTGTAAGACGAAAAAGTGGTGCGTTCTTCCATCGTGACCTCCCTAGGGTCTCATGTGACTCAATTGAGAAAAGCTGCAATTGATCTGGGGTGGGGACATGGGGTTGAATACAGGTGACACTGCACATGAGTATGAGACCAAGGGCAATTTGAAAATATGCTGTAGTCTTTGTTTTCTCATGAGTCACATAAAATAGAGCATTTCTGAGTGTCGTGCCATATTGCTCTAAGTACCACAACACATGTTCCATCTTATCCATCCACATAAAAACCTATGAGCTTGGTTCTGTGTCTCCATTTGCACCATAGAGAAGCTGAAGCACAGATGAGAAGGACAGTATGTGCTGCACCACAGAGAGCCCTCCTTTGTTCTCAGAAAGCTGAGGCCTCCGAGATAACCTAGAATCCCAGAGCACTGCAGTAGTCACACCTTTCTCACACTCCTCCCCTCATCAAATAGCACTCACCTTGCCCGCGTTAACCATATTTCCTTAGAATCATGTCTGTGTTCTGTCATTAGTTTATATTGCAAATATTTCTCCCATCAGGGTCCCCCCCCACCCCTTCAAGTTGACAAAAATCTAATCAGCCCAAGATAAGGCCTGAACAGTGAGAAGAGATCAGGTCTTTGCTGAACATGCCCTTGCCCCATGATTCAGTATCATCCAGATCAAACAGCCAATAGTCCTGCTGTAATCAGAAGCTATAATGTAGACCCTGAAGCCTGGACAAAATTAAATATGTGCATGGTATCTATGGCGAGAGGACCCATACTTGGGCTCTACCACTAGCTGGTGACTGAGTAAAGTTAGCACCAAAGCATAACCTTAGTTTCTCAACAGTACAAGGGGATTGAAAACTGTGTGTGTGTGTGTGTGTGTGTGTGTGTGTGTGTGTTTGTGTAGGGGTGTGTGGCCTTTAACACTCTAGGAGTGAAAATTTGAAGATTATTTTTTTTTTATCTTGTTCTCCACACTCCCATTATCGGTGGCATTCATCTTTTGGTAAAATTGACTTATTTCCTAGAAAGAATAGAGACACAGAGGCACAATAAACCCTGCAGATTATCCAATAAGGTAGAAGAGTGCAAATGCTCATTTTCGGTTATTTGGCAAAATGCAACCAAATCTAGGTGAGACACAGTGGGAGGGTGCAGAAAGTTCTACTGTGTTATCCAGTCTGCCTCCTGTCTGAAACGTTTCTTTAAAGTTCTTGGGGAACTTTCTCCTGTCCCTCTTTATCTCTCTCTCTTTCCCTTCCTTCTTTTTAAATAGACTTTAGATATCAAGATCCAGAAACAAACAGCCTTGGCCAGGACTTTGCAACAGGCACTGTTTTGGGTCCCAGTTTCTGTCCATGGTTTTAGGCCACGACAAGGAAGCATGTCATGGTAGTAAAAGCATGCATACTTCATGGCAACTAGAAAGCAGAGGGAGAAGGAGGGGCAGTGAACAAGCTCCACCCTTTAAAGGCATGCCTCTAGAGATCCATTTTCTCTACTGGGTTCCACTTTTTAACCTATCACCTGCCAATAATACTAGAAAAATTATGAATTTGTCATAGGATGTATCCATTTGTGAAGAAGAGGACCCTCTAGATCCAGTTACTTCCCTTAAGCCCTACCTCTGAGCATGCTTACATTTAGAATCATCACAGCTCCAGCCCAATTATCTTCTTTCTTAACAAACTACCTCTTGGCAACCTTGTATGTGACTCAGTCTAGGCAGAGTCAAGGGGGTAGGACCCACTGCTGAAGGAAATCTACATCTCATTGTTCATAAGCCTTACATATTTCCGTGGCCTATTACTCAGCTGAGTTGTATGCAAGTCAAGGGTAGCTAGTGTACTTCTATCAGGAGACTCCTCAAAGGTGGAAATCCTAGATTAGCTATGCTCATTTCTAAAGTAGGGTGATCCCTGAATCATCTAAGCTTTGCTAGGAGTCTTGGGTATGTATTGCATGTAGAACATCTGCACTGTGCCTATAACAGAAAGTGTTCCAGGATTGAAGGGTCTACTCCAATTCAAACACATGTCCATCTTCCAGCTTACTGGATGTCACATTTGGTTGGTATGAACCCATGGTATCTTGGTTTCCTTGTCTATTGATGGGTGTCATAACCGAACCTGTTCTAAGGTAGTTGTAGACACTTGCACTTGGAGTTCCATTCTTCCTTTCCTTCTCCCTCTTGAGGACTGAATGTGTACAGGAAGAATCACCCAAGGACTCTAGCTCCAGGCTGTTTCCTGAAGCAGCATATCCATAATAGGAAGTTGGCAGCACTGTTTGGATGACTGAAGAAGCAGCAGGGCAGAAGGCTCTAGTGTACACTTCTTCCTCCAGTATTTTACTATGTATTAGTTTGTACCACGCCAAAATCGTAGGTGCTAAAATTCCACAATGCTTAAGAGGTGCAAATTGCCCCAACCACTATGGAAATCAGTATCATGCTTCCTCAGAAAACTAAAACTGGAACTACCATATGACTCAGGTAGACCATTTCTGTGTATGTATCTGAAGGAATCTAAGGTAAGGTACCTGCATGATTCTCAATAGCCAAGTTAGAATCAGCTGTGTGTCCACCAACAGATGAATGGAAAAAGAGAATGTAGAACATATACACAGTGCAGCTTTATTCATCCACAAAGATTAATTCATTCACTAATTCATTTGTTCATATTAATTCATTTGCTGGAAAATGGATGTGACTGGAGATCCTATTACGTGAAGTAAGATGGATGTAGAAGACAGATATCACATACATTTTTTTTCTTACTTGTAGAACTCAGGATTCATTATAGATAATAAACCAACACACACACACACACACACACACACACACACACACACAAACGATATGGCATAAAGCAGAGGGGAGACTTTAAGAAACACTATAAAAATCTGCTTGAAATCAATAGTCCCTTTGACCACTGTCTAGTCTCACCCTGTGACAATGGTTTTCTACATAATAATCCCTTTAGGCAAACGTCCAGTCTTATCTTTGCAAGGGTGTCCTATTTGGTTTCTATTGCTTGATAAACACTGACCAAAAGCAACCTAGGGAATGAAAAGGTTTATTGGGCTTACACTTCCATATCAGAGTCTATTCATCAAGGGAAGTCTGGACAGGAGCTCAAGACTGGAACCTGGAGGCAGGAATTAAAGAGGCTGTGAAAGAATGCTGCTTACTGGCTTGCTCCAGGCTTACATTTAATTAACACTCTTAAATGGTGCTGACTCACCTGCCTAGGGATGGTACTGGTCACAGTGGGCTGGGCTCCCTGCCCCCATGTCCATCAGCAATTAAGAAAATGCCTCACAAACACGGCTACAAGTTTAGCTGATGGAGGCAACTCATCAGTGGAGTTTTCCTCTTCCAAGGGGACTCTAGGTTTGTGTCAAGTTGACAGCTAAAACCAACTTGAGAGTGTGCCTCTATTATTCTGTAATACATTCTGCGGGTTCATCTGAATTCATCTGATGAACAAGGACCTGGGAGCTAAGGGTAAACCAGAACATGATACAGTGACAGGAAGCTGAGTGTGTATTAATGGTTGTTACTGGCAGCGGTAGGCTTGACAGTTGGTCCTGTCTCTGTTCACTACAAGTCCAGAGGCAGTCTTGTGGTTAGTAGTCACACAGAAGACAAGGGTTAAGTCTACTTCAGGCACTTCCTGAATAACTCTCCTTTCTCCTTTCTGAGTATCCTGTCCCTTCACCAAAAGGATCTTTGGTTGCTGACGGCCTCAAGTTGGTTTACTCTCTCAGGTCAGAGGTGGCAAGATGGCGGGTGGGCTAGACAGTTCACTCCAGGAACGTGTAGACTCAGACTTTCTTTTGGTCTCCTTGTGTTGCACTGAGATATCTCAGAAAATCATCTGTCCCTCCTTTAATGATCATGGCCTCCGTTGACAAGATTCTACTGGTGACTCCACAGGCCACTAAGGTAAGGCTGGCAAGCCTGTTCTACCAGGGAGAAAGCTGAAGCCCAAGCAGTTTCTCCCTTTTCTCAAAACACACCCAGCCCCAGCTGTTTTGAGGCATCTTTGTCTAATTATTAAACTCTGATACCTCTGCTCTCAATCATGCTTGTCACCACCCCGTTTTCCCCTCCGCCAGCCATGCTCCTTTTGCCGTACCTTACCTCTTCAGGCTTCTCTTCCTGCTAAAAATTTTCCCTTGCTTCCTCCAGACCCCACACCCTTCCTGAGCAAGGGGGCACCCTTGTCTGTCCTCCTTGGTACTGGTCCATCTCTGAGGTGTTTTCTCGGGTACCCAATGGGGATGTTCACAGGAAAGTTCTCACAAATCACATCCCCATTGCTAGAAAGGATAGCATGGAATGAAAACTTGGTCTTTGTTGGTGTTTGGCATGGGCTGTGTTGGCCAACGACTTCTTAGTTACATCTCACCACATCCTGTTGTGAGGATGAACCACTATTATTCCATTTCACTGAGACTCAGGGACATCACCAGGAAATGGCAAAATAGTCCAGAGCTTGAGCCTTTCCAAGGTCCTGTGTGTCCCCTGCTCCAAGACCTGTGTTCCACATCCTGTTTCCATTCTCTATGACTCATGAAGGTCTCCATCCCTTGGGGCCTTTGCATATGCTCTTCATTCTGCCTAGATCACCTTTCCTTTTGTGCTCACCGGAAGCCTACTTCTACAAGGTCCTCGGTCTGCAGCTCTTGTTCTGGGAGTTACTCCTCAGGGAGGTAGCTGCCCTTTGGCCCCATTACTAGAGACTTTTCCTTTAGTTTCCATATGTGGGCCACAGTGGCCGTCTATGTCAGTATCAGTATAACCCTCTCTACATGCTTTCTAGGTACTTGTTAGGCAGTGGGATGGGTTCATGGGATAAAGAATAAATGAGACAGTATTACCAAGTCTTTCAAAGAAGGCAGCCTAAGTCCAAATACCATACAATGGAGAACTGAGCCCTATGGTGAACATTGTAGAGGGCTGTTAGCACTCCTAGAAAAAGCCAGTTCTCTAGGACTCCAGATGCCTATGGGGCTTTGATGAGCAAGTGATGATACAAAACTACAGTGGAGTTCATCCAGTTGGGAGAGGATTTAGTGAGAAAGCAATGTCCTGGGCTAAGAGAACAGCCCCTGAGAAGGTCAGAGGTGAGAAAAGGCAGAGTATACTCAGGACAGCACAGAAGGTTAACATGGCTGAAAAACGGAGTGTTCTGGGCCATGTTGCAAGACCGCTCCAGAGAGGTAACTGTAGTGTAAGTCATAGGCAGGATCCTGTCTATTACACATCTGTGACCACCCGGCTTTGAGATCAGTCTTGCCTCATGCTCAGCCAAATTGCCTTTGCAGTGAGCAAACAGAGACTGCTCTTCATTTCAAGCACCTGAAATGTTTTCAGGCAATGCCATATCAGCTGTTCAGCATAATCATGATTTCTGATATTTTACTTTCAGATTGGAACTCTTGCTTTCTCTGTCATGGTGGCCTGCCAAGGTCTTGGTCCTGGGGAAGATGGGTGAGGTTCAGAGATGCTGAACAACCTCTTTGCTCTCCATTGTATAAAAACAGAGTAAGAAACGTCTATGGTCATGTGGAATATTCTGGCAGACGAGCTGGACATAGGACCTTTGAACACTCTGGTCCGGCTGGAAAAGCAAAAGCTGCCTTTCAACTTGGATCACCCTTTTCCTTAAATGGCATTCTATTTCTCAAGGAGGCTCTCCTCTCAGGACTGGCTATTTTACTCTCCCTTCAGGGTTCCAAGAAACCTGACGTTGCTGTGGTGCTTCTGTGTGGTCCTGCCCATCCAATCCACTACTTTGACTACTCTGCTCTGTTCCTCGAAGGACCAGCTCTGCATCCACTAGGTTCCTGTGTCCTCTACGTCATTACTTGGACTTTTTATTGTGACCAAAGAGATACTCCAGCAGAAGACAGGCAGTAGAAAGGCAACAGTCACTCACCACTGCCCCTCCCTGCTGAGAGGTCCAGATACACCAAGAATGGATACAGTAGGCAAATCTTCTCATTCTCTGGCAACTTTGGTGACTTCTGAGAAGACACGCAGAGGTGCCATGTGGACATTCTTCCAAGAGATGCTGGTGCTCCTACCTCCCAGAGACCAAATCTCCTTGAGTGTAGATGGTAGCCAAAGCAGGCCCCGCCATGAAGGAAGGTTTCAGGCATGAAATAAAGGGAATCTTTTCAGGGTTGAAGGCTGATTTCTAAATTTGAGGATCTACTTTATTTCCCCAGAGAAGACAGGCTCTCAGGATGGAATGCAGCCTCATGGGAGAAGCTGAGGTGCCATCAGGATCTGTGCTGAGACCAATAGAGAAATCTGCTGTCTCTGCCACCGAGGCCTTGCAGAGCATGTGATGTGACTTCAGTTCTTGCCCCTTGTGAGTTTGAAGCCTGTTGCAGAGACTATACAACCACCTCTAAGACCTCCTTCTGTCCTGCAGGGGAAGTTCTTGGGCTTCAGGGCTCACTCTTTCCTAGAGACTTTAGCTACCCTTCCTGAGAGCCTGGCATATCAGTGAGCATGCTGGAGGTCAGTTCTGATGCAAGTCCTTGGCAAGCAGCACAGAGCATGACATTATCTGCTATGAGGGAGGTCCAATATCAGATCATCTAGTGACCTTGTCAAACAAGGGCTGAAGGAAATATCTTCCACGCACATGCTGTTCAATCCACACAAGAGCCCAGGGAGGACTGCTGTTCCTACTCATACCGTGGAAGTGGATGTGCAGAAAGAAGGAGCCATGAAACTGAGCTTAACTTACACCCACCCTCAACTGTTTTATGCCTGCGCCCTCGGGAGGCTGCAACTCTGCCTTTATGAGGTTAACGTGCTCTCAGATAAGGGCAATGGCAGAAGAGGAAACAGTCCAGGGGTAGATTTTAGTAAGAAAGAGCCAAAACTTGGGAATAATGGTAGGTTGCGGCAAGTCCCTTGCTGATGTCATCTGTCCTCTCTTGCTGTAACAGTGAAGGCCTATGCTTGCATCTCAGTTTTGACACGACTGACTCGTCCAAAGTGTCTAGAAAGCACTCAACAGCTCCTATTGGTTTAAATCTCACTTCCTCTAAGAAGCCTTTCTGGACCTTCCAAAGGGTATCTTTGATGTGTCCTAACATAATCGCTCATAGTTGCCTATATGCACAACCCCCAAGCCTGCTTCTTTCAAAATGGGGAAGTATTTGCTGACATAACCACACACAACCTCTGTTATATCTTACACAATCCCCAGGTTACTCATAATCTTAGAACAACCTGAATTCTTTGTTAACATTTGTTATACTCTATTATTCAGTAAACAATAAGGAGAAAAAGTTTGTATGTATTTAATGCAGATGCAAGGGTTTTTTTCTTCATATAGTAATAATGTCAACTCACAGTTGGTTGAATCCATGGATGTGAACCCAAGGGATGCCAAGGGGCTGAAAAACAACATATCAATCTTCCTTTCTTTATACTTGAATAGGTTTCTGTAGAAACCCAGCTAAAGCCTCAAGAATTCTATGGGCCTCACCGGGATGGCTGAAAGCTTTCTTCTCTCCTGCAGAAGGCTGCAATGGGGTAGGGGGCCTAGCCTTGTTTTCAGTGGCCACAGTAGAGAGGGCTGAAAGGAGAAAGGCTCTGGAGACACCACTTTTTCAGTCCAAGAAAGAATTCTGGAGTAGTGACAGCCCCATCATGGGTGCCTGCAAGCCTAGGCAAAGGGGAAGTTATGGACGGAGCCTGCCCTTTTAGAAAGAATGGAGGTGGTACAGTGCTGGGTCTCAGGTGAGCTTTTCCAGTTCTAAGATTGGTGTTCAGTCACTGAAACACCCCTCCATCTCACACAGAAGTTTATTTAAAATCCACACAGACTCTGCAAGGCAGGTATGAGCCAGCTCATAGATGAGGAATAAGGCACGGAGAAGTAAGGTCTGCTTCCAGCCGTGTTAGTAGAGACATAAGTACATCTGACCTGAGGCCCCACCTCATGTACCTCCTTGCCCCACGTCGTCCTTGCCTCTTGGTTCTTATACGTCATCTATCAGAGAAGGTCATCAGATACAGCCTACTCACAGGGAACAAGTCTAGCCTGCACCATAATCTCCAGACTCAGTCCTTCCTGAATTTCCTTTTATTTCTTCCTAGAAAGAATCTGCTCTTTGAAAACTTATTATAGGAATTATGGCTACATTTATGCAATTTGCATGGCCCATGAGCAGGTGAGAAGAAAATGAGAGCTTTGGTTGGAGAGGGGTTTAAGAAACTGTAGTTTAGTCTAATTAAAAAAGGAGAGGGAGAAGAACAAGAAGGAAAAGAAAAGAAGAGGAAGGAGAGAGAAAAAAGTGAGAAAGAAGAGGAGAAGTAGGAGGAATAGAAGAAAAAGGAAGAGAAGGAGGAAGAGAAGAAAGAAGAGGAGGAGAAAGAGGAGGAAGAGGAAGAGGAAGAGGAAGAGGAAGAGAGAAGAAGAAGAAGAAGAAGAAGAAGAAGAAGAAGAAGAAGAGGAAGAGGAAGAGGAGAGAAGGAAGAGGAAGAGGAAGAGGAAGAGGAAGAAGGCGGCAGATAAAACAAAACCCAAGTAGGATGATGCTTGCCTAGGGTCTACAAGATTCAGCATAGAATCCAGGTCAGACCCAACCCTGGACCAAGGGGAAACTGCTGGCCTTCCATGGGAGCAGGTCTGCAAACGCCTCCTGAAACCACCTTCAGCAAGTTGAACACAGGTTTATATGGCTAGAGCTTTCAATTGTATTTTTTTAAAGTGTATATTAAATAAGTGAGATTCCTCCATGAAGACAAAATATAAACAGATTAACTGAGCTAGGTGCTGGGCATGCAGGGTTACAGAATGCATTGCCCCATCCCGAGGCAGCCTGATGATCACTGGAGAAAACAAACTCAGATAGGGTTTCTGGGACCTGAGGGTCTCAACCAGCGGTTCCCAACTTTCCTAATGCTGCAACCCTTTAATACAATTTTTCATGTTGTGGTGATCCCCAACCATAAAATTATTTCATTGCTACTTTATAACTGCAATATTGCTCTGGTTCTGAATCCTATGTAAATATCTGATATGCAGCCTCTGTAGGGGTCATGACCCACACGGTGAGAACTGCAGGATGAAGGAGGAGGTCTAGTTTTGAAGGGAAGATTGAAAACAGAAAGCCTGTATAGGAAGACATGAAAGTACATTAACGGTAGCCGTCAGCCCCGTCTGCCATTCTGTCTTTCCCTCTGCCTTGCCCAAAGCAAGCCAATGTTCAGATCCTGCAGTTCTGTGTAAGCAAACACATTGTGGGAGTTTGAATGAGAATGGCCTCCGTAGGCCCATATGTTTGAATATTTCATCCCTAGTGGGTAGGACCTTTTGGGAAAGATTAAGAGATGCAGCATTGTTGATTTGTCATTGAGGGTGGGCTGTGACATTTCAAAGACCTATGCCATTCCCAGTTAGCTCCTCTTTGTCTCATGTAGTGGATTCAAATGCATGCTCTCAGGTACTGCTCTAGCACCATGCCTGCCTGCCTGCTACCATGCTCTTCACCATAATACTACGAACTCTAAGACTCTAAATCTGTGAGCCCCTTTGAGCCCCTTTTTCTATACATAGCCTTGGTTATGGTGTCATCACAGCAATAGAGAGGTAACTAAAACAATGTGATTTCAGCAAAATGAGAACGTGAAGAATGAAGAGACATTGGGTTCAGCAGTCAGTGACTTCACACCTGACTCATCCTATACTTGCTTGAAAGCTCAGTGAGACCCTCCTCTGTCCTCACTCGCATTCACTGAGTACTCTCAGCATGGCACCCGCTCAGCTTAGTTTCTCATGACCACTACCTTCCATAAGGCGGGCAAAGCAGGGATTTGTTTCCCAAACAGACAAGGAAGTAAGCGGCTTGGCTGACAGTACACGGAAATGTTCAGTTTCATGCCTGTGTGAGCCACCTGTATTTAATTTAAATAAGTTGTGTACATGCCTGGCACAAAGATTATGTTCATGTTGGATGTATTTTTGCCTCTGTTGTTCTTAAAGGGTCCTGGCAGCTCCCAGGATGCTGGGTTTCAGCTTCCTGAGGAAGCTTACCCAAGGCACAGTCAGCTGATATGACTGCCTGCCATCACATGTTTCGAAGTCCATTGTTATTTCAAAAAAAAAAAAAAAAAAAAAAGCAGAGTAAGGACTATTATTAGCAGCTATCAAAGGCAATCACATTTCCTAGTCACAAGTCTTTGGGAAGAAGGACATTTGAAGCCATGCCTGGGTGGCATTGGTGGTGCAATGTGCTCAGGGCTGGAGGTGAGTTTCATAATTGTCACGCCTGTCAGGTGATGCTGAACTTTGCCTCCCAGATACTTCTGTAATCCAGGGACAGCTGGTCTGGCATTTCATGGGGCAGGACAGCTGGAAGCTTCTCTTTTACAAGACTTGATTTGTGCTTCATGGAAGACCTAGCAAGAGCAAACACTGTACCAGACAACTGATTTGAATCAGGGTTGGTGGGGAACCTTTTGTGGCTAGGCAGTCTTGGCCCTTGGTGATGCTGTTCCATTTGGCTGCACACTTCTGTAGGATGAGACCTGTGTTCTAAATGTCACTTGCCCAATTTTCTTTGCTAACTCTGGATAACCTCAGGCCATGTGTTTAGTCTATTCTGCTGCCTTAACTAGTTCCCTGCTACTAGGATAGTGCAAAGCAGTGCACTGTGGACCTGACCTCCCATTGATTATGACAAGGCTCAATGCAATGTTGGCCTTTTAGGAGCACTCCTTCCTAGTATATTGACACTGTGACTTTCCATCCTGTGGTGGGCCCAACGAATAAACCCCCCTCATTGAAGAAATTTAGCATTCCGTGCCCAGTCAAGCCACTCACAATCTGTACAGCCACCAGATCAGGAATTTGTATGCATGCCATGATTTAAGCAATGCTTCTCAAAAGCAACTAAAGGCTACTGTTAGGCGTCAAGTTTCACTGCAGTCTTGCTCCAGGTCCTATGGCATCCAACACCAACTCCACTTAGCATTTTTAAGTGTGCCTGTCTATGGTAGACTGCTCAAGAGGCCTGCTGCTTATCAGGATGGACACAGAATGACCTATTTGTTAGCAATGGATTGTCTACGTCCTTCTAGTGTCCATATTCAAGAACATACTGGGGTCCTTATGGTCCTATCAAGATTGTTGATGAACTCTCTAGCAAGGGGACAAGCTGGCACTTAGGATGTAATCTCACCTTTCAGCCTGTGAGGGAGATCTTATGACCTCCATTGTACACAATAGAAGCCTGAAGTCCAAAGTGTTTAGTTCACGTTCCCAGTGTCACACAATCAGAAAGAAGCACAGTAATATGTTTGCTTTGTATCAGGCCTTGGAACAGTTCTCCCAGGCAAGCTGCCCCTGTAACTCTGCCACTGCCACTTTTGAGTTAGCCCACTCTCTATCCACAAATCCCTTTCCTTCAGGGTTGACTGAATTCTCTGGAGCATCAAACACAGAATTTGGTGCCTTCCCAGACCTTTGCACGTCCTTCTGCATATAGCATGTTTCCCGGGGCCTCATGTTTGCTTGTTTCTTATCATTCAAGGCTCACCTGTATATGACCTCTTCAGAGAGCTTCTCCCACAGGGAAAGTAATTCTCTCTTCTCTCCTTCCACCCTCAGTCAAAATTCACTCTCCTCATTTCATTTTAGTTAATTTGCCCAAACCTTTTTTCCCCTCTATTAGAGGGCATCTCTAGTGAGGGTGTTGCTCCTCTCCTGGCTATAGAGGAAGCCACACAATAGAGATAAAACAGGTATTGTCATATATACGAAAGTTAGGTCAAGGAATCACAAGTAATGATCACAGAATACAGAGATACAGAGAAGCAGCAACCCAAGTCTCTCACTTGACAGAGCTTATGCTGAACTCCTGGTTTAGTAGCATGACCTGAACCTGGTCACCTGACAGATTTGAGCTGAATTCACAGATCAGTGGCATTCACAACCATTCTAAGACCTGAATTTTTCATCTGCAAAATGGGAAGTAGTAACCCAACCCACGGAGGTAGAAAGAGTCATCCCCCAATCCCATCTCCTTTCTTACTTGTATTCACTGTGTCGAGCTTCTGTCATCCCTTGGGCATGACAGCTGGCCCTCACCTCCAGGCCTGTGACTATGATGTAGCCTTTGTCTGAAATGCTGCTCTACCTTCAACTGCAAAGTACTTGCTCATGCTTTAAAACCCAGAGAAAGCTTTTCTGATCCTAGGAAATTCCTTTCTATCCTTGTCACCCTGGTAGGAAAGTAATCAAGACTCTGTCAGAGCCCATGAAGCACCTGAGATATGAATTGACACTCATGTATCATCTCCTGACAGGTTAGAAGCCAACTCAAGGTCTGTCATCAATCCTCTGACTGGTAATCACCTCAGTAGAAGAGGCTAAAAGGAACTGGTAGAATTTACTGGGTAGACAGAACAGTGTTTGTTTCCTGGCTGCCAACCTGGGTCACCTAGACTGGACACTGGAACTAGTGTCTGAGGGCACATTTTTCCAAGCATCTCTGTGCTTAAGGTGAAATCACTTTGAATGAGAACTGCCCCATAGACTCATGTATTTAATGTTTGGCTTCCAGTTATTTAGGAAGGATTAGGAGATGTGGCTTTATACCAGGCCCAGTTCCAGTTCTCTCTCTCTCTCTCTCTCTCTCTCTCTCTCTCTCTCTCTCTCTCTCTCTCTCTCTCCCTTACCCCATCCTGTCTCTCTTTCTCTCTCTGTCTGCCAAGTGCTTATGGGTCAGATGTAAGCACTCAGCTACTGCTCCAGTGCCATACCTGCCTGCCTGTCACTATGCTTCTTGCCGTTATGATCATGGTCTAACCCTCTAAATTTGTAAGCAAACCCCCCATTAAATCCTTTCCTTTAGAACTTGCCTTGGTCATGTGTTATCTCACAGCAATATAACAGTAACTATGACAGAAGGTGGTACCAGGGATGGGGGTGATGCTGTAACAGTCCTGATTGTGCTCTTTGTTGGAGAAATATGGCAGACATCAGGACTTTGGACTAGCAAAGCAATTGAGCACTTAAGTGTATCTTCATGCTTGTTCCTAGTGGGATCATGGAAGACAATGGTGCTGAGAGTCATGTGGAATGTGGAGGCCCAGTCAAAAGCTATCAGTGGGGAATGATACTAGAGACCATTCTTCTGATGTTTTGGCAAAGAATGTGGCTGATTTTTGCCATTTTTTTCCAAATTTAGCCTGAGGCTAAATTGAAGAGTTTTTTTTTTGTTTTTGTTTTTGTTTTGTTTGTTTTGATTTTAATGGCATTAGTAGAGGGGTTTTCAAGACAACCTAGTATTGACTGTGTCACATGCTTACTAGTGATCACCCTTGAGCAGGTATACAATGAAAAAGAGCAAGCAGGGGAAAGTACATAGGTTAAGGAGAAGAAAGGCACCAGGATATTTATTCATGTTGGAGCCAAGTCTTGTGCTCAAAGAATTCAGAAGAGGGAGAAAAAGGCTGAGAGATTTCCTCCACCCTAAAAAGATCAACAAGTTAAAATTTAAGTAAACACAATTCATAGATGGCGCTAGACCTCGGCCCCTGAAGGCAACAGAACTTGGAAAGTTTGGGTCATGTGGTTCTGACTTTATTAAAAAGGGCACAGGAGGAAATGGACTGTGAATCTTTGTCCATGGTTAAAGAAAGCTGCCGAGGCTAGAAATGTGGTAGGTTTGTCCCTGAGGGTAGGCCCAGAGTGTTCATTGAATGAAGATTAGAAGGTAAAGTCTGGACTTTACTTCAAGATACTGGAGATGCCAGATCTGTGGGCTACCTGCCAAGGAGACTGCAGACAGGGAGTGGAACCAGCCAAAAGGAGAAATGTGTTAGTCAGCAAAGCTGGAAGAAGGAGTGGGAGGTCTGAAGAGCCCTCTAAGCACTTGGACATCAGACGTAGAGCTGTAGAGTTTAGAGTGTGCTCTGCTGGGTTTCAGTCTTACTTTAGTCTGGTATTTCCTCACCATACTCCCTTTCGGAATGGTAATGTATATTTTGAACCATCGTATGTTGAAATTATGGAATTTGATCTTTGTTTTTACAGGGGATTTCAGTTAAGAGATTGCCTTAAGTCAAAAGAGACTTTGGACTTTTAAACAGTGACTGAGACAGTGAAAGGCTATGAAGACTTTTTGGAGTTGGATTGAATGCATTCCATTATAGTATGGCTACAATCCTATGTGGGACAGGGAGTGCAATGTGTTGGTTTGAATGAGAATAGCCTTCATAGACTCAGGCAGTTGGAAGCTTGGTAGCCAGTTGGACTGTTTAGGAAGAATTAGGAGGTGTGGCCTTGTACCAGGCTCAGTCTCTCTCTCTCTCTCTCTCTCTCTCTCTCTCTCTCTCTCTCTCTCTCTCTCTCACTGTCTTTTGCTCTCTCTCATTAACTCTCTCCCACCCTTCCCCTTCCCCCATTCCTCCACTGTCCCTTCTTCTTCTTTGCTCCCTCTCTGCTGAGTGTTTATGGTTATCCAGCTGCTTTCCGCTGCTCTTTCTTTCTTTTCTTCTTTCTTTCTTTCTTTCTTTCTTTCTTTCTTTCTTTCTTTCTTTCTTTCTTTCTTTCTCTTTTTTCTTTCTCTTTCTTTTTGTTTTGTTTTGTTTGTTTGTTTTTTGTTTTTCGAGACAGGGTTTCTCTGTATATCCCTGGCTGTCCTGGAACTCACTCTGTAGACCAGGCTGGCCTCGAACTCAGAAATCCACTTGCCTCTACCTCCCAAGTGCTGGGATTAAAGGTGTGCGCCACCACCACCCGGTCTGGCTGCTTTTTCTAACTCTTGCCAATTCAGTGGATCCTTGCTGTTTCTGCTGGAGCATACATCTGCTACTGTTTTGTGTTTGGTGTTCGATATTGAACTGGACTGCTGATATTCTGGCAATGAAGAGTGGAATTGTCCCAAGGAAGTACTTCTAAGCAAGTCCATACCACCTTTTCCAATTAATTTTCTTTTACCTCTGTCTCTGGTTGGTGGGTGTAGAAGGGAGGTTAAAGCATTTAAGAACCCTAGATAAAGTAAGTTTTGAAAACAAAAAAATCTAAGCATACAGATAGTGCCCATTGTGGAGCTTAGGCATCATGGGTAACTCCATTTCTAATGTAGTAGAGGAATCAGCAGGTTTTGATGGGTTTGCAATGTTATTTAAGGAGGTAGGCAAAACAGCAGCTACTGCTGCTGGGTGATTTCCTGCCTTGCTTCTAGATGGGGTTTTCTGGTTTTGCTTCATAGTTTTCATGTATATCATTTTGTAAAAGATCGGGGGGGAAAGCTGAAAACCCAGAAGGTTTACTCAATTCTCTTGTGTTAGAAAGGATTGCAAAGTTGGGCAATGCAATTAGAGAGTTGTGGATAGAGGTTAAAGAGCTTAGAAAGCAAGAAGAACCAGTGGGAGGAGAACAACAGGGTTCAGGCTTGGTGTCTGAGACTGAGAATTTAGCACAGGATAAAAGAGACAAGCAAACTAGGCTGGAAGGCAAACTGTTGTCCCACCCCCTCCACACAATTTCACTGCCAGGCACCCCAAGCACCTCTGTGAAACAAGGGACTGGGAAGAACAGGAGGTAGCACAGGGACAATAGGTGTTCAGCCAAGTGCACTGCCAGAGGATTTGCCTGGGGCTACACAGGGCAACTGCAGCCTTCAGCTTTTGCACAGCATATGCCTGTTAATCATGGTGGTCATGCTTATAATGAGTTGACATGGTGTCCAATAGAAATGCTAAATCTAAAGCATTTTAAAAAAGGCTGTTGTCTTGTATGGCTTGCATTCTCCATTCATTGATGAAATGTTAAGTAATTTGACTATGCAGTATTGAGTTATTCCCCAAGGTTGGAAGGGATTGGTGTCAGCCATGCTAGAAGCTGGTCAACAATTACAGTGGTTGTTGTGGTGTAGACATGAAGTCACAAAAATAGAACAATATAATATAGCAAGGTGATAAATGTTGCTAAAGACCAACTGCTTGGTTAAGGGCATTATGTTAACCTAGAAGAGCAAATCCAATGTGATGATATTGTAATTGAAGAATGCCATATTGCAGCTTTAAGAGCTTGGATATGATTGAGGAGCTGGGAGAAAATCTATCTCATTTACAAAGGTAATGCAGGGCCCTGCACAAGCCTTTACTGACTTCTTACAGAGATTGGGTTCAGCTGTAAATAGAGGCAGATCAGACCCTGAAACGAGACAGTCATTGATAGAGATCTTGCCATTTGGAAATGAAAATACTGAATGTAAGAGAGGAATCAGACCATTGAAATCACAAAGAGGCTTCATAGACAAATGGATAAGAGAGACAACTGGTATTGGCTTTCAGGAGCATTGTGTCAATATCGCAGGGCAAGCCATAGTTAGAAGGCTCAATAATCAAAATGCTCAATGCTTTATTTGTGGTGAATTTGGACATTTCCAAAGAAATTGTAAGTCTAAAAGATTCAGAGCTCAAAATAGCAGGTACATTGACTCTGGAGAAAATGGTATTTGTAAAAGAGAACAAGAGGTTCTGGTTGCTGTGAAACATGAAGGCTTCCAAGGTATTGTAGCTGCTGCGAAAAGGAAAAACATTGATCTAAGGATTGTAGGTGCAAGAGAGACATACAAAGTAACCTATTGCTATCAAGAAATAAACTGAGGGGCCTATCAGCTCAAGGCACCAAAGCAAACAATATGAGCCATCTTCTTTTGGTCAACCAGGAGGTACCAAGCAGACAGGAAAATAAAAATTAAGTGTTTCGGATCTATATGCTACAGAAGGAAGTGCAGGTTTAGATCTGGCCACAGATACACCACTTATACCATCCCCAAAAGTTGAATGTTACACGTTAACCACTGGTGTTTGTCGTCCTTTACCTTTAGGGACAGTACGATTAATCTTGGGAAGAAGTGAATTAACTTTTCAAGAATTTATTCTGCATCCAGGTATAGTAGATGGGGATAGCAAGGAAGAAAGTAAAAGTATGGCATATGTGAAAAAGGAGATGCAAATTAAAGCACGAGATAGAATTGTTCAGATGTTATTGTTTCCTTACATCAAGGGCAAAGCTGTTATAGTAGAAAGAACAGCTTTTGGGAGTACTGGAAAACTTGTGTTCTGGCAAACATTGATTAATGGCCCGAGATGGAAATTAATGGTACAAATGAATGATGCTGACATAGAAGGTTTAGGGGATACAGGAGCTGAAGTTAGTATACTTTCCCTAAAGACTTGGAATCCAGATTGGCACTTCAGAATCTTTAAATACAGTTTATAGGAATTGGTAAATTATCACAAATAAGACAAGATGTCTGATGGATTAATTTGTGGGAGCAGAAGGGCAAACAGGGAACTTGAGACCTTGTGTTGCTGACATACCCATACAATTATAGGGAAGGGATTCTTTACAACAATGGGATACTCAGATTACTATTCCTGCAATTCTTGGGAAAACAAATAAGGAAATTAGGGGTTATATGTTGATACTCCTGGGGAAGATATTGATATGGGTGATCAAGAACAATCACAAGCTGTGCCCATTGTCCAAACACAGGACATCACAGTGATTGAGCATCTAAATTTATAAACATCTTCACTGCTGACATACCAACAGTCTCACTTCTAAAATGTATTTAACCAAACAGACCTGTGTGGCAAGAGCAGTGGCCTATACCAAACGAAAAATTGCAGGCATTTGAACAACAGGTACAAGAGCAGTTGAGAGACATTGGATTGTTGAAAAACTAAGGAACTAGGCTAACCAATATAGTATAAGGCTGTGCTGACATTAGAATGGAAACCTGCAATAGTGTTAAGATGAGGACGTGGCTATGTTTATGTACTTACAGAGAAAGGAAAAATATGATTACCAACAAAACTAATAAAGATTAGATTTGATCATGTCTCTTATCAGCTGAGACATGAATGTCTCTCCACAAGCAAATAGTCTAGGTGATTCACTCTCATAAACTGTCTCAGTCATTGATCTCTCTAAAATATGCATGCAAATCAATTTCAAAAGGGCTAGCCCAAATGACTGATAACACAGAGACTGGAAGACACAAAGACTGGACAACACAGAGACTGAACAACACAGAGACTAGACAGAAAAAGATATTGCTAGCTTTTCCAGGATTTGGACAATATCCCAATTTCGTAGAGTACCCAAAAGATATCTTTGTCTCCAGACAAGTAATTTTAAGAACATGATTTACCTGTTCCCAAAAGGTGTGATAGATATTTTTGATCATTTGATGTGTTACGTTTGTTATCATCTAGAGTGGTTGGTTGTTATTAGTTATGGTCAGGGAGAAACAAAATAAAGTTTAAATCAGGTATCATCTCTCTCTTCTATCTAATAATTGGGGAAAAGAAGGAAAGGGGAGATAATAATAACAAATAAATAATAAAAATACTAGTCTTAAATATTTTACTTTGGCATAGATTAATATATCTTGACAGACAATTATTTTAAGGTTATTTTTAATTTGAATTTGCAGTTATGCTTACATCACAGCAGGCACTTAATTTCAAAAATAGGTGAAAATGTGATAAAAATTTAACTTTATGGCTCTTATAATTTTTCTATTGTATATAGATTGTTAACGGTAGAGAAAAAGACATTTTTTTTTTAAAACAGAAAGGCAGATATGAAATGGAAATTTCTGGTTTTTTTTTTTTTTTTTTACAACTCAGTTGTGTCATGTGATGTTTTTCTGGAAGCTTCCATTTGGGAGAGGGCATGTGATGTTTTGCTGAAATCAGACACTTGAGAGGCACATGAGTTTAGAAAGAATATAATGAAACCCCACAAACAGTGAGAGGACACTCTTGCATGGCTATGCTATGCAACATTTCACTGGTCTTTAAAGGCTGGTCTTCACTGGTCTTCACTGGTCTTCATAGCTCTTTACTTCTTAGAGAGAAACATGCCAAAGAACTTCTTGTGGTATTCTGGCAGATTCTGGCGGCTTCCGCTGACTCATCCCGAGTTGGTGGAGCCTTGCTGTTTCTGCTGATTGTGTTTCTACTACTTCATGTTTGTTGTTTACTATTGAACTGGACTACTGGTATCCTGACACCAAAATGTGTGATAGCCCCAAGGAACTACTTCTAAATAGATCCACAACCTCTTTTCCTCTTAACCTTCGTTTCCCCCTACCTCTGGTCAGTGGGTTAGAAGAAAGTTTGAAGCATTTAAGAACCCTAAATAAAGTTTTGAGGAAAAAAACCTAAGCTTATAATTTTCTTGGTTACGATTGTGGTGGTTTGAATGAGATGCACCCAATAGTCTCAGACATTTAAATACTTGGTCCCCAGCTGGTAGGCCATTTGGCCATTAGGAGGTGTGGCCTTGCTAGAGGAAGTACAATTCTGAGAGTGGGCTTTGAGATTCCAAAGACACTCACCATTTCCAATTCACTCTCTCTGGCTCCTGTTTGTGGTTGGAAGTGTGAGCTCTCAACTTTGGCTCTAACCACTCTGCATGTGCTTTTCTGCACTGTGATGGTGATAGACTCTCATCCCTTTGGATCATGAACCCCAAATAAACCCTTCCTTCTATATGTTGCCTTGGTCATGGTGTTTTCATCAGAGAGATAGACATGTCACTAATATAATGATTGTTGTGGGGCAGCTCAGCCCACTGTGGGCAGTAGCACTCTAGGGAAGGTGATCCTAGGTTGTATAAGACAGGACACTAATCCATGGAAATCAAGCCAGTCAACAACTTTTCTCTGTGGTCACTGCTTCAGTTCCTGCCTTCAGATTCCTGCCTAGGCTTCCCTCAGTGATGAACTGTAACCTGTAAGCAAGATAAACCATCTCCTTCCCAAATTGGTTGGCCTTTTATCACAGCAACAAGAAGCAATCTAGGACAGATGTGAAGTGTCATGGCCAAAGTTTGCATCTCATTTGCTCTCATGCATGCCAGAGGTGATGTTGAAGCTCAAGCATTATCATTCCCCACCTCTATGCTGCCTGTCCACCCCAGCCCCAACATCTTCTTTGTAAGAATGTAGGGATCCTTGCTAAGGATGGTGTCACCTTGATTTCAGCATTCCCTCTGGAATCTAGTCCTGCATGTGGCTAGTCCTCTCCTACAGTTTGAGTGGTAGCTCACCCATTGCTTCTTTCCTTTTATGCCAACCTCATGAGTTTTAACCTAGCTTTGAAGACCCTCTGGCAAAAGAAGACCAAAAGGATAAGCTGGCCAGCAAGTGACAGACACTTTGCAAGGTCTTACTCTGTTTCACCATTTTACTCTGGAAACACCCCAGACTACACACAGAAGCAATGCCTTGGGGGAGTTTGAAGAAACTACCAGGTGACTTGAATGCTTCTTGGGAAGTAGGAGCCTGTGAAGCTCTGGGGATCAGGAGGCAGTCAGTCTGGAGACCATTCTCTGAAGCTCTTCCTTATGCAGAGGGAGGATGGTCATGTAACTTAGGGAGACACTAAAGCAGCAGTCAGGCATGAGGAAGAAAAGCATGAGTTAATGAAGGCACACAGTGTACAAGCCCAGAAGCCAGTAAGGGCAAACTTTATCTAGGTGATGAGGACTGTAAATACACCCTAGGAATCAAGGATTAACTTCAGAAGGTTTATTCTTATCATAAAGGAATGTTATATTGTCCTTCTAGGTACACAACCTTTTCACTGATACCTGAGGTAACTTTAGAAGACATCCTTAGAAAGGATCCCTACAGGGCATTAATAAGTCACATCACATAGCAGTGTGTGAGTACATTTTCTTAACAGAACATCTACATGAACATTGGAAAGCAATTGCTATTTCAAAACAAATCCATTCTATCCCAAGCAATCAGCACAACGGTGTGAGTCTTTGCAGTCATTGAACTTCTAATGACAATTGTTTAGTGTGGCCTTTCTGGCTACCTCACTAAGATTCTACACCCTCATTAACAGGCCTTGCCACCAGTCCTTGGATTATTGTTCATCTTCACACTGTGCCATGGAAGGTGCTAAATAGTCAACTTACTACTTGTATTCCCACAATGCTTCTGTGATGCCCTGATTGCTTTGTGACTATCAGCCATCTAATCTTGAGCCACTGTGAAGAAAAATATTGCCGGTGTCTCCCCGTACAGATGAGGACACAAGCACAGAGAAGTTAAGCAAGATGTCCATAGTCACACAGCTCACAGGTGACAGAGTTAAGAGTCTTCTACTTGAGTCCTTAATCCCAAGTCTTGTTCTACCAGTGGAATATGAATTACATGGGGGCCAGGGTCTACCAGTCTGATTTGAGCCTAGAGTAAGCCTAGTACATAATGCCCAGTCACTGTCTGTCAAATAATTGAACATTAGTGGTTTATTCTATTAAACTCTTTAAAACCCTTCATTATAGACTTGTGTGTGTCCACTTCCTACTAACCAAGTCTTTGGGTGACACAAAAGAAATGGGATATGGGAAGAACATGGTCTGAAGTGTTTGGGGGTCAGATTCTGACTTGTGAGGCTCATTTGGTTTGTTGGAGTTATGTGACCTTAGCAAATTCAGTTTCTCAGAGCTTTGGCTATTTTGTCTTTAAAATGAAAACAGAAATCTTCTTGTTGGAATGTGCACTGTAGAGAGCTAAGCATGTAGGCAAAGGGCAAAGGTCTATCAGGTACTCTGGAAACAAGCATCTCATGATACTCCTCCATATAAGCAGGATGGAGAAGAAGGCATGAAACCCTCCCTCTTGCTGAGAAAGCTCTATTTGTTCAGAACAAATATTAGGGTCAGAGAAAACAACAGAGAATCAAGAGATGGAAAACTTCATTTTCTCTTCTACTCCAATTAAGACTGGAATGACTTCAGTGAAACTGTAGATATATTTCTTTTGATTCATGGTTAAAGCCATATTGACGTCACTTTTTTCTCTTCTGCTACCTTATTCAATTTGGTTGTCTATAACATAAAACATTGGTTCTTCAGAAGTGGTTTCCACCATGTTATTGAGAAGGCAGGGGATGTCAATCTATCTTCCACCAGAAAACAAAGTCTGCTTTAAATTAGGGAAAGCAAAGTTGCACATCTGACATTCAATTTCTCTGTGGCTCCAAATTTGTAGGCTTAGCTCTTAAAACTCTAAATATTTGTCTTAGCTTGAAGACCATTTTCTTCAAGTCTTAGTCAGAAATTCTGTGTGAAATGAACAAAGAGTCTGAGGTTTAAAACAAACTATACTAAGTCTTAGAAGCTGTTTCTGTCTTCTGTGTTTGGCGAGGTCCTTGATATCAAATGCTATTGGAGGTTCCAGTAGATTCTTTCTGTAGGGGAATCCAAGGTCCAGGGATCTCTGCATATAGGAGATCCTATGTTCTTCACCTTCTGTTGCTCACCCATAAACACCACACAGCAACTGTATTGGATCATTCTAGGCCTTTGAGCCACATTTTAGTCTTTGCACATATTGTCCCCTTTTCTTGGAAAACAGTTCTTTCTCCTCCCCAAATCTGTTGACTGGTCAAGACTCAGTGTGAACCTGCATGCATCTGGGGCAAAATTCCTGAATCTTCTTTCCTATCATGTACACCCTTTCTCAGGATTTTCTAAACATGATACTTTTTGTATTTGAGTGTACCTGTTTGTGTGTTTTTAGGTACACGTGTTTCTGTATACGTGAAGGTCTGCAGACAACTTCTGGTAACTCCATCACCATCAACCTATTTTGAGATAGAGTCACTCACTGGCCTGAGACCCATCAACGAGTCAAGGCTGGCTAGGCCAGAGAGCCTCGTGGATCCATCTATTTCTGCTTCTCTAGTGGTGGAATTATACATTTGAAAAAATATGTGGATTCTGGGGAATTAAACTTTAGTCTTCACATTTTCAAGGCAAACACTTTACCTGAGTTACTTCCCATCCCTCCATGTTATTTATTTAATATATTTGGAACCTCACATAGAGCCTAGTCAGTACAAAGACACCTTAAATGATGGACTTAAAGGGAAGTACTGATGTTTATACTTAAGCTCTGATGAGTAGGAAATGCAGTTCTCACTAGCAAGAACATTACCATGGGACAGGTGGAGCCTTTTGAGACCCTGTGCTGGTATGGCCCAACCTCTAATAATCACACATGATGGTATGGCAGTAGAGGGAGTAACCCTGGAGATGCATACACTGCTGATAGACTGAGGTCGCCTGATTCTCCATCCAGCACTGACTCTGATGATGTCATCATTATCATAGGAAGAAGAGAGTGGGAATAGCCATCGTGGGAAAAAGATTAGATCTGAATACAAGTCATTTGGAGTGTGGCCACTGGCTTGGTAGCAGGCTCCTGGCAGTCAGAAACATGCTAAGATCAAGATGGCCACAAAAGATGAAGGGGAGGTGATCTGGGCTTTTCTTGCCAGTCTCAATGGCTTGAATCAGCCTAGAATCCAGGACAAAGTGCAGTGGAACTACCTTCAATCAAAGGTAATGACTTGTCACAACTGCTAGACATTAAGAAGGTAGTTATTTCAAAACTCTCTAGTAGTAGCAGGAGGAAGTGGTTTGAATTTCCTCCTAGCAAGAAGACGCTCATTTAAATAGAATTCAGGAGAAATAAGTGACAGGGGAAGCACCCCAGTTGGACCTTGAGGTCAGCATCTTGTAAAGAGGAAGGGATCACAAGTGGCCTCTCAGGGAATTAGGAGAGAATTTTGTCAATGGCTCAGACCCTGAGTAGAAACAGGAGGACAGACATTTCCTCCTGTTTCTGTTGTACACATTTCGTTCCCTTGTTCTCCCAAACCTTTTCTCCGGGGTTGCTAAGAAACATTACCATCACCTCCTCAGATTAGCCTCAGAGACACTCCACTGGACTGCATTATCAGACATGGCACCCAAACACATCTGGAGCTCTCAGTTCCTAGAGCTTCAATCCAAATAAGCTTCTTGCCTGTGAGCTGACATTTTCCCAGATCCACCTCTACACCTGCTTTGCACAACTCAGTTGAGCCCCTGGAGGATGGGAGCTGGTTTTATTGGTTTTCCTCTTTAGAGAGCCAACCCTATGGCTAGGACACCAATCAGATGCTCCGGAAATACATGGGCTCTCCACGCCAGGACCCTTCCAAGTGTTAGCTCATATAACCAGAGAGGTAGGTTTTGTCATTCTTTTGTGTGAGGCAGGGAAACTGAGACTCCCAAGGGATATATTGTTTGTTGGCTCTTTAAAAATAAATTTGTCTCCTGAGTATGGAATAGGCAGGGTGTTTTTGTGACACCTTAATGCAAAAGTAACACTTTTATTTGTGTTTCCAAATCAGATAAACTTTCCCACTTTGATGGGAAGTCTCATTTTAGTGATATAGGATAAGGTTGCCCCAGACTCTAGGGGCTCATGAGGAATGAAGTTTAGATAAAGGTCTGTCTTTGGTTTCAGAGCTAACATATCTCATATTAGAAGGTGTTATTAATGAAATCTTTAGAGATCCTCACCACAAAGTCCCTTCTGAAGAGGACCCTAGTGAAATGTCCACACAGCCATATCAAATCAAGAAAAGTATAGTACTATAACCCCAAAGAGCAAGGCCTGTTACTTTCCATTCACAGGTGTAAGGAAGGTATTTAGTAAGCGGCATGTGGTATGTGTATGCTTGTGCATGTGTGTGTATCTGTGTCTGTGTTCCTGTGTAAGTATATATGCATGTGTACAATTTATTTATTTATTTTTCTTGTTATGTGCATGGGTGTTTGTCTGTACCTAAGCCTATGCATCAGATGAGTGGCATAGAGGCCAGAGGGGGACATTGTATCTCCTGAAATTTTAGTGATTTTTGTGAGCTACCACAAGGTACTGAGACTTAAATCTGGATCTTCAGGAAGAGCACTCCACTGTAGCTGTCTTCAGACACATCAGAAGAGGGCATTGGATCCCATTACAGATGGTTGTGAGCTACCATGTGGTTGCTGGGAATTGAACTCAGGACCTCTGGAAGATCAGCCAGTGCTCTTAATGCTGAACCATCTCTCTAGATGTCCCCTCCCTGCAAGGTCCCCTTTTGACTTGAGTTCCATCCCTGATTCCCTCTCCCACCCTGGAACTCTCAGTCCTTCTTTTAGGGAAGCAGAAAGGGGATGTGAAGGATTGCTTAGCTCTTCAGAAGGACATGATTGGCCTCTCTTCTCTTGGGGACATGGAAATGGTACTCTCATCCCAGCCCACAACATAGACAACAAAACCAACCCACAAGCTCCACTTCCTGGCACAGCAGCATGGAGTGCTTTGAAAACACCATCCACGCTATGCTGAGCTGCTGGTGCTAGGATTGTGGCTACACCCCTAGCTTTAGTTGAGAACAGAGGATTTAAAGAGTAGAAAGAAACTGGGTGTGGCTCTGCCCTTGGCCTGAGGCCATCACAGGGATTTTTCTCCTACATGGGATGCTAAGAGTGAAGAGAAGTTGACCAGCTCTTGAAGGGGCTGTTCTTGACTTAAGCATTTCTTCTAGTAGCAGAGGTGACTGGGAAAGCTATGATTGAGAGGACTTCCAAAGAAGAGGACCCTCTGTGTGCCACAGGAAGGACACAAGGGAAAGGCAGCAGGGGAACAGCATGCATGGGGCTTGTGCTTGCTTTTATTCTCATACAGGAAACTCAAGTAAGAGTCCTTGATATGCCCTGGAGCAAGAGTACCTTGCTCCTTCCTGGAGCCAAGTAAACAGGACTTTTGGCCTGTTAAGTGGTGGCCAGTGCTGACACATGGGTCACAGCCTGGCTGAATTAGGGGACAGGACAGCAGGAAGTAGCCCAGATTAGGACCCGCCCTGGCCTCTGGACTTGAGTCTGTGAGGAAGCACCTGTGCCAGGACAACCTGTCTTGGACACTTGGAAACTCTATCTCAGCTCAAAAAACAAGCATAGCCTTTGCCCCAGTAATTCAGTCTCTAAGGGAAGGGGGAGAAGAGATCATTGCTGATGTGTCTAATGACCTGTGCTCAAGGATGGCCAGTACAGTGCTGAACATAAGAAAAACAGAAGCAACAGAATCTACCAATGGTTCATGTTAGGCTACATAGAGTACATTATGAAACAGAAGAGTATTTGTCATTAACAATCACGTGGTGAGTTTATCTATAGGAATGGAATGCCTAAGATGTTATGTCAAGTAGGAAAAGGCCACACAATAGTAGGGACGATCTGCTCCCAATTATATAACTATATATTATGATGACATTTATTGGGCACTTACTATGTATCAAGCATGTCTCTAAGCATTTAAAATACAATAATACATTTACTCATGTGTTAAGATTATGAAGAAGGTATTTTTATTATCTGTTTCCTTTCAAGGAGGTTGAGGTATGGGCAGTCCTGTAAGATCTCAGTCATGAGTGTCAGAACCTGTGTGTGAACAAGGCTGTGCTGCCTGATGGCCATCCCTCTTCCTGTATGAGCACCCATGTGTGTGTAGATTCCCCCCTTTTCTGTCTTAGAGGAGTCACACCCAAATGCCAGCTGGGTTTTAAGCAATCCCCTTCCAGGGCAAATTAAGGCAAATGTTTCCCTAAGAGTGGATATTGCTACCATGGATTCTGGAGGATGTCAGCATATTGGTTAGAGAGATCAGATGCTCCTGAGCTCTCGGGCAGCCACAGGCAGTAGTGCCCTAATTCTCTTAGCTCCAACTTGGTGCCATTGCAGTCCTGCCGCATCCTGAGGCTTCTGTGGTGAACATTGGAAAAGACACAAAGCCAATTCTGGGCTAAGACTTTCACTCTAGTGGGGGAGGCAGGGAGGGAACCAGCAACAAAGAGCCAAGAAAAATAGCATCTGGAGTTCAGGGCTGGGCAGAAGGGTGCAACTGGAATGGTACCATGGGGGTGGGGCTATGTGCTTAGGCTATGTGCTTAATGCCTTTGAGAAGAGGCATTAAGGCTGGAAATTAAAATGTTGAAACAGAACATTAGAGGCCAGTAAAATGTTTTTTTTTTTTTAACACTCTGGAAATCTAATAAATGATACATTGAAATTTTTTGTGTGGGTATGTTTTGTGAGATTTCTACAAGTTAAGATTATTTTAAAAAAAGACATTAAAATACATGGAGAGGCTGGAGATATGGCTCAGTGGTTTAGAGCACTGGCTGCTGCCCAGGATATGAGTACGGTTCCCAGCACCCATATGGCAGCTCACATCTGTAATTCCAGTTCCAGGAGATTCCATACCTTTGTCTGACTTCCATGGGGCACCAGGCACACATATAGTGTACATACACATACACAGATAAATGAGCATACATGCTAAAAAAAAAACCAAATCTTAAAAAAATATTGAAACGAACATTTGTAAATACACATGATCATTGTGTACCTAAACAGGCAGAGATAGGGCTTGCAGAGAAGGCATGCGATACATGAGAGGAAATATAAATAGATGAGGCAGGGTGTCTGACTGAAGAAGGGGGAAAGCTGAGGTTTGGATTTGGAAACAAGCTATCTTTTATTAGTCCTGGTAAGCTGATGATTTGTAACTTGCAGTCTTTGAATACTCCTGAGCCCAATAGGTCTTCAACTTCAGAGTTAGGTAACATTGAACTGATATTTCTTTCTCAGTGATTAAAAAGTTCCAACCCCAAATGGAGGATGTGGTCGTGCAAGGCCCATGACAGTAGGCAGTGAGATTCCAGCTAGTGAGATATTTTGAATCCACTAAGCTCAGATCACCTAAGGCCATTGTCAGATGATGCTCCAGCATTCTTTCTGCTGCTCTGGGAAGTGGCCATTCCAAACAGGTATGTGTGTGTGTGCAGGTGGTGGTGGTGAGGTGTCTGTGTCAGGGGAGTGAGGATTGTGAAGAGCCAGTTTTAGTAGGTTGTGAGAACTCAGTTTGGATAAAGCTTTTTCTTCAAAATGGCCAAAGATTCCCTATGACAAGCGAAGCAATTTAATGCCCTAGAGGTATGGTGTTATAGACTGTAACCTAAGCAAGTAAAGAAAGGTTTCACTGTACAGAACCCTTACTTGATGTCTCAGTTAGAATTTCTATTGCTGTGATAAAACACCATGGCCAAAAGCAACTTGGGGAAGGAAGGGTTTATTTCAAGCTTACAGTTTTACATCACAGTCTGATGTCAAGGAAGTCAAGACAGAACACAAGGCACAAAACTGAAACAGAAACCATGAAGGAGAGCTGCTTACTGGTCTGCTCCCCATGGCTTGCTCAACCTGCTTTCTCTCTGGACCAGTCCAAAGTGGTACCACCCACAGTGAGCTGGGTTCTCCCACGTCAATCATTAACCAACGAAATGCCCTACAAGCTTGCCAGTCCTGTGGGGGGCATATTCTCAACAGGTTCCCTCTTCCCAAATGGCTCTAGCCTGTGTTAACATAGAACTATCCAGGACACTGGGTCTGGGGCAGTACTCAGTGATTTTAAGGGTGTGACAAAGTTCTTAAGTGTGACTTTGATGACTTACTCAATTTCTGTCAAATTGGAGACTGTTTTAAATTTACAACATGTTTTTAAAAAGCTTTTAAGAGCATGAGGGCACTTAGAGATAGGGATTTAAAACATCATTTAACTGGCACCTGCTCAGGCCTTGTTGCCTCATTTAATCCAGGACCCAGAAGCCTCTGGAGGTGACTCTTCTAACCTAGTTTTAAGGAAGAGAAGACTAAGGCTTAATTCATTCAACAGCAAGATTGCATGCCAACTATGATCCCTCGGGGTCTAATGCCAAAACTCAGACTCTTTATGGTGCATCTCAAAGTCAAGTTGGCCCTTGCTGCTCCCAAAGGTGAAGGCTAACCAGACACAAGGGTTTTAAGAATGTGTTGACTCGGAATCTACTCTGCTTGCCAGTCCTTGCCACCCTGAATCAATGAGCTGCATGATTTCACTGGGATGGTATTCAGGCTGGATTTATGTTGGCACAGAACATATTATAAATTATGCCCATGGACCCACTGAAGCCTTTTCTCACATTGAAGATGTTTATAGAATTAGGAAACATGGCCTCTGCATGAATGTACTGGTCCTTTCTATGTCAACATCATCATAAATAAACGTATCCAGGATCCCTGCCTGCACTGTTTTTCATAGATACTTAGCAAGCTTGGGAAGTCGTCATTCTTACCACAGAGCAGAACAGAGCTTAGCCTGACTGAAGCACTTTGACTGAGGATATCAAAGCATACCCACTCTCTCTATTCCCTAACTCACACTAGCAGCTAGGCATATCTTTGAGATTGCATCTCTCCTTTGTGCATGCTGAAGTCTCTTGACTCAGATTGCAGTATTGTAGAGTTGTGGTCTGGCTGGAGAAGCAGGCCCACTCTGGGGACTCCACACACCTTTACTCTCATTGCCCTTTCCGGCTTGAAAGGTTTTTGTCTTTCTATAGCAGGCCTTGCCCAAGATTCATATATGTATGGCCATGAAAGGGGCCTTGGTTTTTGGTAGAGTGTTGGCTGGAAGTAGCCCAGAGACCCTGCAAGGGACGGGCATTTATTCAGCCACACTCCCAGAATCCAGGCTCCTAACACGTGACATAGAACTCCATTGACCTGCACTGTTCAGTCACACCCTCTACCTGTGCTCTTTGGGAGGGGCTGGATTGCCCTGAATGTGACTGAACAGTGTAGATCAATGGAGATCTATGCCACATGTCAGGAGCCTGGATTCTGGGAGTGTTGCAGAATAGATACCCGTCCCTCACAGGCAATGAACACCTGTGGGATCTCCGGGCTATTTCCAGCCAGTACTTCTACCAAAAACCAAGATCCCTTTCTCCTGTGGGGTGCTGCCGGGGCCTCTTTCTTCTCTCCCCACCCTCATTTCTCTCGGCTATGGGTCGGCCAGTCGTGCACCCACACGCCCCCAGTCTCAGTCCTTTTGCGGCTTCTCAATGGCATTTGAGAGCCCAAGGGCTTGAGACCAGTCATCCCTGGCCACCTCCTGGCCCGGGGATCCCCAATCCAAGAGCTTTGCACCCCTGTGGAACTTCAGACTGAGTGAGAACTCCCCCCGACCCCCTGCCAGGCGGGGCCCAAAGTGACCACTCAGTGCCATGCATGGAGTAAACTCAGTCAAGATTCCTGCGCTCCAGTCTCTTTGGAGCCATGGGAATCACAACAGCTCAACAAGATTCAAGAACCCATGCCTGCACTCACATGTGAGCTATTCATTCCCCACACATATGTGAAGAACTTCAAGGGTCCCATTTTTCAGATGGACACAATAGTACAGAAAGGGAAGGACCCAGCATTTGATTCTCACACAACTCAACATGACTCTGCCTTGCTGAGTGGGAAACTGATTGAGGCTGAAGATTTTCATGATGGCCATCATCTGTTGCTGAGAGAAGTCTCTAAAGAGAATCCTGCTTGTTTATAAAGGCTTTGAAATAAATAGAATTTATGAAGTCACCATTGCAGAGGTGCGGATAGCCTTTGGGTCCAGCATGCAGACACTTGCAAAAGTGGGACTTGTTATCACCCTCTATGGACCGAATAGTGTCCCTTTCCAGAACTCAATGTTAAATACATAACTTCTGGTGTCTTATATTGTTATTATATTTAGCCACAAGCTCACAGGTAATGATAGAGTTAAAATGTTGTGAGTGCGGCTCTAATCCACTATGCAGGCCTGAATACAGACAAGCATGTGTGCAGGAACACACACACTCACTGATTATTGGATATTAGCCCAGAAGCTCGCAATGCCCAAGATTCAACTCACAGACCGCATGAAGCTCATGAAGAAGGAAGACCCAGTGTGGGTGCTTCGGTCCTTCTTAGAAGGAGTAACAAAATGCTCAAGGGAGCAAATATGGAGACAAAGTGTGTGACAGAAACTGAAGGAGGGGCCATCTGGAGACCATTCCACCTGGGTGTTTATCTCATGTGCAGTCATCAAAGGTAGACACTGATGTGGATGTCAGGAAGTGCATGCTGACAGGAGCCTGATATAGATGTCTCCTTAGAGGTCTGCCAGAGTCTGACCTATTCAGCTGGATGCTCATAGCTAACCATTGAACTAATCAAGGGGTTCCCAATGGAGGAGATAGAGAGAAGGAGCTGAAGGAGCTGAAAGGGTTTGCAGTCCCATGAGGAGAGCAACAATACCAAGCAACCAGAGCTCCCAGGATCTAAACCACCAGCCTGGAAGCACATAGGGAGGGACCCATGGCTCCAGCTGTATATGTAGGGGAGGATGGCCCTGTCGGGCATAGGTGGGAGAGGAGATCCTTTGTCCCATAAAGGCTGGATGTCGAGTGTAGGGGAATTCAAGGGTGGGTAGGTGGGATTAGGGGTGTGTGTGTGGGGGGGCACATCCTGACAGCTACTCTTACATCAGGGAGAAGAGGCCATAGCCTGCTGACCGCTGAGGACTATTGGAAATTTTGTGCAGAAATAGGAGAAGTAAAATGAGGCACAGGGACATGAAAATACCAGAAGTGTAAAACATTCAAGATTCCCTTAGAAGGAGAGTCTAGGAGACAAATGCACACCCACATGATTAGACAAATATCTTAGCTTGTGTCTCAATACACAGTGGTCTATGTTGTGGGCATTGATTACTTCTTGTAGCTATCTGGTATGATGAAAAAGATAGGTTTATCATTGCTTGGCTCCTGTGTCAACACATGCCCCCTTTGGGACTTTGGGTAAGTCACTTTACTCTTTTGAGCCTGTTTTCTCTGAGGTCTACTGATCCTTCAACGTTTTTGTATGTCTTTCTTATCCAGATCCCAGAGCTAAAAGGTTATGGGATGCAGCCTCTGCCAGGAGTCCCTCAGTGTACTGGGAAAGTCTTCCATGGATGTGCCCAGGGTGTTCTGGGAACACCACTTTGCTCACTATCTTCACGCATCTCAGGGATATAGTAGGTGCTTAGAAAAAGAGTATTAGAAGCATTAGCAGAAATGCTTGTGAGCTGTCACTATTATTGGGGAATGGCTGCAGCTGCTGATGTGTTATATAAAGGTTCCTTTTTTTAAACTTCCATTACTCTGTTTTATTTTTTTTTCTTTGAAAAGAAGCATAAGACGAATAAATCTACAGAGGGGATTGTTTACCTGGAACAACCATCAACCACGTATAAACTCACTTTCTTTGGGTTTTTTTCAATTTCTTTGAATTACAGAGAAGCTGAAAACATAGGCTTTAGTCTTTGAGTAGACTGTACTTTGCTCTTTTCTCTACTATTTCTTTCCATTTTTAAGATTATAGTATAATTACAATATTTCTCACTTCCCTTTCATATCTCCAAACCTTCCCATATACTCCTCCTTGCTCTTTTTCAAATTCGTGGCCTTTTTTTTTTTAAAAATAAATTGTTACATGTAATTATGTATAAACATACATATTGCTAAATATAACCTGCTCAGCCTATAAAATGTTACTTATATGTTTGTTTTCAGGACAGACCACTTAGTACTGGATAACTAATTGATGTGGTCTTCTCTGGGAAAGACTATTTCTCCCATTCTCAGCATTCCTTAGTTCCCTAGAGTTCTCTGTGTAGGGTCAAGGCCTTGTGGGCTTTTCTTCATTCATAGTGACATATCCATTGGTGCTGTCCTTGTCAAGCTCATGTTTAGGCAGCCATGTTAGTGAGACTTTTTGGGTGTAGCTTCTGACATTAGTAGAAGACAAAAATCTAATAGCAAATTTCTTGATCCTATGGCTCTTATAATCTTTCTGCTTTCCTCTTCTACAAGTATTCCCAGAACCTTACATGTGGTAGGGTTTTGTAGCTGTATCTATTGGGACTGGGATCCGTAACTCTGCATTTTGATTGGTTGTGAATTTCTACAGCGGTTTCTGTTTCAAAGAGAAGTTTCTTGGTAAGTGTTGGGGATAGCCTTACATGTGGGTATAAGATCAAATGTTTAGATTGCTGTTAGCCGTTATGCTGGTTTAGTAAAGTAGTGGTTTTAGGTTCTCTGATATCCATGATTTTGCTAGCACTGAGTGATTAGCTAGGTTTCCAGTTCTAGGCATGGTTTCTTTTTATTTGAGCAGGTCTTAAGCCCAAGTAGAAAGCTATTGGTTCCTGCCAAGTGTGCTACTACTGCATCCCTAGGTTATTGTGCCATGGTGAGCACTGATATGATTGATCATGTGATGCGTGATGCTTTCAGGTCAGTTCCAGATCAGGGGCCTCAGAGCCTTGCCTCTGAAGCACCTAATATCTTCAGTACTAATATCTTCACTAGTAATCTTCCACCTTTGGCAAGTAATCAAGACAAGAGAAATAGGTTGTCTGGGAGTCTCTTGAATAACTCTGGCCAACAACTCAAGAGGGCTTTTTCATGTTTGGTACTGGAGTTTTGGTAACATTGTCTCTGAAGGGAATGTTATCATTTCAGATGAGAAAAGATCAGTAAAACTATCCTATGTAGTTATACACAGAATTACATGTTTTGTAATTTTTTAAGATATAAAGTTAATAGTATGATTATCTTATGACTTCTTCAGAGAACCTTATGCCTATTTACTCTCATTCCTCTGTCTTTTACATTCTCCACATTGTTAAAGAACCCCTTCCATTTCCCTAAAGAGATTGCTTGTATCCTACCATTTCCTATCTATTGCATTCCAAACCCCTATTTGGCAATAGGACCCATTTTACTTTCCTGATTTATGTAATTACTACTTACACCTGAAGGTTTGGAACTAAAATCCTTTCTTGAGAGAGAATGTGAGACATGTCTTTCTGGGTTTGCGTGACCTCACTCAATAATATTATCTTTCCTAGTTCATCTCATTTACCTGCAATATTTAGGATTCCATTTTTCTTTGTAGCTGAATAATACTCAGGAGTGAGTATATACCACATTCCATTATCCATTAATTGATTGAAGGACATTTAGGTTGTTTGCATTCCCTGTCTAATCTGAATAGAGCAGTAATGAACCTGACTGAGTAACTATCTGTGGAGTAGAACACTAAATATTTTGGGAATATGCCAAAGAGTGGTATAGCTGGATCATTTGGAGATTTATCTTAGCTTTTTGAGAGCTCTCCACACCTCTTTCCATAATGGCTGCACCATTTTGCAATCCCACCAACAGTGAATGAGGGGACCGTTTCCCACATCCCTTCCAACATTTGTGGTCAGTTGTTTTGTTGGCCTTTACCATCCTGACTAGGCTAAGATGAAATCTCACAATTATTTTGATGCTATTTCCCTAATTGCTAGGGATGATGAATGTTTTTTGAGATACTTCTGAGCCACTTGTTTTTCTTCTTTTGAGAATAGTTTTCAGATCTTGGGCTCGTTTTTTAAATGGATCATTTGGTTTTTTTCTGACTCTTTGTTTTTTGAGTTCTTTATATATTCTGGATATTAATCTTCTGTCAGATGTATAGCAGGAAAAGACTCTCTTATTCTGTAGGCTTCCTTTTCACCTGGTTGATTGTTTCTTTAGCTGTGCAGAAGCTTTGTAGTTTTATGAAGTCTAACTTGTCAACTGTTGAAGGTTCTATTCAGAAAGTCATTTCCTATACTTATATCCTGTAAGGTACTGCCTATGTATTTTCTAACAGTTTAAGTGTTTCAGGTTTTGTGTTTAGATCTTTGATCCATTTGGAGTTAGGTTTTGTCTAGGGTTATAGATATGACCTAATTTCCTTTTACTTCATGTGAACATCATATTTTCCCATTATTTGTTGAAGATGGTTTCTTTTTTTCAGCTTATGTTTTTTGGCATCTTTGTCAAATACTAAGTGACTGAAGTTGTGTGTACTCATACTTGTGTATTTGATTTCTTTTCATATGTATATATATTCGTATACATACATATATGTTTTCATGTAGGTAGCAAATTGGCTCTGTAATATATCATACAGTCTAATGGCAATCCCTCTACCATTGTTCTTTATTACTATGCTTGGTTTTGCTATCAGGCAATTCCATATAAATTTTAGAATAATTACTTTTCTATTGTAATAATGTGATGGTCATTTTCATTGAGTTTGCATTTAATTTGTAAATAGATTTTGGTTAAAACGGTCACTTTCATTATATTAATGCTATAAATCCGTGAGCATGTGTTGTCTTTCTTTCTTTAATATCCTTATCTTTTTCTTCAGAAGTTTAAAAATTTTCATTTTTAGAGTTCCTTTACTTCCTTAGGTTTATTCCAAGATATTTTTTCCTTTGAGATTATTGTGAATAGGAGTGTCTAAATTGATTCCTTCTCTGTATGTTTGTTTCTCTATAGAAAAGCTGTTGATTTGTGCAAGTTGATTCTGTATTTTTCCACATTGCTGAATTTTGTTAATCATTTCTAGAAGTTTTCTGGTAGAATTTTTTGGAATCTCTAATGTATCATATCCTGTCACCTGCAAATAGAAACGGTTTGAGTGTTTTTTTCCTGTTTGTATCCCTTTGGTTTGCTTCTCCTTCTTCTTGTTTCAGTTAGTATTTCAAGTACAGTATTGAAAAGGAGTGAGGGGAGTAGACATCCCTGCCTTGTTCCTGACTTAAGTGGGGTTGGGTTTTGCCATATAAGAAGATGTTGATGGTGGGTTTCTTGCACACAGCTGTTATTATATTGATATTCCCTGTACCCCTACATTCTGTAGGACTATTATCATGAAGGCTGAACTTTTGTCAAAGGCTTTTCCTTCAGCTATTGAGATGATATGACATTAACTCCATTTATGTTGATTATTGCTTTTATTGACTTGTGTATATTGAACTTACCCTGTATTTAAAGATAAGCCAACTTGTTTGTTGTGCATAATCTTTTTGGTATATGTTTGTCTTCTGTTTCAAGTATTTTATTGAGCATTTTTGGGACACTGTTCATTAGGGATATTGACGTACAGTTTTCTCTCCCCTCTCCCCTCCCTCCCTCCTCCTACTCCCCTCCCCCTCCCCTCTCCTCCCCTTCTTTTTTCCCTTCCCTCCCCTTCCCCTCCCCTTTCTTTTTCCCCTTTCCCTTTCCTTCCCTTTTATGTTGTTGTTGTTGTGTCTTTACCTGGTTTGGGTAAAGTAATAATGGCTTCATGAGAGTTTGGGAGTGCTCTTCTGTTTCTTGTTTTTGGAATAGTTTAAGAAAGATTGAATGTATATCTTCTTTGAAAATCTGGTTTACTTCTGTTGCGAATGCATCTGGCTCTAGGCATTTTTTTTTTAAGCTGGAAGGCTTTTATTACTATTTTAATCTCCTCACTTGTTATGAATCTATTTATATTGTTGACTTATTCTGGATTTAATCTTGGTAGCTTAGATGAATTTAGAAATTCACCCATTTCTTTTAGGTCTTCCAGCTTAATGAAGTACAGGTTTTTAAAATATTCCCTTGCGATATTCTGAATTTCTCTGGTGCCTTTTGTAATGTTTCTCTGTTCATTCCTAATTCTGTTAATTTGGGCCCTTTCTTTTTTTATGATTTTTTGGGCCAAGCATCTGTCAGTCTTGTTTATCTTCTCAAAGAACAAGCTCTTAGATTAATTGATTCTTTATATTATTTTTGTTTTATTTCATTGATATCTACTCTGAGTTTTATTATTTCTTGCTATGAGCTGGGTTTGCGTTTGTTTCCTTCTTCCTTTCTGGCTTGTTGAATTGCATCACTGAGCCATCTGTTGGTGCTCTTTCTGATTTTTTAATTTTTAAAATTTCGTTGTATTCTTCTTTTAGCATAGGCATTTAAGGCTATAAATTTCCCTCACAGCTTTTAATGTGTCCTAGAGGGTTAGTTGAATTGTGCTTTTATTTTCATTTAGTTTCAGGATTTTTAAAATCTCTTTCTTGATTGCTTTTTTGATCTATTAATTATTAAGTAATGAGTTATTTAATTTCCATGACTGAGTATTTATTAGATTTTTTTTTTCTGTCAATTTCAAGTTGCATCACTTTGTAGTCAGATAAGATACGGGGAGTTATTTCATTCTTTTGGATTTGTAAAGATTTGTTTTGTGTCCCAGGAAATGTCTATTTTAGAGAAGCTTCTCTGTACTGCTGAGAATGCTTATCCTTTGGTGTTTGGGTGGACTATTTTGTGCATAGCTGTTAAGTCCATTTGACATATGGTGCCAATTACTTTTGATGTTTCTATGTTTATTTTCTGTCCAGATATCTTTGTATTAGAGAAAGTGAGATATTGAAACTATTTAATATTAATGGATTGGTGTGCTCTGAGGTTTTTAAGTCCAGAGTACTTGGTTAAATAAAATGGGTTGTCCAAAAGTTTGTATGTTTAGGGTAGTATAATGTCTCCTTGGTTAACTGTTCCCTTTTTTGAGAATGGAGTGTGACTCTTTATATCATCTGATTAGTTTTAGTTTCAAGCCTATTTTGTCAAATATTAAGATAACAACATTCTCTTGCTTCCTAGTCACTTTGCCTAGAGAACTTTTGTCTCCTTTTGCTCCAAGGCAGTGCCTATATAAAACTAATACATATTTCCCCCAATAATGGATAGATTCTGTTTCTGGCTATTCTGACCAGAGATTTTTAAGCCATTGATATTTAAAATTATAATTGAAATGTGTGTATTAACTGGAGTCATCTTGTTAAATTTTGGTGTTGCTGTTTGTATTTTGAGCAGTACTTTATGTTTTAATATTTATGACTTTGTACTTTTTTTTATTACTTTTATTTTTTACAGTCCAGTCATTGCCCACCTTCTGGTCACCTCACTCGCTCCATCCGCACCCCTGACTTCAAGAGGATGCCCCCTCCCAGCCAGGCCCCCCCATTCCTGAGACATCAAGTTTGTTGAGGGTTAGGCACATCTTCTCTCACTGAGGCCAGATCCTTGGGTGTGTCAGGGCCTCAGACCAGCTCATGTATGCTGCCTGGTTGGTGGCTCAGTGTCTGAGAGATCTCAGAGGTCCAGGTTAGTTGAACTTGCTGGTCTTCCTATAGGGTCACCTTCTTCCTCAGCTTCTTTCAGACTTTCCCTAACTCAACCACAGGGGTCCCAGACTTCAGTCCAATGGTTGGGTGTAAGTATCTGCATTTGTCTCAGTTTCTTCTATGCCTATTCCTTTTTCAGCCAGAAATAATGCTTCTGATATTTTCTTTATATTTGATTTGTTGGATATAATTTTATTTTTGGCTGTCTATGTAGTCAAAAGTGGTTTTTTCCTCCTTCAATTATAGCAGATAGTTTTGCTGGCTGTCATTGTATTTTGGAACTTGGAAGGCACTGATCTGGGCTCCCTGGTTTTCAAAGAAAGAAATCGTTCATTATTCTGATGTGTCTTCTTTTATACATGAGTTGCTTTTTTTTTCTTGAAGTTTTAAATACATGATCTTGGTTATATATACTTAGTGTTTGAACTATGATATGCTGTGGGTATTTTCTTTTCTGGGTTTGTCTATTTGATCTTCTGTGTGTTTCTTTTATTTGTTTGGTGTATTGTTCCTTACTTTGAGATAGTTTTCTTCTATGATGTTGTTGAACATCTATCTCTGCCATTGTCTTGGGAGTCTTCTCCTTCATTTATACCTATAATTCGAAAGGTCTGATTTTTTTCTCATGGTGTGCCACATTTTATTTGTACTCCTTTTCTTTGTTTTAATTTTTTTCATATTCCTTGATTATTTGTTCTAGTTCTTCTACTTAATCTTTGGCATCACTAAGTCATTTATTCTCCTAAAATGCTTCGTCACTTAATTTTATTGAGTTGTTACTTTTTGTCACCCTAAACTCCTTCAATTCTTTGGTTATCTTTATTCATTCTTTTCAATTCTGTGCCTGCGTGTCTCATTGGCAAACATTTCTATAGGTCTGGTAAGTTTTGGAGAGAAGTTACTGATTTGATGTTTCATATTGTTGTTATTATTGCAACAAGATCTGAACATGAAGTTTGTTTTTTGTTAGTTCTGAGCCTGTTGTAGACAGAGTAGGTTGAGGAAGAAAAGATGCCTAGAGGTTGGAAATGGCTTGGGTTTAAAATGAAGTCAGGTAAACAGAGGAGATGTTACCATGGGCATGTATTTTCTGCACCAAACCTGGAGTTTGGAAGTCAATCTGGCTGGGTGAAAATGTTACCTATGGTGAGGGAGGGTCCTGTGGATTGGAGGCTGGGCAGAGAAAATTCTGGCTTAAGTCCATTGCAGTGCAAGGAAGGGATACCCAGACTAGATCTGGTTGATAAAGAAGGAGTTAATGGAATTGTCAGGGACATGCTAGAGGAAAAAGAGAAAAATCTGGTTATCAAGTGGATGGTTGAAAGCAATGCAGAGTAAACCTGTGGGTAGCTGCAGAAAGAGGGTCCTGGTTAAAACCAAGGTCCTTCATTTTAACAATTCTCCTTACACTTTCTATGTGTTCCCACCTTCACATCCCAGTTCACACCAAGTCCATCCATGCCTTTCTGAATATTTAAATCCAGTCCCTCCTTCAAGATCAAGTCCAGATTTATCTCCTCTAGGAATCCTGCCCAGAGGCATATCAGACCACTGGTTGTTCCATCCTTTCAATTTTTGTCACCTTTATGGACTTTTAAGGCACTTATCCATTTCCTAAAGAAATCTTTGCTCTATTCTAGGATGGTCCTGAGCCACTAGGATCAGAGAACAGAAGGCAGAGCTGGGCGTGACCTTATAAGGCTATTAGAATACTTCTAATTCCACACCTTGTAATTCATTCCTATGGCAGCTGGAGTCAATTTATGCTTCTTTCCTTCTTAGCACCAGGTGACCCTACCTTCCATTGCCAACAGGGATATATTTGAGGGTTACTACATTGCTGGGAAGCCAGGTCTAAGCTAGGATGACATGAAGCAATCTAGAGTATAGGGTCCTGGGTCACCTGCTTATTTCACTTACACACTGGAGTTACAGCTGGAATGTCCCAGTATCTCATGAATAGCTTGAACTTAACCACGTGTCCCTCACTTGCTCAGTCTCCTCTGCCTCAAATGTGCTGGTTCCTCTTCTGAAGTCCCCTCCCAGACTTTTCCCATTTTCCAGTGTCAGGATTAGGGTTTCTCTCATACAATAAATACCCTCTCACTTCCTGATGTGAGGGGTTTCTGCTTCCAGTAGCTTTGGGTCAGTCTTCTGGCATGAGCTGCAGTTATTCCCAAGCCTGTCATCTCCCACTGTCTCTCATCTTTCAGAAGCTGTGTCTCCTTCCCCATTGTCTCCCTGTCACACCTCCCAGGGTCTATGTCTGACCCACAGGAAATATAATGTTCTTTGTGATGATTTTCTGGAGATCATCATTGTATTGGTCAACATCATCACTGCCTTTTTATATTTAACTTAGAGTGTGTTGTTCAGACATCCCTACAAGGCCCAGTTTGCAAGCTTGTCTACCATGTCTGGAGATAAAAGCCTACTTGAGAGAAGCTGCAGTGGCTCCAGCATTCTTGGCAATTTCAAAAACAAAGATATGATCTTCTACATCCTTTAGAGGGGCAAGTCTTCACCCTATATTGCTGCTATATTATTGCTGAGTGTGAAAACAGTGGCAAGGATGAGTGGCTTAGAGCAGATGTTTCAGCTAAGCCAGAAACATCAGCTAATCCAGAGAAAGAATGAACGGAGGAAGAAAGAGTAAGTCAACTTTTCTTATTTTTCTTTACATAAAAGAGTTGACCAAGCCCTAACAGAAATATGGGAGAAGAAAAAATATATTTTGAACATTCTCAATACATAGACTGAACTAGGCATTTTATTTGTGTCTCACCTTAATGTAAATGGAGAACACCCAGCCCAAGCAGATAGTACCATCTAAGTTTTACAGGTGAGTAATTAGCACCAAAGACCTTAGAACATTTCCCCAAGCTCTTACATGCTTAAGGGAAATTTATATCATATTAGACCTAAATCTAGGCCCGTGCGACTCCATGTGCCTTCATTTTTCTCCCTTGATTAGTGGATATCTGGAGTTCCCCAGTGTGGTTGTTTTTAGAAGAGTCATGTCCATTGGAATACATTCATCGATGTGGTTGTTTTTAGAAACTACAGTATAATCACAGTATTCTGGTACCATATGGACCAGGACTCTCTATCCTAAGAGCCCATGACTGTCCCTGTGCTTCAGGTAAGTTCAATATATCTTTATTGGGCATCTTTTGTTTTTATGGGGTAAATTTCCCCAGCATGTCCAATTCTCTGAGCCTTTTCAACTATTCCTCCTTTCTGTGTTCACCTTGTCTCTTTCAGTCATTGTAGGTACCCAGCACGATCTACACAGTTGCCACAGTCATCCTAGTAGCATATTGGACCTGTTCTCAGGACCCTTGCTAGGTGTTAAATCCCATGCCAAAGGAATGTGCTCTCCACTATCTGTATGCTCCTGCCCTCTGCCTGCACCTTCAGATCCTGTTCCAACACATAATTCTAACTTCTGTCAGTATAGATCGATGAAGTTCTTTGCTTCTTTGGGGTCTAGTCCCTTCCTTAGACGCCCAGAAAATACTTAGCTGGTTATGGTATGTTTGGTCTCATGACTTAGAGGAGATGTAGCAATGTTTGCCAGGCCTGAGCTTCCTAGGTCATCTTTAACCAAGATGGAAGAGTTACCCATAACTGGGAAGACTAGCTTGCTCCTGTTGCCAGGAGGAACAGGCAGAACCGGATCGTAGTTGGCAGGTTCTCAAATTCTCAAGACTTCAAACCAGTGTCCTCTCCCCAATGCTTTCAAGCAGGGTCTTATCCTGAGTCATTCCATGTCGGAAAATCTGTCCTCTGAATTGTCATGTCCTCATAAGTAATGGACTCAGCTTTTCTTCTGTCTACTTGCAGGATATCAGCTCTTGGGATGCTGCCAAGAGGCTCTCTGCCTTTCACATTTTTAATTAGGGACAACTTATTTCTGCAGTCATCTTATTCAATAGTCTTTAGTGCTAGTTTTGTTCCTCTTTTATCTCTTCAGTATCTGATACACTACATCTATGGGTTCCTTCTCTTTTACTATACCAAACCCTAGCTTCCTAAGAGTACAAATCCTTGAGTCTCACGCCCATATGCCTTATGCTGTGAGTTGTCACCCAAGCTCAGTGGTGATCTTCATAGCCAGCTAGCTTTCAGCTGATCCAGACCCCAGTGCAGAGTCATACATGGTACCGGCTGTTTTCAGTCTGAGCAACAGGCTCAGTGCAGTTACTTGCCTGTGGATAGGTCATAGGCAAGTGCTTTGAGACAATCTCCCAAAAGGCAGGGTGCAAAGAAGGACTGGGAAGACACAGAAAACTGAAACAAGATACAGCTGCCAGGTGCTCTGTGGTGATTGTCTCTTCTGACAAAACAAGTCGAATAACTCAGGCCCTTCACATAGATCCATTTGTAGATTTCCTAGAAAACAAGCACAGTATCAATCAGATGACTCTTGAAGTCATGGCCAACTATGTTTGTAATTATGGTTAAGAGGCTTAAGTAGACTTGTGGGCAAGCAACACCAACATCCAGTAAACTAATGAATGAATGAATGAATGAATGAATGGCTGTTTGTCTTTCTAAGAACTTTGGAAATCCTTGAAACAAGATCTCCACCTACTATAGTCCTTTCAGACCTAGCAAACTCTGGTTGCCCATTACTTACAAGTGGGACCTCAGTAAAACAGAGAACCTTTGAAAATACCACTTTTTTTCATTTAAATTCTTTTCTAGTGTGTTTTTTAAATCAAGATCTTCAATATTTAAAAACATTTTCTAAAGTCCCCAGAAAAATTTGCACTAAGCCCAAATGCCCCTTAGAGTTGTGTCTACCTCAGGAAGAGGTTGAAACACATGGATTTTTGTTGTATAGCAGCTTCTGAAGGACCAGAGCTGGCGCAAGGCACATGGTCATCAGAACCCTATCCCCCTACTAGTGTATCACATTCTACCCTCCAGATCTAGCATGGAAATATAGTATCACACTCCAGTTCAGCACCAAGAGAAATCATGGACCCCAGAGTCCATCCCTCTCCCTTTAAGGAACCATCCCTGAGGCCTGGGTGTACCATTAGACTACATGCCATCTGGGAGAACTTTGTCTTACACTATCTCTGACTATAAAGAACACTAGTAAATATCTTAATTTACATGGCAATTTTTCCAGCAGAGAACAGAAATTTTGTATCCCCAGTACATAGGGCCAAAACGGATGTTCAGTAGGCAATTAACTATCTCTACCACACTGGTAATAGAACTGTAAAAACAATAGACAGAATCATTAGTTTAAGTTATACCTGGATAGGTTCTTCTAGCTGCAGAAATAGTTATTTCATCTCTGGATCATTAGGTTTTTTCATGTGTGAAACTCCAAAGGCTGATTATGATAACTGTAGAAAGCACTACTACACGATCAAGTAGCTGTCACGTACATAAATTTAACCATGTTACCATCCTTTTCCTAAGACATTAAGTAACTTGGTTAAGACATAATGGAATTCTATCTCACGTCCTGCTTAAAAAATTTCCAAACTGGGCTGGATGGAAAAAGAGAAGACGAAAGTGAAGTTGGGTAGAGGGGGAGGTGAGGGTAAAAAGGTGAATTTGGGGGGAGTGATGGGAGTGAGTATATCACAATGTTGTATATGAAATTCTCAAAGAATTCATAAAATATTATTCAAAGGATTTAAAGCATATTTTAGAAACCCATGCAAACTCATAATCCATGACAATTCAATAAATGTCATCTTATTTAAAAACAACAAAACAAAACCAAAAAAAATGGCACATGTTCACATAACACAGTGTTTTTGAGATCTTTGTCTGGCATTCTTTTTATACAGTGCAGAGAGGAAGAAAGGCTACACATGTTAGGATGCTCATTTTGGCTTTCCTTGCCCTCAGCTGGGGACAAAGAGACATCAAACCAAAACAAAGCCTGGAGCATTAAAAAAACAAACAACAAAACAAAACAAACAACAAACAAACAACCCTTTTTTCTTTATTCAGTTTCATTCACGAGACCAGATAGCGCTGTTTTCTGGCCCCATTTCCCGTTGCTTCCTCTTTAGCAGCACAGTTTAGGGTCTTCTGCTCTGACCTCTCTAGCCCTGTAGTTGGTTCAGTTCCTCACACAGACCTTTTCTATGGAGTCAGACCTGGCTGAGGAGTTAGGGACAGAGATGTTGCAAGTGACAGTCCTTGCTACTGAGGAACTGAAGTCAAATCAAGGTAACCAATTGGTAACAAACAATGTTTAGTACACTCCCCTGTGAATGGAACTAGGGGAGAGAAATGCTCTGGTTGTAGGTTAGAGTAGAGAGGGCACAGAGAACTTTCTGGAAGTGTGTATATGGGAGTAGGTATTTTAGCAACAGCATCAGGATGTGCACCGCCTTTCATAGTTGACTGAAAGGGCAAGAAACATTAAGGACAAAGGCTTCTGAGATGACGAGCTCGGAGGATATTGAAAGCTGTAAACGCTTAGTGGAGTTAGACTGTAAAGGAGAAAAGAGGGGAGGCTCCATTCTCGGCAGAACTAACACTGGAAATTTCAGTGCTTTCACCCAGCCCATGGTTTCTTCTTCTTCTTCTTCTTCTTCTTCTTCTCTCTCTTCTTCTTCTTCTTCTTCTTTGTATGCATTCTTAAAAAAAAAAAAAACAAAAAACAAAAAAACAGTGAGCTCTCTGATGACCAGCACTCACGCTCTGGTGGACAGTTGTGAGAACAGCCTTAAAGCTTGGAGTGACTCTCCCCTGCCTGACTGTTAGGGCTGTTTCCAGCTTCAGGATTCTGTGATTCAGGATGTAGTCGCAGCCTGGTTTTCATAGGTGTGTTTTCTGGGAACATCTGGACTTGCGTTTCCTTGTGTCTTCTTGACAGCCCCCAATTCTCTTTAAATAGCAAGCACAAAGAGCTAAAAAGGAGTGATTCTGACGCTTATACGGTACTAAGCAACCCTCTTTTGCATCCCTTCCCCAGTAAGCTTCCCTGGTAGTTGTGAATAAAACAGATTGGCCTGCTTTTTTAAGAGATGAGGAAAAAGGCCCAGAGAGATTAGGATCTATCCTTATGAACACATGTGATAGAGGAGAGTGAAATATGAAAGATTCATGGTGCCTCTCCACCCAGTACAAGATCTTCCCTTGCCTGGGGGGTAGCATATTGCCCTCTTTTCCTACTCTCCACAGCAATAAACTCCTGCTTTTCTGGGAACTTTCCCATAGTACGCCTTTGAACTTGGGATAGTAGCCAATGATTCCAAAACAGACATCTGGAACTACTGAGGACAGGGTCTCCTTGGAGAATGGGTCTTTGTTTGATGGCTCACTCTTACCAGCACACTGTCTCTCAGGTAATGTTCTACTTTAGAAAAGATCAGGCATGGAAGAGACTCTGTTCTCTTAAGCCACTCTTAGTATGAGATACACAGGAACACTGTGGCTCAGAGTTGCATGTGGAAACCCTAGTGGATCAATCAGGAAAGAATAGAATTTAGTGCAATTCCATGAGAAAATCATGTTTGGATTTGCTATCTCACTTCTCCTAATGGGTTTTTGGCTCCAGGACAAGACACATTAGCCAAGAACAAGCCTAGACAATACACCTATATAGAGGTGTCTAATAGTTTGGAGACTAGTGTAAATCACTAGTGATAGTAGAAAGGATTGTCTGACCTGGGAATCCTTGTCAGAGAGCCAGGTTTCAGTCAGAAGCTGTGGCTGTAGGAGGAGTGAGTGGTCATGTGGACCTCCTAGGACTTTGGGTCATCACAAGGAGAATAACAGATGATCATTGCCTACCATCTTCCCCTTTAAAGAAGAAACAGAGAGTCAGAATGGAGAGGTGCTTTGCTCAAGGTCGCAAAGTTAGAAAGTGGCAGAGCCAAGACTGCCACATTGTCCTCAAAAACTAGAACGGACTATGGGTGAGTAGTCAGGCCATCAAACACCAAGTTTAAGCCTGCTTCTGTTGTTTGCTACCTGCATATCGAGCAAGTCACTCAACACTTCTGAACATCACCAGCCTTCTGCTCACAAAATGAGGTCGCTGAGAGAACTGAGTCTATTACAAAGGTGAAAGTGTTTGATTCACAGTTCCTGTTAATTTTCAGACAGCCTCCTATTCCACCTTGAAGTCTTAGAAATATTGCTGTAGAGTAGGGCAGGGAAGGAGTTACCACTGGTAATTTTAGACACAAAGGTGAGAGGAAGTCAGGGTGTGAAGATGCCTGGTGCCCTGGGAGAAACTGCTCAGTGATGTCTCTGAGCATGGGTGTGAACCCAACCCACAGCTGGGAGGAGCCAGCAGCTACAGCCGTGGGCAAGCCTGGTGCGTTATATTTTATCTTTGTCCTGTGGAATAGATAACCCTATTGGGCAAGGGAAATCTGACTATTTTTAACTTAAGGAATAGCTAGACTTGTGTTCTTGTAGGTCCTCTATAGGGAACTGTGTAGGTGAGTATGGACATGGTAGTGGTGCGGGGAGGGGATGCTGGAGAAATAAGTTTGGTAGATAACATCATGGAACTTGGGCCAGGGCAGGACAGTTAGTATATCGAGGTGATAGGGACAGAAAAATCAATAGGGCTTGGAAATTAATTTCATGAAGAGAGCAGGGGAGAGCAGAAGGCCACAATGTTTTCATTTCCTGAGCAAAAACATGGTGTTACTTTCTCATTGCTGTGACACAGAATAACTGAAAGGGAAAAGTGACATTTCTGCTTAAGGGGAAGAAACAAAGGAATTTTCAGTTAAGAAATAGAAGCTATTTTAAAAAATGGAAATAGGGGTTGGGACTAGATATTTATCAGATGTGTAAAACCATTTGCTATGTAAGCAATGAGACTTGAGTTTGAATCCTAGAACCCACAAAAATAGCTGGATACATTGCATGACGGTCTGTAATCCTAGCTTTCCTGAAGGAGATGGGATTAGAGACAGGAGAATCCTGGAGCACTGGGGCCAGCTAGCATGGAATAAGCAAGCAAGAAACTTCCTTTCAAAACACAGAAGGCAATGACGAGCACCTTTTAAAGTTGTCTTAGATGGTATGTCAGGTTCTCCCCCCCCCAGCCTCATGCTGTCATAAGTGAGACTCAGTCTAAAAATATACTTACAAATGCCTTGCCATATAGCTAGGCTCTTCTCTTATTAGATCATAACTTAAATTATCCCATTTATTCTAATCTACATTCTGCCATGTGGCTAATTAACTGTGCTCAGGTACCACACATGAATCTCATTAATCTTCCCAGGTGAATTTCCCCACCTTGCTCTAATCCTAGAATTCTTTCTACCTCCCAGATGTCCCATCTTCCTATTCTAACTTTCCTATAGGCCATAGGTTTTTAATTGACAGGTGATGCATCCATCCAATACATAAGATACTCTCTCTACAGTTGTCCTCTGACTACAAGGCAAATGTATCCACATTCACACATTATATAGAAATGTATCACACACACAAACTCACAGACACACACAGAGACACAGACACACACAGAGACACAGATACACATAGAGACACAGACACGTACACAAACACACAGACACACATAACACTCAGCTCTGCTTCTAGGCATGGCAAGATCTCTACAGTGGTTTCTGAAGGTGGACTCACAGTCTGTGGAATTTCCCACAGCACCTGTCTGTGAGGATGAATGGCTTGACATCTGTAGGCTAAGCACTAGCCAAAAGCTAGCTCTCCCCTGTAACCTAGCTCATTCAATTCAATCCATTTTCTCCTGTGTTGTGTGTTTCAAAGGGGCACGGTTAAAATTTTATTTAAGTAAAGACACTGACATTAGATGCTATGTTATTGCTTTCCAGCTTTCTTGTTTTGCTGTCAGGACTCGGAGTTATTTAACAATTTCTTCTGCTCAGTTAACAAAATCTCAAAAACAATGGGATACCCAATCAGGTAGCAGTCAGTGGAAGGAGAAGGTGATGATACTTATTCAGCTGGCTTCCTCACTTTCTCCTTTTGATTCAGTTGGGACCCCACCCTGTTGGGTGTTAGCATCCACATTCAGAGTGAGTCTTTCCTCCTCGGTCAAACCTTTCTGAAAACAGCTTCAAGGACATTCTCAGAAGTGATGTCTCCTAGGTGAGTTCAAATGCAATCACATCACATTGACAGTGAAGATTAATCATCACAACTAACATCAGAAAGGATGAAGGAAAGAAAGATGGAAGGAAGGGAGAGGGAAGGGAAGGAGAGAAAGAGGGAGGGAGGGAGGAAGGATGGAAGGGAAGGATAGGGAAAGAAGTTTAACGGAAGGAACACAGAATAACAAGTGCTAGTGAAAATTGGAATTCTTGTGCGTTAAATGCCGGGAATATGAAACAGTGCTGATTTCTGTGCAAAACAGCATGAAAAATCATTGGGGAAAAAAATAGGATTACCAGACATGATCCAGCAATTCAACTTCTACCTGTGTATCTAAAAGAAAGGGAGCCAAGACCAACAGATTTGTCTTTCCATGTTCATAGCAGTGTTAGTCACAAAGGTAGAAGCAATTCAAGTGTCCACTGAACAGATAAATAAATAAGACTCACTGCCAATATGCAGTGGAGTGTTGGTCAGCCTTAGAAAGGCAGCCATATGCTACATTTATGTAACCATGAGGCCACTATGCAAAGTGAAATAAGCTGGTCAGTTCACAGAAAGGAAGATACTGGACACTATTCTAGTACTCAGTGCTAGAATAATGAGTAAAGAAACAGAAATCAGAGTAGTGGTCAGAAAGTGCTGGGATGAGAAAATAGGAGAGAATTCCTGTTGCTGAGCATCTTCAGGTTGTGAGATGAAGAGATCTGTGGATTGATGGTAGAGGTGGTTTATTCAAATGATGTCACTTTTGCTACTCAGCACTAGAGTTAGCCACAGGTAAAATAGCAACTTTCATGTAAACTGTATTTTACCACAACTAACTAACATAGAATTTAAAAACTGAAACTTTATTTAAACTTAAAAATTTGTTTATTTGAATAGCTAAGACATGGAAAAGGAGAAAGGCAGATATCCAGGGAGCCTGAGCGAGTCCTTCACCAGGATAAAAGTGAGGGCCTGCTGCACCGAGACCCACTGCCCTCAATAGGGTGCATGAAGGGCAAAGTGTGGGTTCAAGGGTACTGAAGGGTGCCTGGAAGCATACCCTGCAGGGCTTGTAGTTTTTGTATTTGATTTTAATGTAAGGTGGTAGGGCATGACTAGAGGAAGAACGTGTGGGAGTGAGTGAGTGAGTGATGAGTGTAGGGTGATGCCTCAGTTCCCTGGTTAGGTTTATTCCTAGGTTTCTAGGTAATTTTCCCTTTTCCTTTTTTTTTTTTTTTAACTTGACAATAGATTCTTCTCTTATACAATACATTCCAACCACAGTTTCACATTCTTTCACTGCTTCTAACTCCCTCCACCTCCCCCCTCCAGATCTACTCCCCTCCTTTTCCATTTCAGAAAAGAGCAGGCCTCCAAGAGATAACAGTCAAACAAGACAAAACAAGATAGAATAAGACAAGGCAAAACCCCTCCTATCAAGGCTGGATAAGGCAACCCAATAGGAGGAAAGAGTCACAAAAACAGGTAAAAATGCCAAAGATACACTCCCAGTATTAGGAGTTCTGCCAGGTTCTGTGCTTGCTATTTCATTCTCTGTGAGCCCATGTTAGCCCTGCTTAGTTGTGTTCCTTTTCTCTAAGAGAAGTGATATTAAATCTTCCTTAAATGCTTGATAGACTTTGCAGTAAATTCATCCCTAGCCATCAGGGAAATATAGATTAAAACTGCTTAGATACCATTTCTTCCTAGTCAGAGTAGCTAGCATCAAGAAGACTGACATCCTAGCAAGGCTGTGGGAAAAGGAAGCCTTACTCACTGCTAGTGGTAGTGTAAAGTAGTACACCCATTATGGAAATTTGTGTGGCGGTTTCTCAAAAGAATAAATACAGAACTACCATGTGACCCAGCTGTGCCATTCCTGAGCATACATCTAAAGGCCTCTATGTCCCATGACAGAGAAACTTCCCACATCTATGTTTATTGCTGCTCAATTCACAATAGCAAGTAAACTGAACAATATATGTCCATCCACAAATGAGTAGATAATGAAAATGAGGTACATATTCACCAATTTTATTTATCTCTAAAAAAACATGAAATTCTGAAGTTTTCAAGAAAATGGATGGTATAGAAAATATCATATTAACTGAGATGACTTTAACTTAGAAAATAAATAAATAAATAAATAAATAAATGAAGTTTATTTTCTCTCATATACAGATCCTAGCTTGTATGTATATAAATGAGGATTAATGAGAATAACCTCTTGCCTAAACTAGAAATGAGACCAAGAGAGGCTAAAAGGAGATGCTGGGGGAGGGGGTGGGGCAAAAGGACAAGATGTAGTTTATATGAAAGTGGAATGGAGCTGAGGCACAGGATATAACAAGTGGAAGGGGGAGATGAGGTATGGTGGGAAAATCAACTAAAAGTGAGTGTGTTTAAAAATTACATAATGATATCTAATACATTGTGTGCTGATTTAAAGAGTTTTCCAAAAAGATATTTTACTGTAGGCTTGAGTACAGATTCAAGAGACTAAGAGGTTCTCAGAGGAAAGCTAAAACATACCATTGTCCATAGGATTGGGCTTTCCAAAGAAGAGTGGCAGAAAATAAGACATACCCAAGAGCCAGTACCTGCTGTCAAGAGACTTACTGATTAAAAAATTTTAAGTAAATGGAATTGCAGAGAATACAGGAAAAACAGAGTACTCTGGTAGAGCCTGTGTATTCCAGAGCATATGAGTATGGGGGAATTAGGAGGGATGCTTAGGACAGAACTCAGTGGGGGAGGTGTCTTTAGGCTATGGGGATCAGTACAGGGATTTTATGCCTGAAGTAACAATCACAGTCACCACTGCAGGACCTTTTCGGGGATTTTGCGGATATTCTGGATACAGTAGTTCTAGCCCATATGGGAATCACAAGGGCTGATAGTTCTGTATTTGTGACCTCTGACTACCCAGATCCATTCTGTCATCTGTAATGTGCCCTATGACATTGACCCTTGTGATTGCACCAAGATTACTAATTGGCCTCTGTCTTCTGGCTGTGTTTGACCAATGGTAAGAGATGAAAATCAGCAAGAAATGAAATAGCGGGAGACTGGGAATTTCCCCACTGCCCAGGCTTTGTGCCAGGGGGTGTGTCAGTCCCTGTGTTCCTCTACCAGTACATCTTCTGGCTCTGCCTCTGGCTGGTCAGCTACACTTTTGTCCCTTTGGGTCTAGGAGTGAGATGGGGCTCTATTGCTGCAGGTCTCAACACACCTGCTGGCTTTCTCAGGCTCACCCTGGCCCTGTAAGTTTGGGAAATGCACTTCTGGATCACATCAGACCAACCTTTTTCTAGCTGATAAATATGCTGAGAATTTGTATAGTACTGATGGCCACTACTGAATAACTACTGTATGCTTGGAACTTCCAGTTTTTTATTTACTTCTTAACATAGCCCAATGACTTGTGGACCATTTTCAACTTGAAGAAACTGAGGCAGGCACATAGATACTAATTCAACACCATGTAAGTCTCTTACAGAAATCACACGGCTAGTGAGGAACAAAGTTAGAATTTAAACCCATACCTTGAAACTCTCAAACTGATCTGTTCTTTGCTCTGGGTTATGAGGGAATCCTTTGTTAGGCTTTGAAAAATTTGTAAGAACATCCATAGTGAAATCTCTAGGGTAAATTGAAACAGGGTGTTCTGTGGAAGACTCTTGTGTTGCTAAAGAATACCAAGTCTTTGAGTTCTGGAATTTCACCACCTCACATTGTTGGAAATCTGGCTCACCATGTGCAGTCCCTCTGTGGAGGTAACTTAGCGCTTAGAGAGTTCAAAAGAAGAGAAGAGTCTTCCTCAAAGACCTATGGCAGAAAGCATGAGGATTTGTTTATGAAGAACTACTTTATACTTTTTAAAAATATCATTTGTAGGTTTGTATACCAAAGGCCGAGCAAATGCACACTTTAGGAATCAGTTGTCAAGGGAAACTTCTGTAGCTTTTTGGCAGGGTTATGGTTGAGACTGACCTTCACAAAGACAGTCCAAGGGAGTGGAATGTCAAAATCAAAGGGAGATTTTTCATACGATCTGCTTGGTTTATGCCATTTATTTAGTTAAGGGAGGGGAGTGGATTCTATGGCTGGCTGAAAAAGTAGTGCTTCTTCTAGCCAGATCTTCCAGAACTGCCTTTAGTTGCTTCGTGTCTTCTTTTACTAACCTCAAACCTATTGAGGCCCCATCATAAGGGTAGCAACCTGAACTTCAGCAGCTCTTTCTGTTTGATGAAGCCCTTTCACAGGCTGGAGAGATGACTCAATGGGTAATGTGTTTGCTCTGGGTGCCGGCTGGTTGTGCTGTTTTGTATTTGTAAACTTGACATCATCTAGAGTCATCTGGAATGAAGAGTTCTTAGTTGAGGGATTGCCTCCATCAGATTGGCCTGTAGACAAGTCTATGGGGGAACTCCTGGGGTCTATATGAAAGCAGGCTGAGCACGACATGGAGAGCAAGCCAGAGAGCAGCATCTTTTATTAACTCTACTTCAGTTCCTGCCTCCACGGTTTTGCTTTTGAGTTTCTGCCCCGACTGCGCTCAATGATGGACCATGATTAAGATACTTAAGCCAAATAAACCTTTCTTCCTCAAGTTAGCTTAGTCAGTCTGGTGGTTTGAATATGCTTGGCCCAGGGAGTGGCACCATTAGGAGATATGGCCTTGTTAGAGTAGATGTGGCCTTGTTGGAGGAACTGTGTCACTGTGGGTGTGGTATTTAAGACCCTTGTCCTAGTTGCCTGGAAGTCAGTCTTCTATTTGCCTTTGGAACAAGATGTAGAACTCTCAGCTCCTCCTGTATCATGCCTGCCTGGATGTTGCCATGCCCTGGCCTTGATGATAATAGACTGAATCTCTGAACCTGTAAGCCAGCCCAATTATATGTTGTCCTTACAAGAGTTGCCTTGGTCATATTGTCTCTTCACAGCTAACTAAGACAGTCAGTGTTTGATCACATTGGAGAAATGTAACTAAGATACTACACTATCATAAGGACTAGAATTTGAATTCTCCAGTGCCCAGGGGAGTCAAACAAGTAATCCCAGTTCTTGGGAAGCAGACCCAGGGGTGCTGGGACAAGCTAACTAGCTGGAATTGCCAGCCTCTCAGTTAAGCTAGAGACCTTATCTCAATCAATGAAGTGAAAAAAAAAAAAAAAAAACCAACAACAAGAAAGTCATCTCATGTCAACTCTCTGGGCCTCTGGACATAATTCACAAATGCAAATGTCATGCTCCCCTTATGGGTATACCATACATACATGTGATGACTATTCTTGTCAAATTGACTATATCTAGAATCAACTAAAACCCAGGCAGCTGGACACAGCTATGAGGAATTTTTCTTGATTAAGTCATCTGAAGTGGAGGACTCACCCTAAATCTAGATCTTCAGGTATTGGAAGACCCACCCCAAATTCAGGTGATGTGAGTGTAAAAGTAACTTTTATTCACCTGATATAATTGTCATCTCCCAGGCTTACTGCCTCACCCTGGCCTAGTCTTGGAAGCTTCTAGCCTCCATACAATCTAATCTAGGCCTAGAATGTTTTCAGCCTCTGAGACTTGCTGCTAAATAAACTCACCCTTTCTAGTTCTTTCTGATCTCTGAGTGGCTGGTACAACTCAGCAGTTCTGGCTCAGATTCCTCTGCAAGTTGACTGGTTCAAACTGGCTTCTCTCTCGGCCTCAAATTTTTTTCTCTGCTTGGCCTCATACTAACTTTAGCAATCTCTTCTAATCTTCTGGCTCATTCTTATTCTCTGGCTCATTCCATCTTCACCTGTGTCTAACTTGTTCTCTCTTCAGTCTGTCTCTGTAAAACTGGCCAGGTAAAACTGCTTCCCTCCTTTCTCTCTCTGTGCTGCTCTCTCTTTAGTAGTTCCCCTTTCTTCTCTCTTCTCATGAGAATTGGTCGTATCCTATCTCTGATTCATTCTGTCAATCTTTCTCTGATTCATCACTTTATCTGCCACTCAATTAGACATCACTTTCAAATATGGGTGCTTCCTTCTACAAACTAATTTTCCCTTCATTGTTTGGGAATAAAGGTGTATACTAGGCACCTCTATATTCCCACCATAGGGATTAATGGTGTATGCAAAGGCTAAACAACTACAAACATGTTTTTTTTTTTTCAGTAAATAACACAATCATGAGTTTCACAGTGTTATCAATATCCTGCAGCAGTGAGGTTTGAAGACCCACCCTAAATATGAGCCACACCTTCTGGTGACAGCACCAAGATATTGAAGAAGGAAACCTTTGCTTCTTGCTGCTTGCCCTCACTCTTGCTGGCAAGTTTATCTTGCTTCTGAGTTTATCTTCCTTTGCTGGTATTAGACCCTTCTTCTTCAAGACTCCAACATAGACTCAAGACCAACTGAGATGTGAGCAGAACAATTACAAGATTCTTTAACTTTCTGATGATAAACAACCTCTGCTGGACTTTCTGGACCACAGCCTAATAAATAAAGCCACTCAAATAAATCCTTTTTTGATATATATTTTGTATTTTTTGTATATTTGTGATTTTTGTATCTGTAGTGAGTTCCAGGACAGCCAGAGCTACATAGTGAGACTCTGTCTTTAAAAAAAGAACAGAAAAGGAAAAAAAAAGAAACAAACAAACAAAAAACAAAATGAAAGAACATACAGCAAATCTCTGGAGACATTACTATTATTTCAACACATAGCATCATTTGTCCAAGGACAATGAAAAAATAAGGAATGTTGAAAATGGCTTGTACATTATAGCAGTACATGTTTGCAATGGTTGTCCTTAATCTAAATCAGAGTCACATGGTGATGCTGAACAAGTAACCTATGATGGCTGATAGGAGTGGCTGTTTGAAAACGTAATATAACTTATATCTACTTCACGTGTCTGCAGAGGCTAGAGATTGATATCAGCAAGTCGGTGGGGGAACTTTAGTCCTTACTAGGGCCAGTTGACATGTCCAGTGCCAGGAAAATAAATCTACCCCTTTACCACGCAGTTGGCTATTTTTGGTAGTTTCAAATACTTTTTAAAAAGCCTTGAGTGAGTATCTCCAAAAACATATTGTCAAATCTGATACACTCAGGGCTCCCCTGCTAATCTGGGTGCTCACATCATGTGACTTCTGATATTCTTCTCATTACAGTGTGGGTATCTCTTTTCTCTGTCTATACACTCATATATAATACACTCATGTTCCTGTTACTTTAATTAGCCCAAGGCTAGGGTTGTAGATCAAGGGTGTCATGTAGAAGCAGAACCAACTCCAGTTAGGTGATTAGAGGTTAGACAAGACCTTGCTGGTCGAGCCTCAGTATCCTCATTTGTAAACATAATATGCACCACCGTGGGAAGTGAGGAGTACATGAAAAATGGTCACATAAAGTATAGCCTATAGAAGCTGCTCATGTGTGGTAGCCATCTTTGGCTTTTCATCAGTCTTATCTTATGCTCAAAACTGGGTAGGGCTGCATCCCTTTCTCGTCTGAATTTCAGGTGTCCTTTATAGTTTCCTGCTAAATGGACGAGCCTTGGCATCACCAGGTGACTTCCCATATATATGTACCTGGAGCATTGCAAAGTTCTGTTGCTAGATCCCTGTAAGAAGTTCTTCCATTCTTCTCCTGAGTCTAATCCATGGTACCTTGAACTAGGCACTAGAGGGAGGGGTTACCAAAGACCAAACACTCCAATGAGACCACTGATTCAAAAGGTTAGATAACGAGGAAGAAACAGGTGGAGATAGTGTTTTCAGTCACCAAGGAAACAACTGAAGAGAGTGGCTAGTCAAACATAGCCTTATTTCCACTCTTGGTAAAGTAATATGACCTGCCATTTTCAGCAGGAAAGAAAATTTGGCTGACTAAAAAGTGTCTCCCAAATTTATTGGACCCAAACTCTGAGACGGATAGCTATCACATAACAAAGAGGAAGATGTGATTAAATGTTGGCTCCTAAATTGGGAACATTATCTTAGATTACACCAGATGTACCCAAACACAATCCCATTGTTCTTATCAGATGAAGGCAGAGGGACACTCAGCCCAGACAGAAGAGAAAGCAACATGTGTCGAGCAGCCCATGTTAGAAGAAGCAGGAAGCACATTCAGAGGGAAGACAATAACAGCTGATGGTACAGCAGTTAAGATGAAGGAAAACCATGAGTAAGAGATGTTGGGAAGGGGCCTGGAAGTGGGTCTCCTGTGACCTCTGCAGCTGCCATGGCCTCCAGTTCAGTCACTCACACTGGTTTGGGAGAGTTGGTCTCTATTGGAGAATAATGCAAATGTGTGGTATTGGAAATGTCTGGGTTTGTAGTCGTTTGTCGTGGCATAAATGGGAAACTAAGATAACACAGTGCAGGAAGGATGGAAGCACACAATATAACTAAGGATGAGGTGCACAACTCTTATAGACACCTGAAACCATCCAGCGTTGGTCCCCACACTTCTACAGCACTTCTCTCCCTGAGCAAATACTTCTCCTCTTTGAGTTAGAATTTCTTCATCTGGAAACAAGGCTAATAAATGTTTGATGTATAGATGCTCAATAAAAGGCAGTATCACTACATGACTATTGAAAAAGAATAATAAATTATGGTGACTAGGCAGTGGGAACAGGTTCTAGCCAGGCTTTCGCCAAGTCCTAGTACTGACTGCTGGTGTGGCTGACGCTGTTCATAGGGATCCCTGCTACTCACATCATAGGACGATACAAGAGTTAAAAGATAGACACATGAGGGCTCAAATAATAAAATGGCTGCTGCGCAAACATGAGGACATCTTCCCTAGGACCCCCACAAAAAGTAGGAACAACATCTATCTCTAACTTCATCATTAGGGATTGAGGGGGTGGGGAGGGCTATGTGGAGACAAGCGTACTCCTAGACTTCACATCCCAGTCCTTGAGCTCTAGGTTCAGTGAGACACACTATCTTCAAAAATTAGTTCAAGAAAAACCAGGGAGGGTTTCTGAAATGTACACTGACACAAACACATACTGTACAAGTGCACATACTCACATGAACGAGGTCTAGGCCACACACACAAACCATATAGATGATCTAATTTTGTTTTATTCTCAAGAAAACTGGGAACCTGTTCAGATGGCATCTGATTTAGTACAAAATCTAGTGATTTTAAGTTTTAAGACTGCAAATATGCTCTGCAGAGACCACAGACCGCCTCCCCCCACCCCCCCCCACCCCCACCCCCCACACACACATAAAAACTGGCCTTTAATAGCATGATTGCTCTGCTTTTTTTCGGGGTGAGGTGACCTTTCCACACATTTTCCCCTCCCTAATTCAGCTCTCTGATCTATGAAATGGAGTTGCCACCTTTCTTAAGGGTGCTTTCTGGCCACATTGAATTAGCATATGTAAAGGTCTTGGATGGGGAATTGGTAGTCCGTAACTGGTAACTAGCAGTAAATAATGCAATTGTGGTTACTCACCTCTTAATTCACTTGAGTGACATTTCACCTCCCATGTTTTCGAACCATTTAGGTTCCGTAGCCAGGGCTTTGGCTACTGAAACAACAGAATTTAGTGGCTAATAGAAAGTAGAGGTTTACCTAAGTTCTACCGCCCTACTCACTAGCTCCAGTACCGCGTTTGTGCTGCAAGCAATGAACCACAGCTTCCTGTCTTACTAGGATACAAAATGGTGTTTAACCATACTGAGCTGGTATGCAGATTATGCAAAGTGCAGATGTCTTAATGTGGCTTCAGAGTAAAGAAGGGGTCAGTACTCAATGAAGTAAAATCACATGTTCACACTCCTTAAAAAAAACAGAAAGTAAAGCATGCAGGTCTGAGGCAGGGGGCATCACTAAACTGTGATTAGCCAGCGTGAAGCTGATGAATTCTTGCCTGCTCCTAGTGCTTACTCTAGGAGCCCCGCAGATCAGGGCTCGCGCTGTTAGTGTAGCAATTTCTCCCTGAACAAGACCCACCCCTCTGTGCAGAAACCTGCGGGTGTGAGATTGGAAAAGTCTTTCAGCTCAGAGGTGACCTTTCCAGTGAGGCTGTTTACCGAAGCCAGCAACCTGGGATGGAAGAGCGTGGGCTCCCTTCCGAGCGCACAGATGGGAATTCCCTCCACAGCCCTGACCATGCCCCACTGCCTCCTGGGGTTTCTGTTGGGCTGAAATCACCCTGTAGAAGGCAGCTGGAGAACGGGGAACTTGGGGCGTTCTGAGAGAACTTTTCCCCACTTCTTTCTGAAAACTGAACAACTCTCAGAGTAACTTTTCTAAATCGGAACCCGTGCCAAATGCTTTCTGACTGGGCAATCACACAAGGAAACACACAGGGCATTCTGACTTTGGGATGCTGTGATCCAGGGCTGCAGAACCGGAGCAGAGCAGGTTCTCAGGCCTCCTGGGACAGCTGGAATGCAGCTTTGTTTCCTCTGAATTTATTGGCTGACTCCTTCTTCTCTACCGTCTCAGTCTTGATTTATGGTTGTGCAGGCTCGGTGGCTTTGCTCCAACCTTATTTCTTTTTTCAGAAATAAACAAGGATTTTTACAGCTTCATAACCGCCCCTAAGTTTGTTTGTTCTTCCCTCTGCGCAGCGTGGGCCATGTTTGTTCCCTGGGAAAGTCGCTTCTCTAATTATTTTCACATTTCAACAGCTTTTGTTTCTTCTTCTTTCTTGGAGATTTATAAAAATGCTGATAGTACATTTGCTTTGGGTTAAATGATACCTTAAACATTTTCCCTAGCACTAGCTGGGAGCCTGAGTGACTTAGGGGGACCTTATTGTCTTTGTTTATAGGGCAATGTGCAGAAGAAAATCTGAAAATCCTGAAATTCATTTGCATCTTCAGGGAGATTGTTCCAGCTGTGTTCTCTCACTCAGTGGCTGCTTACTCTCCCAAGCATACACTATCTCTTCCATGCTCCGGGCAACCTCCCTTGACTCTAGTCGCGCTATGCCCTTCTCTGGCTGGCAAACATCTGCTTAACCTCCAAGGCCCAGTTCATACACAAGCATCTTTCTGAGGCCTTCCCAAACTCCACTAACTGTGTGTCATACTCCTTGTCCACCTTCTGGAAGGATCCTGCTTACATCTTCCCAGTGTTCTTTCCAACACACATTCTAGCCTCCAACTGAACCTGTCCTTAAGATCTCTGAAGGTGGATCTGAAGTTGTTCCTTCTACCTAGCAGAGTCTGGCCTATGGGAAGGGCTAGGTGGGATTGGACATGGGAGACATTATTGAAGTGATTTTTAAGGGAAACCCATCCTGGGAATTACTGGAGGTGGTGAGGGTCAAAATGGCTGCCTTCATGGCTTGGAAGACAATGGACAGAGATTTGACACATGTGTAGAAGTGACCAAGACTGACCTGAATAAGGCAGGAGCTTCAAATGTGGTCAGTTTGGAGTCTCCGTTTAGAACAGGAGAATCTTGGGTATTTCCTAATTTCAGGTGCCTTGTGTTTCATGGAATCACTGCTATCAATGTGCCTCTGTCATATTGGACCTACTTGGTCCAATGCATGAAGTTGGCGTGCTTCTTACACTATGCAGAATTGAATGGATGCTCATTTTAGGGTGTGCCTGCTCCACCTTTCGGTATTTCCCTCACCTGGATTCTGTTGCATCTGAGGAAGTTTCAGTATGCCTTGGAGATAATCCCACTTTTACCTGCTGGTACGTTTTGTTCAGAAAATAGGATAGCAAAGAGGGTGTGGAGAAGTATTCCTTCTTTTAAGGCTCCGATGAGATAGTAATGATTTTAGAACCCAAGAGCTCTAGACGTAAAACCTGTTCTTTTGTTCTAATCTCTTCCCCATGAACCTAATGTCTGCCATGGGTTATGGATGCCCTAAAGATCCAAAGGTGGCTTCAGTGACATTGTTGTTTCTGTAAAAATTCTAGTCTCAGTGTGGGAGGTAGGTGTGAAAGAAAACTAAAAGGCAGGCCTAAGGAAGGTCTGAAGCCTAGTGTGGTCCAGGCCGTTCTCTGTTTCAGCTCTTTGCTTGTACAATGGGGTTCATCGCCCCCCGGTTCTGCTTGCAGTACAAGGTTGTGAGTACCTATTCTACAATTCAATGTTAGGGTTGTTAGTATAAATTTATTGTGGTGTCAAGAACTTAGTAGATGATCAATAAATATCAGGTTAATAAATGACAATAGATGAATGGTTTCTGCTCTTAGCCTGATTGGGAAGGACAAGAACATCTTCTGTGCTTTACCTATGTTACACCATATACATGTGACCACTGCTGTCTTAGTTAAGGTTTCTATTGCTATGATGAAACACCATAAAAAAAAAGGCAACTTGGGGAAGAAAGGGTTTATTTCACTTCAACTTCCAGGGAACAGTTCATCATCAAAGGCAGTCAGGTGGGAGTCAAATAGAGCAACAACCTGCAGACAGGAGCTGATACCGAGGTCGTGGAGGGTCCTGCTTACTGGCTTGCTCTGCCTGCTTGCTTATAGAACCCTGGGCCACAAGCCCAGAAGTGGCACCACTCACAGTGTGCTGAGCACTTCCACAATGCCTATAGGCATGCCTACAGCCTAATCTTACAGAAACATCTTCTCAATTGAATTCTCTCCTCTCAGATGACTTTAGCTTGAGTCAGTGACATAAAACTAGTCAGCACAACAGCTAACAAGACAAAGTTAGTACACAGACCCACGGTAAGGCTGGCTTCAGGAACCAAGGCCTCAGGGTAGAGTTGTAGAGTGCCTTTCCCCTCCGTGGGAGGGAGAGAAGTTACTATCCAAGGATGCAGGTAATGCTTTCAGGAGGAGTGAAGCTCAAGCAGTCTTCATGTAGAAGTGGACCATAGACTCCTAAGTCCTCCCTCCAGTCTTCATGGAAGACTACCAAGGATGGCTTCCTAGAGTTCTGGAGTGTATGTTCTAAGTTTCTATCTCAGCTTCTTCCTGTGTGTGGCAGAGATAACTTTAGGGTCATCCTTCCAGTGTCAAGATCCTTTTTTGGATTCTTGGTAGGTGCTGAGGCCCTTTGTGTCAGACTCTACCTGTATTTCTAGACTAGATCAACTGCCCTCTTTTCTCTATCTGGGTCTTGGTGTGTCTCTAATCATCTATCTTTTTCTTGCTCTCTAGATCTTTTCTTCTTGTATGCTCATATTCTTACTGTAGTCCTGAAGCCCCGCCTCCCTCCCTGCTTACCTTTCTTCCATTCCCTTCTTTCCCCTTCTTAACAAATGAAACAGCTTAGACTGTCTGAGCCTAGGGAAAAGCTAGAAGCTTCACAATGCTTAGATCCTCTGAAGACAAGGACCTCTGTGTGTCTCCTGGCAGTGTGTCTGGCATTTAGCATGGTGACTACATTTGGTAGGAGCCTGAGTATTGTCACACAAACACAAGCCATTAAGTATCACTTGCTTGGGAAGTCGGTATCTCTAGTTTGGGTCTGGGGTTTAGAGTAACATTCAGAGAGAAAAGGGGGAGAAGATAGAGACACCCTCAGAGTCTCAGAGTGTCTTACCTGGCTTCCTGTGTGGGAAGTGGGATGGAAATCCTCAGGAGAAACTCCTCTCAGGAGTAGTCTGTTCAGACATGTTATCCTGGATTTTATCTTTCAGAAGCACCTGATCTTGGGACCAGAAAGCCCTAAAGAAACCTGATGCTATAGAGCATGTGATACAAAATCCCTGTTCTCAAGGAGTAAAATGTTACCTTATCCAGGTCTGAATTGCAATAGAGGACCCTGATGCCATTCTGTCCTGACAGTCACATAAGCCTGTACAGATCTGCCACACACTGGGCAATGTCTCGTCTCTGAGAAGAAGCGGACAGGCTATCTATGACTTAAGGGCTCTGCTGTCTTAGATCAGTGAAATTAAGTAAGAAGTAGGCTAGGGATTTGGGAATGATTCCATGTCAGGAGATTTGCTCTCTTGGTTAGAACAGGAAACTGTGCTGTGTGTGATTTCTCAATGCTGGTGATATGAATGTCTGAGCAGTATGCTGATATATACAAGCTATTCTCAGAGCTGCCTGACCCAGGCAAGGCAGGGTTTCCACTCTCAGTGTGGCCATAGGCACCTGGGAATAGAGAGCAGAAATCCAGGTCCTAAGAGTATCTACATGGGAAATACTAAATACTTCATGGTGTTTTCAGGAGAAATAAGTCTCTTACCTATTTCATGTTTATATTTCCCCTTTCTGGTGGTTTCTAAGCTCCCAACACACATTGTAAACATCTGAGTTCCACCAATGAGATCAGTCAGTATGTAACTCACATTCACAGTCACACACCCAAATACCTAGCTACCGGTATTTTCATGTGTCACACACCAGCATGTACCTAGAAATTCTGTATGCCTCCCACACACACATTCCTATTCCCAACCATGTACTCAAGTCATTTTATCTTTCCTATATGCTCTGCATTTGGCAATCCACAGTGTGGGAGGGAGAATGACAGGCCTCCAGAGATACCCCATCCTAATCCTTGGAACCTGTCAGCAAAGGGAATTAAAATGATAGCTGGAGTTAAAATTATTGTTGCTGACCTGGCTTATCTAGATGTGACAGCATAATCAGAGTCTTTAAGAGATATAAGGTACCGACAAAAGTCAGCATCAGAGTGATATGACATAGCAACTGTGACCAGCTTTGGATGGCTTTGCAGATGAAGGAAGAGGCTATTGGTTATAGGCTATGGGTAACTTATAATTGGAAAGGTAAGCAAATAATTTTTTCCCAAGAGCCTCCCACGTGCCTTAATTTTAGCCCAGTGAACTCCTGTTAAAGCATATACCTACATAACCACAAGATGGTAAATTTGTGTCACTTTAAACCTTGGAGTAATGGTAATTTGTTATTGCAGCATCGGAATCTGTACCCACACAGACAGATATACTTTTGTCTTGTGGAGCCTATAACAGGCAGATAGATACATATCCAGGGTGCCAGGGCACAGAGTAAGAAATTGGCTATCAGATAAGCCCAGGATGTCATGCCAATGCACTGGAAAAAAAAACCCAGCCTACACATAGATGTGGAGAAACAGTTTCCTCACAGAACTCCACAGGCCCGGGGCCAGCACTCACAGAGTCTGGATATGCTAGAAATCCATAGGAATACCTGTTAGAGGGAGGGAGAGAAGGAACACTGAAAGAAAAGCTCTCAAAACCTGCCTGTTAGATAAGCAGGGGTTGTGATGGGTAAATAGAAAATGGGGTAGAGTGTTCCAGGCCGAGCAGCAGCTGGGGCAAGGACCTGAGGGCTATTTCGAGAACTAAACAAAGTTGACTTTGGCTGGGACACAGTGCCCCATGGGGGGCATAGGGAAGGAGGCCCAGATCATGAGGGCCTTGTCGACTATAATTAGACATTTGGCCTCTATTCTATGTGCCATTGGCTTCCCAACCCCCTCCTCCCTCCCTTGTTCTTTCTCTTTTCTCCTGGGTTATACTTTAACATCTTCTAAGTGGAAGGTGTTTGCTTGACATTGATGATAATATATGGTTCCTGTCCCAGCCCACACCTCAATCACTTCCCTATTTTACCACCGATTTAAGATCTAAATCAGCAGTTTTCATTTGGGAAAGGTGAACAATAAATGCTGCATTTGTAATTACAACCATCTGGTTGAGTTTATACTCTTCTTACTGATAGTGTTTCATATCTGTGATCCTGCAAGTGTTTTTGAAGTGTCAGGATATACCAAGTACCATGGCAATTATCTCTTACAGTCACGTCTAGTTGTACAATTTGTTATCAATTAAGTCATAACTATTGTGTTGATAAACTTCCATGCCAGTCCAGGTTACCTCCAGGCCTCTGTACTCACCTGTACCCAGACAGAAGTCCTTCAGGGGTAATGGCAATCCCCTCAACTTTGAGAGGATCTCAGCCTAAGGCAAGCAGCAGGAGGAGACATAGGAATGTAAAGCAAAGGAGCATGGGAATTGATTCTTCAGATCCTCTTTGCAGGGTTACAGGCACCCTGCCTGCTCTAGTAGGGCAACCTCTGGTCAGTTGACCCTTCGTTACAAATACTGTCTTTGATTTATGGAGCAGTACTTTCTTTTCTCCTGTGAAGACATAGATGTGTAATGGATTTTGCTGGTGGCCAGCTCCAGGGTTCCTTTTGCACCTAAGCATGTGGTCTTTTCATTCACATTTCTTCCAGTAACTTAGTGTGAATGTTCTTCCTTCTGGTTTCTGTTGTAATCATATTGTTGATTCCTTAAAATATTGAGACTGCTAGAGGGGGCCCCAGCACTGGGAGGGAAGTGGACCCGAGCTCCCATCCCTAACCAAGAAGCTATCTGCAATTGACACCCACTGACACAGGGAAAATTAGTCTCCTCCAATGGTGCCTCACTGGGAATATTAACCACACATGGGTTGGCCCCATGCTAAGCAATAGATGGCCAACACAAAATGTAATTAATGGTATTTTTGAAGACTATTTTGTCTCATGTTTCTTTGTTTGGGCAATTTTTGTCATATTGATCCTTTGATTGTAAATTTTGATTTCCTTTTTGGGAGAACCATTTCTTTTGCTTGTTTGTTTTATTTTGTTTTTGTTTGTTTTCTTACTTGTCAGAGAAGAGAAAGAGAGAGACAGACAGACAGACCGACAGAGACTAGGCTTGCACTCCAGATTACAGAAAACAAATGCTACTTGCCAGACAACATGGACATAGATATTGGATATGGACAGGAATTTGGATAGATGGCTATAGATATTAAGGAAAGAGTGAATGAATAAGAGACCAATGGGTGAATATATGTGAAGGAGAAGGTACTAGACTGTGGATGATGAAGATGGGGCTGAAGGAGTTTGAGATAAGAGAAGGGAACAGAAAAAACAGTTAGTCCAAAGCTGAGGGTTCATGCAAAACAATGCTGAAAGGTAGCACTATATATATATATGTATATGTGTATGTGTATGTGTGTGTGTATATGTATATGATGTATATGTATATGTAGTGTTGTGTGTGTGTGTGTGTGTGTGTGTACAGAACAGCAAAGTTATCCACACACACTGGAATATATTATTTTTCTAAATCCTTCTGGGAGAGGTGAAATATAGAAAATGCCCCTTCTCTGTGACTATTTTGTGGTCATGATTTGTCTCTTAAAATCAACAACCAGTAAAATTAGAAAGGTTCATTTTAAGCACTGCTGGGGCCAGGAAGTTAGCAGGATGAACAGTGGTGGTTTGTAAAAGTCATGGACTTTATTTATAATATTTTAAAACATTGAAATCAAACTATAAAACAATTACAAAGGTTTAGAGAATAAAATCGTTTTATTTAGTATTATCACATTTCAGAGTTTTTTACATTTCTGGATATGTTGTCTACATGTCTGAGCATTCCATTCACACCTGGAACATGCAGAGGCCAGAAGAAGACATTGATCCTCTGGTGCTGGAGTTATAGACAGTTATGAGCCACCATCTGAGTGCTGGGAAGTTAACAGTTCTCTAGGAGAACAAGTAATCTTATCGACCAAGCCATTTCTCGAGGCCCCCAAAATCAAATGATTTTAATTGCTCACATTGAAGTCCTGAGAAGACACAAACTACAGCTGGGGAGGCCTCTGGGCTCCTATCTACAGGCTGTCTGCTGGATTCTGTGGAACCTCATGATGGCGTAATTGTAGTCTTTCTTTAGAAATAATCTTGTGAGCTTCAGTTGATTAAAAAAAAAAAAAACAGCTTTAGGAAAGAACAATATATAAATTGAATAGAGCCAGGTGGTTGGCACCTGAGACCTTCAATAAAGGGCTTGCCAGTTTTCTTTGAGATGAAAGCAATGAACCCTGGAGTGTAAAGCTTGAGCCACAGAACTTGGCAGTGAAACCAGAGTTGTATGTGTTGTCTCGTATGCCACCAAACTTACCAGGAAGAAAAACTAAACAAATCTCCATGCATCATAAAGGTTTTGGCCTAGGACGATTACTTTGGGGTGGTGGGGGGAACAGTAATCAGTGGCCTAAAATAGAGTTTCAGAAGGGTGAAGATTGAGTCACCCTTGCTGCCAATAATTAAATAGAAGATTGTTTGTCCATTGAAATATTAACTCCAGCCAAAGAGGAGTTTATTTTCCTGCAGTCTTTATGGGAACTTGGGGTGAAGCAAGTACATGATTCATTATCCATCCTGTAGCCCGGGACACTCAAAGGAGTGCCTGAAAACTACTAGGTGACTATGATGCCAAGACCAGGGTACAACTTTTTACTGGGAAGACTCTGATGGAGAATATTGATTTACTTTTGAGGTCTTAATAATTCAGACAAGGTCTAAAAATCAGGAACCAGGCCACTGGGCTCTCTCATGATACAGCCACTGATTTGCAAGTTTAATTAAATTTGTTTTTTAAGACAGACTGAATTTGTGATTCTCCTGCCTTAGCCTCCCAAGCAGCTGGGATTAAAAGTATTCTCCATCTGAGGGGTTTGGAAGCTAAGTGTCTGGCCATGATGTGGGTCCTGCAGTTTGATAAAAGGCAGTCCCCATCTCTCTGGAACATTACAGAAGCAGCCATCTTCTGGTACAGGTACTGCTCAGGCCAGTATCTCAACCTGTTCCAGTCAGCTCCAGTCATTATTTTCAGCCAAAGTGCTTCCCACCCACCATGTTCTTTTGACCCTCAGGGTATTTAGACCCTAAAAAAAACATCCAGACAGGGAACTCTGGAGGCTATGGAGTAGGAAAACCTGACTCTTTTCTTTCCCTCATGTTTTCTTAAGTTCAAAAGCGTTGGTGCAAATCACAACTGAATTTGAAAGCCCAAAAAAGAACCAAAGCAAACCAACTTTACTACAACTACAAAAAAGCTTATTGTAGTAAATTATGAGGAAAACTTCATCTGAGGCACCCCAAGGCAATTATCTACCCTCTGTCTGATTTCCAAATCCCTAGAGGCCCTCATGTTGATTGCATCCCTAGAATACAGCCTCATGTGTGGACTGAGTGGGCTGTCTTGTTCCAAATGTCTGTGGTTGTGGGTAAATATATCTATATCCTAGCAACTCCAGAGCACCTTAGTCAGAGGTAGGGGCTTTTGCATTCTGTTAATAGGAGAACAGGTTTCAGATCAGGCCTGGAGCCAAGTTGTCTTGGTAAAAACAGCAATTCATTTCCTTTTGGTCATCTTTGGCAACTCCTTGCAAGTTAGAGTCATCTTCAATTCAGGCTTCCAGAGTCTTCTAGAAATCCAGTTTTCTCTCTTTCTTGGAAACATAGAACCAATGTTACTGACTTTTCCCATTTTCACCAAGGGCCCGGGTGCTCTTTGGGGTTCTGAAAATGGAGGTACGTCAGATGTTCCTTCATCCCCGAGAAAGCCTTACTGCAGCAGCCAGTCTAGTTACTCCAGCCTACTCCGATGCCCTTGCACTTGCCCTTCCATGCCTGGAAGCCTTTGGTTCTCTCGATTCTCCTCCACCCTCAGCCATGGTTGTCCATGCCTCTGGGATAATCTGTACTTTGGACATCTGTTTCAGAGTTTCACTAAGTATAGAGTCATCTGATATTCTGCTTATCGCTTCTTCTAAGTGCACTCCTCCAGTCTGGAATGGCTTCTGGCATGCAATAAGCACGCTTTTTGCTACTGGTGGGTTAATTCAAGAGAAAAGTATAGCATCCCATAGTCTAATTGCCTCAGTTTAAGTGTTTCTGGCTAAGGGACTTGAGCTAAACCATTTTGCCTCCTAAGACTCACTTTTTTTTTTAACTTATAAAATGGAAATAAGCTCTATTTCATAGTATTATGAGATTGATCAAATTCTTACTAAGTCCATGTTAAAAATCACTGTCAGTTAAAAGGGTTCCATCAATAAAACTACTAGAATAGCTGTCTCTAACAGACATCTACTGAGAAAACACTATGTTGCAGACATTGTGAACAGGAAGACAGCTTTCAGTGAGTTCCCTATATGGTTAGGAAAACTCACTGTCTAGGCTGTGATAGAACATTAGTTTGTTTCATAGATCCTTTATATATGTCTCCATCTCCTATGAGCTTTGATCCCCTAGAGGGAGAAACTATCTTGATAACTCATTTTTTGGTATAGTAAATGACTAGTGAATGCCTATTTAATCAAAGAACAACAAGGTTGTTAGCCAAGTCTCCCTTTGGGCTTAGAAATGTATTTGTAAAAGAAACAGTCTGACCTTCTACTAGTCAGTTCCTCAGAGATGGGATATTCAGTCCTTGTATCAGTTGATACACAATCCAATCAAAAGACACATTCATACACATTGGAAAGTTTCAAATCAAGTCACTTACAACATATGATGTTGGAGGGAGGAGTCTACGATGAGAGGAAGGTGATGTGTAGAGGAAGGTCTGAAGCATGAATAGTAATTGACAAGAACAAAGGGAAGCATGGTGAAGTATCAACTCAGGAGCTCCAAAATCTAGGAAAATCATAGAAACAGTAAAACAGCTATTGTTGTGACTGAATATGACACGAATATAAAAACATCCCAGTGCATTGGTTAAGCACCACCTGAAGTCTACACTGAGTCTGCTTCGTAAATGGATATAAGAATGTGTAGAGGAGTGAAAGGATGGTGGCTACACAGATGGATGGATGTGTGAGTGGGTGGATGGGTGGATAGATGACTGGATATGTGGGCAGATATGTGGGTAGATGGATGGAGGGATGACAGAATGTTTCTCAAGAACACCCATTTTGAATAAATAAAGAGGATGTGAAGAAGAGCCATGGGTAAAAGATGAGCTCTTGGTCTGTATTCAGACCAAGGTTGATTGGTATTAATTATGATGTGTTAACAAAAGCAGCACATTTATTATTAAACAATAAGAAGATCAGACAAAGGATTTTTTAGATGAAACAGTCATCTAAAGATAGCTATGGTTAGAATGTCATTATACGTCTTTTGGTTTTCTTGTGTCCTTCTATTTCTTATGTACATTCTCCTATATATCTTTCTGAGATCCTTTCACACCCAGTCATTCATCACTCTATTCAAAGCTGCTTTTCTGAAAGAAAAGAGGCTCCCGGGGCGCTAAGACCTTGTAACTTAATTTTCTGACCAATTTATTATAAAAATTCCATTTAGCCTCCTTTTGCCATAATATCTATATAATATCTCTGTTTATGAAAGGTGCCAAGTAGTGGTTCAGCCAATTCTCTACTTTTTTGGCCATTATTAAAATGTTTCAGTGAACACTGTGTTCTCTTTTTGGCACAAAGCTTCAGGCAAGAAATTACTTTTCTTTCAAGTTTATGCTGCTCTGGATTGATTGAGCAAACGTTGATGTGGGGATATATTTCATCCCAGGCATAACTCACTGAAAGCAACATCCCTTTGTCACCACAGGTCCTCTCTGATCAGGCAGGCAGATGGACAGGTCTCCCCCTGGTGCAGGTGCACTCAAGCAGCCATCAGCCATCATTGGCTGTACAAGTGACATGCTATGACAGTGCCAGCTCTTCTGGCATCTCCACTGTGATGGTGATTCAGAGCTGTCAACCAGCACAGCTGTGAGGAAATGCCAAAGAAGGATTTATGGGGTGCAGCAGTGACTTTGTAACCCTCATCTGGAAAAGCTGTGAAATCAAAGGAGTCAGTGTGGCAGGAGAGAGGAGGCACTTACCTACAATGAAATAGGAAACGTCCTGCCACTTCCCGAAGCATCAGACATTCAATGGCTCTAATTATTACAGGAAAAAAATACCAAACATTTTAATTCAATGAAGAGGCAACAGAGGTATAAAGAGATCTGTGAAAATTCTGATGGTCTGATGCCATAGATCCAAGCTGAACCCCAGCTACCCACTAGCAGTATAACCCAGGCAAGTCACTCCTTTTTGGCTTGGTTTTCCTTCATCTCTACAATAACCTTACACAGTTGATGTCTGAATGTTGAACAAATAAGTCAGTGAAAGTCACTCACTGGGGCCTCTTGTATAGGGAGGGTACACTAGAACATGATGGACCACCCCCATATGGTGGATCTTGAATTCTGGGGCAGGAGCATGGGACAGGACTGTAAAGTATCAATGGATGTGGTGTTGATGTGATATGGTGGAATGCTGGAGACCAGTTCAAAGTTCACCACAGCCTGAATGTCCAGCATCTATAATGGCCTAGCAGCTATAGCTAGAAGGAAGGAGATAGAACAAGGCTCAGGGCAAGCAGAAGAGCATAGACTCAGGACATATTGACCCTTTCCCAGCAAAGGTGAGCTAAGTAAGTGTTCAGTCAAGTACATAGTTACTGAATGTCTTACTACCAGATTCCTGAAACTCAAGACAAACAAAAAGGCAAGCATCTCTCCCCTCTTTGGCTCAGAATTGGGAGAACAAGACCAAAAGGTAACAAACAGTGGGATAATGAGCAGGAACATGTGATACAAACCCAGGATGGAGAGGAGAGGCTTCCCAAAGGAGCCATCATCACAGCCAAGATCAGAGCAAGAAATAACAATTCCAAAAGCTAACATGAGTCTTGAATCGTAACCTCCCAATGGGCTGTTTGCCCATGACCACCCTGACCGATAACATCTGGGCCTCTGTATGAGTTTATGGAACTTTCCCCACTTGGATGAAATCCAGAACTTAGCAGAGATTCATTGATGAATTCAATAGAACATTAGTGGTATTCTTCTGCCCTTTAGGGAAATAGCTTCAAGTCTTCAGTGCACCAGAATCCCATAGCACGCTTGCGGAAGCTGATTACTAGACCTAAACCTCGGAATTTCTAATTCAAGTGGTGTAAGGAGGGGCCCCAAGTGATATATTGAAAGAAATCTTTTTTAAAAATGAAATTAAAGGCAGTTAGGTCAGCAAGGACTCATATTTCCTGACCCTTCCTCTTCCCCTTTGTGATTATTAGCCAAGTGCATCAGATTATGAAGTCAAGCTCTCACCAATGGGGTGAGATGCTGTCACCTATGTCAAGGATAAAGAACAGAAGTCATGCGTTCTAGTCCAGTGTGTGTTCTAGTCCTTTTACAAAAACAATTCCTCTGTGCTTCATTCTCTATGTTTGTGTGTTCCTTTGTGTAACACTTAGATTATTTCTTGCTTGTTTCTAACAATGTCCATGCTATCTGCTGGTGAACCATACTTTAAGAAGCTCTGTCTTAGAGGAAGCACTTCAGTTTCTGGAAGTGAAGTTCAGGGCATGAAGTTGTTTCTAAATTCTCCTCAGAGTTTGTGGAGAGTTAGAAAATCTCAGTCTAGGCCTCTAGTGCACATCTAGGAAGGATCCTCTGACCATTGTCCAAAACCATTGATTATGTAACCAAGTCACGCTGCCAAACCTGCCTTAGTGTTTATGTTTTACTATATAAACAAATTTAGATAATTTTCTTTTATTTTCTGAGGGGTAAATGAAGAGATTTTTTTTTCCAAATTCTGTGGTCTGAATGTTTGTGCCCCACCTCTGATCAATATATTGACATTTTAATTCTGTATGTGATGATGTTAGAGGGTAGGGCTTTAGGAGGTATCTAGGTCATGGTAGAGACTTCCTAAATCGGATATGTGCCATTATTAAAGAAACACTAGAGGAATAATCAGTCCTTACTATGTGGACACAGTGGTAACATGTCCTCATAAGACATTGAATCTTGCCAGAGACTTTTTCAGATCTGTGAGGAATAAGCATGTTTTTTATGAGCCACCTAGTCTACCGTATACTGTTATGGCAGCCCAAATAGACTCAGACGCCTCGTGAAATCACCAGCTACAAGCACACAGGATCAGTGTGTGTCCTCTTCAGTGGTTTTTTTCCTCAGGTCTGTTTTTCTCAGCACGTGGATCCCAAAGTCCATACTAAACTTCAGCTGAGTCACATTTCATCACATCACATTAATGGCTCCTGGGCTGTGGTGGATGAAATGTACGGTCTTGTAACCTGGAGTCAGAATTTCAGGTCAACACTTCATAGAGATTATTGAGCCTCTTTGTGCCTTCAAAGTATGATGGAGACAGTGACAATCGAAAGCTCCACAGTTGTTGAAATACTAGAAGGGACGATGTGCACCATTCCTCTGCGTGCACTATGCCTCCAGGGCACAGCTATCGGTGTTTGACAGCTTTTGTCTGGACCTTTACAGTATCCTTCTAAGGGATTTCTCTGCCTCAGGGCACCCTTCCAAGTCTCCCTTTCCAAATCTCCGCCAGAAAACCAGTGTAAAGCCAGAGTCTGATCATTCCCTTCTCCCTTACCAACAGAAAACTAACTTTACACTCATGAGAGCAAGGACTGCATGTGGCAGGGACAGACAGACAGACAGACAGACAGACATTTCAGAGAGGGAATGGGTAAGGAGGTGTGGTAGGGACCTTGATGAGCTGGAATTTGGCCAACTAACAACATTCAAATCTGGAACTCTGGAGAACGCTCTATAGACTCAATGAAACTTGTCTTGGGACAGAGTTTTTGGCTTTGACTGCCAGGAGACTTGGCCAGAATATGAAACCTTACTTTCTTACCTTGGTTGATGAGGTTCAGCCTTCTTCTTGGTGTGCCCTGGTGACTTCCAGTCTTATGACTGTCAAACTGCAGTTTTCCCCATTCTCATACTGGTCCTTGGCTCAGTGCCCTTGATGAAACCTGGCATGCCTGACTGTTCGTCTTTGCTGAAATCCTCCTCACTCAGGCGACTCGTCCCCTAGCTCACCTTCCCTGCTTCCCCTAGCTCACCTTCCCTGCTCTCAGATCGTTTCCCCAGATGGGCTATGTATGTGCTTGCTGCCCCAACACTATCTGTTGCTCTCCTCATCATGATCAGTATCGGGTTGTAATCTTGGTTTTGTCTGTTGTTTTGTTTTGTTTCTCCACTCCCTTTACTAAGGTACATGTACTTAAGACCCTGGAAACAAAGAGTTAAGCATCTTTGTGCCTAGAATAAATGGTGTTTTCTATCATTGTTAAACAAAAGAGTGAGAAGGCAGGTGACCCTGTAGTGATGAGCAGGAATTTAACCAGTGCATGGTATAAAAATTGCTCCAATTATTAGAAAAACAGACAGGACTGCTTCTTTAATTCTGCCTGCCTGCCTGTCGCTGCTGCTGTCTATCTGTCTGTCTCTGTTTGTCTCTATTTCTCTATAACAAGAAAGGTAGGACACAATGGAAACAAAAATTAAGAAATAGTAAGGTTACCTAATTAACTACTAGATTCTTTTTTCCTTCTTGATGATTCGAACTTCTGGGCTTGGCCTGGTGTGTTGGCAACACATCTTTAATACCAGCACTTGGGGAAGTAAAGGCAGGAAGAATCTCTGAGTTCTAGACCAGCCTGGTCTATATTGTGAAACCTTGTCTCAAAAAAATATTAAATTGCTTCTGGACTTTATATAAACACTGCCTCTCACTGTTGATTTGAATTCTCAAGAGAAAGTCTGTTTACCCAGTGGGATAGTTACCCACAGTGACTGTCACTAGATGGCGGACTTCACTTTGATTGCTTATAGACAGGGGCTCTTCTTTGTTCCATTTTGAGTATGACCCCCACCCTCTAGGAAATTCAACACCTTCTATGGATGGAATATATACCTTAGTTTGTTTCGACTTAGAACAAAGTGCCATAAACTAGGGAACTTAAAAACAGTAGCAACTTGTCTCTCAAAGTTCAGGAAGATGGAAAGCCTAAGGTCAAGGTGCGGGAGATTCAGTGCTTGTCAGTGACCTATTTCTTCAAATATGAAGGCTTCTTGTCATTTCCCCACTCAGGGGAGGGGTAAAGGTCTGGCACCTTCTAAAAGAAGAGCACTGCTATAGTTCAAGTCTTTGTGTTTCACTCATGTTGGAACTTGGCCTCTGATGCAGGAATATTTCCAGGTATAGCCTTTGGGAAGTCACTGGGTCAGCAGGGCTCCTTCCTTGCAAAGGAATTCTGATCAGTGGACACTTAACCCACTTTCATCCTTTCTGCATTGAAGACTGATGATGTAGTATCCACCCTTTCAAGAGAATGAAGCAGTGAAGCAAGGGGACATCTTAGAAGCCAAGATCAGTTTTCACCATACTCCACACCAGCTTGATTGTGGACATTATAGCTTCCAGAATTCAGAAGAATAAATTTGTATTACTTCTAGATAGTCCAGTCTGTAATAAATTTTACAGTAGTTTATATGGACACAGGCACTCATTCTGTTCATAAAGGCTCCACCCTAATTACATCCCAGGGCCCCTTCACTTTCTAATACTATCACCTTGGGTTTTCAGATTTTAACACGTGACATTGGGGTGAGAAGCAGAGAATTTAGAATGCATCAACGTCTCTGGGGATTTGAGTGTAGTGACCTTCTTCAAGCCTAAGTGGTACAGTTTTCAAGGCCCAGACTAGAAGAACAAGATCTACAAAGCTAAACAAAGATCTACAGTGTAATCCAGAGAGGAATAGTTTCCTGAGTTATGAAAGTACCCCCTTGACTATCCTCCATCCATCCCAAAGAAAGCTGATCTTGTCGATAACTTCATGAAAGTCATTGCCTCGTCTATAAAATGAAAGGTCAAGCTACAAGGAGTATTAGGTTCTCTGGCTTACAACTGCCCAGTTTCTGTGACAGATCTTTCTTCTCTTATTTCATCTACATTTCCTTTGTCTTACAGGGGGCCTGGCCATCATGATTAGCTTTCCTGACAATGTCTGACCCAACTCTCAATGACCCCACAATATATTATTTAGCAAACGCAATCATGAAAGGGCAACATAACATCTGGATCTTCTTGGAGAGACATGATTCTTCCCTTCAAAGCAAAATTGATTGGCCTTGACCTGGGGCCACACCAGGAAGAAGGCACCTTTTGGGGATAGGGACCTTTCAGTAGCTGGTTGAAGGTGGTCACCACATGGTCCAGGAAACTGAGGAATAAGAGGTATTTGCCTCCCTGTAAATCTCTCAGAAGAATTAGGGTTATCTCAGGTCAAACTGACAATGTGCATCTTGATAAAAAAGAAACTTAAGGTTTAACTGCCATATAGAAAAAGCCCATGCAATTTTGTTTCCTATGTTAGAGCTATCGTCATCAGAGAAATGTGGGGAGAGGGTAATGGAAATGAAGTGAATGCCCTGGCAGCATGGATTTGTGCTTAAGAATGTGTTCATTGATTAGTGTTCTCACTATCAATCACAGGTATGGAGTCTACAGGGCTGGCCTTCTCCTGTCTTGGCTCTCATCTCCCCAAGAACATCTGCAAATTGAGATGAGATCCAGGAAGATGCAGTTAAATCTCATGTCTGCTCCTTGAATTCAACTTATTTGTCATTTCAAGAATGGGAACTGTTCCCAGGCAGCTCATTTCACTGTTGGGTGGCAAACATTATCAGAGGTTTGGGGTTATTTGTTGTTGTTGTTTAGTTGGATGGTTTGTTTTTATGAATGGTGACCTAAAATCTATCTCTTTGACTCAGCCTCAGTGTGTGATAGAATCAATTCAATATTTTGAAGATGTTTTCACATCCTACCAAGGTAACCTCCTCTTATATAGAACACATATTATTCTTTCAGCTTTTTCCTATACTGTACGGTTTCCAGCTATCCCACTCCTGTGGCTGTCCCAACTCCCCTTCCAGAATCACAGTGCCCCCTGTCCTTCAAACAGAGTGGGGACAAACCATGGTCATTTGACTACAGAGAGCAGAGTGACCATTGAACTTAAAGATGTCACTAGAAAATGAAAGCTAGAACAGGAGCTCAGTTCTGCTGGTCCTGAGCACCTGGGGTTGACAGAGCTGATGCTAATCGACAAAGCATGTATAGACACACTCTAACGCACAGAAAGGTTTGCATGAAACTTACCATGTCCACAATTTCCTCAAGGAGTCCACAAACCACACTGCTGAATAAAGTGAGTTCATGTTCTGTACAGAAACATGACTACCAGATACCTTAGATGTATTTGGTGATTCAGCTGCTTCATAACAATGAAAACTTCAAACCCCAGATAGTACAGTGTGAAAGATTTATGCCCATGTGACTACATTGGGTTTTTTCCCTAATTAACAGATATATATCTATTTCATTAAAAAAAAAAAAAAAAAAACCTACCTTCAGGAAATACATTCCTTTTCCTGCTTTTCCTTAACATAATATTCTAGAACAATTATCATTTATCTTTTCTTTCTTTTACTGACATTATGATTCCCCTTATCATAATAACATGTTGCTCACATGAAAATTGCATAGTATAGGAATGAGGAAAGACTATTCTTAACTTATCCCAGTGGTTTCAGCTGCTACCTGCCAGTAACATTTTCTCAGTTTTGTACAAAACCTTTATTCTAAACTATTGGATATATCTTTGCAATATAGCCTGTCTACTCTCATGCAGAATTCTAAAGATGTCTAAAATCTATCACCTCCCCATTCCTTGAATGGTCTATCATAATGGGAATTCCTGTAATCACTGTCCACCACAACACTATGAAGCTTAACCCTGCACTGAAAACATCTGTTTCATAAAATGAGAAAAGTAAAGGTATTAGAGCAATGGCTCAGTGAATGGAAAAGAGCAATTGTTACTTCTTCAGAGGACTGGGGTAAATACTGGCACAGGTAAAGAAGACAGGAAGCCCTTGTTTTTTAATGATGTGACTATAAATTAATTTATCTACTATAGAAAACATCAAAACATTGATCTATCAGGCTGGCAAGATGGCTCGGCTGTATTGTGATGTTAATATGTCATATAAATGCAATTTGTCCTTGTCAAATGTATATCAATAAAATTAGGAAAGATAAAAACAAAGGCTCAGCTTCCAAGTATATCCAGAATTCTAGAGCCTTTTCTCCTCCTCCTCCTCCTCCTCCTCCTCCTCCTCCTCCTCCTCCTCCTCCTCTTTCTCTTCTTCTTTCCTTCTTCTCCTCCTTCTCCTTCCTCTTCCTCTTCTTCTTTTGTAAAGTGCAGAGGTTTTAAGTGGCAAACACAATCCCAGCATCACCACCTCAGTCACAGCCAGCATCATCTCCTGTTGCTAGGGTTACAAAGATCTTGAGCAGCTCCCCATCCTATCCTCACATCTATTCACTCTCAGCTCGACAGACGGAGCCTGTAGAGAGAGCTTGATCAACTTGATGAAATCTTACTGGAATACTCTCTCACGTGAGACATTGTCCTTTCCACTGGCTTGCGTGCCAACAAGACCTGCCTCCAGCTCTTCTTGAGCCTTCCCTCTAGCTGTTTTTCCTCCCCAAACCCTGCTCCACTTCCTAGGCCTCCTTCATTGCCTCTAACACTTCCACACACTCTTGTTTTGCAGTTGGTCCTTTCATTTGCTTCCCTTGGCTGTCCTGGGACAGAATCTCCACACGTAAGTGTGTGGCTTACTTCTTCATTTCCCTTATGGGCTCTCCCCACTTAAAAACTATAGAATCAGAGACACCTCCTCTGATCACTTCCTGTACAAATTACATCCTCATGTCTCTACTTCCTATGTGTGTGTGCAAGTGTCTTAGTCAGTATTCTATTGCTGTGAAGGAACACTATAACCAAGGTAACTATTATAAGAGGAAGCATTTAGCCAGGGCTGGCTTACTGTTTCAGAAGTTTAAGTCCATTATCAACATGGCAGGAAGCATGGCAACATGTAGGCAGATGCTGGAGCAGTAGTTGGGAATTACATCCCGTACTGTAGGGAGGCAAGGAGGGAGGAAGAAAAGGAAGGAAGGAGGGAGGGAAGGGGGAGGCAGGGAAGAGAGAGAGAGAGAGGGAGAGAGAGAGAGAGAGAGAGAGAGAGAGAGAGAGAGAGAGAGGGAGAGAGAGATTTTGAAACCTTGAAGCCCATCCCCAGTGACACACTTGTTCTAGTAAGACTACACTTCTTATAACTTTTCAAATAATACCACTCCCTTATAACTAAACTAAGCATGTACATATATGAACCTATAGAGGCCATTCTTATTCAAGCCACCACTGTAAGTTTATGTGTACAATGTATATGTAGGCACACTCATCTGCACTAGCATGTAAAGGACAGAGGGTGACATCGGGTGTCTTCCTCAATTATTCTGCATCTCATTTTCTGAGACAAGGTCTCTTACCAAACTTGGAGCCTACTGATTTAATTAGAGGATTTAGCTAGCAAGATCCAGGGATCCTTTTGTCTCTGTTTCCTCAGTGCTGGGATCGAAGGTACATACCACCACCCCTGGCTTTTTTCACATGAATTGTGGAGATCCAATCTCAAATCCTCATGCTTGAATGACAAGCATTCACCAGTTGAGCTATCTGCCCCCCCCACCCATCTCCCTTTGCTGTGTATGTGTGTGCACGCACGCACGCACGAATGTACATGTATGTGAGTGCAAATAGAAGCCATAGGACAGCTTCTTGTATTGTTGCTCAGGGGCTGTCTATCTGTTATAAGCTTTTTGTTCATTTCCTGTTTAAAACAGGGTTTCTCACTAGTCTGGAACTCATCAAGTAGGCTATGCTGCCTGCCTCTGCCTTTCTAGTGCTGGCATTGTATATACCACTGTGGTATACATCATTATGCCTGGCTCTTTGTACATGGGTAATTGGGGCTGAACTCAGCTGTCCATGCTTACAGAGCAAGCACTTAAGTGAGTTTTCTCCCAATCTTCATCTCCTCACTTGAAATACTGTTTTCTTCATGATTTGCCAACAACTGAGATGCAGATTCACTTTTTATTTGTTTGCTATCCAACTCCAATAGTCTAATGGCACAATTTGCTTCTTCCAATAGCTAGTGGGTGTTTCATAAATATTCAGTGAATGGATGAATGAGACGTAAGTGGAAAGCAGGGGTTGAGGACTACATATTTTGTCACAGGTTCTGTGCTAAGTCTTAGGTCCATACAACCTGTAATATCGAAGTGCAGTGGCTAAAGGATGAAATGGACATTTTTTTTGAGACCCTAGCTCCTGATGCTGTGCATATGACAGGCATTCTTTAAGGTATCCTGGGCCCCACTCTGGATGCCCGTGAAAGATCATCTTGTGGATGTTGCTAGAGCAGGTCCTCTGTTTTCTTTGAGATGCTGAGTTGTATCTAGCATATGTCTCTGTGGCTGCCCAGCAGGCAAGGTGTACCCATCCAAACACACTTCATGTAAATGTGATCTGACCTGAGGCATCCTGGTTACTGTGGAAGACAAAGGAGATTGAAAGCATGTGAGAAGCCAGTTTGCCAAGGAGCTCAGAAATACACTACTGGTAGAAATTGCTAGACACAGGCACAGGTGGGAGGTGGTTGGAATCAGGTTGTGAAGAAGTGGTGAAAGCTTGTAAAGGGTCTGTCTGTGATACCAGTCAAGAACAAAGCAAATTTCAGCACAAATGTGTCCACATATTTAGATTTCAAAACTGCCTTTTTTTTTATGGGGGAAGTTTGGGGGAAATTTATAACAAGTTGTTGAGGTTAGACAATTCTCTGAGATCTAGATCCATGTAACCTGTACCATGAGGAAAAGAAAGCCAACAATTTACTTAGACCCAGGTTATATGATGTCAAGGAGGAAGGTGAGGGTCACATTTATTGACACAAGTAAGACTTTGTGATTTTTCTCCAGTGAGTACAGAAGATAGGAGATGAGAGGAAGGACCGATGTGAGGACCATTGAAGAGCTTTAGAAATAGAATGTAGGGCATGCTACCCATGGACATGCCTGCACCTGTCATGCCAGGGAATTCTGCTACACGCAGAGGCTTTTTCCAGGTTCCCTCAGGGAGACATTGGAGGAGTTGGGCCACTCTGTACTATGCTTGGGTCTATGCTGGAAACTGAACCTAGAACCATTGAGTGAGAAGCAAGTTCTACTCCCAAAACTTTATCTCTAGCCCTTCTTTTAGTTTTTAATTTTGAAATAGGGTTTCAAAAAGTTATTCATGCTAGTTGAAATTCACTCAGTTCTTGAAACAAGTCTAGAACTTGCAATCCTCTTGCCTTGGTCTAAGTAACAAGACTTAGGTTAGTAAGGTTATTTGTCAGGTTTGGTCATTCCTGTTTTGAAACCGATTCCATGAAGCTTTCTATGTCAATCATCTGCACCAGGTAGACAAAGCAATAGTCATGCCAATGAGGGGAAACTCTGCTCCTGCCCTTATTCTGCTCCTGTAGAGGTGGGTTTCTAGATAAAATATAAGATATACAATTAAGCCTGAAGTTCAAATAAGCGTTGAAAAGTCCCCAGAAGAAATGACATTATGCTGCCTCCCAGGAACCCACAGAACCATGCTGTCCACACAACCCAACTCTTCAGAACTGTTTCTGGCCCTGAAAGGTAGGGGAGCTCTGGATCAAGATGGTGGTCGACTCTAGCATGTGACCTAGGTTAGAAATGGCTTCCTGCTTAGCTGACCTACACTGCCCAGCAGCCCAGATTTAAGCCAGGCAAAGAAACAACTGCTGCTTTTTGACAAACCCAGTAACCCAGCTAACAGCCCAACCTAACAGTGACATTCTCTAAATGTGATTGGAAGGACTTAGAAACTCCTGAGCACCCTGAAGTGTGTGCTTAGCTGTCAGGTACACACAGCTGCTCTCAGCAACTCTTGGATTTACATCAGACCCTTCATTTTGGGTCACTGGGGCCCTGATTGCTTAAACATGCTGCTGCTTTCTACCTCATGGGTCACGCCCTTTCCTTTGCATACTGTCTTCTACTACCCTCCCCCAGGACCTCCCTCAGCTGCTCACCTGCCATTTAAATCATGAAATTCCACTGAGCAATACCTCTACTAGAAGCTTCCTTGAGCATCTCCTCCACCTGCATGAAGGAGGCAGGTGTCCTATAACAGACACATATTTGTTGCTTTCAAACTCCACTGTTTAACTGTTCACCTACTTCTCACCTGCATGAAGATCTTCTGGAGGACAAGCCCATGTGCTGCTCATCCTCTCCAGCCTCACCTTTTCTAAGCCAGCAGTGCAGGAAGAGCAGTAGTACCAACGTTGGTAGAAACACACTCTCAGGCCCTGCCCAGAACCACTGATGGGGAAACCCTAGCAACTGGGTCAGAAAGCTCTACCCAGTCCTGTTGCATCCTGGGAACTGCAGGCCTATAGGTCTCCCACTGCCCAGCCTGGGGTGCTGGGATGGCTTTCAACACAGCTTTATTGGCTTATCCTAGCTGCCTTCCAACCAGCCCTTCACTCTGCTGCAGAATTATCTTTTTATATCATGCAAGAGCTCTGCTTAGAAGCTTCCAGTGGCTTTCTCTTGCATGTAGGATTTAGTTCAGCTCCATGGGTATCCTATGGGCATCATGATCTGGTACCCATAGCTACCCTCCATCCATTCTCAGCCTTCTGGATTGTTTTGGCTTCTTGGACCCTCATCACTCCTCTCTCAACTCAAGCCATGTACTAGGGCAAGTGGAAAAGTTGACCTGAGTTACCTGCCCAATTCTTGAGGAAGAGTGGTCAGGGAGGAGAGACACATACACAAAAGTAATCTGGTAGTTTCTAGAAAGCAAGGTGACTGAAATAGTGGTGAGTTTCCCTTGGGTGGCTTCCATCTGCAGTCATTTCTAACTTTGTTCCTAAAGGTCAAAGATGTGGGTTTTTCTTTTTAAACCTTTGGTTTCTAGGTTTTCCATCACCCCAAACCTGAGTCTCCCCTGTTGGCTTGGGATGATGTCCACCATATAGGGATGTTGGGAGGAACAGACAGTAGTCAGAAACCTCCCGTGATTGACAGAGGACGTGTTCCAAGATTCTACAATGCCTAAAAGTACAGAAGGCATGGAAGCCTGGGTGTGCAAGGGTTTTCCCACACATACACACCCATGATAAGGCTCAGCTTTCAAATTAGGCCCAGTGAAAGATTAACAATTACAGATAAAACAGAACAATTGTAATAGCAGGCTGCTGACAATGTAGTAAGTGTTTCTAAACCCTCTGTTTAACATTTTCAGATGGAGATTGACTGCAAGTTACTCAACCCACAGGGAAGCACCACAGTGTTTGAGCCGTGGCATCGGATGGGAAGCATGCCACGTACAGGCTGGACGCCACAGCACCATACTCACTAAACTCTGAGGCAGTTGCAAACCTTGATATTGTGAGGAGCAGCAATGTGAAGCTAAGTATATCCTAACAGCTCTGAAGCCTTAGGGGAAGACTCAGGGTTGGGTCAAAAGAGAAAGGAAAGTGCTCCTCCTGCTGAGAAATCTCCCCTTGGGGGTGTCCAGCGAAAGTGAAAGTGGAACCCCTGCCAGTCAGATTTACCAGAAGGGCAGTGGGGCTTGCAGAAGCCTTTCAGAAAAAGCAACAGCTGAGCAGGAACCCAGGCAGTTTCTGAGAAACTATGAGCTTCAGGCTAGAGTCTAGCAGCCCTTGTTTACAAACTCCAGGACCACCTGCACCCAGATGTGTTAGCCACAGAGTGGTTCATGGTGCTCTGGGAACAGTATTCTGAAGCAAGGAAACTGGAACAAAAGCCAGGGTCATTTCTCCAGGACCCAGGACTCCCAATAATTGAGAAAAGCAACATAGTTGTGGCTGCTGGAAGAAGATGGAAGACAGCTGGATCTGAGTGAGTGGGGCCTTCATTCAGTCATCATTCAAGAATAGATTTATTTATTACTCTGTACAAACCTGCTATAATAAAAGTAATAATGGATGTTCCCTGAGTATCAAGTACAAGTCAGGATACCATGCTAACTACTTTAGCATACTCACAGCAAATGCCCAAGGTTCCACCCTTATTTGTACTTGCAGATTGGGAAACTGAGGCTCAGAGACATAACCTAGTCACATCCCAGCTAATTCACAGAACTGGGACTTATCTGCTAATTGGTGCTGTGCTCATAGTCATTATGCCTAATGAGGCTCAAGTGAAATTGCCTGTGCTGAAGTCAGAGGTTGGCAAGGATAGCAGTGATCATTTATAAACCTCTAGATCTGCAGAGCCTGGGTCCCAGCCCAGCATATGATAGCTGCTTGCTAAATGTGAGCAACTCACCACCAGAAACAGAAGACTCAAGAAACTCCAGACCCAGTCTAACTTCCTGGACCCAGAGCACCAGGGAACAGAAAAAAATGTGGGCGAAGAGGGCCTCAAAATTGTGCCCTACACCTACCTAAAGACTATAGAGATGTTCTTCAGTAAGACAAAGTTGGCAGTAGGCATCCTGATGAAGGAAGAATCTGTGGTCATATTGTCAGGAATGCTTAGAGTGTTCTAATTGCTTTGAAACAGCAAAGAGATAGGGATGGAGTGAATCAATGATGATGAAGGAGAGAGAAGAATCCACAAGACCTGGTCATAGGAACCTGGGCAGAGGGTACCCTTCCAAAATCACCAAGGACTGCTGAAGACAGTAGAGCAGGAACATGACTGAGGGGCCTTGTCTTGAGGGACAATTTATTGTCCTGACTATAGAGTAGTGACTCATTTGAAGAAGAAGGGGCCGGAGATGTGGCTGACTCTTGGGGACAAGGGTGAGGATTTAAACAGGTAGAATCCACCCTCCTGGAAGAAGATGAAGACAAACCAGACCTGCAGGTGCTACAAGGTGTAAATCTGTTCCCCACTTGTCTCTCAAGGCAAACGTGGAGCCCGGATGACTGGTTAGTCATCAAGGCAAGCTCACGTTAAAGGTGAGAGTAAGTTTGCAGGGTCTCCAGGAGCATTCTGCTTGGGTTTCTCTTAAGGAAGAGAAGGTTGATGATTAGAACTTTACAAGAGACTAATTCTTAAAGGACAAAGGCTGTATGACCATACAGGACCATGCAAGACAGAAGGAAAAAGAGGTCAGAAACTAGGGAGCTGTGCTCATCCTTACAATGCCAGGGAGACTGCCTAGAGATGGGGAAGGTGACCACATGGTGCAAGGAAACAAATAGGAGGGAAATGAGCTGCTTCTTCCTTTCTGTATTTATTTATTTATTGGTTGGTTGCTAATATTGAATATTGTTCTTGATAGTTTTCTGAAGAGGAAATGTCAGTTAAGGAAATACTTCCATGAGAAGGGGCTGTAGGTAAGTATTTTCTTAACTAGTGGCTGATCGGGGAAATTCTAGCCCATTGTAAATGGTGCTGTGCCTGGGCTGGTAGTCCTGGGTTCTATAAGAAAGTAAGCTGAGCAAGCCATGAGAGCAAGCTAGAAAGCAGCTCGCATTCATGGTCTCTATAGAAGCTCCTGCCTCCAAGTTCCTACCCTGTTTGACTTCCTGTCCTGACTTCATTTGATAACGTACAGTAATACAAAAGTGTAAGCCAAATAAACTTTTTTCCCCAGCTTGCTTTTTGGTCATGGTGTTTCTATCAAAACAATAGAAACCATAACTAAGACAAATACCATGAAGGTTAAGGGAGGAGAGAGTCAGAGATACTGCAACCTTTTCTGAGGAAGTCAAAAATATCACATGCTAGGAGGCTGGGCCTGAAGTCAAGGGCCTATATTTGGCTTTAAAGACAAAGATGTTATGTGTTGGGGACCTATGGTAGAATGGATGATGGTTTGGAGTTAGGGCACAGAATAGCATCCAGAAATTATATGGGAGATTATGTTTCTCTAATCTGTTGAAATGTAATTATTTATTAATTCTTTACAGTAAGGTGGGTGACAGGCTAACTGGGAGGCAGAATAGAAAAAGCAATCTATAGCACAACAGCTTCTTCCCCTAGGGCAGGTTGGATCTCCCTTGCTCTAATGTGAAATGAACACAGGAGAGGGAGCTAATGTCCCTGAACTCCACACAGACATTCCCAATTCCTGTTTGATCCTTAGAACAGGCATCAGCCCAACGCAGAAAGAGAGCGCAGAGTAAAGAGGTCACCAAGTTCTTTCCATAAAGGGTATGAGTGTAAATCCTCTGAACTTTGAGGAACCGTAAACTTATTACTTATTACTTATTGTTACCACCCCCACCACATCATCTTCTTCTTCCTCCTCTTCCTCCTTTTCCTCTTCTCTCTTCTCCTCTGCCTATCCCTCCTCCTCCATCACTTCCTTCTCTTCACCCCTGCCCTCCTAATTCTCCTTCTCCTTTTTTCCTACATTTTTTCTTTTTCCTCCTCCTCTTTGTAAAAATTATTTAGAAGTTCCAGAAGTCACCATTATCTCACAGGCCATATCTGCACTGTCTTGAAATTATGACATTGGGTTTTTGACTTGGGTTTGAATTTTGGTTCTACCCCTGAATTTGTTTACTTCTCTGTTGCTGTAATAAGACACCATGACCAAGTCAACTTATTGAAGAACAGGTTTGTTTATTTGGAGCTTACAGTTTCAGGAGTTAAGGTCTATGGCCATCGTGGTAGAGAACATTGGCAGCAGCAGGCAGGCATGGCACTAGAGCAGTAGCTGAAAACTCATGTCTTGATCCACAAGTAGGGGAAGGGAAAAAGGGGGGGGGCAATGAGAAAGAGAGAAGGGAGAGGAAGAGAGCTCAAATATATAGCCTATGGGACGATTCTTATTTGAACCACAGGTGTGAATTCAAATTAACAGGCCATGTGACATTTGGCAAGTTATTTAAACTACCCTTTCTCTGTAAAATTGCCACACTTCATGAGCTAGAAAGAGATACTATTCAGGCACCAGGCTCTGCTCTATGCTCTGCCATTTATACACAGTAAGACTCTCACTAATTAACTCTCTGTGCCTCGGTTTCCTCATCTGGATAATAAGGTGACAACAGTACTATCAACACGTTTCATTTATTATTATTGACAGGTACCTAGTAGAAGATGAATATTTGGCAAATAGTAGCTAACCATTGCTGCCATTCGTCTATGAAAATGCAAACCAAGAAACAGAGGCAGGCTAGCTCTCTAGTTGATCAGGTTCTGTTAGGGTTCACTTACAGGTCAGTCTTAGGTCTGTCCTATAGGAAGCTATCCAGACGGGCTGTGTGAAAAGATCTCTAGTTCTCTGCCCCACGTGTGGCACTCCCCCACAATCAGATAAGCGCTTTCACAAGCCAAGACCATTTTGATCTCAGCAAAGATCCTGTACACACGCACACACTTGGCAGCTGTGGGCTACAGGCCCTGGGTTCTTGCTTGTGATTTGAGCTATGTTATCAATACTTGTGAATGTAAACTTGGGAGATCAAAGCTATCCAGGTCATGAAGGCTAATATTTAAATTCCAGACTTGCAGGCACAGCTCTGAAATTCCCTGGCTCCACATCAAGTCTTTGTACAGAAATCAAGTCAAGCATGCATTTGACACAGTTGTGGGGCTCTGGAGTGTGGTGTGGTATGCATTCAGTAGAAACTGGGGTCTGCCCAGAATGGAATTCTGTGGAATTCTAATAAAGGACTGTTCTTCAGTTCAGTGTCCTGTGTGACCCTAGTCAGAGCAAACAGATTTCCATAGTTCAGAGACATCACAGAGACAGTTTCAGTCTCTGGAAATACCGTATGCTGTCCTCCAGGGGCAATGACCTGGGCCTGACTTAGTACCAAGTTCACTTTCTGCTGCTGTGATAAAACGTGGACCAAAAATGGTCTACTTCATCTACAACTCTCAGGCCAGAACTCTCCCCCATCACCGAGGGAAGCCATGGCAGGAACCAGAGTCCACGAAGAAACACTATTTGTTAGCATGCTTTTTGTAACTTACTCAGCTATCTTTATTACACAACCCACAGTTGGGCTATGACCCTTTCACATCAATCATGGATCAAGAAAATGTCCCCACAGACATGCCCCCAGGACAGCTGACAGAGGCAGCCTCATTCTTCAGTGGAGATTCCCTCTCCTCAGGTGTTTATGTCAAATTGACAAGAACTATGACAACCAACTTCCAGGTAATATAGAAATTATAGATAATGGTCATACATTTCCTGAAACACGATGATAGCTATGTATTTAATCACTTGGATTGTACCACCCACTCCCTTTATGCCCTTGAATGTGCAGAACGAAGACTTTTTTTGGTGACATTAACTATTCTTCTGTCATCTACCTCGCACTTGCAATTCAATCAAACTTTACTGAGTTCTTTACACATGCATTTTAGAATACAAGGCATTTGTAAGTACAGAAAGGATCAAGCTGAGGTCTGGAGTGATGGCTCTGCAGGTAAAGGTGCTTGCTGCCAAGCCTGTATTTGGTCCCTAGACCCACATGATAGAAAGAGAGAACACTTCCAGTGTGTTGTTCTCTGACCTCCACTTCTGTATGTACACACACACACAAGAGAGAGAGAGAGAAAGAGAGAGAGAGACAGAGAGACAGAGACAGAGAGACAGAGAGAGAGAGACAGACAGACAGAGACAGAGACATAGACAGAGACAGACAGAGACAGGCAGAGACAGGCAGAGAGAACACACAGAGAGACACACAGAGAGAGACAGAGACAGAAAGATTGTAATTTTAGAACAATTTTAAATGAACAGAAGTTGTTGCCATGGAGGACAGATGCTCACTACAACTTAGAATATCATGCAGGTGGCTTGACAGAAGAATATGCCCAGGTGTACAGATTACAGGTAAAGGGATAGCTCATTCTTCCTGTCAGCTGTAAATCTGCTTGCACAGGGGACTTGTACATCCAGTCTTCCCTAGGGTCAAGCCCTGGCTCTGGTTTTAAACCGTGTCATTGAAAACAAATAACTTAACCACAGTAAACCTTTGTTTGCCTGACTGTCAACTGAGGATCTTGCAGTACTTTCTTCATGGAAAATTTGGAAGGAAATAAAGAGATATAATCTGTGCAAAACTAGCAATACTATTGTCCAATATACTAGCACAGTAAGTTAATGGGGCCATCATCATAAGACAGACTCCACTTAGAACATCAAATTCTTGTCAAGTGCTGCTCTTCCCTTGTCTGATGATTATAGTCCTTCATTGTAGCCTGCAACAGTTTTATAGGTCACAACAGAAGAATTGCCAATATATGACCAATTGTAGCCTATAAACGAATGGTTTTGAAATAGATTTCCGAAGTACCTTCTTGCACAGCTATCATCACAGCCCAAGAACTCTGACACAATGGTATGAGTAGCTGGGTTTGTAAGCCTGGCTGGGGTAGGAAGATTAAGAAAGAAAGAGAGACACATGTAACACAAGCAAAGCTTGAGAGGGGTAGACTGAATGTTCTCCCCACAGGGAAGCAGTCTCAGTTTGCAATCATTTTTGATGAGGAAGCTGCAGTCTATGCTTTCTATAAATATTGTTAGCATCTGTACATGGACCAAGGGAAAGATTTGCCATTCTGTGCATCTAAGGAACTGGAGTCCTTGACATGGCTGTGCTCATTTCAATAATAAACACTCAAGATTTCATCTGCCCCTGACCCCCCGCACACACACACTCTGAGTGCATTGACACATTGAGATTTCCTAGATAGCTGTTTTTTAAAACATTGCCCTTTCTTCTTTACACATATGGTAAGATATTTGTCATATTTAGTAGTTTCAAGTATTTTGTCCAACTATAAACATACAACCTAATTGAACCACTGTCCATTCCCTAAGGTCATTGTATTCCTATTCTCTCTCTACATTCTCTCTCTCTCTCTCTCTCCTTCTGCTCTCTCGTCTGTCTTGTCTCTCTCTTTCTCTTGTGTGTTGTGTGTGTGTATGTATGTGTGTGTGCGGCGCAAGCGTATATACAGAGGCCAGAGGTTAACCTTAGATGTCTTTTCTTAGATTCCTTTTTTTTTGTGTTTGTTGTTGTTGTGTTGTTTGATACAGGGTCTCTCACTGGCCTGGAATTTGCTAACTAAGCTTGGCTGGCCACTGAGCCCTGGGGAGATGCCTGTCTCTGTCTTTCAATGCTGGGATTATAAACATGTCACCTTGTCTGGCATTTTTATATGAGTTCTGAAGATGGAGTGCAGGTCCTTTCCTGCTTAAACAGCAAGCAGCCTCCTAAGTGGTTGACCCAGCTCCTAATCTACCATTTTAAATAGAATGTTAGAAAGCTAGACTAGCCTTTCTCTAGTACCTGAAGTTGTAGGATGTTAAACGCTGGAAAAACCAAAGGTATCTTTTTGATGGTTTACTTATCCAATTAATTTTTACTGAGTGCCTTCTATACTCTAGACACCATACTAGGTATAGGAAATACATAAATCAATATATGCACCAAGTCTTTGCCCCAGTGAGCTTTATTATATTGAGAGACTAAATCCAGGCAAGAAAACAAGTCAGCTGTAGCAGAGCGTAATGAATTATGTGTTGAAACTCTGTGGAAAAGGACAGTATGCATGTAGACAGGGAGATGCAGCCAGTACACAGACACGAGCAACAGCAGCAACAACAACAACAACGATTTAAAAAACTTGTAGAAGCACGCATGGGAGCTCCAGCTTCTAGTTCCAGCAAAGCCTGCATCCCGGCTCATCACTGCCCTGCCAGCACTTGGATGTTTAGTTCTTCCTTGAAGCTCATGGGCTATTAAGACAGTCCCTCACTGCCAGCATTGACTGAATTAGGTTTTGCCAGTTTTAATCACTGACATGTATTCTAACACAACAGCTTATATGGGAGAACCCATTCTTTGCTCATAAATACATATAAAAGAAGAGTGACTTCTTGGAGGAAGTAGAAAAATAGGTCTGAAATGTGAGCTTCATTAAGCCCCTTTTTGGATATGTGCCTAAGTAACTAATGTAACCTGATATGTTTCAACTGAAAAATAATTCAACTTGGGATCCCCAGAGACCATTCAGGTAAATGTACAGAGCCTGAAAAAAATCATGCTGATTGCGGTAGCCTAGACCCAAAAATGACAAAATTGGTATGTATTCTCTTATGCAGGTACATTGAATACTCGCAATAATGACTATATGTATAGAGTGAGGAACTAAGGGGAAGGATAGATCCCTCAAGGAAGGGGAAATAGAATCTATAATTAAAGAGAAATGGTGGGGTGGCTGTATATGAGGATTATGGGAAGGGGGATAAAAGAGGGACAAAGAAGAAGCCTAGAAAAGGGAATATAGAGAGAAACAGATAACATTAAGGGCCATTTGAGAGACCATATGGAAATTTATGACAGTAAAGCTTCTTTAAATAAATACATATATGAAAGAAATCTAGATAGAATCACCAATGACAAGGGGAAACAAAGCCCCAACTAGACACCTCTCTACCAAGTGACTCCAGTGCCAGGAATGAGTTACAGAAAACAGTTGTTAACCAAAGGGGCCCTATGAAAATTCCTAAATAAATCAGGCCATTGTCAAATTGTTGTTCTCTATAAATGGCTGGTAAGGTACTGTTGCTGAAGAAACAGCTATATATTTTGTTAAACATAAAGAAGTTGAGCTGGTACCTAACTCATCCCTCATCCCTGTAGTGTTAGAAGTACTAGAAGGTACTCTGCATGCTATTATAGGAGAAAAGTAAACATTAATCCGCCTAAAAACTTTTCCATTTACAATGTTGGCCGCCTGCCTGATATAACGCTAGTAGCACACATGTTGTAGGAGTAATCAGCCACTGATCTGATTGGACCGAAGACCCTCTCCATGAGGTGGAACCCATACCTGACATTGCTTGGGATAATCCAAGGACCTAGGAGAAATCCAAAATGTATTGTTCTGCTAAAGCACTAAAGCAATAACATGACTTCTAGCAACATTATTTATACCCATTGATACCCATAGATGCCTCAGGGATCATCAGAGATTTCTCCAGCAGTACAGAGACCCACAACTGGATAATTATGCATATGAGAGAGACCTTGAAACACTCAGTCATTTTTATTATTATTTTTATTTTTTAATAGTCCAGTTGTTACTCCCTTCCTAGTCTGCCCTACCACAATTCCTCATCCCATTCGTCTCCCCCCCCCCAAGAGGATGTACCCCCTCCCCCAAGGTCTCCCCATTCCCTGGAGTCTCAAGTCTCTCAAGGATTAGGTAAATCTTCTCCCACTGAAACCAGACTAGTCAGTCCTCTGCTGTATATGTGTCTGGAGGCCTCGGACCAGCTCATGTATGCTGCCTGGTTGGTGACTCAGTGTCTGAGAGATCTTAGGGGTCCAGGTTAGTTGAGATTGCTGGTTTTCCTAGGGGGTAGCCCTCCTCCACAGCTTCTTCCAGACTTTCCCTATCAACCACAGGGGACTCTGACTTCAATTCACTGGCTGGGTGTAAATATCTGCATCAGTCTCAGTCAGCTGCTTGTTGAGGCCTCTCTGAGGATAGCCATGCTAGGCTCCTGTGTGTAAACACACAATAGCATCAACAATAGTGTCAGGCCTTGGAGCCTCCCCTTAAGGTGGATCTCAAGTTGGGCCAGTCACTGGACCTCCTTTCCCTCAATCTCTTCTCCATTTTTGTCCCTGCAGTTCTTATAGACAGAAAAAATTTGGGTCAGAGTTTTTTGACTGTGGGATGGCAACCCATCCCTCCACTTGATGCCCTGTCTTTCTACTGGAGGTGGATTTCACAAGTTTCCTCTCCCCACTGTTGGGCATTTTATCTAAGGTTCCTCCCTTTGAGTCCTGAGAATCTCTTACCTTCCAGGGTCTCTGGTACTTTCTAAAGGGTCCTCCTCCTCCCACTGTCCAAGGTTGCATATTTCCATTCATTCTGCTGGCCTTCAGGGCTTCTCTCCTGTTCCATCTCTCCCCATACACGATCATGTTTCCCTTTTCCCTCCTCCTCCATCTCCCACCCAGGTTTCTCCTTCCATCTGCCTCCTGTGATTGTTTTCTTCTCCCTCCCAATTGGGATTGAAGCATGAAACACTCAGTCTTAAGAGAGATGTAGTCATTAAATCCTTCCTTTTTGGTCTCCACACACTATATGGAAGAGGAAGTGGAAAGATTGTAAAAAGCCAGAGGGAATGGATGATAGCAGGAAAACAGTGCCTTCCAATGTAACAGGATTGATGCATATGTGAAGTCACAGAAACTGTCATAGAATGCCTAGGGTCTGCATAGGTCCAAATCAGATGGGGTCCCATGCTGAGATGGGGAAATAGGCACAAGCTCCCATTCCTAACTGTCTTAGTTTGGATTTCTATTGCTATGATAAAGCACTATGACCAAAAGCAATTTTGGGGGAGTTTTATTTGGCTTACACTTCCACACCCATAGTCTATCACTGAAGAAAGTTAGGACAGGAACTCAAACAAGGCAGAACCTAAGTGCAGGAGCTGATACAGGGACCATGGAGTGGTGCTTCTTACTCATAGCTTGCTCAGTCTGCTTTCTTTTAGAACCCAGGACCTCAAGCCCATGGATGGCCACACCTACAATCATTTAAGAAAAAAAAAAAAAAAAAATATCTATTGGCTTGCCTATAGCCTGATCTTATAGAGGCATTTTCTCAATTGGGGTTCCCTCATCTCAGAAGACGCTAGCGTATGTCACGTTACATAAAATTAGCCAGCACACCAAGAAACTATCTCCAATTAATAATTGCTTGCCAAACCAAACAACAGTATCTTTAAGAGACTCTCTCAGGGTATACAAACCACATGTAAGTTTAGGTCCTATGCTCAGCAGTATAGGGCTAACATAAAATGAACTCTTTTAAGATTTTTTTCATCTCATATTGCTTTGTTTTTTCTTTTTAACCTTACTGATCGTTTGCTTATATATTATGGTTTCCAATGGCATGTGGTTGTGTGTGTGTGTGTGTGGGGTTGTGTTGTGCATGTTGATTATGTATGCAATTCTCATGTTCCATGACTCCAGCTACATATGTAACAGAGGATTGCCTTATCTGACATCAATGGGAGGGGAGGCCCTTGGTCCTGTGGAGGCTTGATGCCCCTGCATAGGGGATGCTAGAGGGCTGAAGTGGGAGTGGGTGGGTAGGTGGAGGAGCACTCTTATAAAGGCAAAGGGGGGATAGGATGGGGGGTTGCAGAGGGGAAACCAGGAAGGGGGACATGTGAAATGTAAATAAATCAAATAACCAAAAAAAAAAAAAAAAAAGAACAATAAAATAAAGAAAGAAAAAGAAAAAAAAGAGAAAGAAAGAAAGAAGAAGAGCCTGTGGCGAGGCCCCGAAGCTAGGGATTATTGTAGGAGGAGAGATGAGGAGGACTGAGATGCTTATGAGCCAAGGGACAGGATTAGAATTTGTCAGGGATTGTGGGATGTAATAGAATTTAGGATTTTGCCATAAGAAACCAAATGGACAATGTTTCCCCTCTGGGTGGGTAATGGGAAGATAGAACAGTAAAGGGAAACATTCATTAAGAGTTTGCTGTTGCCTCTCAACCATCCTTTTGAACTACTGGTGCTGAGAAGTAGCTCACTGGTTAACAGCACTAGCTGCTCTTTCCAGAGGACCAAGGTTCAGTTGTCAGCACTCATACTGTAGCTCTCAGCCACTTGGAACTCTAGTTCCAGGGGATGTGGCACTCTCTCCCAACTTCTGGCACAGATACACGTGTAATGCACAGATATACATGCAGGCAATATTCCCATACTCTTGAACTGTAAGAACTCTACATCCAAGGTCAACAACTGACAAAATTAATCCAAAGAATACTCAATATATTGAGAACCCTCAAGGATGGAGGCCATAGCCTGCTGCTCTTCATGGCCATATAGCTCGTCATCCAGTGTCCTGTCTGTCATTGATCAGTGTTGTAATAGCCTGACTGGATTAGCTACTGTTTCTGAAAGCCAGAGATAGGCATTGGGCAATTGCTGTAATGTCTATCTGTCATAAGAAGGGACAGGTCAAATCCCTGGGGGAGGTGTGGGATGTAGGAGGAGCTAAGGTGGGAGGAGTTAGGAGAGGAAAAGGAAGAGGAGGAGTTAGGAGAGAAAGAGATAAAAGGAAGAGGAGGAGTGAGAGCAGAGATGCAGGAGCAATGGAGGCATATGTTCACGTGTCTGTAGCAGTCAAAGGTAGTTGGTATACCTAGGTTGGGTATTGGATTACACTTCTGATTGTATGGGTATCTTGTTACTGATCATTACCAAATATATAAGCTTTGATTAATCTATAAGAATTAGAGTCTCATTCTCTTACTGGGCCCGTGTAGATGGTGGAATGGTCTGGGCAATGCCCTGCCTTGCGGAGATAGCATGGAAGATTGAAAGAGCCATTTCTCACACTGGCATCCAGTGGGTGGCAGGGTTGGTGTTTCTGGTGGCTGCAGTAGGCATGTGTCCTCCGGCCGAGAAACATGGCGGCTGGGCTAGACAGAGCCGCTGCAGTTTAGATAGTCAGCCTGAGCCAGAGGCTGTTTTAAACAATTATTACAACATGGGGAGGCAGAGTTGGGTGAGGGAAGGGTGTTCTAAGTGGAGAAAGAACTATGTTCTCTGTCCAGAGATGTGTGGGATCATCATGATCTAGCACTGAGACAAGGGATACTTATGAGGACTTGCAATATAACATGACAGATGAACATTTTATCTGTAAGAGAAAGGTAAGTATAGAAAATAACACCATGTGAGAAAGCTGAGAAGAAAACTAGATGTAATCATTTATTCATTACATATTACTAAGCTTAATCCATGTACAAAATTGTTTCATGTATAAGCTCTTGGCAGAAGGAGGATTGGGGGTGTTCAGTGCTATTAGAGTGTGCTAGTTGGTTTTTACCAACTTGACACAAACCTTGACACATATCTGGGAAGAAGGACTCTTAATTGAGAAAATGTCTCTGTAGGACTAGCTTGTAGGCAAGTCTGTTGGGCGTTTTCTTGATTGATGACTGATGTAAAAGAGTCTAGCCTATTGTGGGCAGTGCCAACCCTGAGCAGGTAGTACTTAGTTGTATAAGAAAAGAGGCTGAGCAAGCCATGGGGAGCAGCCTGGTCTGCAGTATTCCTTCAGGTTCCTGTCTTGAGTTCCCACAGTGATGGAGTATGATCTGAAAGTTGCAAGCTCAAATAGTAGAAACCTTAAAACACAACAAAGAATATGAACACGTGAAAGGGTCAGATAAACAAAGTAGTTTGGAAACTTTGCACACGTCAAGCACTTTGTTTCCTATGCAGTGGTCTAGACTGATAGAGAAGTGGAGTGGTAGCTCAGTCCTTGCTCTGTTCTCAGAGCTGTGTCCAGCCGCTCAGTGCTTCCATACAATAGAACTTCCCTCTTTCATGGTACACACTACAGAAGCTGTATACACAGTGTTAGATGAGGGGATGATGAGGCCAGAGAAGTAATAGGGCCCAGACCTAAAGTGCCTTGAAAGTCATAGTGAAGGCTTTGGGCTTTCTTCTGAGTAGATCATGCTTGCCAGAACAATGGAGCAAAAGGGACCAGAGAGGGGCCCTGAATTTTTTCCTGGTCCTTCTTATTCATTTTTGGCTAACCTTGCTTTGCTCTGATTTGCAATCCATCCTATGTAGACAGGTTAAGAAGAAAGAAGAAGAGAGAGAGAGAGAGAGAGAGAGAGAGAGAGAGAGAGAGAGAGAAACTTTTATTCTCTCTTCTCTATCTCTAAATGGCATTTATCAAAGTTTTGATTCTCAATTGACCCTTCACAGAAACCACCAGAAAATTTTAGGTAGAAAGAGGTGGGGGAAAACCTGCCCCTCCTAATGTGGGCTCCAACCCACATTTTTTTTTAATGCTAGGTGGTCTTGTTGGGAAGGCTTGAGTCCGATCAAACCTGTCTCCCTGTGTACTGGGTGCAGCATTGTCCCTCTCTGTGAGTAAACAAGGGCATTGTTGGGGCTCAGGCACTCTGATGGCACCCTCTCTAAGTTTACTTCCTGCTCTTGTAGTCCTGAACCCTCTCTTGCCTTTCTCTTTTAAAAGTTTCCTCCTCTTTGGGCTTATAAATGTGTAAAGTGTTGAAAATCATGTAGGAGGCTTCAGGGTGGAGGCCCCTGGGGACTGGGTGAGGGATCAACGCCCAGGAGCAACCAGGGTCCTGGGAGTCCTCGCTGGTCACCACTGAGAGAAGGACAAGCTCTCCTTGCAAAGGGGCTCTGACAGGCTAATATAAACCAGATGTGCACCAGAGAGAGCAAGGCCTATTACTAAGTGTTGTGAAATGGCCCAGGGGAGGTAAATAAGCAAAAACAGGCCAGTTGCCTAGCAGCACATACAACAAAACAAGCAGCAGCCCAGTTGGCATTGGACCAGGCAGAGCAGCTTTCTGCAGGGGGTGGGAGACACAGGGAGGGCTCAGTCTGATGAGACCCAAGGGGCTGGCTCCCCAGCACCTTCCAAACTCCCTGCTAGGTTATTCCCGATCCCCTGGGTACTAGGGTCTGCCATCTGATCTGCTCAGCTTGACTCTACAGGCACAGTGACTGCTTTCAGTGAACCCCTAAGGGTCAGTGGATTTCTTAATTAGGAGAAAGAGGATCTGTACCCACTTCTGAGAGCTATGCTATGACTATATCCACTGAAAGGGGTAACAGCAGCGACAGAGCTGTAGAGATCTCCTAAACATCCTCAATATTCTTAACACATCCTTCTTCAGCCACCACTCCTCCATATCCTATGTTATCTCTTGAGCTTGTAACCTAATATAAACAAGGCACTGGGATGGCTTCAAGTTAGACAGAATAGATCAAAATAGGCTCACACCTTGTTCTCAAAGGATCTAAAGCTTATGGAGAAGATAACTATGATCAAGGAATCACACACTCAAATGCATGGTTGCAAATGTTGCTTAGTGCTTTGAAAGAAAATACAGAGTGGCAAGAAACAGCAAAGCAGCTATTGAGTTTCAGTTTGCTTTTAGGAGAAGCTGAGACATGCAAATGATTAGCACTCACCAGGAAAAAGGAGGGGCCAGCAAATGAGAAAGCTTTGGGACATGAAGGAGCTTTGGGGTTGGGGTGTGTTCTGAGACAGTAGGGCTGGAGGAATGTCTGTGAAGTGGGTCCTGATGTAGAGAGGTAGATAGGGGACAGGTCACTTGAGACACAGGAGATCACATGAGAATGATGGGGGATTTTGTCTCAAGCTCAATGAGAAATGTATGGGGTTTATTTACTGAAAGCTAATTCAGGAGTGTGGGAGACCTGACTTATTAGGTTCCCATTTGTAAAAGATTACAACATGGCACTCCTGAAAAGGAATGAGAGGGGGGACAGGAAAGCCCGTCAGGAGGATAGGATTATCAGCAAACTGAAAACAGAAAAGTTCGTGAACTAGTTCAGGGTCACAGGCAGGGCTGAGATCCAAGCCTAGACTTGCACGGTACCAATCAGGCTAGTGTTTCCAGGTTCCTGATTCCTCGGACCAATTCTAAGGAAACTTCCTCACCCTTATCTGACCCCCTAGAGAAGGAGTGTATCCCCAATCCCAGCTGGAGGATGAGTAAGCTCTGGCCTGTAAAGGACCAATCAACACTGTAGACAAGGATGCCTTCCTTGCCCACTACCTAGCCCATCCTTGTAGTGGGATTCCACTTTACCTATTCTCCCAGAGCTAGCCACCTTAACTGAAGAGATTTTCATCTGGACCTGGTCCTTAAAGAAAACCATTCTCGGACAATGTGGTGTTATGAACAGACATGACTTAAAGTCAAGACTGGGGTTTGAGTTGTTGATATGTCTTTCATGAGCTTCCCTTTCAAGATGGGTGTGTGTTCTGAACAAGTTACTCAACGCTTGTAATTGGAATAATAATGCTTGACTTCCAACATTAGTACCAGTAGAAAGTGTGCCTCCAATTCCTCTGCTTCTCCATTTCCCTTTCCTTCTCTTTTCCCTCTCCCTACCCCTCATCAAACTTTTTGACACCTTTGATAGCTTCACTCTGGGCAGATCCAAGGGAGATCATTGGTGTGCAATGTCTCAGGTGGACAAGAACAGCCCAAACTAAAGACTGTCCATGAGACTTGATAGATGACCTCTGTATCCACTGCAGGGCAGAGAGGCCCAAGTCCTAGGAGGGAAATCCACTTTGCAGGGCATCTCTGCTGTCTTAGCTAGAGTTTCTATTGATGTAATCAAATGTCATAATTGAAAGCAACTTGAGCAGGAAATAATTTATTTCAAGGTTACAGTACCATGTCACAATCCATTGTCAAAGGGAGTTGAATGGAAAAATAAAAAAGGAAAGCCAAGGACATGACTACACCTAGATACGGCGAAGGAGAACGTTTATTATAGTTATGTGGGAAACATAGTGAGAGGCAGGAACATCTGGGAGATCTCAGAGTGGTTATGACCCTGGACCAGCCCATGTCAAGAGGTCATGGGGAGAGGAGATCAAGAAAGACCCAGAAGCCAAAAAGGTAAAGGGTAAATGAAAAGTCCAGGTAACTAAAAGGTTGGATTATATAGCAAAGGGAAGCTGTGGGGGAAGGGCTTGGGTTTTAGGTTAGGTGGAGGGATATGCCAGCCATACCCTGTAACAGGTAGGAGCAGAGGGATGTAGGGAGAACCTGGTGGCCAGGTTTGCTTTGATATATTGGATAGGCACTTTAGCCTTTTGTCCTGGGTTTGAGACCTAACAGAAGTCAGGACAGGAACACAAGGCAAGAACCTGGAAGTAAGAACTAAAGCAGAAACTATGGAGGAGAGTTTCTTAGTGACTTGTTCAGCCTGCTTTCTTTAATATCCAGGACCACCATCCCAGGGATGGCACTGCCTATATTGAGCAGTGCCCTCTGTCACCAATCATCAATTAAGAATGATGCTCCATAGGGTTACTCATAGGACAACATGATGAGGACATTTTCTCAACTGAGGTTCCCTCTTCCTGAATGACTCTAGCTTGTGTCAAACTGACATGAAACTAGCAGTCCACAGCCATTGATGAGAAGCAGGTAGTTACTTGATTCTAGCATTTAACCCCTTTGGAGGCTGGCAGCTGTAGGTGGTGGAGCCTTGAGCACCTATAGATGGGTAGAGCTTTAGGAGGCAGAGGTCAACTTGAAAAGCCATGACACACATGAGCCAGTCTTTCCAGTAGAGAGTAAGTTCACTTTGCAAGGTGTCTCTGCTGTCATGCAAGCAAAATATATAAACATAGCTCTTAATCTCCTGTTGTAATTGTTGTCTATGAGGCTTACTGTATCATCTGGTAACCTAGGCCTAGTCCTGGATGCTTCTAGCCTCCAAACAATCTAATCTACGCCTAGAGTATTTTAGCCTCTGAGACTTACTTCTGAATAAACTCACCCCTTCCTATTCATCCTGATGTCTGACTGGCTGATCCAACTCAGCTGTTCTGGCTCAAACTCCTCTCCAAACTGACTGATTCAATCTAGCCCCCCTCACCCCTGCCTCTCTTGTATGAATTTCTCTGCGTGACCTCATACTAACTTTGGCAATACATTCTAATCTATTGGTTTTGACTTTTTCTCATTCTCTGGCTCATTGTGTCTTCACCTGTGTTTAGCTTGTTCACTCTTTAATCTGTCTTTGTAAAACTCGCCTGGTAAAACTGCCTGCCTGGTCTCTGTTTCTTTTCTGCACTGTTCTCTCTCAAGTAGCCTCCCTTTCCTCTCTCTTCTCCTCAGAGTTGGGTGTATCCTATTCTGTCAAATCTTTCTCTGATTCATCACTTTGTCTGCCACTCTACTAGACATCACTTTCAAACATGGGTGCTTTTTTCTACAAACTAACTTTCCCTTCACTATTTGGGGTTAAAGGTGTGTAGTAAGGGTATGTCTGTATTTCAACTAGAAGGGTTTAAGGTGTGTGCTAAGGGTGAGCCATACCACAACTAGAAACAGCTTTTTAAAGTAAATAACACAATCTTGGAGTTCATAGTGTGATCAAATATACTGCAACAAGTATGCAAGGAGATCACCATGGACAGTGGTCTACAAGAGTCCTTCCTGTCTCCATGTCTCCCTTTTTTTCTGGGATGCTGTTTTCTGACCTTGTAGAGTATAAGTAGGACTTTGTATACAGGGATGCTAAATTAGCTAAAGACAGTAACTTGACACTTCATGTAGGAGAGTAACTCTCGAGTGTTTCAAATTAAATGTGAATTCTTTTCCAGAGGAGTCCTCTAAAAGTATTTATTGTTATTTTATTGTATGTGTATGAGTGTTTGTTTGCATGTATATATTTGTACTATGTATGTTCCTGGTGCCTGTGCATGCCAGAAGAGAGCTTCAGATCCCCAGGAACTATACTTAAAATGGTTGTGAACTACTATGTGGATGCTGGAAATTGAACCCAGGTCCTCTGCAAGAGTAAAAAGTGTTCTTAACTACTGAGCCATCCTTAACCCCCAAACCAACACCAGCACAAAAGACTTTTCCGGATTTTCTATTTCTCTCTCTCTCTCTCTCTCTCTCTCTCTCTCTCTCTCTCTCTGAACAGAGTCTTATGTGGAACAAAATATAGGAAATACTTCATTCAAGCATCAATAAAGAAAAACAAACAAAAAAATCAATGAACATGACTAAGGTGTGTAAGAACTCTGGGACATCTTCAAGAGAACTCTAAGAATAGAAGGAGATAAGGTGAAAAGTAAAATTACACAAAATCTATTCAATGAAAATATAGCAGGACATTCTTCAAATATATAGATGGAAATGGACATCTAATCACAAGAGGCACTTAGAACTCAAGATAGGCATGATCAGAGAATAACATTAGAGCAAATATGTTAAAATAGAAATATAACAATATTAAAAGTTGTTCAGGGAAAATACCAAATCACCTACAAAGATAAATACATCAAAACAATATCAAATCTTTCGTCAGCAGCCAGAAAAACTAGAAAAGCATGGAATAATATATTTCAAGCCATGAAAGCAAATAATTCTCAAAGCAAGCTGCCATATACTACATTTTAAAATTGACAGAGAACTAAGAATATCTCAAGATAGCCACAAAATAAAAAAAATTCATGATCATTAAGCCAGAATTACAGAAGATGTTTAAAGGAATACTGTACACAGAGAAAGAAGAACAATACTTATGATCATAAGAGCATGAGAAAAACTAAGTTTCATGAGACAGATAGCTGAACAGAAGAAGACCAAATAAGGCATTGCTTCTATCCGATATAGTAAACAACCAAACACCCAATATTCCCAGAGAAACAGTAGAAGAACAAACAGTAATCTAATCAACTAAAAAAACCAACAGAACTTCAGGAATTTGTGAACATCTCTCAATACCCACAGTGTGAGAGTTGAAGTTGGTAATCAATCCATCAAGCAAATGCAAATCAAAAACAAATTGGTATATCTAATCTGATAAAGTGTACTGCAAATGAAAATTAGTCAGAAGATATAAAGAAGGTCACTAGATACTAAAAATGGAATCATTCATACATATACTAATCATATATGATAATAAATCATATGTATAATAAAACAATATAGGTGATTATTATATATTGTTGATATATATGTATTATGTTATGTGAATTCTGAGAACTGAACCTAGGTCCTCTGCAAGAGCAATAGTTGCTGATGAGAGATCTGATATGGTTTTGATGTGTTTGCCTTTATAGGTGATTTGATATTTTCTCTTAACAACTTTTTATGTTGTTATCTTTATAGTTATTTATATTTTAACATATTTACTGTAATATTCCTCTATGTCCTGTCTATCTGGGTTCTAAATGCCTCTTGTAGTTCTATATCCATTTCCATCTTTGTATTTGAAGAACTTTCTGCTATGTTTTAATCGAATAGATTCTCTGTACATATGTAGTATGCAGCCAAATGTTGTTTTTACAATTTCATAAACAGTAATGAGCATAAATGGATAAGTTCTAATACAGTAATAGTGCATGCCTTCAACTATTTCTCTCATTTTTGGTAGGTTAGGCAAAACAAAAAGTAACAAAGTAACATCATAACTAAATTACAGTATAAAAAAGGACTTAATAGATACCTACAGTATATTCCATCCAACATATATGAGATATATATTCCTTTCATCATCCTTTATAACTACCATTATAATTGATCACACTCTAGGCCACAAAGCAAGTTTTTCATTAAAATATTAAAATAATTCTTAGTAGATCTTAGTTGAATGAAACTTAAAATCAAATAACAAGAGGAAGTACGGACAGAAAAACATACTCTTGAAGAAATCGGGGATAAAGTTAAATTTTCCTAGAATCAAATGAAATTAAAAGTGTAAGTTATCAGAATCTTTGGAATTCAGCTTCGGCTTTTCTCAGAGGAGAGTTTATAGCCATGAGGGCTTACATGATAAATTCAGGAAGACTAAAATAAGTTTCCCTGACAAAGTACAGTAAGCTCTAAAATACAGGAACAAGCAAATATAAAGGATATCAGGAAACAATAAAAATTATGGCAGAAATTAATGAAAGAGACTGAAAAGTCAAATAAAAATTTGTTATTTGAAAAAGAATAATTGGAAAACCTCTAGTGAAACTCACCAAAAAACAAAAACAAAAAACAAAAACAAAAAAACAAAAAACAAAAAAAAACAAAGGAGGCCAAAATTAATATAATGTAAATAAAAATGTCATGATGAATATCAAGGAAATCCAGAAGATTGTTTGTGGAATGCTTTGAAAACTTTTATATATTCTTCAAACTGGAAAACCTAACACAATGGATACACATGGCCTACTCAAATCAACGAGACATAAACAGCACAACCAAATACAAACATTGAACAAACAGTGAAATTAAAGAAGTAACAAAAAGTTGCCTTACAAAGGAAAACACACGATTGTGTGGATTAAATTCCTAGTTATGGAGAACCTTTATGAAAGAGCTTAGCCCAGCATTCCTCAAACTTTTAAACAAAATGAAAATAAGGAAACACTGTCGAATGCATTATGATGTATTAATCTAATGCCAAAACCAGAAAAGGACACAATAACAAACAAAACTGTAAACCAGTTCCTAAAATGAACACAAATGAAAATGCCCCCAATCAATACATGCAGATTCATTTTAAGAAGACATTAAGAAAATTATAAACCAGTACCAAGTTGGTTTTATCCCAGGGATGTAAGATTAGTTAAACATATGGAAATCAATAAATGTAATGCAACATATAGTGATACATATGCTCATTTCAATTTGACAAGCATGAATAGAATATTCCTTTATGATAAATGCCCCCCTTTAAAAGAAATCAGGAATAGATGTGATATATGTGAACATAAAAAAGGCCATACATGACAAAATTAAAGCCAACAAGGGCACAAGTTCTATTAATTGGCAAGCTCGATGTTTAAAGAAGTTTTCTTAAACATTAATGATCTTTTTAAAATTTAATACCTTTTTGTTCACTATTTCAAAATACTGGCATCTACCCATGTAATCAGTGTGAAAATTATTAAGGGTGTTGTTGCACTTTTGGGGTGAGGAGATGGCACAGTCAATAAAGTGTTTGCCCCACCAGCATGTGGATATAAGTTCTACCTCTCCTAATCATCCTAACAAACAGCGTACAAGGCATGCACCTGTAACCCTGCTGCTGGAGAGGCAGAAAGAGATGCTTGAGACCTGGCCAGCCAGGGTAGCTGAATTAGAGAGCTAAGGGTTCACTGAAAGACAGACACTAAAAAACTAAGGCAGAGAAAAATTGAGAAACACAAGATCTGATCTGTCCTCCACATACACATTCATAGGCACACATGCATGTTACATATAACTATATATGTAAATATACTTTTAGGCACTGTTTTCCAAACCCAGTATGTATTTTATATTAAAATATGTTCAGTCATGGAATTTTTATCAATTTTATTTTTAGGAAAAAGTTTTCATTGTAACATTTTCATACACATAAATGATTGTACTTTGGTTTTATTCACAACCCACCCTGCTCCCTGCTGTGTTTCACGACATACCACACCCCGCCCATCTTATTGGTCTCCAGTCTCCCTGCAAATGGTCCTTCCTTGTGCAGATAAACACAGCTGCAGGGACTTAGAATAGCTAAGTCATCTTCATCAACACGGGAACTTTTTTCAAATGTTTATTCCTCATTTGTATTTCTTCCTTTGAAAATTGTCTATTCAATACATTAGCATTTGTTTGTTACAGCATTGTGGAGGGAAACACTGACTACAGTCAGCCCTAGCACAGTTACTGATTGGATGATTGGATGTTCACTGCTCAGAGCTTTTTAATCCCATGCAATCTCATTTGTCAGTTTGGGTTTATAACCTGTGCTATTGAAGTCCTTTTGAAAAGGCCCTGGGTAAGTTTACAACTTGAGGACTTTTACCTATGGTTTACTCTAGAAGTGTCAACGTTTTAGGTTGTAAATTGAGGTCTTTGGTCCATTTGTATTGATTTTTTTTCTTTTTGAGAGATATGGGTTCTTTTTCGTGTGACATCCAGTTTCCCACATCATTTATTGAAGAGGCTATCCATCAGAAAGTGGAAGAATCTGGTTCAATGTACTGTAATACTTCACACTGGACTCTCCCATGAAGAAACAAGACTAGGGTGGTGTTAGCATTCCTTTTAGGCTTCTTGACCTTGACAGAAAATGAATCAACTGAAGTAACAAGTGTCTATTTCCCTTTTCAGCCCAACACCTTTACTAGCAGGTTTCAGAAAGGAACTGCTGACAAAACAGAAATTCTGTTTGTAACTAAAGCCTCAGTGTAGTCTGTCCAGAGTACTGAATGGGGTGGGATGTGGATTCATATGTGTCTGTAACAAACAACATCATCAGATTTGTATGTGGACCTAGGCCCAACTCTGGTGACAGTACTTTCATATCTATTTTAAATATCCCATTGTAAGATTTGATTTGTACATCTCATATCTATTATAAGTAATAGCACGGAAAAACTACCAAACTAGACACTACCCACTCTGTGGGTAGGAAGAAAGGTTTATTGGGGATCAAACTTCCAAGGCAATTTCTTGGGCAGAGTCCAATGGCAAAAATCATGAAGATTTTATATGACATCAGGGTGGGGATCTGAGCTTGTACAGGCTGTTGGGAACTAGGTATATCCACCCAAAGTAGTTGACCTTTGGGAGAAGTTAGAGCAGGATCCTAACAAATGGAAACCCACCTTAGAAGATCTGCTTTTTTGGTAAACAGAAACCTGCCTTTAGGTTTGTTTACCTAATAACAATCCTTCTATTTACCTGGCCAAAGTCCTTCTGTTTAAGACAATGCATTTAGCACTGCCAGTTTTTTGGTTTTGTTTTTTTGTATTTTGGAGGGGGGGTGAAGGGTGGGGATAGTGAGGGGGTGTAGATTTGGACATAAGGCCTATATTATCTCATTTCATCATATGAGAATGCTAGGAATCCTTTTCACATAAAAGACAGTGATGTACAGAGAGGGAAATGCTTATCAAGTAATATGTTAACATGTCATCAGGGCTTCCTCTATGTTCAGACTCTTATCTCAAACCAGTGTGTTGTTCCCTATGTCATACTGTTTTCATAACATCTATCCATAGGTCACATGGTCAATGGCCTGATGCTCGACCATTAGCAATACTTATTTTAACTCTCCGTCAGTAGATGATATTTCCATTTATTCAACAAATATTCAGTGATGAGATGGACCATAGAAGAAAATATGCAGTTCCAGGATAAAGGGGAGACTGTTGTGGTCAATGTATGACTATCCCTATGTATAAAGCTCATGAGCTGAAGACTTAGTCTTCAGGTGGGAGATGCAATTCTGAAATCGTGATTAGATTACAAGAGCCTTTATCAAATTGGCTAACCTACTGATGATTTCCTATTCTGGCATCATAAGGAAGTGGGACCTGGTTGGTGGAAGCATGTCAGAGAGAGGTGGATCTTTGAAGGTTATATCTTGCCCTGGCCACTCTTTGTGTGTTTCTCTGCTTCCTGACCTCCACTACATGAGCAGTGTTGCTCTACCACATTCTCCAGTTGCATGATGCTCTGCTTCACTATGAGAACTACAGCAATGGTGCAAGTTGATCATGGCCTGATGCTTCTGAAACTGTGAGCCAAAATGACTACTTCCTCCCTTAATTTTTTTTATTGGTTGTGTTTTTCAGGGACGAAAAGCTGATTACTTCTGTGATAGTGTTCTGTGACAGAAATTTCCTTGCAAGACACAAAATATATATGTCTATTCACCTTAGAAGAGGAACCCATACAAACCAAAGTAATAATTGAACAAATGAGTTTTTATTGCAGTTATTAATAGGAATATGGATAAGGTTACATACAAGGAGCAAATACAGCTCAAAATGCAGCCACATCACCAAAGAGCCTACCAGACATGATTGACAGGTTATGGCTCATGACAACTGTAACCCTGGACCCAGAGTCACTCTCCCCAGCAGTTGTTTACTCGTTTTTACACCACTAACATGTGACCTTTTGTTCTCCTACTGCTTCTCCCTCCTGGAAGAAACTACCATATAGCAAATAGTTTGAATATAGTCCTGAGGTCAACTGGGAATCTTCCTCAGGAATTTTCTCAAAACATCAGCAAGTCTACAATCTTCTCTAGAACTCTGAGCTGTTTGCCTCACAGGAGATAGGATTTACCTCTCTCTTGTGTCACTGGACCAAAGAGTTTGCTTTGGATCACCACAGTCTAGCCGTTCCTGAGCTGTCCCTGAAGAAACTCCCATCTCTCTTTGTACTGTGCATTTTCTAGAGGAAACATACTGCAGACAGACTCCTAAAAGATGGGCAGTGTCCCTGAGGAGGATAAACTGAGCAGGAGAGAGCCCTTACTTGAGAAACCCTTGGTGGTCAGATTAAGAGTGGGGCTGATGCTAAGGTCCTGTTCCCTAATTGGTTCTTGATTTATCAGTAAAGATGCCATGGGCCAATTGCTGAGTGAAAGGATAGGCGGGACTTCCAGGGCCCTCAGGAAGCTGGGAGAGGCTGGAGAATTAACCATGCTTCAGAGGGAGAAAAGCCAACCACCTATGTGAGATCTTGGGTTGAGCAGCCAAGACCGCTTCTGCAGGTAGGAGGTTGTGGATGTTCAGCTGGGACTGAAGGCAGCTGAGCAACTGAAGCTAAGTGCAGATTTAGGGTGATGAGTTGGGAGTGCTGGAAAGGGGGCACTAGCTGAGGTACATTGAAGGTGCCCAGCAGTTGAGTCAAGAAGCAAATTAAAATTGAGGAATTGTGTGTGTTTGTGTTTGTCATCGGCAGATTGAATATTCTCTGGGCAGTGGCTGGTAGCATGGTCCACTCCCAGAACTTGGGCAGGGTAGCAAAAGCTACACACAACAGATTACTGAGGCTGTATTTCCACCCATCCCACCCCTTAGTTCTATAAGGTCCCTTTCTGTAGTCACAAGCTCTAAACCTATATCTGAAAATGCCTCACAAAGACCCCTACTTTTTGCCTTCTTAGTCCCAAACTCACAACCTTGTCATGTGCCATCCTGAGTATTACAGTTATTTTGATAAAGAGAAGAAATTTTAATACTTACCAAATACAAACAAACAAAAACAAAAATCAAAACAACAACAAAACCCCAAAACCAAAATCACATTGGAGGTTGATTGGGCAGAGACAGCAGGACATCATGAACTTTCTATAAGGTTGTCATAGTCTTTAAAAAAAAAAAACATAAAATAAAAAACAATGACACTGTTTATTTAAAATGTTTACTCTAAGAAAAATAGATATAAAAAATAAGACAATCAACAGCTCAATGCTTTGCTCAGCGAATAGTTCTTTCTTGTGGGAAAGGGAGTGCTTGAAATGTTTCTAGCCTTGATATTTTTCAAAATATTTCTGTAGTGTCAGAATTTTGTAGTCATTTGTTATATGTACAACTTAACAAGTATATGTATAAATATGTGCATTGAAACACACTTAAGGTTTATTGTTATTAAAATCATGTGTGTAGTTTACAGGTCCCAGGAGCTTGAGAAGATTTCTGAAACATTACCTAACCAATGCTGTTCTACAACACTAGCATCATCAGGAGCTTGAGAGATGTTCAGAATCCCAAGCATTTGAACAAATCTGGTGACTTGTGTGCATATTCGCATTTAAAACTCTCTAGACCAGCTAGCTCCTACATTCTATGAATGGGGGTGACGGATCATTTGGGAAAAGTTCATACATATCTTCAAACCCCAACCTGCTTCTCCAAATTGCAATCTTCCAGAACTCAGTTTGGTTTCCTATATTTTTGATTCATTAGGAAATGTGTTCTAGGTCTCAGGGCCACATGGTTAAGTGAGCGTCTTCTAACATTTCATCTTTCAACACAGTTCAAAACAACAGTGTGTCTACAATCTTCTCTTGCTCTCTGAGCTATATGCCTGAGGTCACAGGAGACAACAATGGTAGGGTAAGAGACATTCTCAGTTGGAAACCAGGGTTCATCAGTACTATATTGGGCCCCAACTCATACTGTGATTGTATTTGCCAGGACATGTTTGAAAATAATTAAAGGTAGGGAAGTCAAGAAGGGCCACAACACCAAGGAACTTTGAGAAAGTCAAAGACAGGCAAAGATCAGGGCTAAGCATCCCTCAAATATTAGTTCCCTTTGGCACAGGTGCTGGCTACTATGCTGTAGTGAGTATAGGAGTCCCTGGCCTGTGCTGATTGCTTCTGCTCATGCTAAGCAGGCCAGCTGTTGGTGGAATGTGTGTTCAGCTATTTGCACACTCAAATGGATGAGATGATACCTCTACACTGGTGTGTCTGAGGTTAATTCCACAGGCTGAAAATAAGACCAGTACCACAGGGTTTTTTTTTTTTTTTTTTTTTTTTTGAGTCAAATTGGAAACAAACTTTATTAAATACTGGTCAGGATAATGGACAGGATACTGCTGGGCATGACCAGGTCCATACCAGGATTCCCAGAAAATTGCCAAGAATTAAGTTAGTTAGGTGCTTATAAAGGCAAAATCCACAAGGCTATGTACTTCTCGCCTTTGTCCAATTGGGGGCAATCACAAATTCTGACATACTATATACCTCCTATACTATATACATCTATATACCTCCTGCCTAAATGTGATCAAGCACATCTTATGTAGTTAGGGCAACCAATTTTGTTTATAGAAGTGAAAATGAATGGCTTGTTATTTTTACATAAACAATAGCCCCTAGCATTCCAGGAAGTATCTGTCTTTGGGCAAGTGGGGCTTACAGGTTAGAGGCATTTTTGTTTTATAGATCTCCTAAGCACAGTAATTAAAACTTAAAACATAACTTTAGTTCTCCTCTCCCTCTCCCTCCTCTCCCTCTCCCTCTCCTCTCCCTCCTCCCTCTCCCTCCCCTCCCTCTCCCTCTCCCTCTCCCTCTCCCTCTCCCTCTCCTCTCTCCCTCTCCCTCTCCCTCTCCCTCTCCCTCTCCCTCTCCTCCTCTCTCTATCCCTCTCTTGAGTGGAGGAAACATTCCTTTGCATCCAGGTTTACACTAAGCTTCCTTGAAGTCCTAGGTAATGATTGGCAGGATGAAATTCGGCATGATCTCATCCCATAGTCCAAGTACTCTGTCATAAAACTGTGATGCGTCTCTGCTGGGAATTAGTTCGCACGCCACCTGCTCAAGGCTTCCCTGAACATCCTTCCTATTCCAGTATGTGTGTGGGACTTAGACAAGTTGCTCTAAAACTCCAGGTGTCCCTCTGTTGAGAGGAAGAACCCCTTTTACTTACCCACACCAGGCTCATGTCTCTGACTCCTACTCGAGGCTGATTATTGAGTGAAGAACATAAAGGTATAGTTAATGAATACTAATATATGTTATAATATTTAAACAATAAAACATTTTATGGACAAGGAGCCTTCATTCAAAATGAAAACCCAGAAAAGCAAATCTGAAAAATGAATAGGTCAGCTACGTAGTAGACAGTGTTGCCGACATAAACAGGGTTGGGGGACACAGAACTGAGGCCTCTGCACATGCTTCTCTGTAAACTTTTCTCTGAAGAGGAATGCCCACTGGTGTGGGGAGGTTACCTCTCAGATGAATGCCTTATGACTTGCTTCAGGCAAAATTAGAAATATTCTTCCCCTAAATTGCTTCAGGGGAAAAGAGCTGAGGGAGAACAGAGGGACGTTCCTGCCTCAGCTGCTTCCTTCAGTCTACCCTGGGGCCATATTTGAGATATCAGGTCCTTAACTCCATTACCAACCAGGGTTTAGGTTTTGCCAGTGAGATTAATGAGGGTGAATTCTAGAATACAGAAATGAAGACATGTTCCTGCTGCCTGTACCATGGCCCTGGACAGAAAACTTGTGAGGATATTTGGATTTTTCTACAGCACTATCAGTTGAGAGCCCAATGTGGCCTCAGTCATTTTGTTGATGGCAATATGCACGCATGAGACAAACAGTGCTGGTGTAGACCGTGACGGATATAACATAGCTTGTCAAGCTCACAGCATCTTGAGATGGGTTTACAATAAAAGGCTTCCATTTCATAGAAGGTAGAAGAAAAGACAGGTCTTAGAATTGCCCAGAACTTTGGAATAATTTCTAAAAGCTCAGCTAGAGTGCCTCTTCAGGCTTCCCAGTCATGTGACTGTGTGGGCCATTTTAAAGCTAGGTTGTTTTCTACTGAGACTTTGGTTCAGCTGTTTTGTTAGTATAAACAAGATAAGCGATGTTTATACTGACATCTAACTAAATGTTAGATAAACAAGATCGCCTAAGCAAGATAGAAAATTTGTCATTCTTTTCCATAAAATTATAAGCTCAGGGGTATTGCAGGGCAATAGGGTGGTCCTGTTACTTCAGTATTCAAGTTTTAAATTTCTTGGTGTGCTATGTCCTACCATCGTTCCTTCCTGTTGCTCTAACCCTAACAATGAAGCTATTGCCACCAGTATGTCCCATATTCTAGGGCATAGGAAGTAGAAAGTATGTAATCCAAGGGAAGTTGCATCTCTAACATTTATTGATCTGCGTGAGATATGTGTGTATATGCTTGTGTGTGTGTATACTTGTGTGTGTATATACATATATATATGTATATGTATGTGTGTATATACATGTGTATATCTGTATGTATGTACATGTGTATATCTGTGTAAGTGTATGGGCATCTTTACATGCATGCATATCATAGCATGCATGTAGAGGTCAGAGGACATCTTGTAAGAAACAGTTTTTTTCTTCTGCATTGTGGGTCCCAAGAATGGAACTTAAGTTCTCTCATGTTTGATAGTAAGCACCTTTCTCTCTTTCTTTTAAGTAAATGACTTTAGGGCTGGGACTCAGAGGTTAAGAGTACTTGCTGCTTTTGCAGAGGACCTGAGTTTGCATGCCAGCAGCCATGTTGGTCAGTTCACATCTCCTGTAACTTCAGTTCCAGGGAGAACCTGTGCTTCTAGCATCCAGGAAATCTCCAATGATGTGCACATATTTCCCATCTCCAACCCAACATATGCATAATTTAAGATGAAATCTGGAGGGAAAGTACATTAAGTAAATTACTTAAAACTTCATGCATACTGTTCACACATATCCCATTAACCTTATCATATCCATGGGACACTGCACAGCCATAAAGGGATGGAAAAAGCAATCCTTACACAGGTAGCCAAAAACATGTTCAGTTAAATCTTGAAGTAAGGTTCTAGCATTAAAGGGAGGAAAATAGTATATAGTGGTGAATAATAATCTTCTTACATACTTAACTAAAGTAAATTCTGTGTTGTTTAAACTGGCTAGAATGATTGTCTATAGTGAAAAGTGCTACAACTTCTTAAAACAGAACCAAGAGGGTCTTCTACCTTGTACTGGAAAGGATTTAAGCAATTCTTACTGAGTCAAGTTTGTGTCCAAAATCTCACTAGCAAAACAAAAAACAGCACAGGATTAAGATGTGGTTTTGAAAAATAGGTAGTACATTTAAAAGATCCAAATTAATGTACAAGAATCACCTTGATGTGGGAACACTTGAGAGTTATACTTGGAAATAGGATGCGCAAAAGACAGATAGGCTGAAGCTTGTGTAAGATAAAAAATAAGGATTTCAGGTTGGGACCCTGTGTAATAAGCTATTTTGGAAGTGAGTGACAGGAGGTAGGTGTGGTTTATTACAGGCAAAGTGTTAACTGAGGGGCAAGTTATTGGGTTTTATATTTCCGTGCACAGACAGCCTTACATAAATGTCTTCATTTTGTTTTTACCACTGGCAACTACGTTTGTACTGACCTTTATATGAATACTCAATAAGCTTAAATACAATAAGAATAAGTAAATTTCCTAAGGTCATGTGGGTAATACAATGGTATGGCTGGGTTCCAAAGCCAGGAAATCCATAGCCTTCACTCTCCATTACTCCTTTATGTGATATGTGGTTGTTGTTGACTAGAAATGCACCAAAGAATCCATCAGATCTGTAAATGACCTTGTCTGTGAGTATTCTCTATAAACGAAGAGGCAATGACATTTCACCCATGCTATGTCTATCCACCATTGCGTGAGTCATGGAAGAGGAAGTCCCTGTGTGTCCTAAGTACAATATGAAGAGTCAACAACATGTAGACTACAGAAAAGCCTATGCCTGCTTCAACGAGTACTTCAGAATCATGACTGTATGTCAGAGCCAGTGCTTAGTAAGAAACAACAAAATGAACAGGATTTCTCCTCTGATGAACCTCAAAATCCAATGGCCAAATAGATGTTAAATAATTTCAACTTGCACAAAGCACTTTATACAGAAATATATGAAGTATACAGTAAGAGAAAATGGTACAAGGATGTTGTCCATTTAGACTTGGATGTGGGATAACAAAAAGATGTGTTGTGAAAAACTGTTAGGTTAAGCACTGAGAGATGAGAGAGAACATGGCAAGGAAGAACTGAGTTTAGGTCCCTGAGATAGTATGGAGCTCAATGTGTGAAGAAACTCAAAAGAACAGTGGTGACCACTGAGAGGAATACTTTAGCACAAGGCTTAAGGTACTAAGGATAAAAGATAGCTTTTCCTGGTAAAGGAATCAGATCTGTAGGTTGAGTAGAGAAATGCTTTTATGATTTATGCATTGAGACAATCAATGAGTCTTGTACAAAATTTATCGATTAAAGGGAATTAGGAGTGAAAGGGAAAACTAGTTAGAAGCTAGTTAAAGGTGTTAAGCTAGTTAGAAGTGCTTAAAGGCTAAACTTCAGTTACATTTCAGTACACCATAAGGTATGCTTTGAGATGCCAGGACTAGGACTCGGTGACATTTCAGCTTGGCCACCTAGTACTGTTGAACTTAGTTAATGGGGATCACTAGGAGAAACCTGCGCACTTGGAGAGCCAAAAGAATGAAATGTTTCCTCCTGATTCCTGTTTATATTTCTAGTCTAGAGTGTGAGCAAAGACATGTTCACTTGAAAGTAGCAATCATTTTTAGGGTCAGCAGTTAAATCCAATCTACTTCTCATTTTTTTTTCAACACAGAATCTACAGTCATTGTGTCTGCTCAGTGGCACCAGAAAACCTGAGCCCTTTCTCAGAGATCTGTGGGTCAGGTAAATACAACTTGTCCTTCAAACTCTGGGACACCATTAGTGTCCCTTCTCAGTCTGAGTTTCAGCTGTATGAAAGTCTTTACCACATAGTTACATTTTGTAATGACAGTCTCTTCCTTCTGTTACCTAGCTTTGTAAGTAGGTACTACCTATAGCCTTTCCCTATAGTACCTTAGCATTATCATTTTGCCATTTAAATCATTAAATCCCAGACAGAAAGCTCTTTATATTAAATTGTATCTGTTAAAATAATTCTCCTGATTGGGTCTTTACTAATACAGGATGGGATTTTATTTCCTTTTCCTTTTGATCTTTAAAATATGTATCTGTATTACATCATCTAAAACTATAAGCTAACGAAATGACAAGAGCCATCATGGAACAGAGTTCCAATGAGCACAGTGCTAGGAACTTCTGTGACTTTTAGCCTCAGTATGTATAAAATAGATACAGTAAAACTCCATTTACTGGGCCATTTTGATGATCTAATATATACATCATAGATACACAACTCATGGCTGCTACTAGTAAAAGTACTACATTATTAAACTATCTTAGAGATATTGTTAAGTTGGTAAGCATTCCTAGGACCTCCCCCATACATTATTTTATGCTAATTAATTAAAAGATGCCCTTAAGAGAGTGCTCAGCAATGTTAACTTCCTATGCTCTGTTGCTAGCCTATAGGTCCATCTGATTCATGACTTCCTCTTTCAAGCATAGTCTGTGAATTCTCCTATCTACACTTCTTTACTTACTGTTTCCTCCACCACCCATCCTCACAAGATCAAGAAGACTCAACACAATACCCAGCACTTTGTAAACCTACAATGGCGATTTGTTGGCTAATCCTCTCCTTCCTAATAAGTCACTACTTGTTTGGCTCCTCACTGCTTTGACTACCATGGATTCTGTCAAGATACCCCAGGGCTGTCCTGGAACACTAGAAGAAAAGGGCAGGGCAGGAAAAATAAAGACACTCTCTACCACACCTTGAGGCTTCCCATTGATGTATACTTCATCTTCTCCTTCACTTTAGCCAGCTGGATCTATATCAGAAGCCTAGGGCTACCAGCTAAGGCCCATTAGCAGTTGATTAAGGGATAATTAGAAAACCCATTCAGGATTGATAGCATTTCTCAGTTTTCCCATTTGTAAATTGTAAACTACTTGAATGACGTACAAAACAACTCATGGGGAACCATTCATCCTGGAAGTTCAACTACAGTATAGCTAAAGAGCAAGGCTTCCATGGACTTCTCAGTAAGTCAAAGGTCCCATCTTCCTGAAGTCCCAACAGGGACCACAATGGTAACCATCACTGAAATCTCAAGAATACCACATCCCCTTGCCTGGGCATCTTAGAAATCCCAGCTTGGAGAAAGACAGATGAGTTGAAAATCAGGTTAGCAATCTTGGGCAAATAATTTAATCTTTGTATTCATTTCACTATTGAAAACTCAATTGTCTTATAGAAAGATTGTTTTCTTTTTTTTTTTATTGTTTGTTTTTAACAAACCAGAGTAGTGGAAGGAGGAAGGAGAGTTATGTAGAGCACAGAGGATTTGTGAGACTGTGAAGCCATTCATTCTGACACAATGATGGCCAGGACAACACAACCCTTGTGAAAAACTATGGACTTGTATTACTAAGACTGTAATACAGCTTCTGTACACTAGCTCAGCATTGCAACTAATATGCAAGGTGATGATGGTACAAGAGACATTGGGAAATCCCCTGTTTATGCTCACTTTTTCTGTCCCCCTAACCCTACTCTAAATGCATCATTCATCATTTTGAAAAAAATAAATAGCAATGTTATACTATTCCTTACTTTACAGGTGCCTGACCAGCAGTGTCAATTACATTAATGCAAACAACTCTCTAGGTCTAAAATCAGGCTTGAGAATTATGTGTCTAAGAAGCCATGCACCTCCCCACAGCCACCCTTGGAGATTTGACTGACTGAGAAATGGTAGATGTTCAGGGGATTCCTTCACCTCCTTGCTCTTGTCCAGTGTCAGGAGACAACACAACTAAATGAATACACCAAACTTTGGGAAACATTCTTGAATGACAACTAGGTCCATTTAGGGCAATATTACCCAGACAAAGTACAGGATACTTGGGTAAATTTACATTTCAGATTGGTGATAATTTTTAATTCATTAGACTCTCTTCTAATAACTATGATTTTACTAGCAGTAGTAATTATTAACTGTCCAGTACTTCGTAGGAAACTAGACATGTTATTTTTTCTTATTGAGCAGGTCTAAAGTACAGTCAGAGAGCTGTTGGTTACTGTCAAGGTATGCATGCCACTAGATCATAGTTAAGAGTTATGGTCACATGCTTGATGTTGAGATGGTTTATAGGTGTCATAGCTGTATATGACTATTAGTTATTTTGGTAGTTTGAATAAGAATAGTCCCCTGTCTTAGTTAGGGTTTTATTGCTATGAACAGACACCATGACCAAGTCAACTCTTATAAAGACAACATTTAATTGGAGATGGTTTACTGGTTCAGAGGTTCCATCCATTATCATCAAGGTGAAGCATAGCAGCTACCAGGCAGGTATGGTACAGAAGGACCTGAGAGTTCTACATTTTCATCTGAAGGTTTCTAGGAGAATACTGACTTCCAGGTAACTAGGACAAAAATATTAAAGCCCATGCCCATAGTGCCACACCTATTCCAACGAGACTATTCCTTCTACTAGTGTACTCCCCTAGGCCAAGCATATATAAGCCATCACACTCCCATAGGCTCACTTGAATTCTTACTTTAGTCACCAGGAAGTAGCGCTATTGGAAAGGTTTAAAAGGCTTAGGAAGTGTGACCCTTTTGGAGGAAATGTGTACCTGGTGGTGGACTTTGAGATTTCAAAAGCCCATGACAAATCCAGAGTCTGTCTCTTGTCTCTGTCTCTGTCTATTCTCTCTCTCTTTGTTTCTGCCTGTCTTCCTCCTCCTCCTCCTCCTCCTCTTCTCTTCCTCTCTCTCTCTCTTCTCTCTCTCTCTCCTCTCTCTCTCTCTCCCCCTCCCTCCTCTTTCTGCCCCAGACCAGGATGTAGTCTCAGCTACTGCTCCAGCATCATATCTGCATGTATGCTGCTATGCTCCCTGCCATGATGAAAATGGACTAAACCTCTGAAAGTGTAAGCAATCCTCCAATAAAATGTTTTCTTTTATAAAGTTTGCCTTTGTCATGTTGTCTCTTCACAGCAATAGAATAGTGACTAAGAAAGAAGTTAGTACCAAGAAGTTGATAGGCCTGATCATGCTGTTTGCTGGTGGATATAAAAGACTTTGGGACTTTGGATTAGAAAATTGGTTGGACACTTTAAGTGGCTTAGTGGGCCATGCTAATAGAAGCATGGAAGAGAGAGATGCAGATGGCAATGTGGGGACCTGCTTAAGGGTTTCAGGTAAGAAAAATATTGTAACTGGATTAAAGACATTTCTTGTGATATTTTGCCAAAGAATGTGGCTGAGTTTTGCTCTTGTCTAAAAAAAAAAAAATCTGCCTAGTTGAAGGGTTTTAAAGTAATGGTATTGACAGAGGAGATTTCAAGACAGTCTACTATTGACTCTGTCATGTGGTTATTAGTGGTCACTATTATATATGGCAGATTCTATAATGAAAAGAGCAGCATCTGCAGTCAAGCTGAAAAAAATATACAATGATATAGTTTGAGCAGAAAAAGAGCACCAGGAAATAAAATATAATGGAGCTATGTGCTCTAATGCTCAAGAATCAGAGTCAAATGCAGGTTCAAGGAAAAATCTAAATGCTTTTTAAATTATCAGTTGAGAGTGATAAAGACTAGTGAGAACTTTTATGAAAGTTGATCTGAATGCTATTTTTTAATATGACTATTATGGCTAATAAGCCTTTTGGGGATGGCCAGGTGCAGATTGGAGATGATAGTAGAACTTGAATTAAGAATGAATGCTCCTGTAAAAACTATTGACTAATATATGAATGTTTAGGCACAGGGATTGTGACTATTTGAAAGTATTAAAAGGTACACCTCTTAAGCTGGTTTTGTGTGTCAACTTGACACAAACTAGCGTTATTAGAGAGAATAGAGACTTAGTTGAGAAAATACTTCCATGAGACCCAGCTATAAGGCTTTTCTTAAATAGTGATCAATGAGGGAGAGCCCAGCCCATTGTGGGTAGTGCCATTTCTGGGCTAATGGTCCTGGGTTCTATGATAAAGCACGCCATTAGAAGAAAGCCAGTAAGCAGCACCCCTCCATTGCCTCTGCATCAGTTCCTGCCACCAGGTTCCTGCCCCATTTGAGTTCCTGTCTTGACTTCCTGATGAACAGCAATGTGGAACTATAAACTGAATAAGCTCTTTCTTCCACAACTTGCTTCTTATTTGTAGTGTTTTGTTGCAGCAATAAAACCCTAACTAAGACAGAAGGTATGGCTTTATTGGAAGAAGTATATCACTGCAGGTGGGCTTTGAGATCTCAAAAGTCCATGCCAAGCCCAAAGTCCTTACCCTCATCAAGGAAAGTTTTCTTTGCAACAGACAGACCACTACACAAAACTATATCCAATCAAAATGTCAGGGTTGTTGAGCCCAGTCTCAATGTATACATCTACAGAATTTCACTGCACCAAAGACTCAGGAAACAGTGCAGAGGGTGGGGTGGGGTGCAGCATAAGAGCCAGAGAGTTTGTTGTAAGAGCATGTCTCCTAGTAATATCAGAATCCCTACCCATAAAGTCTCACCATCATAACTGCCCAAATGTGAGCTGAATGAGTACACACCTATGGATATGCCAAAATGAAGGAGGAAAGTCCATAAAACCTCAACTTTACACAGAGAACTATAGGCAACTCTTTGGAGGGAAGAATATGGCAATCGGTTGTCCAGTGCCAAACAACTAGCCTTGAAAGCATAAGGTAGCATTATACAGACTGAACAGTTTATATTTAGATATATATATTAAATATATATGTATATATATACAGACACATGCATGTAATAACAATTGGTGAAAAAAGAAGTCATAAATTTGAAGGAAAGGAAGGTGGGGTATATGGGAGAGTTTGGAGGGAGGAAAAGGAAGAGAGAATGTTGTAATCACATCATAATCTTAAAAATAAAATTTTAGAAAGATTTTTATATGCTCCATGTAATTGTGTTTCCATGAACCAATTTACTCAGGGAAATGCCTGTCTTGGCAAGACAGCAAGTGGCCAGCAAAGACTGTGAGTGGAAATTCTGTGCATTGCAACATAGCTACTCAGTTTTCACATTACTCTTAACATGGTATACCTGACTTTGCAGTTTTCAGAACACCCCCACATCCTTGCATTCAGAGCTTCTCAAACTTCACTGTGCATATGTTTGTTAGTGAGACTATAATTTAGTATATCTGAAGTTCTGTATTTCTAGCTGGATCCCGTGCTACTGATGGTGCTGGTCTGTGGGCTACACTGCAAGTAGTGAGGACTTAGAGAATTCAAGGTGACATTACATCATCTCTATTTTTAGAGCTGAATGTTCTCAGGGCTGCACAAAGATGGAGGTGGGGAGTAAAAGGTGTGTATGCGTATCAGAACCTGTCCAGTCCTGAAGGAAGGAGAAATGAAGATGGTCTGCATGCCTACCCATCCATCGTAGACTGTGTGAACTTGGAGACATCATTTGTAGTTTCTGACTTTCAGATAGCTGGCAGTGAGACAGGAGAATGACAACATTGGCATCACAGATGCTTCAGGCCACAGTAATGAGAGGACTCACAGGGAGGTCTTAGCTGTCATTATGATTGCCTATAGTCAATCCGGAGAAAGCCTCTGTAGTAGTTACTTTTTGTATTGCTGGGATAAAATACCCTGACAAGGGCAACTTAGTACTTGCAAATATCCATAGCTGCCTGGGGGTATTTGTGGTTCTATCAGTGTTTATTGAAGTGGATATCACAGAATTATTAGGATACTACAGAATGAAATCATTCTTAAAGGGAAATTGTACTGACATTAAGCCACGGAATCTTGTAATTACTTGTGATGAAAATTTGCATTGGATATAGTTAGCATAGTGATTGATATTCTGCATCCCTGAGGCTTCCTAGTTTGGGCATCTCAAGATTGCTTGTCATTATTAAAATCTATGAAACTATGAAAGGTGGCTTTGCAGGACGGCACTGAATCTACGCAAGCTTTTCTCTTCCTTTCTCCCTTTCTCCTTTCCCTCTCTCCTTCTCTTTCTTTCTCCCTCCCTCCCTCCCTCCTCCCCCTCTCTCTTTCTTTCCTGTATGTGTGTGTGTGCTTTATTGGCAACTCTGAGTGTTTTCATAAAGCTAGTTACACCATAAATGCATTCAGTCTTGTTTCACTTGTATTAGATGTTTATAGGAGGAATCTCAAGGAAATGCCCCCCAGCAGGTGGATTCAGCAGTGCAGCTGAGGTTCTGTGTGGCGACCACAAGATACCAGGGCTTTTACTCTGTTTACTCCGGATCCCTGAGCTTCAGTGAAGTAGATACATAACTCCTTTGGAAAGAAAGCTTTCATTTAGTAATTTTGTGTTTATCTCATTTAAGTTTTTTCCAAAGGGCCAACCAGTGGTCAGTATAGTTCATCATGTTTCCTTCTAAGAGAAAATATTACAGTTTACTGGGGAGATCAAAAGTAAGACATCATTGACTCTGTAAGTGGAGGCACAGAATCAAATGTTTGAATAATCTTAAATTAAAACATTATTGGCCTAGTAAATTTCTTGATTAATGTTCTCCAATTTCCTACTTGAATGTTTCTTATTAAAATTTTTTATGTAGATATTTTATTTTTAAAGATGTTATGGTTTATATATTTAATACTAATGGGAAAATGCAATGAAAATTTTCCTTCTTTCACTATACATATTGATACTTAAGTTTTTCATTTTAAAGAAAGTCTTTGTAGTACTCAGTTTCACACTTTCAATGTGATTCTAGTTGAAAAGCTGTATTACTTTTGGTTACTGTTAATACCATGCTGGATGGATTAAGCCAATGCTAATACAGTTTGCAATTTTTCTAAAAAAAAAATATATATATCCTCTGAAGTCATACAATCATTTCAAGTGAGCTCTAAAAAGAGAAGTTTGAAAGATTTAAGAGAATTATGTTTTCATTAGGTTTTGCATATCTTTGCTCTGTGAATTCCCCTTGTTATGCCCTTAAAGAAAGAATATGATGAAATGATAAGGTTCATTTGCATCACTTGGTGCAGCTTCCAGAGAATCTGAATTTTATCTGGTTTGTGTTGAGAATGACATACTTCTCCAAGCTTTACTGCTGTGGTACCCAGACTCACCCTTTGTCCTACTTAATCTTTCAGGCTTTAAATAAAATTTGGTCATCCAAAAGGGTGGGAAAGGGTGTTTTGGGACTTTGAAACCAATATGTATCTTTGTCACTTCCTGCTGACTGACAGAGGCTGGATTTGAGTTCTGCTAGAAATAAGTATGCGGTTGCAAAGGGGCTGCTACTCCAGCTGAAATATCTGGACAAAGCAAAGTTTACTCTTGATCAAGAGAGTGTTCTCAGGAAGAGCACTTGGCTTTTATTCTAACTCAGGTGATGCTTGTGTCTTTTCCCCATTGACTGGGGTCCATCTCGAAATCTTATTCAGAGTCTGAAAATATTGGCACACAGGAAATGGAAGACAGGGAAGGGAGCGTCTTCTTAGGAAAAAAAGGGTTACTGCTCCTAGTAGCAAATTCCTAGACTAGAGAAGTGGGCCTCTGTGTAAAGAAAGGTTTTACTGGGTGGGAGGATTAAAAACATTTGTATAAAAGTCTTACAAGGTGGGAAAGATAAAAGGATTTTGAATTTCTTATCCTAAAAACAAGTTTTATAGTATTTGCTAGAAAAAAGCCATATCTGATATTCTTACGGTTCCCATCTATAAATTGGAGGTAGGAAACAAACTGTTTCAAGTCATTGCCAATCTGAGCTATTTTCATAAAAAATCACCTGTCCTAGACCCTGGATATACCAGTACTGTGGACTTCCTTGGGAATTCTCCTGGGATGTTGGCCAGCTTGGTATAATAACAAAGAGGATATGATCTACTTACCAACTGTGATGACTAATCTTCACTTAATGGGATACAGAGATGTTAACTGGGGAGGGAAGATTTACCCTGAATATGGATGGCTCTGACGATGGACTGGGGTCCTAGAGTGAATAAAAAAGAAAAAGGGAGAAAAATGAGTTGACCAGCATTTGTCTCTTTCTTCTTCCTGAGTAAAGAGCTGTAATGTCCCCAGTTGCTTCCCGTACCTTGCTATGATTTCTCCACCAGAATTGAGTGTATCTCTTTAAACCATCATCTAAAACAAGCTGTTCTTCTTCATGTTGCTTCTGACAGGTATTTTGCCAGAGCATTGACAAAAGAAACTAAGACATATGCTAACTGTGGAGTCTTGAACCAAGAACCTTGCTTTATGTAGTAATCTCATTTTCTTTTCCTTTATCACATAGGTCTTTCAACTTCTGCCTCAGGGCACCAGCTAAACTGGTTTATTGGATGATGTGACTTTCTTCTGCCTGACAAAAATAAACTCATTTTGCTTGGGTTTTTTTTTTTTTTTTCCTAACTCTGGTGGTGGCCATATTTTTATTTGATAATATATGTCTTGAAGCATAGAAAAGCTTACATGACTTACACACACACACACACACACATACACAGTGCACACACAATGCAAGTGTCACATGCGTGAGGCCTTGAGTTTGATCCTCAGCACTGCAAACAAATGCAGTCCAGTAGGAATAAGACAGCAGCATTAGGATTGCTCTTTCATGCTTCTGTTTTCCAGTCTGATTGCATCGAGACAAGAGTCGGCCCTCGGTTTATTCTGATTACACAGGCCCAGCATACATTCTTGACATAAAAAAGAAATGACTAGGGTGGCTATTCTAAATGACACATACTTCTACACATGCATTTTACTGTTATTTAACAGATACTGGTAGAATAGAACTGACACAACCCCAATGCCCAGGTGTGAGGATTCTGAGGGAAAAGAAAGCTTTTTAGGACTGAGGGTATAGAGACAGGGCTTGACTCAGAGAGAACCCAGACAGACAGGATGAGCTGCTATTCTGTATAAGGGGTACATCCACATGGCTGATGACAGTAGGTGTGTCCTTGTTGGAGTAGGTACGGCCTTGTTGGAGAAAGTATGTCACTATGGGGGCAGAGTTTTATGCTCAAGCTCTGCCCAATGTGGAATAGTCTCTTCTTTGCTGCCTTTGGATCAAGACATACCACTGTCTGCTTTGTTTCCAGCACCATGCTTCCTGCCAAAACGATAATGAACTGAACCTCTGAAACTGTAAGCCAGCCCAAAATAAATATTTTTCTTTATAAGAGTTGCCATGGTCATGGTGTCTCTTCACAACAATGAAACCCTAAGACAGTGACTCTTCACAGCAACAGAACAGTAACTAAGAGAGGGCATTACATATTAAAATCCAAAGTATGAAAAAAAATGTACTGAGCATATATTACACAGTAACCACTGTACTCAGTGAAGAGTAATAAGGATAAGGCAGACATCCTGATCTTGTGCCTGTCAAGTTGAGAAAGAGAGAGATAGACATTTACCCTTCTGTGTGATATGAAACACAGAGTATCTGGTGTCTGGTCTCAGGACTCTGGGTTGGTGCTGGGGCATGGGGGTGGGGGGGGGAGGTGGGCTCTGTAGGATCTTGTTCCTAGAACTGTTACAGCTATAGGATAGTAGTAATTAACAATAGTTGTGTGCTATGTTCATCGTATTCCTGTCACATTAATATTATCTAAAATAATATTCTTTAAGGATGTTTTATTAGTTTCTAATTATATGCATACACATGTAATCTGTGTGTCGGTGTAGCACATGAATGCAGGGCCCTCAGAGCCCAGAGGCATTGTATCTACTAGGATAGGAGTTTGAGATGGTTGTGAGTGACCATGTGGGGGCAGGGAATCAAACCCAGGTCCTCTGCAACAGTAGCCAGTGTTCTTAACTGCTGAGCCATCTCTTAGCCCCCCACTGTGTATCATTTTATTATTGGTGTTCTACTCTTAACAACCTTAACAGGTGATTATTATGGTCTGCTTTTGCAGCCAAGGAATCTGAGACTTAGGTTGTTGACTGGACATGGATCATAAACCCAACAGGAGAAAGATTAACAGTGTGGAAGTGTGACATCCATCAAGGCGATAACAAAGACAGAGTTTATCACACATTGCACAAGACAGTCAGAGACGTGAACATGGCCTTGGGACTCAAGATGGTGTCTGAGTCCCTAGGAAGGAATGGTAGAAATCCCAAATAGGCAGGCTGGCATTAAGTTTTAGCCTGTGGCCACTGCCGCTCAGCTAGACAGTTGTAGAGAAGGATGAGAAGAGCTTTGACTATCTCCTCAGTACAGTATATCTGATTGCTGAAGAGCTGGCTGGGTGCTGGGATGGTGAGATATGGGGTGTGGGAGGAGACTCATTAAGATAGATCTATTGGTCTCAGCACATGTGACTTTGAGCCATGGCTGGAAGGATGAGACAGTCTAGGGGTTGACATTATGTTAGATATTGTTAAGACAATTTCCCATCTCCTCCAAAGCTTACAACCTCATTGCAAAACACTATAATATGATAAATGCTAAGGCTGGTATCATCACTGAACTCAGTTGGGGAAGATATAAGAGATCGATCTCAAATGGGTGATAAGCAAACTCCAAGACAATGAAATGGCATTTGGCTCTAGAAGAAGTAGAGAGTTCTAGGTAAAAAAGACACAGGGGAACTTTGCAGAAGGCACTAGACACATCAGCAAGAACAGATGCCCAAAAGAAATTGAGCTAACAACGAACTTAGACTGCCATGCTAATGATAAACTCATTGACCTAGCGAAAAGAGCTTCTGATGTAAACTCAACCCAATATCTGCAGGACCATAGTACCTACTTACCGAGTGCTGGGCTAGCGGAGGAGAATGCCAGGACTCTACAATGTGAGGGAGGAAGACTGGCTGGGCAGCCGGGGGAACTACAAGTCAGCTTGATAACTTCAGTGGCTTTTGCAACCTACAGAAGCTTAGAAAGGACGATCAGTGACTTTGCAATGAAGCTTTCATGCCTCTGTTGGTGATGCAGCTGGAAGAACGCGTAATTCCAAGAAGCAATGACCGAGTTCCTAAAGAGACTAGCAACCCAGCCTAGTCATCTAAATGCTTTCAGGGCAATCTAGCAATGCATCCTTGACCACAATAGCACTAAAAATATTGGAGTCAGTCATGCCAGGCCTAAAGTCTTGATTCTCCTGTACCTTTTGCTAAGTGACCCCTAGCTTGCTACTTTTTTTGGTTTTTCGAGACAGGGTTTCTCTGTGTAGTCCTAGCTGTCCTGGAACTCACTCTGTAGACCAGGCTGGCCTCAAACTCAGAAATCCACCTGCCTCTGCCTCCCAAGTGCTGGGATTAAAGGCGTGTGCCACCACTGCCCGGCAGCTTGCTACTTTAACTCATCTATAAAATGGGGGTAGCAGTTGCATCTATTCAAATGAGTTGTTGAAGGTCACATGAAACTGCTCATTTATTGAGATTGTTAAATGAGATAGTGGAAGTACTTAATAAAGGGATTGTGTGGGTAGGAAGAAAAAGAGGAAACATACTCTGTAGAATAGGGGTAGTGGATGAGAAGGACACTAAACTGATGAAAGTAGACCCATGCCACCAGGGAATAAAAAGATTTGCTTACTCAAATCACCAGGCTTTGAGTCAGGAATCTGTCACTTCCCAGCAGGGAAATGCCAATCAATTCACTTTTCTGTGAGAACTACCTTTTTCTCTCCATTTCCTTCCCCAGAGAGATCTCTTCTAGCAGAACAACACTCAAGTATGGGAGTGCCTATTGTGTACCAGGCCCTTTATTAAGAACTTGTGTTAATGGTGGGGGTTGCAGCTATACAGCACATGCCCAGTACATTTATAGCTCTTGGTCATCCTCAGCACCAAAAGCAAGCAAGCAAGGGAGCAAGTAAATGAACAAAAACCAAACATCTTTCTTTTTATCACTCAGCCCCTTTATTGTGACCTAAATCCTGTTAACTCCTTTTTGTATCGAGAAGAGCCCAGACTCAGAGTGGTTAACGACTATATCCCGTGCCCCATGTTCAGCTCTGATGGGGGCTGGATTCAGACCTGACTCTGCTAAACCAACATCAAAGCTTTGGCATATGCCTTCCCTGAACTAGTACGCACTTAGAGTTTGTAAGGATACTACTCAGCACCAGATGGTCTTGAAAATACTTCACCAGGGAATGCAAGAGCCATTTTTCCATAAGCTATATGGTTACAATTTATGAGCCCCAGTTCACTCCTGTGGGGAGGCAATTGGGTTGATTATTCCAGCCGAGAGCCCTTTGGTAGTACCAGCTGTGATAACTCTCAGCTCTTGGCTGCCAGCCCCAACCAGAGCTTTTGTTGGCTATCTTTCCCCCAGAGAAAGTCCACACTCAATTGCTCATTAACATGATTGGGATAATTTTCTCAACAGCCCTCCAGTGGAACAGCCAAAGAAGGCTGAAAAGCTCTTAGTCCATTCGGATTCCCTCAGCCTTGCCCTTTCCTGTTTACCCATAATGGACAGGCTCAGTCTTTGGAGAAAGACCGATCTGCATTTGGATTCTGCTGAAGACATTGGCTTGCTGGGAAATCTGCAGCTTTGTGTGTCCCCTGTCTCAGTCTCTGATTCCTCCTAAATAAGACTATTGTATTTAATAAGTTGTTTGAAGTACTAAACCAGGCAGTATGAAAGAAGAGATGAGGGGAGCAGGTTAGGTAGTTTATTGAGTTCCTCATGGTATCTCAGTAGTGAGATAAGGAACATTGCCCCCATTTTAAAGGTAAGAAAACTGAGTCCCAGATAGCTTCATTTGTAGCTAGTAGTTAAGCGTGAGAACAAGGAATCAAACCAATTCTGCTTTCTCTTTTCCTTTTCACCCCTCCTACCATACTGGAAACTGAATCTATAGCCTTGTGCATTCTTGGCAAATCCTCTACTTCTGCGCTGCATCCCCAATCCTTTTGTGCTTTTTATATTGAGACAGGATCTCATTAAATTGCCTAGAATGGCTTTGAATTTATAATCTGCCTAAATACCTGTCAGGAGTGGCTGGGACTATAGTCTCCCATTCACATTTATGAATCCATTTTCTTTCATTGTTGGTTGCTTTTAGGCCATGTTATTTGCCTAAATCAACATGTAGAAAGAAGAAAAGGGGGAACAGCTAAAACAGTAGTAGGCCTGGGACTTGAGCTCTGCTCTCCTATGTGAACTTTTCCTAAAGAAGGTAAAACATACACACTCAAACACAACACACACACACACACACACACACACACAGAAAGATAAATGTAAAAAATAGTGACTAAGGATAGTTATATATAGTGACTAAGGAGGCATATTACATATGTATATCCAAGTCTTACATAGAGCCTGGATTCAAATCTCTGGTTCTACCATTTTAGTCAATGAGATTGGACAAAGTCCTTCCAGCCTTTGACCTCAGTTCCCTCTACTGTACAATAGGCATCACAAATATATCCCTTCCCCGGGACTCAAGTGAAGAGTCAGCCTGATAGGACAGAGACAGTGCTCACTGTCCTGCCTAGCATACTACTAGAGTTGGCTGTACTAGAATTCTGCCACCATTGACCTATAATAACCGCAGTTGCCTCAAAACTCTCCTCAGATGTGAAGGCCTTTCATAGATGCAAACTTTTCCTTTCTGTACTTCCCACAGTGATCTGTCTCCTTTAGCCACAGAAGCGTCAAGGAATATTTGTGAATCAGCCATTAGGTGTAGGCAGCTATGTGACTGTGGGGTTAACCTGCAAGTGACTAGTGTTTGGAGATTTGCCTTTGTACCCTTCCCACGGCAGCAGCGTGGCTGCTTGTAACTCCTCCTGAGAGTTTGCTGAGGGGCTCATTAAAGTGTCGGTATTAATATCCGCATGAATACTTTCAACACAACCTTTTGTTCTCTGAGTAGGGGGTGTGGGAGGTGATTACAGGAACTGTCTTGCTTTTCCAGATTTAATTGTCTAAATAGAGAGCTGTCTCAGCAACACGGGGCAATTTCTTTTTCCTTCCATTTCCCCCTCTCTTTCTTTCTCACCAGAGCACTGCCAAGAGCCTACTTTGGCTATGAGGATTAGTTTGTGTGTTAGTAAACTTGCTGTGTCAGTCACTTTATCCCAGCTAGGGCAGGAGAGTTGACACACACTCTCTAACCAGTCTTCTCATTGTTTATTAGGCACAAGTCTGTAGCTAAGATTGCACGAGTTGTAATGAGGAAGTGGATGCCTTTTGGCAAATGCATTAGTGGTAAATGTTCTAATCCCAGGCTCCCTAATGGATGACTGTACTAGCTTCAGAATCTCCCAACTTAACATCCAGAGTGGTTCTGAGTGCTCACTCTGTGCAAAGCTTCATTAGGTTAAACATCATGGCACATGGACTAACAACTTGTACTAGAGTACTTGGTTTTGACAAGCGGGAAACCTGATCTCAGAGAAATGAGAGGCCCAGGTGTATAGCTGATTCCAGTGTCTGAACTCTTCCATACTTCCCTGCTGTTTGTAGCAGTGTGGGGAATCCTGCCCCTACCCCATTCTCAGGGTTGTATAGGAACCCATAGGTAGACTGACCAAGTGTCATTGTCTGTCTAGCAGTAAACTGGCTCCTGAGTTTTGAAACTTTCAGATTTGGAACTGGAAGCATCAGAGTAGGAATGGAGCTCAGTTTGCAGAATGCTTGCCTAGCATGCACAAGGCCTTGGGTTTGATCCCTAGTATTTCATAAACTGGGCTTGCTGGCTCATGCCTGTAATCTCAGAATGCAGAAGATAGAAGCAGGAGTATCAGGAGTTAAAGGTTATATCTACTACACAAAGAGTAGCAAAGTAGCAGTATCCCAACCTGGGATACAGGAATATGGTAGAGTCCAGGAAAAAAAAAAAAAAGGAACTGGTTTTTCTATAGGATATAAAGCTAATGCAATTCTCAAAATAAATAAAAAGGACTTAACACAAGATATTATTGTCATTTTTAAATTTTTAGAAGGCCCTACACTATTACTGATGCTATGCTGTGCTTATAGACAGGAGCTTAGCATGGCTGCCCTCCAAGAGGCCCAACAAGCAGCTGAAAGAGTCAGATGCAGATACTTACACCCAGCCAATGGACAGAAGCTGGGAACCCCTGGGGTTGAATTAGGAAAATGCTAGAAGTGAGGAAGAGGTGACACCATAGGAAGACCAGCAGTCTCAACTAACTTGGACCCCTGAGATCTCTCAGACAATGAAACATCAACCAGGCAGTATGCACCAGCTGATATGAGGCCCCCCAACACATATACAGCAGAGGACTACCTGGTCTGGCCTCAGAGAGAAGATGCACCTAAACCTTGAGAGACCTGAGGCCCCAGGGCATGGGGAGGTCTGGTGGGGTGGGAGTTGGAGGTAGAATGGGGACATCCTTTTGAGACAGGGGTGAAGGTGGGCGGTGGGGTAGGGGGAGGAGATTTTGGGATGAAGAATAGTCAGAGGGCAGACCAGGAGGGAGATAACAACTGGACTGCAAAAAATGATTAAAGAATAAAAAATTTTTAAAAAATGTAGAAAGTAGGTAAAACTAAAGGTCATAGAATACAAATAACCTACGCAAGGGAAGCAGACGGGGAACTGGAAAACAAGCTTTGAGATTCTCATGCCATTTCCAATTTCTATATATGAAGCCACAGCACTTAAGACATGAAACTCTTACTGATTTCCTACTGTGTACACGAACACAGCTAGCCATGGCTTCACAAAAGCACAGGCAAAATCGCAGGTACCAAAGGTCAACTCTCCACAAGATGAAATATTCTGTCTCAGTGATGTCCTCATTCCAGTCACCAGGTACTTGTGGCTACTGAGCACTGATAGTGTGGTTAGCATGACTATGAAACTGAATTTTTCTGTTTTAGTTACTTTTAAGTGGCCACGCTCAGCAGGTGATTTCAATATTGAAAAACACAGATCCAATGGCTGTGCTTAGTATGACAAAGCATCTTCTTCTTCTCAGAACAGATTCTATAGTGTGTACACTTTCAAAAGGACATTTTAAAAGGGAAAACTAGATGGGATAAAGGATGTACAGGTCGTAGATTTCTGGGTATAGGCATGGAAGCAAAACTGAACTCACTTCTCCAAGGCTGATCAAAGAGAATCGCCTATCTATGTTTTAGTTAAAAGGATAGAAATCTCAGAGGAACTAAGAAACTGTCTCAAGGTCTCCATTTGTCAAAAGTAAGGCCTAGAATATGAACCCAGATCTGATTATAAGTGCTAGCTCTTATATGGTGAGAATTGAACCGTAAAGTAGATGTGTACATGTGTGGTTCTCATTATTCTGACTTTGGAAGGTTGTGGGTAGGTTTCGGCCATTCTAACAAACTTCTTGGTAAAGTAAAAAAATACAGTGGACAGGCTTCACTTTAGCAGAATTCTTTCTTTCTCTTAAATAAGCAACATTTCTTCTCCTTTCCAACTGCCAAAGAACATCGTATATCTATGTGTGGGACTCCATAAGGGTATCCTGGTTCTTGGCTGGGCATGGGCATAGAACCCCGAGACTCCAAGGGAGAAACGGCAGGAGTTTGGCCACGCCCCCAGAACTCAGGGTCCTGAAAAGCAGTCTAATCTCCATGGACCTACATTGTTCAGTCACGTAGGCCATTACAGCCCCTCCCAAAGTGCACAGGTAGAGGGTGTAACTACAGGCCTCAGGCCCTAGAGATTTACATACTAATGAAGGTCGGAGGGTAGAGCCAATTAACCATTCCTCCCCAGAACCTCCCCCTTTCTTCCTCCCTACTTAACTCAGGTCTGCCCTGAGTTTGGGGGGGTACATCCAGATCCATCCACCATCTACCATGACAATAAACCCTTTTGGAACCAAGGACTTCCTCATATCATTGGGGCCTGCTGGGCCTGCCGTCACCGGAGCTTCCAGCCCCTGGAACCTGGTACCTTTCTCCGGTATGTGAGACAGGCTGCCTGGAAGCCTCCAGTAGGCCCGGGCCTGCCGCCGTGGGCCACCAGGGTTTTTCCCACATAATGGCGCCCACTTTAATAGCAGCAGGCCCCAGGCCCAGGCAGCATTGGACATCTAGTCCACATCTATGGACATCTAAAGGAGAAATTGTAAGTTGCTCTTGTTAGATTTGGTTGACTCAACATAAGCTAGGGTCATCTGGGAAGAGGGAATCTCAACTGAGAAAAGTGCCTTAATCAGATTGTCCTGTAGGCAAGTCAGTGGAGCATGCTCTTGACTAAGATTGATGTGAGAGGGCCCAAGAAGGGCTTTCGGTGGTGCTGTGCTACCCTGAGCAGGTGTTCTTGGTAGGTAGGATGAAGCAGGCTGAGCAAACAGTGGAGAGCAAACCAGAAAGCAGCATTCCTTCATGGCCTTAGCTGCAGTTTGTCCCTCAGGTTTCCTGCCTTGAGTTCCTGGGCTTGATGATAGACTCTACCTAACCTGTAAGCTGAATGAACCCTTTCCTTCCCAAGTTAATTTTGGTCATGGAAAACAGACTGGGATAAAAGGTGTAAAAGAAGAGTTAATGTTCTGAGGAAGAAAACAAAACCAATCCTTTCGTTTACTTTATAGGCTGCTTGTCATCCACAGGAGATTTGAGTTCTTTCCCTGACGAATATAACCCACATCCAACCACATCTTGGTTTCATTGGATGGTAAAACCAACCAGGGAAGGGTTTTCAGTCAGAGGGTAAGATAACCCAAAAACATGTACTTGAAAATGAGGCTGAAGTAAAGAAGGACCCAGAGCTTCTTATTACAGTGGTATGACCTTGTGGAACCACCATCACCCAGAATCTTGATTTGCTGACAAAGATGGTGGAGGCAGAAAGGCTGTAACATGGCTCCATGGCAGAAGCCAGGAGAGCAAAAGAAAAGTGAAACATTCAATAATTTCCAAGCTTTATATGCCACAAGAACCTCCAGGTATTAAAAGCTAAAGACCAGGAAATGTATTTGTTTTTAAAGATTTATTTATTTATTTATTTATTTATTTATTTATTTATTTATTTATTTATTTATTTATGTGTATGGATATGTGTCTGTGTGTATGTAGTATACATGTATATGAAGGGAGTTGGGCTGGTGGAGGCCAGAAGAGGGCATGGGCATCAGATCCCCTGGAGCTGAAGTTACAGACAACTGAGCCAGCCAGTCAATGTGAGTGCTGGGAACTGAACTTGGGTTGTGGGGAAGAACCACAACCACGAGGGGTTTTGATCACTGAGCCGTGTGTCTAGTCCCACGCTGTCCATCTTTATGCTTCAGTTGGGTTAGGAAAAGACAGCATTGGAGAAATTGACTGGACAGAAAGGGTGATAATAGGCAGGGAAAATTAAGCCTCTCTTCAACACACCTTCCTCCCAGGTGTAGGGGATGGTTCTGACCAAAGACATGAGAACAGAGAGAATAACCCTCCTTTGTTTTCTGGCTTGCCTTAGGAAGGGCATTCACATTCCCATAGCCGTGGAGAGGAGGATTTCTCTCTATGATGTGCTTTGGGAAGATAGAGAAAGGTATATAAGAGAGACTGTAAGGAGCAGGCCCTTGTACAGGACCTACTCCATTTTGTAATAGGAAACTTGTCAGGACACGACTGGTACTTGTAAAGACAAGTCTGGAAGTAAAATTGTGCTGTGATAACCAGCTGCGATGAGACCAGACACGAGTGGTTATCTGCCGTGTACATCAGCAGAAATGCTAAATTGGACATAAAAAGAGGAGCTCCTCCAGAGCACTTTATCACACTTGTAGCCATGACTGGCTAACATGATCCTCCAAACACGCCTCCTCAGCACTGGATCTTCAAAGAAGCAACTGAGAGACAACGCCTCCAGCTTCTTCATGGTCAAGCACCCTTCGAGGTCAAGTTAGCAATTCTACTATCTGGAAGCCGCAGCCTGACCCCGCCTTCCCGGGCTCCAGACCTGTAACCCGAAACCATCCAAAGGAATCAGGTCGTATAATCCCTGAAAGAATGATGTGTTTATTGCTATGCTTATTTCTTTGATAATTAGCAATTTATTATTTGTGCTCATTGTGCATATTGTTAGAGGCAATCAATACATAGGAAATGTGGCAGTATCTTGTTGTAACAATTGCCTTAGGATTTGTAATAGTAATTGTTTGTTATGTATTGCTAATTAATATTGTTTACTGTGCATATTAGTTAATAATTTGCTGTGCATCATTAATTAAAGAGTAACTGAATTCCAAAAACCTCTGTCTCTCTGGTGTACTCTCTCTTCCTTCTCGAGGAGCTGATGGTCTCACAGTCAAATCCAGTATACAGTCCCTGAGTGGAGATGGACCTGTCCCTCCTCTCCCCACGGGAGATTCTAACCCCTTATCAATAGTCTGCTCCTGACAGATAAGAGTCCCAGAGACCCTGCGACAGAGACTTTGCTTCTGAGGCCTCAGAGGTCTCTTCAGTTCAAAGCACTCAGCATCCCAAAGTGCTATATTTTGGTGAGCTGTTTCTGAGTCCTGACAGAACTGAGAGAAATCATGTGTAACGTGCCTGACAGAATGTACTTAGTAAGTGGTGGCTGCCTACAGCCTCTGTCTCCCATATTACTCATTCTCCCTCGCCCTTTTAGTTTCTCATCTCTTCTGAAAAATCTTTGACAGCACCCCTGAGTGACACTCAGAGAGGAGGGACCTAGTGAGACCACGTGGTCCATGACTGCCTGGGAGCCTGTCAGAGTTAGGTGCCTCTTTTCTTTCATAGTCTAATTCCAGGACCCATCAACAAAAACTCCTTCAGACCCTGGTACTCTCTTATTCCTGCATCCCACCTCTGGATTAAAACCAGAAAACAGAGAAAGCTACCAGTATACTTTTCAAAAATTATAATCTTTGAGCTTTAGAGATGGTTCAGCAGATAAAGGTACTTGCTGTCGAGTGCGACCTGAATTTGATCCCTGGATTCTACATGGTGGAAGGAGAGAACTAATTCCCTCAAGTTGTCTTCTGACCTCTATATATGCACTGCAAAACACACACACACACACACACACACACACACACACACAGACACACACACTCACACACACACACATACCCCACAAGCATTAAGTAAAATATAATAAAAATTGTGATTTTTGGAATAGATTTGGAAGAAAAGCTACAATGATAATCTACAAAGAGTATAATTCTCTTTAGCAACTAGTCCCACCAAAGGCAGGCAACCTCTGACTCCCTTCTTCCCCCTACCATCTCACTCTACCTACTGAGCCAGGATAGCCTCTTTTTAGGAGGGCCCCTGGGTCTTTTGGACATTGGCTCTTGAGATATGGATGATCCTAACCTTCTAGATCGAGGACCTGTTGAACTGAGTATTTCTGTGTTAGCTTTGAGGGATCGACTCCAAGCACAGTTTCTGGTATATATATGGAGTTCATAATAAATAACAAATATTCATTAAAGTTCATTGGCTTTTTTGTTTGTATCTCTTTGTAGTAGAATGCAATGTTGATTCCAGTATTTCAAGCTAAGTCACTAAGTCACCCCTCTCCATTTTTGCCACTGGTAAGTTTCCTTCTTAGCCCTACTGTACTGCACAGCAGGGAGAAGAGGAGAGTAAGTGGGGTGGGGGGAGTTGGAGTTTTGGATGTTGTGGAACTTGGGTGAGCACAGAAAATCTCAAATACAAAGCAAGGGTTTTTGTTGTTGTTGTTGTTTTGGTTTGTTTTTTTCTTTGTTTGTTTGTTTTAACTGCAAAGGATATGTTCTTCATTTTAACACTGAGGGTAAAAAAGAAAAGAAAGCTCTACTCTGAATTGAAATCATCTGTTGTTCTTTGTAAATGTTCAAAGCAAACTAGATTAAGGTAAAAGCCAGTGGAAGGCTACTTGTCCTAGTTACATAGCTTTCAGTGATTGTCCTTCAGCTGCGCACTGTTCCCAGCTGGACCCAGACAGTCTGAAGGCTTTCGGGGGTCCAGGGTCAGGCTGGGGCTAGACAACCCCGGCTCCTGTCATTTCCCTGGCCTGCCTCCTTCCTTCCTTCTTTCTTGGCAGACCCCATATCCTGTTGCTCGGAGCAAAGCCCAAGAAAAAGGCCAGCGGCAAGTTATTGTGCTTCCAATGAAGACAAATGAGTCCCCATTCTGTGGTGCTCCTGGCATCCTGCTGGAGGAAGCAAGGCACAATGCTTGGAGGGAGGGGGCTCTGCTCACCTCCTCCCTGATGGCTTTCCCCTCCCCTTTCCGGTGACTCCCAAAGCTTCCACTTCCCGAGGAACCCTGGATGCTGGCTTTAGGTATGTGGCTCCGCATGCCCAGGCAGACTCCTAGCCAGATCTCAGGAAGTACAGCTCAAAGAGCTCTGGCCCCAGATCTAAGACCCCAGAAAAGTATAGAGTCTTGACTGCTCCCTCTCCTTGCCAAGGTAGCTATGCCCAATCCTTGACGGGCTCTAAAATGTGTCTTCAGTGTGCCAGCAACTGCCATCTACATCAGTGGCACCAGAACTCACCCATGCACCAAAATTCTCCAGGGAGCTTTGACAAGCTGGTACCCTAAATACGCCAGACTCTTAGAACAGACATTTCCTCACCAGAAATGTTCTGTGATGATTCCGGTCCTGTGAAATATAAGCTGTCTCTCTTTCCTCACTCAGTGGTTTTTCTATCCCTATTTGATACATAGGTGGAGGAGAGATAGGTAGTCACACGGATATAAGCAGGTGCAATAAGTGACTAGGAGCCAGATCCACCCCTAAATATGTGACCTTAGGCAGAACTTGGAGCCACAAGGTGATTTACTTTATCATCTGCAAAATGGAAACAACAATAATAGTTCAGAATTGGGTGTTTGAGCTGATGGGTTTGAATGGTATAATTACCATCCTAGGGGGTCACAGTAAGTCTTCCTTCATTGAACAGTTCAGTTAACACATTCCTGTATTTGCTATCAAAAAACCTAAACCAAACCAAACACACACACACACACACACACACACACACACACACACACACACAACACACAAAACAACCCAACACCCCACCCTCGGTGAGTTAAGAAAAATAGGGCCAGTGTCTCCAAGCTTTTGGGTTATCAGAGGATTCTGTGATATAATCTTGTCACATGCTGTAGTCTCCCAAGAAACCAGACTCAAGTGTTAAGCATGCAGAATGTTTGAGAGAGGAAAGGGAGAAGGAGGGCTGTGGGTGAGGAGGCAGTCCCAGTGAGGTCCTCAAGTGATGCTCTTTATCCCACTTAGCGCTCTGTGACCTTTAGAGATCACAGAACTGTGACAGAGGCAGCCACTAGTCATGGACCACTCCAGAAAGGGGCTTGACCTTGGGTTCCCTGAAGGCTGGACACTGACACCTGGAGTAGGTAAGACGGCATCAAAAGAGAATTGAGGAATGCCTCAATAAATATCCCAAATCTGTGAGGTGAATTCTGATGAAACAACCAAACTACTGAGAAGAGGTAGGAATTCATCAGACACCTGACACAGGGGTTACAGGTCACACCTGTCTGTTTCTATGGGTGCTGAAGATCTGAACTCAGTCTGCATAGGTGGACAGTAAATGCACCACGTCATCTCCTCAGAGCCTTTACTTATTTTATGCAAATCCATCTGTTTCTTGTCATAAATCTATTACTTTTCCTCTGCTTCTCTGTCTCTGTTCATTTTTTTTTTCCTCCACAAAAATCAAGGGCCAATGTTAAAAAAGAAGTCTCTACTTTCCCATTGTGAAAGAGGAGGAAGGAAGCCCCAATATGGCCAGGAACATACTCAAAAATTTTAGCCACCAAGAAGTGAGGATGGCTTGAGACAGAATGGACTGGCTGAAGACTTGGATGAGGGGGATAGACTGGTAACGAGCAATGTCTTAGCCATTGGTTTGCTGACCAACAGGGAAGACAGGAAGGTCCTAGAGAAGGGTCTTAAGTGGCAGAGGTAGCAGAGAAAATAGTCACGGGACTCTGAGGAGGTGTGGTCAAGAGTGGTAGCAGTTTTCAAGTTAGTCTAGGAATATTTTAAGTTTCAGGAGAGCCTTACAGGTAAATTGCAAACTATGTTCAACATTGGAGATATCACCACCTTGAGTCCCACATACCTCAAAGGCATGGGCAAGATCCTGGCTGGAAAAGCCATAGTAAGTTTGTTCTTCTTTGTGTCACAGATTTGTGGTATTCTGAGAACATTCAGTTCTGAAGAGATCCAGAAAGCGGTTCGGCCCCTTGGATGCACCAAGAATACTAGTAAGCCTCTTACTCTTTGAGGAATTCAATCCCATCCATTGTTTAATGGGACCAATACTACTGACTTGCTGGAATGGAATAAAAATTAAACATCATTGTGTCAGTGAAAGGTATTTTACATCTGCCTGGGATATATAGTCGTTGTTCAGCAAATGCTTTCCCATACTTTCATTTCTGTTTCTTTCATGTCCCATTTCCCTTGGTTTCATGCCCCTAAATTATGCACACCCTCCATAAGAAGACCATGAGATGATGTGAGATGATGATGATGGTGGTGACGACAATGACAATGATAAGCTATAAGAAAAGTCTTTAGATCTGTGACAAACTACTGAGATCTATAAAATTTCTCCTCCAAACAGATAGTTCTAATTAAGACAATAGAATCCCCGGCTTGAATTCTTTCTGCCCAAGAACAGCAGTCTTTCCCTCTCCCTCGGGGTCAAGTAACTGATCTAGAAGATAACCGGAAAAGAGGGAACTGCTTAAAACCAACCGTGTGTGTTCGTCTGCACCATCCACATCTGAGAAGATTCCGTGAGGCTTTCCTCTTGAATCACTTGACCATAGAGTGAATAATAGTTGAAAATTTGGAGACTTTCAGTCAAATATTGCTAAATGGTCATCTGCATTAAGCTGTTTTGAGTCATACACCAGCAGAAGAAGGGCAGCTGCTTTTAAAATACAGATAGCTGTAGAGAGAAGTCTGGAATGTTGGTTTCTTAAAAAAAAAAAAAAAACAGAAATATTATAATATTATATTATATTATTATGTTATATGTTTTCTTTTAATCCCAGGTGGGGTGGTATGGGACTGCTTTGCAGCAACTATGATTTGCCTCCTGCTCTGGCAGAACCATGGTTTTGCCAGCTGCAGACAGTTTCTTCGATTGTGTGACGATTAGAATTCTGGAAAATCTACAGAGGGTATATAAACTGGTTGTTGGCCGTTCAGGGGGCAGTGGTTGTGATTTGTTAGGAGTCACACTCAAAGAAGAAAGAAGAAAAAAATTAGATTCATGGATCCTATCTCTCTCTCTCTCTCTCTCTCTCTCTCTCTCTCTCTCTCTCTCTCTTTCTCTCTCTCTTCTATCCTTTTTTATCTCCTATCTAGTGATAAGGGTTGAAACCAAGGGGGATAGAGAGTGGGAAACAGAAGAACTCATAATGCAGCAAAGACCAGCTGCAGATAGCATTCTTCTTTGTTAAGCACTAACATACTAATTCAACTTTCCTTTTTAAAACCTTTTTTACAAAAAAACATTGCAAATAGGAATGTAAAAAAAAAAAGGGCGGGGGGCGGAGAATGTGCCCCTGAAATTAACTAGGACCAAAGACTTTAGGAATCAATGAACTTCTGTATAGTTAGAATAACCATTAGAGATGGAACTATGAAGTTTTATGTTGGGTTTTATACTTTTATGCATTCATCCACTGCCAAAAATGAAAAATTCACAATAAAGTTAGAACGAGATAAACGATTAGCTTTCTATCCTCTTTCCTGGCCTGTGTCCATAGTCTGTCTTCTGTCTCTCCTCATCCTCCAGGGTTTAGCCTTTCTTGTGCTCTTGTCTACAGTTTACACTGTGCCCACATGTACATTAGTTTACATGTATGCATGTATTATTGGCCAGATTCTGCTCATGAGGGAGAACACGTGGGTTTTTCTTTCTGTGACTGTGGAACTTCTGTTAATGTTCTACATTCTAAGTCTGTCCATTTTCCTGGGCAAATTCAACTTGCTACTGAATTGTTTAGTTGGCAATATTCAAGTAAATTTTACCCTTAAAAATATTTGTTCATTTCAAATTCTGGAAAGAATCACCTTACCATACACAAAGAAGCCAGTCTACAGAGCGCCTTGTTTCTGCAACGTTTGCACTTCTGATGCACAGTTAGTGACTTTTCCCTTTCAGTAAAGCATCTTCCATAGTAGAAGTCAGTTTGAAACCTGCTTTTCTAAGTAAGGATAAATGGAAACAATAATATATTTTCTTCTTCCTTGGTAAGTTTTCCTTCAAACTGTAGAGAGTTAGCAGTATGGGTCAGGGCACTTTGAGGTAGAGAGAACTTATGGGACACCTTTCCACTGTGTGGGGTTATTTTTTTATATATGAAACTTTTTATTGATTCTTTGTGAATTTAACATGCACCCCATCCCACTCATCTCTCCATCCTTCCACTCTTGCAACCTCTCCTTCAAAAGAAAAAATAAAGTAAAAAAATACAAAAAAAGAAATAACAAAACAAACAAACAAACAAAACATCTCACTATGGAAGCTGTAGTAAGGCACAATGTACCCTTTTGTCCACACATCTTTACTTGCTCTTCACCAGGGCTCCTCTAGGGTATTCTGTTGTTGCCCTCTGTCATGGAGATCCTGCAGCTTTGGCTGTGCAGAACGACCTTCTTCACATACTCCAGAAGTTCATAGATGGGGCAGATGTTGGGCTGGGCCAACTCAAAGCCCTGGATCTGGGCCTGGGTGGTAGCTGAGTTGGTCAGTGTGATGATTTGTATATGCTCTGCCAAGGGAGTGGCATTATTAGAAGGTGTGGCCCTGTTAGAGTAGGTGTGGCCTTCTTGGAGTAGGTGTGTCACTATGGGTGTGGGCTTTACAACCCCCATCCTAGCTCCCTGGAAGTCAGTATTCTGCTAGCAGCCTTGAGATGAAGATACGAAACTATCAGTGTAGCCTGCACCATGCCCTCCTGGATGCTGCCATACTTCTGCCTTGAAGATAATAGACTGAACCTCTGAATCTGTAAGCCAGCCCCAATTAAATGTTGTCCTTTATAAGACTTGCATTGGTCGTGGTGTCTGTTCACAGCAGTAAAACCCTAACTAAGAGAGTTAGCCTGCCAGCTCTCCTGCACCCACACTACCAGGTTTAGTTCTCCAGGCTTAGCTCTCTACTATTGCCCTAGCCTCATCCCTGATAGCTTACCCAAGGGCTCCAGCTGGCAAGTGACTGGGCCAGCTCTCCTGCACTCATACCATCAGGCTTACCTCTACCCATTCCACCAGAGCAAGGGCCAGCTTTATTCTGCTGCCCAGGTGAGGTGCAGGGCCTAGCTCTCTCATTGCTGTGAGACAGAGATTAGCTAGTCTAGAGGCAGCACAAACACAAAGACTCTGTAGAAAGGCATTAAAATATCCTACATGTTTGTTCTGAAATGTGCCTTGTGAATAGCTTTCTCTGCTTCCCCATATGGTCCCCAATAAGGTTCACTTGATGTGGATGGCTTTTTTTTTTTTTTTCTGGAGAATGCAAATGGAACTGAGACCTGCAAAGCTAGTCAGAAGTCAGGGTGGAGCTGCAAGTATGGTCTGCCTAGACATGGGCATCTCCATTAAAGTGATAATGACAATAGAAACTTCATTATTGAGCACTTCTTAAAGTCAATCTTATCTCAGTTAACCTTCATTGCTACCTATTCATTCAGCTGATTATCCCTTTGATATAAATGAGAAAACAATAGTTCAGAAGGCTAGTTCATTTGCCTAGAGAACTTCAGGAGTCCTTGGAAAAACTGGGCAAAGAAAAGTGCCTGTGCTCTCCATCTTGAACTGCATCCTCAGGGGTAGAGGCAAGCAGCTGACATTCAGGTCAGCCATGGCTTTTCCAAGATGCACATACAGTGAACTGAACATGTCCAACTTTGATTCTATAGCCCTTTGTGTCCCAGTGAAACAGTCAGTTCACTGAGCAATTCCAGCCTCGGTTCTGTGGTCCCTAGAGGCCTAAGGACAGTATGTTGATTTTCATTTCCTGTTCTCATAGGGTTCTTGAGAGGGTCAGGTAAACTGATATGTTTTAAAAATTCTTCAAACAGTACCTGGAATGGGAATTGCCCAATACATGTTTTCTATTTTCACCAGAGCATCCCAGTCATATTATTTTTTGCTCTGTTAAGCCTGTGAGATGGAAACTGTTGCTTGTTTATAGATGATAAAACTGAGGGCCAGACAAGCCTGAGTAATTTGCCCAGGCTCATATAAAGAATAAATCTCAGAGCATGAAGTTAAGCCCCAAGTTGGGAGATATAGACATTGTCACTGCAGATGTGTCTCAGTTCCTTCACCCTTGTCTTTAGTTTACAAAGTTTCTCTAGTTGGGGACCAGAACCTTCAGATAACCTCTCACTCTGACATTCACGAGATTCAAGCATACATACTGAATGATCCCAGAGCTTTAGCTTCCCAGATTCGTTTTTGTTCTATACAAAAGGGGCCAAAGGCTGGAGGCAATAGCCAGTCAGCTTCCTGTAACAGCCAGTCTTCAGCATGGGCGTGATCACTCAAATGTTTAGTCTGTTGTTTGCTGTCTGCACAGTTGGATTTCAAGCACTGAACAAGGGGATTATGACTTAGGAATCCAGAGAGTATGGTTTTTCCAAAGCCCTCCCAATCACGTCTCTGTGTTTGTACTTAGTTGCTTTGTTGTGTTGCTCATCTTTCAGCTAGTACAACCAAACTGTCTGTTAATCACTGACTCTGGGTTTAAGTGGCATCGACTCAGAGCTGTTGTTCACATAGGCATGTGCATCTCAAGTGTGTCTGAAGTTCAGAACTACTCGTTGACTGCACTGAGCACTGGAATATTTAGTGTGGTTACAGTTGTTGTAATTACCCACAGGGTCACGGGAAGGTAAGAGTCTGGAGTCTAGCCATTGACTTTAGAGAGGGAAGTCTCAGCTCTTCTCCTCGTGTGACCTTATTAGATGTGTGACCTACAGCAAATATGAAATTAAGCTCCAGCATGCTCATTAGCAAAAGAAAATACTTGTATTGTCATTCATACAGCATTTGTGAGCTTCCTGAGTCTGCATGCAAAATGAGTAGACACATAAGTTGGGATTGAATGGCTATCATTAGTGCTAATACCCCGTGACACTTTGGGGGATCTAGTAATTTAGCAAAAGTGATTTGTGCAACGCTTGGCACGGAATTAGTACTCTATAAGGATCTGTCATGAGCAGCATTTCTGAGGTCCTTTGTGTTACCATCATGAAGCCTATAGTCCTTTACCTTTAGCTCACTCATTCTTTTATCCATGAAAAGTGTCTCCACTGTGACAGAAACACTGCATGGGAATGAATCAGACACCATTGCTAATTTTAGAAAGTCCTCAAAGTCATGTGGGAAGGCTGATCAAAAGAGAATGATCTTTGTTTCCTACTTGCAGGAGAAGATGGACTAAAGCCAGTCAGGGGGAAGGCTAGTGGAGCAGTACCTTAGGTTGAGACTAGGAAGCACCTCACTAAAGAAGGTACTGGCTGAAGTTTGAAGGGAATATAGGTCAACAGGTCAAGGGAAAGCTTACTTTGGACTAGGAGTCTTGAGGTCCCAAGCAGCAAGCACTGCATATCTAGACTGGTTTGTGCATAAGTTCAAAAACATAAAGGAGTTAAGTAAGAAAAGAGCTAGGTAAAGTGGGAAAGATCCAAAGGTGGAAGAAGGCTGTCTCTACATGGGGAGGACTTGGGTCCTACTCCACTGGAGTTAGAGAGACTAGCTAGAAGGAAGTACAGGCATAACAGAATGACCTCCTAACAGTCTCACCTTGTTAAGACCTTGGTAATAGTAGAGAATCAGGAGCCTTGTCACTGAGATACAGAGAGCAGGGTATTGAGAAAGAGACAATCAGTTCTACCAAAGTCATGGAGATGTCTACTGAGATAAGCACTCAGAAGCACTGAGTGGACTGAGCAGTTGCAACACCTTTAAACAGTCTTGGAGACTACTTTTAACTGGACAGAAGGCACGGAATCCTGGTGGGTTCTTCCTGCACCTAAAGAATGTACGTGTGTCCATTTTAATGTAGTCACTGAATTATTTCAATATTAATTACAGACCACATCCTTTTTTGCTCTGAAAGCTCCAATATGGGTATCCTAAGAACAAAATACTACAATATTCTTCTATATGAATTTAACATTTAGGAAGTACATATTGACACAAAATATGTCACTATATGTCACATATGACACTGTCTTATGTATAGTCTATATTCAAATTTCCTGTGTCCCCAAACTTCCCTTTATATCTGTTTTGTTTTATTCATAGTGCTGTTGAGAATCATACATTTTAACTTTTGTATTTTCTTAGTCTCATTGCATCTAGGAAATCCCCCAGGGAATTTTGTTTATCTGGCTGTCTTCCTTTCCAGTCTGTCACAACAGTGCCTCAGGGAGAATATAAGTGCAGAATGCCCCTCAGCTTGGAGTCCCTGGTTATTTCTCACTAATTAAATTCAGGTTGCACTGTTTTGGTATGGACACTACATAGGTGACATAAACTCCTTTCTAGTGCCTCACAGAGATGCACAGGACTACAGGCTACTCTATCTCCAATGATGTTGTGTTTGATATCTAATGAGTGGGCTCCATTAGACCTCAGCATATAGAGATAGCATTATATCTTTGTAGTTGTAAGTAATCTTTGAGCTGGGTAACTAGCCTGTTCTCTTACCTTTTTTTCCACCTACTAGTTTAAAATTTTCCACTGATGACTCTTGCTTAGACCCAGGCCTTTGACTGATATAAACAATGATTTTCTGTTTTTAGCCTCCCTGCTGTATTTCTTAGCTAATGTTCTTTAGTTATGGAGGAGCAAGCATTTCTGTGACATATCCACTATGACAACATTCCTAATGTTTGAGTTGTACTTTCCAAGACCCAGACTTCACTCAAATTCAAAGTTCAGTTAGTCCATCTTAGGAGAAAGTAATGCTACTTAATTGATATGTCTAACTAAGATTTGGAGAAAGGGGAAGTTCCTCAAAGAAGATGAGCTGGTGTTATTAAAGTTAAAGAAAGAAAAAAAGAAAGAAAGAAAGAAAGGAAGGAAGGAAGGAAGGAAGGAAGGAAGAAGGAAGAAGAAAGGAAGAAAGGAAGGAAGGAAGGAAGAAGAAAGGGAAGGAAGGAAGGAAGGAAGAAGGAAGAAAGAAAAAGAAAGAAAAAGAAAGAAAAAAAGAAAGAAAGAAGAAAGAAAGAAAGAAAGAAAGAAACAATAGCTAGGCAGGCAAAGGCAACAGGTGCCTAACAGCAATGAGTCAGTAGTATTGGGACTTCCTCATGTCCCTATGAGAGACATTCCAGTCTTACATCTGAGCATCAGAGAGATCTCCAGAAACTGTGTGGGGGTCACGGCCTCAGATTTGTTTGTTTAATTATTGCTTATGTGTAAGTTTGTCTGTGTTGTGTATTTGTTTGTGCAAATGGATGCTACGCATGTGTGGATACTCAAGGAAGCCAGAAGAAGGTATCAGCTCCCCTGGAGATGAAATTTCAGACAGTTATGAACAGCCTAAAATAGGTGCTGGGAACTGAACTTAGGGCCTCTGGAAGACCAGCAAGCTCCTTTAACTGGTGAGCTCTCTCTGTCTTTCTGTCTCTGTCCTCCTCTCCCCCCCCCTCCTCTTTTTCTCTTTTGAATCCTTTGCAGTCCCTGATGCCAGTGCTGTATCCAGTTGCTTATCTAACTTCAGTTTCCAGCCTTGTATTACAACCAAATGGAGGAGAAACAAAGAGAGAAAGGTCATATAGTCCACAGTTCTCTGTTTTTCTTTGTGAAATCTGAGCATACAAGTTCTGTTGACCACAGCAGAGAATAGTTATCCCTCCTTTGAAACAGGGGAGATATCCTCTTTATTTCAGACAGTCATATACTGAGATAAAACTTGGGGTTCTATTAGAAAAGAAGAAGAAAAAAGTTCTTTATATAGACCCTACAAATAATCTTCTAGAGCATACATTTTAAAAGGGGGACATTAGAAAAAGATCAGTGACATCAACCTGGAAGAATCATACAGAAAAAAAGATTGTTTTGTATCTTTGACTTTAAAAACAAAACTAAATCAAATGTTCACATCTCAGTTTTACCAATTGTCTTAGTTTGGGTTGCATTGCTATGAAGAAACACCATGACCAAGGCAACTCCTTTGGGCCTGGCTTACATTTTAGATGTAGTCTATTATTATCATGGTGTGAAGCATGTCAGCATCCAGGCAGATATGGTGCTGGAGGAGCTGAGAGTTCTCCTTGTTGATCTACAGGCAGCAGAAGGGGACTGCCCTCCACGGGCAGCTAAAAGGAGGCTTTATTCTGTGCTGAGTGTAGCTTGAGCTTATATGTGAGACCTCAAATCCCACCTCCACAGTGAGACACTTCCTCCAACAAGACCACACCTCCTAATATTACCTCTTCCTTTGGGCCAAGCATTTAAGCACATGAATCTATGGGGAGGGGGAGGATACCTATTCTAACAACCACACCAGTCAACACTGTTTTGTTCTGTACCCTTCTTTGTGAACTGAGTTGCAGTAGTGACATAGGATGTCTGCTGATACCAGGTCCTTCTTGGAAATGCACTATCGTTTTCTCACCAATGTCCCTGAGGCAACTGGCATAGATGACTGAAAGTGATACATATGTGGCAGTAACAGGAGTCACAGATGGAATGTCAAATGACAGTGGGTGTATGTTGGAAACCACCCCAGCCAGGAGCCTGGATCCTGAGATTCCAGGTCCAGATCAGCCACTGGGTTTCTTCATAACTCAGTTTCCCTCCTCAAATTTATTTCCCCTGTTCCTGTTTTCATACTTGGTAGGTAATATTTGCTTTCAGAATAAGCTAATCTGAGATCTGGAATGAAAAGCCTTTACTTTTGCTCTGTTAGGAAATGTAGAGAATCTGGCAAATTCCAAGGCTTAGCTTGCTAATTGCCTCTCCATTTGGCTTTGATACAATGCTGTATGATTAACAGCAAATGCTCATTAACCAGTTGTTTAATGAGAACAGGAATCCTGTTTGATTTCTCACTGTATCACCAACAACTATCTCAGTCCCTGGTACATGGAAGAGCTAACAGTGTCATGGTAACTGACTTAGTGATTGGCCTAGATAATTTTCTTCCTAAACTAACCTGAGGACTGGTTCTGCTCTTTTCTTCCTAAGACCAAACAAGAGGTGATTCAAGAGGAGCCAGGAAACAGGACTTACATATAACCTATGTTGTATCTTACTTTGGTTTTCCTCAAGAAATATATCATGATCTTTTTTTATAAATGACAAATCTGGATATCAGAAAAATAAATGACTTGTTTGAGGTTATGTAATTTTTATTACATTTATTTATTTACTTACTTATTTACTGTATGTGTCTGGAGGTCAAAAGACAACTTGTAGGAGTCAATTCTCTCCCTCCATCAAGTGGAACCCAGGGATTGAATTCAGATTATCAGGCTTGGTGGCAAGTGGCTTTACCTACTGAACCATCTTACCAACCCAAAATTTGTGTAATTTTTAATGAGAAATATCCACAAAGTATATGAAGAAAACTATAAAACATTTCTGACACATAGATGTGAGCATACACAAACGAAGAAAACATTTCTGCTCTTAATTCAGACAGCACCAGGATAGGAATTTACCTTAACCTAATTTACTAGTTCACTGAAATTCTAATAAGTAGACCAGTAATCTTTTTCCAGGGCTAAACAAGTTTATCTAAAATTCATATGCAATAATCAGGATGAATAAAATAGTTAGAGATACATTAGGAAGTGAGCACATCTCTCTAGTTGAAATAGTGTGGTGCTATTCCTGAATGCACAGACCCCATCAGACAATTAGTTCACCATTTGGGAACAATTCTCATTCCTAAGAAGAAAAAGAAAAATAGAATTCTTAACACAACAAAGAACATAATGTGAAGTGATACACTATATAAACAATGAAGGAAACCATGATTGATTCCCTATAGTGGAGTATAGAGTAATAGTTTCCTAGCTATGATTCAAGATTAAGACATGATAAAGAAATGATTGATACATCTGACTAATTAAAAACAAAACTGTTATATGGAAATTCACCATTAGAAAAAACAAATAGCAAATGACAAATCGAGGAGAAAAAAAAAAAAAAACCCTCTTTGTGACACATACCCTAAGGGCTAAAATTGATAACAGATAAAGAACTTTCAGATCAAGGAAATATTGCAAATAAAGTCATAGACAGATAAAAAGGAAGTATGTGTAAGTGGCCCATTCATGCATAGAGAAATGCTATGGCAGATGGTCCCTATGTAGCCCCCATGACTCATGTTCTTGTATCATGTTCCACTTGAGTATGAACTAGACCTAGATTCCATAAAAGTGATAGGATGCTTCTTCAGAGATTAGGTTACAAAATAATATCACTTTGGCCTTATTCATATACTTGCTTCAAGAGAAACCAGCTACCATATTTTGATCTACCATCTGGAGAGGCCCATTGAGTTAGGAGCCTTTATCTCTAACTAGCAGCCAGCCAAGAACTAAGGACTTCCAATAGCCACAGAATGTACTTGGGGATAGATGGTACCTCAGCCAAACCTTGCAATGTGCACAGCCTCCAAAGACAAGTTGGCCTGCTCTTTTGAAGTGCCCTGAGATAGTGTCACCAGCCAAACAGCACCTGCATTCCTGGCTCATAAAAACTGTAAATAATAAATTATTATTTCTAAGACATTATTTCGAACAATTATTAGTTCAGCACTAAATCTCACTTCTGGGATTTTGTCCTTGAAATATAACACCAATAATACAAAAGTACATGCAAATTCATTCACTGGATCATTAACTATAATTGAATATGTGAAGATTGGGTATCCTCATAGTGGAATAAATAGTTCAATCTCTCAATTGTTTTGTAACACATCACCTTCAAAACTTAGTGCCTTAACTATTCCACAATTTACCCTTCATTATTCTGTTGGTCAAGTGGATGTTTCTGTTAAGCTCCAGTGTTGTTATAATTATTTACTATCAGTTGGGGGAGTCTACCTTGCCTTTGATATTCCAGATAAAAGACACACAATTTTTACATTCATAACAACCCTTTAATGCATTAGAGCTGGGTAGAGCTCTACCCTCTAAGCTACTAGAATTATATCTACCCTCTAAGCTATAACAACCTATTTCTCTATCAATAACCTCAAATTATAACTTGTCACTTTCCATCTGGGCTGCTCTTAACTCCAATTAGCCAGCCCTCATGGCCATGTTTTCATAACTCACCTAATATATGGCATTTTTCTCTCCATTTTCTTCTCTCATTTTCTTCATGAGTCTCCTCCAACCCAAGCCAAGGAACTAAACTCCACATATCTCTCTTCTGCACAGCTATGTGCTGTTGGCATCTTTATTCACCAAGATAGCTTGGGGGGCAAGGTCACATAGCATCACTTTGTGTACCTGTGGGATTCTTTCATCCTTGGGGTCAACCAGGCCTTGGGGGGGCCAGTATTTAGCATTACAATTCATAGAAAAAGAGCAAACCTCAACATCACAGGCTGTGTCTAAGGTCCCTTAGCTGACCACATTCAGCTGATGAATCAAGCTGGTCTCTTACTTCCAAGGACCACTCACTGCCCAGTAGATCTTTGAACCTCTGTATAGCATGGTGGTCTTTCCACAGTCCTCTAAGATCTTGGCTTGGAAGTCAAGGACATGATATATGCTACTTCCTGTTGCTTAAAGCAATTCAGAAGAGGAGAGGAATGGCAAATAATTTACAAAAATTCTATTATGACTATTCAAGGGTGATAAAGAATGGGGCCAACTTCATGAACATCTGTGGCATAGCTCAGCTTTACGTTTCATATAGGAGAAAAAGAATAAACAATAAAACCCCCACACATATCTATCTGCTTCCTTGTTTTAAATCTAAAAATAATCTAGGAATAATAATAGGAAATAAAATGGGCTACCTATTATGGGATGTCCTTGGAGAGGAAAGGAGGGGAGAGGATGTTTCTCTGAGTATGATTTTTTTCTAGTTTAACCTTGGAAACATATTACTATTCCTGTTTAAAAGATAAAAATTAGTCTATAGAAGGGGGTGGAAAGGTTCATTGACAGAGGATGGGGAGAGATGCAGCAAGGCACATCTTCTGGCTGTGACCTAGCCACTGCACTTTTGAATTCACTGTGGGGAAGATCTACATGACACCAGGCCCATCATCAGTTCATCCTGCATTAGGAGGAGCCCCATGAGGCCCCATCCCTCCCTGAGGGTCTACTGATAGTTAAATGTTTCTTAGGGAAGAGATGCCTTCCCCCAACCCCCAATAGTTATTGTAATAACCTCTTGCTATAGTACTAACCTCTTACCCATGCTCAGGCAGGAAACTGATTAAAATCAATGGGTCACACTCCAGCAGATGGGAAAGCAGGAGGGGTTTTTTTTGAGAAAGCTTCCAGTTTGTAGGAGAGAGAGAGAGAGAGAGAGAGAAAGAGAGAGTTGGGAGGGAGCAGAGAAGAGACAGGAAAGTCTAAAATTCATATTAAGTATATGAAACTGGCAAACAATAAAAATTAAAATAAATTAAATTTAGTCTAGAAAGAAAACTATAAAGGTGAATACAAACAGAAACAGATGTATTCAGGTTCTTCCGTACTGGAAGAAAATATGGTTTATAAAAATGTTATTGCTACATATGAAAAAATATATAATGCAGATCACGTATTAAAGTATTTTATCATTGTCAGATTGCCGGAGACTTCTGGGGGTTACATAAGAGAACATCCTTGCTCTTAGATGAACATATTAACATACTGACTGCAATCCTAAAGGGCATTCTATACCTTTAAGCTATTCTCAAATGGTTCCAGAAAACACTGTGATATTTGCTGTTATGTAATATCTCAAAACTCTTGGTCCAATTTTAAATTTTAATAGCTTTTAAAGTAGAAATGTCACCAACATAATTTTCTTAATGATTATATTTTATTGTGTTCTTTTTAATTTCTTTTATTTTTATTTTGTGACTTTTGAATAACATTTTTAATTCCATGAGAATTGCTGTGAGAATTTGTTATTTCCATACAAAGAGACTGAAACAAAAGAGGGGGATGGAGAATAATCTGGAACATGAGGCAAACTGTTATAAATTGGTGACTCTGGGCAGAAGTTACATAGGAGTTTCCTGTGCTGCTTTTGAAACTTTCTGTGAGTTTGAAGTTACTTCAACATAAACGGCGAGGTGGTGGAAAGGACTACAGAGGTCTGTGTTGTACCTCAGGTGTGCAATGCCCAAGCTCAGCTTCCACCTGAACTTTGGTTCTTTCTATTCTGGATAGGGGAGCGGAGAGCATTGTCTGCTCTTATTCTCTAACATGAGGACCTAGCAGGATACAGGCACCATGAATGGGGGAGTGGAGAGAAGGAAAAGGCTTCCATTGCTGTTGGCCTTGAGGGACTTGCTCTCTAATCCACTGAGCTAACTAATTCCAGACCTTTCCCCAAAGAGAACCGTGTAATAGGCATGTCAAACGATGAAGTGGATTGCTGTGGAAACTTGTGTAAATAACTCTTTGGGCAGGAGAAAGATGGCCAACACCTGCTTTTTGTTTTCTGGAATTTATTAGAGCCACCCTGTGAGGGACGCTAAGCTTCCTGGAGCTTATTCACTTATCTGAGTTCATTCTTGGTTCAGGGCCGGCATTTTGGGGGGCCTAGAAAAAGCTGTCAAGGATCAGAGGAGGGTCACCAACTGCAGGCTTTGGGGAGGTGAAGGTGATTCATGAGAGCCCAACTGGAGAGGAACAATCTTACAGCCAAGTGTGCTTCTTTGCTGTATTTCCCTACCCAGATGCAGGGAACAGTACAGCAGTAAGAGGTGGGATAGTCATGGATGCTGGGATGCCTAACCCTGTCTGTCTGTCGAGGAAAATACTTGGAGCTGAAATAAAAAAAATATTGAGAATAGTGTGTCAGGCAAAGAAATCCGTGTGGATAAAGACAGGGTTGTCTGAATTCTTGCTTCCTGAGAGTACAATCTCTTTATCAGGAGAATCAACCTCAGCCAGAACTTACTAGAAACACAGAAGCTTGGGATGTACTCCAGGCCCAGTACATCAGAGATGCATATTTACAAAGTCCCTAAGCACAGTGATCTGAGAGAAGCTCTAATCCAAATTCCATTTCTTAGAGAAAGTACCACTGGTCGATCATCATCTCACTCCTAGCTGGGGCAACTTTTGTCAGCCACAGTTGTATCAACTGCTGACCTGAATGAAGATTCAGCCCTGGGCTCTTCTGCCCCTCCAGATTTATTTCAAACATCAACATCCCCAGCCTTCATAAGGCCTCTGGAGAAAATGGGAAGTCCCTCCCTGCTGGAAGGCTCAAGGAGTCTAGTTTCTTTGAGCTGTAATACTGTCTGTACTTTTTGACCTAGTAATTCTACTCGGAGGATGTGAGCTCAAGAAAAAAAAAAGGAATTCAAAATAAAATGGCCATCTATGTTCAGATGTTGGATGTTTACAGCTGTGCTGTCTCCAGTCATAAACAACCAAAGAGGAAACAATCCAAAAGCTGGCAGGGGCCTAGGAGCACGGCAGGGGCATGTTGTTCCCTGAGCACTATTGGGAACAGCCAGTCTGCCTCTGGGGACTGATCTTGGTGTTATGGAAATTGGCTGGGCAGACAGGGAACCTGGGTTTCATTTTCATTCTGCTCTCCAACCTGGGTCCCCACTCTCGACTCATGCCTGTGTCAAGGTCTTCTGTGACTCCCACTATTTAAACATTTCATATGTACTCATCCTGTGGTCCTAGATCTCCCCGTTCACAAAGACCCTGGGAGGAACACGGGTGGTATAAAGAAAGAAACTTAAGTGGAGCTGACAGCAACTGTGCAGAGAGAGAAAAGAACGGGCACAGAATTCACGTTCTGTGCAGACTCTGTGATACAAATAAAAGCTAATGTTTATTCAGGGCTTGCTGTTGCCAGAGGCTGTTTCAAGCACTTTTATATGAATTAACTCACTTAATCCTCCCATCAACACTATAAAATTAGAATTACTAGTCCCCTCTGTTTTAGATATGGTTGAGAAAATAATTTGCTTAAAGTCACTCTGGTGGAAGGAACAGGGCCAAGAATAGTATGTACCTTTCTCTCTGACCATAACTCATACTCTCACCATCTTCCCAAGTCCTTACCATGTGGTCCCCAGGTCACCATCTACAACAATCCTGGACCTTTCTTTGAAAGGGATCTTCTCCAGACCCAGCCAATCAGAAGCAAGGGGGAGACCTAGGCACTCTTCTTCATCAAGCTCTATCCACCCATGTGATTATGATGCATGACAAATTTCTAGAATTACTGCTGCAGCACCAAGTGTGGCTTTTAATACTCATGGCACATGAGAAGCAGAGGTTCAGATAATTAGTAGCACTGTATTGCTAAAGCAATTGAGAACCATATGGTCACTTGCTTGTTTGACTAAACATCTAGAAAAATTATAGATCCAGGGTGTGAGCCTAGTGTACCATGCCTATATTCAATACCTCAGCAAAAATCAGTTTATTCAGAGAGAGGGAATGGGGGAGAAGAAGGAGACACTCATCAGTTATGGGGGAGTTGCAAGGGCAGGAATCAGAGATGGGAAAAAGGTAAACCATAAGAAGGGTAGGTAGCTCAGTTGTTCTACCCTTGGCAGATAGAGGTGACACCTGTAGTGGTGGTACCCAGACCTGTGATAGCACCTTGGTTTAATCTGATTAGTCAACCTCTGTGTACTGGGCTGCTGTTTTTTTCTAGGCTCCATGCATAAGGCCTATTTTTAGTTCAGCCTTGATAGGACATGCTGGCTGGGTGTTGCCAAATCTCAGGAACAGTCCTACTCTGGCAGCAGGCAGAGTTTGCTTGGCTCACAGATCCTGGAGGGCTGTCAGGGCATGTACCCAGCCTCCACCCAGATGCCAGTCCCACCTGGACCAGCCCTGGGTGAAAGAAAGAGATTCCAAGGGAAGCCAAAGGAATTGCCTATGACACACCCACTGAAAGGCGATCAAAACCCATGGGCCATGGGGGCAGGGAATACACCATACTTGCTTCCAGCCACCCAGCCGGTTGGTGGAATGGTGACAGTCAGAATCTTAGGTTTCTGGACTTCTTCCTCTGAGTGATGCAGACGATCCTAGAGTTCTTTGGGACTTGTTTGTTTGTGTTCTTTTCTCTTCTACTGACAACAAAAGATTGATGAGTATCATTTCCCCTTATAAAGGTACATCTTCCCAGGAGGAGACAGAGAGCGGGGAGAAAGAGAGCCCCAGAAAGTATGTCCCATGGGCAGCAATGGTAACTTGGTGAAATTAGTAACGTAGTCACATTTTCTGCAACTATTTAAAGTCTCTTTTGTCTAAGATTTTTCTTCAATTTACCCACAGGAAAAGAGAGACCAAAGGCACTTTATTATCAATAATAACCAATATATTTGTAATGATAATGATTGCTAAATTTGGTATCAGATTCTGTCTCACATTCATTAACTCATTTAAACAACCCAGTAGCCTCATGAAACAGATTAATATCATTTTACTAGTAGAGAAACGAAAGTCCAGACTGCGAGTCAGTAAAAGCCAAGCCAGCACGGGTTAGAGCCAAGTTTGACAAATCTAAACTATGTGAATGTGGTGGTTTAAATACGAATGCCCCAATAGGCTCATAGATTTGAATGCTCTGTCACTAGGCAGTTGCACTATTTGGAGGCATAGAGTAGGTGTGGCCTTGTTAGAGGAAGTGTGTCACTGGTTTGGGGGTGTTTGAAGGTTTCAAATGTTCAAGCTGGGCCCAGTGGCTTTCTGCTGTCTGTGGATCCAGATATAGAACTCTCAGCTACCTCTCCAGCCCCATGTCTACCTGTGTGCCACCATGCTTCCAGCCATGATGATAATGGACTGAACTTCTGAACCTGTAAGCCAGCCCCGATTACATGTTTTCCTTTATAGCAGTTGTCATATCTCTTTGCAGCAATAGAAAATTGATTAAGACAGTGAGCTTACCCATATGGTTCACCCTAACTAGAAACAAGGATAATAACCTAGAAGCCACAAATAGATACAGATAGATGAGGTTGAGAACTCTACCATTCAGCAAACCTGCTTTCATCTAATGAAGAATCAGCAAGACCCATTCCCAGCTGGGAGAGGCTGGTGCTATGTGAATATTACTCACCTAAAAGAAATGATGACTGTGGATGCACAGAGCAAGCTTTTTGTGACAGTGATGTTTGCATGAGAGATACATGAGCAGCAGTTGAAGGCAGATGTTCCAGTGGAGCATGGGACTGAAGGATGCCTATGACCCCTCCACGGTCGGTGAACATGTGAGTGCCTTAAGAGTAAGTACCACATTCAGTATTTTTCCATCTCCCAGATACCCAGTGTAGACCTCCCTAGTTAGGGTTGAACAATGTTTGCTGGCCATGGCTTTGTCAGGAAACACAGTTGATTTCCTCAGCATAGCCCTCAGAAAGGAAGACTGGTAAATACCAGCAGGTCTCATCCGTAGCCAAAATGAAGCTGTCATTCCCCCAGTGCCCAACCCGTCTAGATGTTGGCTATGGCAATTTGAAATGATCTGTCTGAGGAATAGTGACAGAAGCAGAGGGTAGAGACTCAGAGATGTCCTTCAAGTGTCCCCATGAATACAGGCACAATAATTGAAGGTTAAGTAGCTCCCTGTGATATGAGGCAGGAGCAGTGAGCTGAGCACAGCAGAGCAGCAAGGCAGGAGTGATGCTCTCTCTGGAAGCTCATGGCTGTCATTAGGCTTGGCTTACTGGAGTTCCCTTGTCCAAACTTCCCTGAACAAACATTCAAGTTGCTCCCATAGTATGCCCTTTTATTTCTCTTAATTCCATTGAAGATGTCCCAGGCCAGGCAAACTAACAACGTGCTCTGAGATTTTCTACCAATGCCACCTCTTCACCCTGGAATCATCTCCACTTTCCAGAATCTTACCCAATTCAGTCAGTAACTTTATTCAGCTTTCTTGACTTCCCCCTCTTTTGAATAACTCCCCACTCATCTGAGAATTCCTCATGCACTTTCTTTTGAAGTAGAGGTCTGAGTCTTCACACTTGTTTGCAATAAAGAGAACTGAGCTTTAGAATTAGATAGTGTTGTCAATAGACAAACTTCTAGAACTACTCAGCCTCTGTTTTCCTACCTGTGAAATGAAGATGCCAATACCTACCTCACTGAGACCCAAGGCAAGGTTAGCCAGAACATGAGGCCGACTGGAGAAGGTACCAGAAGGTGGGGGCAACTTGAGGAAGGACAGAGGCTGTGTTGTTAGATTTCACTGCGATGAACTCTGAGAAGTTCAAGGGGATGAGACTTATATTGCCTCACATTCTTTGGACTATCAAAATCATTTAGCCAACAATTACTTTGTAGGTCAAAGGAATCATAGCTATGAGAGAGGAGAGGCTGAAATGATATGTAAGGTTGCTCTTGGATTATCTTCTCTGACCATAAATTGATCTATATGATATGTCATGGGGGAATAAATGTATGGGGGCAGAGAAGATGCAAAGAGTCCAGCGTAGTAAGTATTTACTCAAAGGCGATGTAGCATTTGACAGGTGCTTGTTGCTCTTCCAGAGGACCTTGGTTGAGTTCCATCCACATCTGGTGACTCAAATTCAAACTCTGAGGGATGCCCTCTTTCACCTTCCACAGGCACATGTATACACATAGCATATACGCACACAGATACATTCGCATGAATAAAAAGAAATCTACCTGGAAGTGGCAGTGTATGCCTTTATTCTAATACATTTGGAGTCAGAGTAAACAATTCTCTGTGAGTTTAAGGCCAGCCTGGTTTATGCTAGGGTTACACAGTAAGACTCTGCCTCAATATTTGTGTGGGAGAAAGGAACAAAATGGGGGGGGGGAGTTAAAGTCAGACAATTTAAAAAATGCTTCAAGTAGTATGAAATTTCTTTGGCCCTCCAATTATTTGCACTACAGTCAGTGAGTGTAAATCAAAGATGCTAATTTCACATGCCTTAGGAAACATACTTTGCTACATTTCTTGATGGTGTGCCATTATCTTTCCTATCAGCTCAAAGCTTGGGGACACGTAGGCTTCAGTTCAAATCTTAGTTCCACAACTTGCTGTTTCTATGACCTGGTCCAGGGATTTTACTGCTGAGCGCAGATTTCTCAGCAGAACTTCAACACTATCAGAATATTAACTTGACAATGTAGCACAGTGTTTTGAGCTCCTTTAGTACTAACTACGTTCATTTTTCAACAACTTGTAAGATGACAGAACCGAAACCACGATGACTTTCATTTTATGAAAACACTGAGGCTCAAATAAATGGAACTTTTGTGGTATAAATAGGGAGTGGGGGACAAGCATGGAGCCTGTAGGGCTAGGGCCAGTGACCTCTGTGGCTTTACTCTTCTGGCTGGAACCTGAGAAAGAGAATGGCACTAAGAGTGAGCCAGAGTTCTCAGAAGAAATGAGAAACTTAGAAATCACTAAAACACACTAAAAAAAAAATTAACTAGAGGAAAGGATGCTAACATGGTGATAAAGATGTAGTAAGGTACCTGCATTATATCACTAACTCTTTCCTGGGCTCATCCTCTTGCCCTCCTTTCCCCATCCTTGGTCTCCACCTCTGTCTCTATTCTAATTATTAAAAGAGTAATTCTTTCTGTACGCAGCTCTACGTAAGCACCCTTTAACCTGCCTCGAACCATGGCTTATTTCTTCCACCTTTCTGTCCTTTACTATCCTCCCAAGCCTTTCCTCAACATTTTTTGTTTAATCCAGAGGACTATTTATCAGTTAAAATCTATCATTAGGTAATGCTTTAAGAACATGTTTCCCATCAGTAAATGGCTATTACGTAAACCTAGGACCAGCCATGCCCTATGGTAAATATTACCCTAAAAAGGAAATTCATGACTCACGATTAGCTGCACAGCCAACAGAGAAGACAAGGAGTTCCCATTTATGAAAATTAGTATTGTCTGATTGGTTTTTAACCTACCCTCTGCCTGAGGGTCCTTTGAGTCATGCATACATGTATAGCATGCAAACTGGCAGGGGCTGATTGGCTAAAGATGAAGTCAGGGTGACTTAAGAGCCTATATTTATAGTATCTGCGTATAAGGGAAAAAATCTCCGTTTTGTGCAATGACCTATAATCAGGAATTTCCTGGCAATGAACACACACATACACCAGATCCTGTAGCTCACCTGCCCAGCAGGCCAAGAGTGCCGCTGCTCCTCCCTGGTCCTCCTCTGACTGTCTGCCTAGCTGCGGGAGGTGCTCAGGTGTGGCAATTCTCTGTGCAAACAACTGTTTGTTTGCTTCATGACTTCAGACCTAAAACAAACTCCTCGGAGCCTCAGTTTCCTCCCTCATGGAGGTGTTATGAGGATGAGAACAGATAAGGCCACTTTTATGTAGTTCGTCACTTACATGTTGACACTGCTGAGGAAGGCAACAAAGTCGCAGCTGGGGGACATTCTGCATAAGACAATGGTGGCCGTAATGTTGAGATTTAAAAAAAAAAAAAAAAAAGACCTATGTAGTCTTATGTAAGTATGATGTTGCTGTCTTCAGACACAACAGAAGAGGTCATCAGATTCCAATATGGATGGTTGTGAGCCACCGTGTGGTTGCTGGAAATTGAACTCAGGACCTTGAGGAAGACCAGTCAGTGCGCTTAACTGCTGAGCCATCTCTCCAATCCCCTAATGTTGAGATTTTGTGTGTGTGTATGGGGGGGGGGGTGAGAAGCCCGACGCTCCAGACACATTTCAGAATCCTCAGTTCTGTCTGTTTTGTACTGATGGACTGGAAACAGTGAGACTATAGGTCCAGTCCCTTCTCCTGGGAGAAGCTACAATTGGCCAGAGGCTGAGTATATAGGTGCAGGAAGAGAGCAATGCCACAAACTTACAGGCTGTAGTGATCAATAAACTATGAAAAAATCTAGACCACTTCGATCCTAGACATAATGAGCCACATCTCAGAAAGTAAGGTCTTCATTTTGATAAATTCCTGATCAAGCCCATATACACTAAACTTGGAGGCTCCTTTGCAGCATCTGAAGCTTAACTTCTCATTGTCTAGTTGCTTCCCTTCAGTTGACTAGTACTGGTTGATGGTATTCCTGAGCGGGGCACCAGCACTAAACGGTTTGTGTGCATGGACCTATCCAGTCCTTTCAACAGGTGTAAGCTGAAGTTGTAACTAACCTCACCCTTCCAGCCAGACGAAGGAAAGCACACATTTCACAGGCTTACAGTAAAGAAACTGCCTGCATGACTGTCCGATTACGGAAACTGTTTTTATTGTAGGTAACAGAAAATATTCAGAGGCATTTGGAAGAGTCCAGAGCAGAGAGTAAGAGACTGGATATAACCAGGGATAGGGAAGCAGGAGACAATACTGAAGATAGCAAGAAAGCAGGAGTTAGAGAATAGAGCATATTAAGAGAGCAAGAGGATAGCAAAAAATAGGGAGAGAGATAGTGGGGAGATAGAGCATAGCAAGAGAGAAAGAGTAGCAAGAGTAGGATAGATACAAAGAGACTGGGGTGGACAAGTCATGCGGATTATTAAGAGAAGTAACCGGAGGGAGGGGATGGCAGGATGTTAGCATGGACTAGAAAATGAGAACTATATACTGTGACACTGAGGGGGCCTGGAGGCCAGTATGCGCTTTGATATGCTGATTGGCACCACAGGTAGCCATATGTCCCTTCTGCAAGAGCTAAGGGAAATGGCTTCTTTTAGTAGATGAAAACCAATTTTGCAAGATCCTAAGGAATGCTGGCTTTTATCTAACCACCACAAATCCTTCCTTAGGCCACTGAGCTCATTTCTGGTTCTGTGCATTGCCTGAGATCTAATATCCAAGCCTTTTGTTGATGATAAAGGGCAACAGGTTTCTTCTGCAACTCCTTCTCAGCTGGGGAGGGTCATGGTCAGAGGTAGGGAAATCTAGGAAGGCTGGAATTTGAGTCAAAATCAGGAGTAGGAGCTGTCAGAGCTAGGGGCCCCAGGAAGACCCAAGGATAGCCTTGGAGTCAGTTCCTGGAAGCTGTACTTTGCAAGCAAGTTCTCTTTCACTCGACTGGACAGGTTCATCAAGTTGAGGGCTTCGGCGGGGTGACTTGGGGCTGGCTAAGTGTAGGCCATTTGGTAGCAGTCTGTGGGGCTGCTGTTGGGTTCCTGGATGGTGTCAGCTGACTAGAAATCTGCTGGGACAGATACAGACTAGGGACAAAGGTCTGGCCACTGTCTGTGATCTGCACGGCGATTGTCATTGTGGAGAAAGAAGTTAATAAGTGTCTGTAAACAGTGAGAGCAGACTTCTGGTTCTGAGCCATAGCAAAACAAAGCTGAAATGCTATCAACAGAATAGTAGTGTAAACATTTCTTTTGTAATACGACAGAAATTTCTCAGCAGGAAAGAGAACAAAGAAGAAGAAGAGCTTGAGGACCGAATATATATATATATTATTATATATATTTATATATATATATATATATATATATATATAGAGACTGGACAAGATGTTTTTAGCATAAGAGGCACTTTTAAGTCTATATTTAGAAAACAACCAAAGGAAATTTAAATTTTGAGGCCAGTGACTATCATAACGATTACTGAGATTAGGTTAATGACCTAACAGAACCCAGTGATTAATGTTAAACTTTGCATTTTGAAGCCTTAATATCATGTATCATCTTTAAGTCTCGTTTTTTTTTTTTTTTTTAACTTAACTTGAATCACTTCCTCAGGCCTCGATGACTTAATAAACTTTAAACTCTCCCCTCCCCCACAAATGTTGAGATTTAAAAAAAAAAAAAAAAAAAGACCTATGTAGTCTTATGTAAGTATGATGTTGCTGTCTTCAGACACAACAGAAGAGGTCATCAGATTCCAATATGGATGGTTGTGAGCCACCGTGTGGTTGCTGGAAATTGAACTCAGGACCTTGAGGAAGACCAGTCAGTGCGCTTAACTGCTGAGCCATCTCTCCAATCCCCTAATGTTGAGATTTTGTGTGTGTGTATGGGGGGGGGGGTGAGAAGCCCGACGCTCCAGACACATTTCAGAATCTCAGTTCTGTCTGTTTTGTACTGATGGACTGGAAACAGTGAGACTATAGGTCCAGTCCTTCTCCTTGAGAAGCTACAATTGGCCAGAGGCTGAGTATATAGGTGCAGGAAGAGAGCAATGCCACAAACTTACAGGCTTTAGTGATCAATAAACTATGAAAAAATCTAGACCACTTCGATCCTAGACGTAATGAGCCACATCTCAGAAAGTAAGGTCTTCATTTTGATAAATTCCTGATCAAGCCCATATACACTAAACTTGGAGGCTCCTTTGCAGCATCTGAAGCTTAACTTCTCATTGTCTAGTTGCCTTCCCTTCAGTTGACTAGTACTGGTTGATGGTATTCCTGAGCGGGGCACCAGCACTAAACGGTTTGTGTGCATGGACCTATCCAGTCCTTTCAACAGGTGTAAGCTGAAGTTGTAACTAACCTCACCCTTCCAGCCAGACGAAGGAAAGCACACATTTCACAGGCTTACAGTAAAGAAACTGCCTGCATGACTGTCCATTATGGAAACTGTTTTTATTGTAGGTAACAGAAAATATTCAGAGGCATTTGGAAGAGTCCAGAGCAGAGAGTAAGAGACTGGATATAACCAGGGATAGGGAAGCAGGAGACAATACTGAAGATAGCAAGAAAGCAGGAGTTAGAGAATAGAGCATATTAAGAGAGCAAGAGGATAGCAAAAAATAGGGAGAGAGATAGTGGGGAGATAGAGCATAGCAAGAGAGAAAGATAGCAAGAGTAGGATAGATACAAAGAGACTGGGGTGGACAAGTCATGCGGATTATTAAGAGAAGTAACCGGAGGGAGGGGATGGAGGATGTTAGCATGGACTAGAAAATGAGAACTATATACTGTGACACTGAGGGGGCTGGAGGCCGTATGCGCTTTGATATGCTGATTGGCACCACAGGTAGCCATATGTCCCTTCTGCAAGAGCTAAGGGAAATGGCTTCTTTTAGTAGATGAAAACCAATTTTGTAAGATCCTAAGGAATGCTGGCTTTTATCTAACCACCACAAATCCTTCCTTAGGCCACTGAGCTCATTTCTGGTTCTGTGCATTGCCTGAGATCTAATATCCAAGCCTTTTGTTGATGATAAAGGGCAACAGGTTTTCTTCTGCAACTCCTTCTCAGCTGGGGAGGGTCATGGTCAGAGGTAGGGAAATCTAGGAAGGCTGGAATTTGAGTCAAAATCAGAGAGTAGGAGCTGTCAGAGCTAGGGGCCCCAGGAAGACCCAAGGATAGCCTTGGAGTCGGTTCTGGAAGCTGTACTTTGCAAGCAAGTTCTCTTTCACTGGACTGGACAGGTTCATCAAGTTGAGGGCTTCGGCGGGGTGACTTGGGGCTGGCTAAGTGTAGGCCATTTGGTAGCAGTCTGTGGGCTGCTGTTGGGTTCCTGGATGGTGTCAGCTGACTAGAAATCTGCTGGGACAGATACAGACTAGGGACAAAGGTCTGGCCACTGTCTGTGATCTGCACTGCGATTGTCATTGTGGAGAAAGAAGTTATTAAGTGTCTGTAAACAGTGAGAGCAGACTTCTGGTTCTGAGCCATAGCAAAACAAAGCTGAAATGCTATCAACAGAATAGTAGTGTAAACATTTCTTTTTGTAATACGACAGAAATTTCTCAGCAGGAAAGAGAACAAAGAAGAAGAGGAGCTTGAGGACCGATATATATATATATATATATAGATGGACAGAGATGTTTTTATCTAGCACAAGAGGCACTTTTAAGTCTATATTTAGAAAACAACCAAAGGAAATTTAAATTTTGAGGCCAGGACTATCATAACATTACTGAGATTAGGTTAATAACCTAACAGAACCCAGTGATTAATGTTAAACTTTGCGTTTTGAAGCCTTAACATCATGTATCATCTTTAAGTCTCGTTGTTTTTTTTTTTTTTAACTTAATCTTGAATCACTTCCTCAGGCCTGATGACTTACATAAACTTTAAACTCTCCCCTCCCCCACAAATCTGGAAACACTCAAATCATTTACAGTGAGACACAGGTGCTTGATTACTAAAAGCAGTCCCTTAAAAGCAAGTTCTGTTTTTAAAAAGAAATAGTAAAAAGTAAATTTTTAGTCAATAAACAACAGCATGGTAGCTTGATTTCTGTCTCTCATGAAATCTGTTCTGAGAGTTATCGTTTGCAGTGTGAAGCCTGTCAGTAAGATAAACTTGCCTGGGAGTTTGCCATTCTCAGCAGGAGACCAAGTAGCTCTAAGAAAAGCAAGGCATGACCTTTACTTATGAAATGGGTTGACCAGGCAGATGCAGCCTTGGTGGGAGGAGCCGAGTAAGTCAGCTTACTGCTGCCAAACAGATAAAGCTAGGGCTTGCCACATTACCATCACAGAGATTGAGAAGAATACATAAATTTGAGCAAAAAGTATAAAGCAAGTGGCCCCTGTATTGACTAAGAATGACAGAAATGTTCTGCACTCAGTGGAATCGGCCCAAAGGCATGAGAGCAGGAGAGCTGACTCTGCCCCTTGCCAGTGTGTGGCATTGGGTGAGCTAGTCAATGCTGGAGAGCTTGCTCTGGTGGTGTAGGTAGGGGAGAGCTGGTGGGTTCAACCAACTCAGCTACCACCCAGGCCCAGATCCAGGGCTTTGAGTTGGCCCACCTCAACATCTACCTCGTCTGTGAACTTATAGAACAAATGAAGGAGTGGATTCTATTGATCCAAAGCTGCAGGATCTGCATAACACAGGGCAACAACAGGATATTGGAGAGGAGTCCCAGTGAAGGTCCAGTATTGATAATGGAGGTTTGAACCAGACCACTGCTTCACTGGAATGAACATTTGCAAGTAAAGAAGTAAAGAAGGGTGGACTATGGAACACACTGTGACACACTACAGCTTCCGTGATGCTTGTTTGTTGTTTTTGTTTTTCTTTTGAGGAGGAATGCTCCAGAGTGGAATGAGGATAGGAAGGGACAGGGAGGTGAATGGGATTGGAGTGTCTGATGTGAAATTCACAAAATATTGATAATTTTTTTTTTTTAAATGACAGACTTACTCCCTATCTGGACAGACAGCCTGGGTGATCTCCATGGTGATCTTAATCACTTTTGTTGTCAGTCTTCTGCTACCTCAAAGGACAGTACTAAATTTTCAGGTGCCACACAAAGCAACACCAGCTTTCAGGCAACAGACCCAGAGTTCTGAGAGATTTTTTTTTTCTGTGGAGAAGGAACTTTTGGCATTGCCCTACCTTGGCAAGGAAGAGTAGCAGTCTACTCCGTAGTGTGTATGGTTTGGACAGGACGCTGAGAGTAGGCAGGGGAGGCACAGTGAGGTCTTTTACTCAGTACTCAATGCTGCTACACTCAAAGCAAGCTCCAGGTGGAGTCTGTTGCTGTCCATCTTCTTTGGAGATAGGCTCATCTGCTGCTACCAGAAGCTACTATTTTTATTAGGGGAAGTCTTTTTATTAAATACCTTGAATGCCATATTCATCAGATCTCTGAGTAGTTTGAGAGCCATTATCTAATCTATTAAGTATAGCTGATTTTAAATAAGCTTTACTTCTTTTTAGTTACTTGCTTTAGGCTTAACATTGACAACATATACAGAAGGCTAAAGCTTATCCCAGTAGATGAATTTTACATTTGTACTTAGCATGACTACAAAGTCAAGCATAGTTCTGAGCACATTAAAAAATTTGATCACTAATAAGTTGACTGACCATTAACTTAAATGCCTTAGTTATCTTTATCAGTTTACAATAAGTTACTATTTTTATAAGATTAGGTTTTTACAGTATTATTCCTTTTAAATTTGAGCCTTCAAAATTCGAATTGAAGATTCAACTGAAGATCCTCTAGCATCAAAATAAAACTTTAAATCATAAATACAGTTCACAGAGAAACTGAGAACCTTATTTTCCCAATCCTTTTATAGCATGCCATTTCAGAGTATTTTATAGTTTTAGTATGATGCAGTTTCTCCAAATAGCTAAAATTTAACATAAATAATAAATACAAAGAGGTTATAAGTACATCTTCATGTCATTTTCTGCTACCCTGAATAGACCTTAGGAATTTATAAACTTTAACCATCAGATATATGTTATTACTATGTTCTATTTTACATAAACATGAATTGAATCCAAGGTACGTGTAAATGGTATGCTATAGCAAACCTAGTTTTTAAACAGAAGTTGAATCCAAGTTACATACAAGTATGCTGTACTAAATTAAGATTATCTGTGTATAGATTTTAAAACTACCAACCATTTCTGTTAAAATTTTAAGTTAACTTGTTCTTACAGATTTTATAGATCTTTTAACTACACCAAATAAACTTAAAAATCCTGAGATACAGAAAGTTTAAGCAATGATCTTAAGAGACGTTTTGAGAGGAGAGAGAAAAGAAAGCTTAGTTATAGAGATTTTTTCAAGAGTGGAGAATAGAGAAAGCTTAGAGATAAGATATTTGGAAGATCGTTTACTTGAGCAGTGGCAGAAGTTGTTACAATCTGCAAGAATTTGGAAATTGGGTGTGCCCTGTTTTTGACCATTGAGCTGAACTGAGGCCAAGATGTTTGCAGGAAGACAGCAAGGCTTTAATGAAGGTGCGGCCAAGGAGGAAAAAGATTACAGAATGCCAACAAGTGGTCTAGTAAGAGGCCATGGCATTTAGGCCCTGCCAGGCAAGCTAGAGAGACAGGGTAAGCTCTAGGAGTGAACAGAGACAGAGCAAGCAGGACATCCTTGAGTTGCAGAGTGAAGGGAAGGTGAGGGAGGCTGGCAAAAGGGGTTGCAAACAAATAGGAACTCCAACAGAAGGGTTCTAACAGAGGGAGAGGGGTTAAGTGCCTCAGCAGAGAGATAGCCTGAATCACAGTACAGAAGCACACAGCAAAATCCAGCAAGCCAACAAGAGGCACATGAGAGGTGTCCAGGAGGGTGTAGGAGGCACCAGGAGACAAAGAGGCTGAGAGGACACTTAGTAGGAGAAGAGAGCTGAGTGGTTAGAGCAGCTGTACAAGAAGTGGTTGAAGGGTAGACTCTAGAATTTAGGGTCAAATATGGTGGGTAGTAAGCAGCAGAAACAAATGATCCGTACCTTAGGAGAGTCAACTCATAGCTTGGCTCAGTTAAGAGAGGTTAGGGACCTTGGAAAGGGGTCCATTTGTCTCCCTCCCAGGTTTCAGCACCAAATGTACTCAAGGGGGCACACTAAAGAAACTACCTATGTGACCACCCCATTAGGGGAAAGGTTTTTATTGTGGGAGAGAAAATATCCAGACGTATCTGAAAGAGTCCAGAGCAGAAAAAGGGACTGTTCTTGATCAGATTGAGGAAAGTGGGGGAGCAGGTGAGAATAGTGGAAATAGCAAGGTAGTGGAGCTAGAGAGCAGCGCATCTTGGGAGAGCAAGAAGAGAGAGGAGGGGTGGGTAGACAGTAGCAAACGTGAGCATAGAGATAGAGTGGGGTGGCAAATCGCGTGGATTAGAGGGGACAAGTAGCTGCAGGGAGGGGCCGGCAGGATGCTAGTGTGGACTGTGAAATAAATGTATAACAGGTTCTTGTGATACTGAGGGAGCCTGGAGGCCAGCATGAGCTTTGATATGCTAATAGTTGCCAGAAGGGGAATGATTTCTTTTGGCAGCCAGGAACTGGTTTCACAAGTTTCTGAGGAATGCTGGCTTTTATTTAACCACCAGAAATCCTTCTCCAGTCCAGCTCCTTTCTGGATATCTGGACTGCTTGAGACCTAACAGTAATTATCTTGACAGAGGTGCAGCAAATGTTCCCTGTATGTCCTAAGAAGGAAGAAATGGGTGGGGGGAATGGGGAAGGGGGATGGCATCTGAAATGTAAATAAATAAAATATCGAATAAATCTCATTTTACTGTGAGAGAGAGAGAGAGAGAAAGCAAGAGAGAGAGAGAGAGAGAGAGAGAGAGAGAGAGAGAGAGGTAGCATAAGAGCGGGCCCCAATGAACCAGTTCTAATGCGGTTCCAGCATGGTGATGTTTTGCACAGGGTTAAGGATGCTGAGGGGTCTCTCTGAGGAAGGACACTTAGGTTAGTGTGCACCTTTAACATCAGTTGTGCTTTCCTGAAAAATATGGACACCTTAACAGGGCCATTCCTAGGCACTTAGAAAGAGGCCTTGATTTCTTCAATGTGTCTAAAGAGATGCATGGCATATAAAAGCAGTTATTCTATTTTAAATCACAGTAACTCGTTTTATCTAAACGAAAAGAAGGCAGTGTTACTACCTACAGTCTATGAACTTGACAACTATTAAGTAGGTAAGTGTAGTGGGATATTTTCCCGTCTACATTTTGCAATAAAGCTCTGTAATTTGGGATGAGCTAATGTGGGAGGAGCGAAGAGTGGAAAGGAGAAAGAAGAGGAAGGGGAGGAGGCTAGCAGCCATGGAGAACTGCGGATGGTTCGAGAGCAGTCCTGGGTAACAATTTATATCTAAAGGTTACATATTGGGTAACAACTCTAATAGTGTGGGCATCTTGTTAATTAAGCATGTCCAAATATATAAATCCTTTGGATACCTTTAAGCCTTAAAAGTTTTCTTTCTACGGGAGCCATCCCCACGCTGGAGTCTCATGCGGCCAGTGTTTCCAGATAACCGGAGCCGCGGTCCAGATCCCGAGCCGTGGGAAAATGGTGGCTGTCTGGGAACAAGCTGGAACTGGCACTGTGTTTTAAATATTACCCGCAACAGGTAAGGATTACATGAGAAGAATTTGGTGTGGGCAAAAGTGTGGTAAAATGGACATTTCCTGGAGCCCATTGGAATGTGAATTTTCATGCCGTCTGGAGGTGATTTAGCGATAGAAACCAAGAACGTGAATGAAATTTCATCTCTCTGAGTTTTCTAATTGCCGTTCTTTGAAATGTGACTCATGGAATAGGCCGGGATATAAATTTGTAAATCAGTATGTTGTCCCTCACAGCATTGTTTGTAAGGCCATTAAGTTGGGAGCACTTTGAAAGAGATTGGTTAAGGAAAGTACCTCAAACTCTCATGATAAGCAGGAAGTGAAATGTTAGCTCTATGGAGTGAGCTTTGCTCTTGAGTTCACTGTCATTCCCAGAGCCTAGCCCTGACCCTCAGCAAGTGTTTGCTGAAGTAGAACAGTGAGACACAGGCATTTTGACCTTGGACTTCTTGGTTTCTTGGCTCGTCGTCTACAGTTGTACTGGCCATGTCTCAGTATTTCCATTTGGAAGATGAGGGTGCCCGTCAACCTTCACAGAGGACTGTGTTAAGGTTTGAATGTTTATATTAAGAGGCAAGTGGTATTAAACCAATAGTAAGGAACTACTGTACCTATGAGTTTTAAGGAAACACTTCATGATATGATTGCTGGAAATGAGCATATTTTCCATACTTGGGAAAACTCACAGTTGAACAGAAACCTACAGAGTATTTATATTTATACAAGTACAAGGAAGTTTAGATGGACAATGTGCCTTTGAAAGACTGATAACTACAGGCTGAGTTTAAAGTAGTGAAACCTTTCTGTCTATATTCACACTACAGGAAGGAATTAAAGGGAATATGTAGGTTTGGGGAGAAAAATAACAAGATCTTGTTATAAGCAGTTATCAGCAAAAACAAAGGCCTCTGGACACTTTGCTCGCTTCAAGCCTTATGGTCATTGCTGTGTTAGCTTGCTGATGATAAGAGGCTGCTCCAATGAGTTTACTTCTGTGGCTTGAGCCTAGGGGAAAACTTTGCCACTTGCTGCTCCTAGACTTTCCTTTAAGCAGTTCTGTGGCTTTAGAGTCAGACAGAGCACTGGCAAAGACCACTTTGTCAAAGCTTCATCCAGCAGTCTAAACACTTGCAAAGCGAATTTGCATTTTCAGGAATATTTATAAAACTTTCTGGTGGCATGAGCATGCCTAAAAGTTAAAACAAAAAACTGAGGTTAAAAGCAATGATCACTGTTGAGGATGGGGTAGGATTTGTGATACAAGGAACCACAGACAAACCTGCATTGTGGAGTTAGAAGATGTTGTCTGGAACACCAGTCTTACGTGCTACCTGACAATACCTAGCATTCTGTAACTCCATGCCCAACATTACCCACTACAGTTATTAGCAGGCTCTCCAAGGGTAAGCAGTGGGGTGGTGGTGATAAAGGCAGAAGTGATGGTTGTGGTGGAGATGGTGACAGTGGTAGAGGAGAAAGTGGTGTAGAGAAAATGATAATGGTAGATGTGGTGGTAAAGACAGTAGTGGTGAAGGTAATAAAGACTGTGGTGGAGGTGGGGATGGAAATGGTATTTGTAGAGGTAGTGGTGGGGGGTGGTAATGATGGTGGTGGGGAAGTGACGATGGAGGTGGTGATGGGGGTACTGGAGGTGATGGTGCTGGAGATGGTGGTAACAGAGGTGATGGTGGTATCCAGCCTGAAAGATTGTTCTCTTCACAAAATTCAAATGTTAGCTTCTGAAATTAAAAGAGAGAGACCTCAAGCTTGAAGGATATTTCAATAGCATATAGTACATCTGGTGAACTTATTAATCACACACACACACACACACACACACACACACACACACACACACCTTTTACTACTTCAAACTACCTAAGGTTTCAAGACAAGAAGGTTTGGTAAGGCAGGATATGGTCAGAAAAGCATTTCACTAGGCCATAAGCCAAGACATTCTTTTTCAAATATTGTCTTCACAATTTCATGCATAATGTACTTTGGTTGTGTTCACCCCCGTTATCCTCTTTAATTCTCCTCCACTAAAACACTTCTATCCCGCAAGCCCCTCTTCTACATTCTTGTTTGTTTGTTTGTTTGTTTAGGTTAGCCAGTCTTGTGTAGGTAACCACCATTGCTAGGAATTCATAGGTGCAACTGTCAGAAGACACTATCACCCACCACTCCCCCCCATCTTCCAGCTTTTGCATCTTTTGCCTCCCTCTTTCACAATGTTCTCAAAGCCTTAGAGATAGTGGTATTAATATCCTTTTGAGGACCAATCACTCAACAGTTACTTGTTTTCCACACTTGAACCCATTTTGAATTTCCAAATTCACCACTTTCTATTGCAAAAAGAAGCTCTCTGACCAAGCCCAAGAACAGTGCTGTGGGTGACTATAAGCATAAATCTTTAGAGCACATGTTGTCCATTCAGGAAAACATCAATAGTGAGTTTCCCTAACACTTGAGGCCAATGACAGATCAGTTCTGGGATTTTGACAGGTTTACAAGACTTGATATGGATTCCCCGTTGTAGAGTTGGTCTCAGATCCTATCAAAAAGTAATTGAATTCCTCCATAACAATCAGGCTGCTACTATTGTACCAATGGGCATATCTTGCCTGTCAGTTCAGTATTGTAGCATTCAGGATCCACAGCTGGGTAAAGCCACTGATGAGTTTTCTCCATCAGCAACTTGCATAGAACCTTCTGGCACTATGAAAACTCCTGATTGTTGGTGAAATTGTCTATAAATATACTAGTGTTGAGTAAGTTTGTACTTTTATTCAATTCTGCTTTATCCTTGGTGACATTTTAATGCTCGAAATATTAATTACTCATAAGTATTAAAACCTTTCAAATATTGTTGTGGCCTGTTTCCCCTTTTTATTCTGTCAATATTTGTATCTCGAACCCAGAGCTGAAGGGTGGCAATTTAGTATTATGTCCAGAAGAATTTTCCTTATTCCCACTGTGATACCCCTGCTTCATCCATGGGTATGGTCTCCATCCTGAATTCCCCTCAGCCAATCAAGCTTCTTTTAATTGTTATTTTCATAATATATTTCCCCACTTTCTAATTCTGACTTTATTAAGAGGTTCGTATTAGCACATTGTCACATTTTCTGCCTTTGATTCTGAATACTCCAGCTATATTCACTTGCATTTAGTGATATCATGATGCTCATGATTAATGTATTAGACAGTATTGTGGTTCTTCAACCTACCATCTTGTTATTTGTTCTCTATGTGCCCTACCTATTCTTAGTTCTCATCATTCACACGAATTATGAGTAGGATGCATTAGAAGGAAAGTGCCAGATGAGAGAAGTAAAGGGCATTGAAAGAAAGTCACACACTGAAAAAGCTTATGTAAAGTCTTTAGGGAAATGAAGTGTCAGTAGAGAAGAAAAGGGATGGACTAAGAAGAAGCTGAACAGATGCATAACTACAGTGTAACATAAGGTCTTATTCACACTTTATCTCTAGGAGAACTGAGGAACTACTTAATAGCCTTTGTGGGTGGATAACATGATCTTTTTGGTGTTTTAGAAAATTGCCATCATTTGCAGTCTGGAAAATGGTCTCTAGGGGGATAGTAATGGTCCAAGAGGAAACTACATTCATAAAGCAAGTTATTTAGGCTTGAGTTGCATTATTGGAAACTAGGAAAAAAAAAAGACATAGATGAATATGGTGGTTTGAATAAAAATAGCCCTCATTGGGTCATATATTTGAAACCTAGGTTTTGCTCTGGTCACATTGAATATTCTGTAAGGGATGGGGGCATTTCTTGGTCTCTTCTTGGTTTGACTATTGTCTTGCCATGTATGTGATTCTAGGTATCTAGTTACTAAGGCCTGTACATTTCCTGTGGGTATTTCCTGTTCATTGATTTGATGTCCATTTCTTGCTTATTCTAACAGTCGCACTTGGTGTGAGCCGGGCTGCCATCCTGGCTGGATCACAAGGTTAGAAATCTTGCATCTGTTGTACTCTACTCTGTATTCCTTTCTTCAAGTTTGAAAATAGTGTCACCATATTTCCATGACTCATGAATAACTATGACACAAAAGTCAATAAATAAATAAGTAATATTAATTAATTAATGCATAAAGCTACATGGCATGGCTGAGTGTAAACACATAGGTTTAATAAGCTCAAGACTCTGGTTCAGTCCCCAGCACTAAAACAATGTTCCCACTCTCCCCACCCCTCCAAAAATGAAAATACTTCCTGGAGATCAGATTCAGAAAAGAGCTAGACCTTTTATAGTATTAAGACAGCCTTGTATGAGGTAAGAAAGATGGAAATATCCTGACATTCTATTAAGATCAGAGGATAAAAGGTTGACTTAAACTGATAAAGAAAGATACTTGAGACTTCAGCATAGGTGCTAATTGTTCTGTAATATTGACTCTTCTCATGTAAATAACAGAACCTTCTTACTTTTAGCTATTTGTCTTACAATAAAAAATCTTGAAGTTAAGTAGATCTAAAATCTCAACCAAATACAGATGATGTAATCAAATCAGGATAAGCCAAAGAGAATTTCTTCATAAAAATGATGTTTACTAAGCTGAGTTTGGAAAAAACTGTAATATTGTATAGCAACTTGACCTTGTATCAGTGAAGCTCTTATCTTCCTTAGGACCTAATGATATAAGGGAAGTAACAGTTACCAAAACCAAGAAAAAGATAGACTATGGCAGGACCAATCCTTTTGCAAGAATCAGTAATCTTGAGTTGATGGACAGAACCTGCTTAATTTAACATTGAAGAAGTGATGTAAAGAAATATATACCCTACTCCCTCTCTCTTTCTTAGATCTTTCTGGAGACCCCATTTTCTGCACTAGAACCATAGAATCCAGATGGAAGTTATCCCATTGAAGGAATATCCAAAGGCCAACCTACCATGACAGAGAATAGAAGAAGAATAAGCGGAAAGACTGGATGTGGGAAGCAGAAATATGGAAATGACATATCTATACATTGGACAATGAAATGTAAGCAGATGTTGTATGTTCAATCTGAGGACATGTTTCTAAAGGCAAAATGTCCTGTCAACTAGAGTACTAAGATGTTATATGGACTTTGCCAGACTATTTCGTCCATAGAATGGAATTCATCTCCTAATTCTAGTCAAACAATACAATAGACAGTACCTAGATATCTAAGGACCAGGTGACTAATCCTAGTCACCTACATTTAATGGAGAGAAATAGACATATTATTAAGCCACTGTTACTGTAGACTTTCTTTTATTTGCAGTTGGTACAAACCCTAACCAATGGATAGACCAAACAGGAAATTCTTTAGGGACATAGACATATTGGTTATGGTAATTTTTTTAGACCTGTAAGCATCTGAAATGGATTTTGTCTAGCTTGAGCAAAGGGGGAAATTTATTGGAAGGATGCTGTGGGTGTCTCAGAGAATCAAAGGAAGTGCTGAACTACCAAGATAGGAGGACCCAGGGCCACTCTGGTATCTCAACATTCTTCAATGCCTTTTCCCCTGGAGGTATGCCACAAATGTGACTCACCGCCCAGAACGCCCACTCTCTTCTGCAATCCATTCCAAAGATCATATTTCTATTTGAAATACTCTGATTGGATTGCCTTGGGTCAGGTTCCAGTGCCTTTGGAACATGACCGCAGAGTATAAACAGGACCATAGGGGTTCACTAAAGTTCTAAAGGCCATGAGGCATTATGAGTCAATCATCCCAGAGATAAGATTTTGAAAAACCATTACTCCAACTTATAACAATCTTAAAGGATTTTTGTAAGCGAAGTATATCTCCACAGCGAAGTCACAGTTCTTCAAGGACATTCTTCATACTTATTCTGGAGGCAGAATGGATAATAAAAATGCCTGGCCTTCGGTAGAGACCTAATGTCTATCTTACAGGTCTAGTGTCAAGGGAAAGGAGAAAAAGAAGTCAGAGATTAAATTTGGTGTAGCTGATATCATCAAATTTCTTAGTACCTACCATGTTTTAGGACATATATTTTAATATAACTGACAAAAAAGTATTAAATTATTTTTTAAATCCTATATTCTGGTAGGCATGAGAACATATAACAACAGCCATATGCTCTTAGAGTAGAAAATATATGTTAAAGAATAGAGGGAAAGCCCTGGGAACTGCCTAAGTGCTGTTGAGTAAGTAAGCAAAGGTCCCAAAGGTGTAATTGGAGGAAGGGTATCAAAACACAAGAAATGACTCTATGAAGCTAAAGAAGCAAAGCAATTGCTCAGCCCTGTTCTAAGCAGGGGTAGAGGTGGGAGCTAAAACCTTGTGAGCAGCCTCCCAAGGGCACTGACTTGGTTCTTGGTAGTAATCTACAGAGTACCACTGTGTGTGCTGAGTTGCCAGGTAGTCACAGCTAAAGTAGATGCCATTTCCAATTTCAGTGGGAGGGGAAAACAGTGATCAGTAATCAGTGAGCCACGACAGCAGGAACAAATGTCCAACTGAGTTCACAGGGAAGGAGGCTTTGCAGACTGAATCCAGAACTCTAGGTAAGAGCTATGGACTATACTAAGCAGCTAAGGCTGTTTGAGTTTCTGCATCTTGGAGGTTATGACACCTCTCTAAACTTAGCAAATGTGTTTGTCAATCAGCAGGACTCAATTCAGATGCCTCTTCAAAATCTCTAAGAAAGGAAAATCCAGTTGTTTCACATTTGTTCCAAGTACTGAGCTAGTGACCTTACAAACATTATCTCATTTCAGTTGACATTGGTATTCAGGAGCAGAGGACTGTGTGCCTGAGTTTGGAGGGGAGCAAGTCAGAGGAAAGGAAAGGATTGTAGTGTCCACTGGGAGAGACTGGGTTGAGCAAGTGAACTCCATTATATGTGTGGAGTACAGGGCCTTCAACTCCTCTTCCATAAAATCTTCTCTCCGCTGGGGATGTATGATGGGCCAGAGCTTTACTACTCTGTCAGTCAGAAACACAGGTTAGCTGAAACTTGCTGAAACTAGTTATCCTTGGACTTTATCATCACCAAGTCCAAATAAAGGCAGAACAAAGGCACCCCAGAGATCCAGACTCATCCCTTTTGTTAATGTGGCTGTTGTAGCTCCAAGTCTTCCGTCCCTATTCCAAGAAGAAGCGAGGAAAGGCTTTTACCAAGAAGGCTTGGCTTTCTTCTTCAGGACTGGCTACTTCAGAGATACCTGCTTACACCTTCCTGGTCAGTATGATGGAGTGTGGCCACCTCTAGGTGCTGCAAGAATATGAAGTTCTATTGTAGTTGCTGTCATTGTTATTATTACTTATTTACGTGTACAGGTGTGTATATGTATGTATATGTGTATGTGCCTGAGGTTAGAGGCATCCCCTGGAGCTGGAATTAGAAGCAGTTGTGAGCTGATTGATGTGGTCACAGGGAATTGAACTCAGTTCCTCTATAAGAACAATACATGTTCTTAACCACTGAGCCCTGAAAGTGCAGTATTTTAACACAATGCATGTGTACCACCTCCACGTTAAGATGAGTCACTGTAGCGCAAGGAAGATGGAGAAGGAAATGGGTTACAGGTTGACCAATGTCACTTCATTCCATATTTCCAGTTTTTAGAGGTGGCCATCCAGAGTCTACTGCTGGGGAAGTGTGTTAGAAAAGGAAAATCAATTTTCCAAAGTCACTCAAGTAATGAGTCACAAAATAAAGATTAGAAAACAGGTCTATATTATCCCAGCAGCAAAAATTTTCTACATGATATCATCCCATCTCCCTTAGCTGTACGACCTTGAGTAGTTTACTGAACTTGCTGAAGCCTCAGTTCAAAGCTCTATAAAGAAGAAGGACTATCAGCATGCACATAGAAGGACTACCTAGCTGCAGAAGGCTGGAAGGCAATGGGCTGGACTTTGAATAGGCCCTGGTTACTACATCTCCCTAGGGTTTCACACATAACTGACAGGCAACAAAGTTTCTTTGACGAATTTAGCTTGAACACTGGCATTTGAACTTGGGACTGCAAGTTCTCTTCCTTGGTATTTCCTATTTCGGCTCCATCACAGTTTCCCAGAAATTTCTATTGGCTGGGTTTCCTTTGTGTATTGCAAAGCTGCCTAAGCACATGAGTTTCTGTGGCATTCCTCAGCAAAGCAGAGCAGACAAGCCAACCTCCCCTCTCACTCTCAGCTCTTCTTTCATGGTCCCGATGAAGCCAAACTTGGGCTGTTTCTTAGAGGGTGCTTCATTTGAGCCCCATTGCAGGATGGAAAAACACCAACTAAGCACATGGGTGTTTCTATCTGCAGAACTCCACAAGAGCCCCATGGTGTCACTCTGGGCTTTGACTCTTACAGGTCTGAGATTCCCTTTTCCTAATGTAAGTTCAGGTCTCCTCTCCTTAGACCCTACCACTACCTTGCAGGTTTGTTTCTTCATTGATGTCTATTTTTTCATTTCTCTATTAGCATATGACTTATTTGATATCTCTGTCACAGTATAGCACAGCACACATCTTCTGAATTAAGTCTCAGCCCATAGTGCAGTGGTTCCTAACCTTCCTAATGCTGTGATCCTTCAATACAGTTCCCAGTGAACCCCCAACCATAAAATTATTTTCATTGCTACTTAAATGACTCTGTTTTTGTGCTGTTATGAATCACAATGTAAATACCTGATATGTGATCCCTATGAAATGGTCATTCAACCTCCAAAGGAGTTGTGACCCACAGATTGAGAACTACTGCCATAGAATCTGTTTTGTCTCTACTAAACACCAGAAAATTTAAAGCAAACAAAATAGTATATATGTCTGTCTGTTGTATGTATATGTGTCTGTGTGTGTTTATATGTGATAGATGATAAATAGATAGATAGTTTGATAGATGGTAGATAGAATATAAGCAGAGAAAGAGGGAAGAGGAGAGAGAGAGAGAGAGAGAGAGAGAGAGATTGCTTTGGTCTGAGTACTTGCATCCTCGTCAAACTCTTACACTGAAGAGTGGGTCTCCAAGATATTGTACTAAGGGACCTTGATGAGCTCACAAGGGCAAACACCATATAGTATGGATGGGTGCTCTGAAAACATAGAGGTCAGAAAGCTCTTCTTTGCCCCTTCTATTAGAGTGCCATCACTAAGGAAGACGGCCGTCACCAGAAACCAGATCTGCCATGCTTCATCTTGTGCTTTCTGGCCTCTGCATCTCCAAGAAGTAAACATTTGTTGTCCATAAGTCTTCTGGTTTATGCTATTTTTGTTATAATAGCTATGTTTCATTATAACCTAAAAGAAAGAGAGAAGGGATGTAGGAAGAAAGGAGGGAGGGAATCACAGAACGATATCTTAAAAAATTTTAACCCTTCCCCATCAATCACTTAGCTGTGCATAGGTATGATGCAAGCATGGTCCCACTGGAGTAGACAAAGAGCTGAAGCAGTGTTTCAGAGGCCTTTGTGGAACCCAGACTTCACTTATTAGTTGCCAGTTTGGTCTTTCTTGGTCAACAATATATGTATTTTCATTGCCTTTTAACTACTATCTGAGTACGCTCTCTATCTGTCAAGCCATTTCTCTACTTTAGAAGCTCACTGTTATGAGTGATGCTGGAATGGAAAAATGTTTGAGAATGTAATTGTCAGACAGGTGGTGGTATTTCAGAGTGACGAAATCCAAGAGATGGTATTTGCCTGGATACTCCAAAGTTGCTTTCTGCTAATAGAGTATAAGTACACTCACTTCCCAGAGCCTCACTGAACCTGGATGTTGCAAACACCTCACTCACTCACTCCTGCCTTTGAATTCCCTAATGACCACACAGTTGCCATTTTCTTTCTGTACCTTGACCATTAGCATCAGACTTTTGACTTCAACACATATGACTCTTGATTGCAAAAGTCACTAGGTTCCACTCAGTCCTGAAACTCTGCTTTCAGAATGTCTCCTTCACTTCTTTAGCACACAGATTCATTAAGAACACTCAGGCATTAAGTCTCTAAAAGTTCTTCCTCTGAAGTTCACTAAGTGTCTTTCCCTTATGTCATCTTTTTATTCTTTTTTTCTCCTGTTTTGTTCTTTTTTTTTTTCCAGTTATTGTCTGCATCATTCTTGACTTTGCTTTGCCCCAGTCTGGTGGAGTATCTTCCGTGTGAGATGACGTCTACGTCTACAACATTCAAGCATGCTAAATCATCTTCTCAATCAGAGCCCTTGCTGTTGAATACTCATTGTCTATTGTCTTTGCAAGTCAATTTTATTTCATTTCAAATTCAGGGAGCACCCACTCTGGGACAAACTTTGGAATACAAAATTGTGAACCATTCAGCCCTGTTTCAGGGATGTTTGAACTCTAGAGGAATAGAAAGCCAACAGAGAAAGAATGTTGTACTCCCCTAGGCAAGTCAGAGTGATGCCAGCATGCTCTGGCAGACAGGGAAGCTCCTCTTTCTCAGCTTGTGGAAATCAGGGTCTTTCTAGTGGCCCTTCACTTAAATCCACCTGTTGAAAATACTAGCACCAAAGTGCTAGGACTTTAGAGAGGTGAATATGCCTTGAGGACCATCTTCATTTGAATTGAATCAATCCATGGAAATAGAGAGCAAGAGACATTTCCTGACACTTTTACCTATAAGATCACAGCAGACATTGATCACACAGCCATTATTGAGGATGTAAGCTTCACCACTAAGTCTGCAGGCTTTGGACTTCCCAGCCATAGAACTATGACACACAAGTATTTACTCCTTATAAGCCATCCAGTTTATGGTATTTTGTCCTAGTGACTTGAACTGGTTGAAGCACCAGTGAAAAAACTAGGTCAGCTAACAAATCAATGTTTGTTTCTTCAGCTGTTAAGTACAGACATCTGGCTAGGCAACAGTAGTACACATCTTTGATCCTAGCACTCTGGAGACAGAGACAGGGGGATCTCTATGAGTTTGAGGCCACCGTGGTCTACAGACTGAGCTCCAGAACAGCCAGGGCTACACAGAGAAACTTTGTCTTATTAAAAAAAAAAAAGTTATGACCAGTAGTTTGTCTCTAAAACGGTGGATATGAGGTCTGAATAAAGCGCTTGGGATGTGTTATATAGTAATTGACCAAAAATTACCTTTTAATGTTAGTGTGTATGCGTGCGTGCAGGCATGTGCATGATCAAAAGACAATGCTGTGTTGTCAGTTCTTTCCTTCCACCTGTATAAGGGTCCCAGGGATCAAATGCAGGCCACCAGGCTGGTAAAAATGTTTTTACCCTCTGAGTAATCTTGCCTGCTTAATAAATGTTAGTTTAGAATGCTATTGTCACACCATCTTCTTAATTACAATTAATTTTATTACAGCACCATAAAATATGTCTAACTCAACCTAGTGGTTGATAGAGAAGGCGATAGTAGGGTCAAGCAGAGAAAACGGATGTGGCGTTGCTGTAGAAATGAGATATTCCATTTTGATTGCATTTTGAGCAGTGACACTGGCTGAACACTGGGCTGCCATGATCCCATTTATACATCCAGATGCTCAGGTGTGGGGAAGTTGCATATACAGCCCAGGGTTATGTGACACGTGGGTGGCAGTGTAGAGACACGGATGTGATGTGTATTTATTTTCTCTATTTTATTAGATAACAATGAAGCACAGAGAAGCATCAAGGTCAAGATTTAGATTCCTTCTCAACCCCTAAATGCGTTCTCTTCTATTATCCTCAGTGACCCACCTGTAGTACATTCAAGAGTGTCGTCTTTTTGAGGCACTGGAAGAAAACATTGGTCTTCTAATTTGGGGTGATTTTTTGTTTGTTTGTTTTTCAGGCCAACTTCTTCATGCCTTCCCCTTCACACACTGCCTATGTTGGGGCCCTTAGAGGCTGTGACAAGTGGGCTTTCTCTGGCAGGGTGCCTCGGTTTCTTTGAAGAAAGGAAGCAAAGGCAAGGTGGATGGATGGCACCAGTGGCGTTTCCAAGGGTGGAGATGTATGGAAACTTCCTGACATTTCAGGCAAACATCTGAAGGAAATGGAATTTTCCTGAAGAACAGGCAAGACATCTCTGTCTCAGCTTATTGATCTGGTGTGCACGTCTCGCATTTAATCTGGTGATTCATTTGAAGGGAGGCGGCATGAATACTGCCTTTCATTTAGTGAGTTTAAAAGCACTCAGCTTCTGATTTATTTTTCCCTTTATTTATGCAGGGCTATTGTATTGGGAAGAGTTGAATGATAGGCATCCGACAGCAGTAAAGACACATAAAATTCAAACAAGACATATCAAATCTTTTAAAGCACTCGACTTATCGTTGTGGTTTGTTAATCACACTCACTGAAGGCTGGTTGGCCCTCGAGGAACCAACTCAGAAAGGGGTTATTCAGCGTGCTATTCCAGTCCTAGTCTTTTTTTTTTTTTTTTTAAATCAAGTAAGTCCAAAGCTCCCAAATAGGGACTTCCAAAGTCAAACCATGAATTAGCACTGAAAGGAACTCAGAATTTCAGATACATTAAGACTTCCAAATATGTCCCAAGTGTTTTCATAACAAGTTGGGAGTTGAGATAATTCTGCCCAACTAACTCCTGCTGCTCAGGTGCGAGCCACAGCACTCAGAAGAACAGACGAATGAACCACCAGCCAGTTTGAACTGCCCCACTCCCTAGACTGGGTTCCCACGGGCCCAATCTACTTCTGTCTCCTCCAACCTCACTGCCAGCCTGCAGCATATGTCTGTCCAATTCCTGCTGCTCAGGTGTAAGCCACACAAGTCAGAAGAACAGAGACCCCATGCTGTACCAAAGGCCAAGCAAGTGCTAGAAGTCTAGTCCCCAACCTGGTCAGGGACCCCTACTGGATTAGGTCATGCCAACCACTCCAAATCCAAGCCAAAAAGACAAGGAAGACCAAAGAAGAAACAGAAAGCAAGGAACAAAACACCCATCCAACAAAGACAAACCCAGAAATCAGCACCAAGACCTAAAATCATCCAAATCCAGATGCTTAAATGCCAATGTAAGAAAACAGTCAACAACAGCCAGGGCAGTATGGTACCACCAGAGCCCAGCTATCCTATGACAGCAAGAACTGAGTATTCCAATGCAGCTGAAGCACAAGAAAATGACCTTAAACCCAGCTTTATGAAGATAATCGAGGTCCTTAAAGAGGAAATGAAACATTCCTTAAAGAAATTGAGGAGATAAGTCTGCCCTAAGTTCCTCTTGCTTTAAGAACAAACTTATGAGCTAGTTTCACTAACATGAAAAACCCCTCTCATTTCTTACCTCCACTCTTTTGAGACAATTTTATCTTTTTACAAATAGGCTATATAGAGGCTTCTTACTGATGGCTGATGCACATACTGGCCATCTGTCTGGAACATTCCTCTAGAGAAGGAGGGAGGGAGGAACCCAAACCTGGATTCCTAGTTCATTCTTTTGGGAGGCTTGCTTCTCTGAGTTAATGCTCATTACAGCAATTCCAACTCTCTCTGACATACAGACTTTCAGCTTCTTGACTGCAGTTCATCAGTGGCCTGAGATGTTCCTATTTTAAACTTTGGCACTAAAATGACAGCTTATTTAGGAAAGCTGCCATACTTCCCACCTTCTGCAAATCTATGACTCTGTTTTTGTGCCTCAGTGGGCCAGGAACTGGGTTAGGGTTAGGGTTAGGCAGTGTGTGGATCTGAGAAAGCAAACTGACATTCACATGGATAAACCCAGGTGGGAAATTTCATGGAATAGTGTGTGGGTGGTTCGGCAACATCATCTGAAAGGGCAACACTCAAGTGGGACTTTCAGCAAGAGCATCCAGACTGATCCAAACACTGTGCTTATTAAGGAGTAGGCAGAGGTCACATTAGGATGCGGACATGGGAGCTTGGCTTAGGCTCTGCTGACAGCATGGAAAGGATGGACGCCAAGATGAATGGGCAGAGGAGTGGGTTGCTAGTGGAGCTGGGACGCAGGTCAGTGTACTCTCCTTACTGAATTCCCCCACTGTGGCTCCATTCTGAAAAGCCAGGATTGGCTTAGAAGAAAATGTGATGAAAAGAGAGGTTGGAATTCACCTTGGAATTCACCAAGGAATTCATTGTGTTGTTCATTTTGCTTTACACATATATAAAATGCACACATTTTTAATATTTATCATTTGGCTTCAATGTTATCATGCTAGGCACTGGTCTAAGGCATGTACACAGCAATGATAGAGACAGATATAACCATCACAGAAAATTATTACATAGGGGAATTATTAGTGTAAGCATTTGTTTGCAGGAGATCCATCTAGGCTGTGGTGACTCTGTCCACATGCGACTATTAAGATAGAATGAGATGGTGATCTAAGCCTCTGGCTGGCCCAGGGTTCATGCTCACAATTGCTCTCCACTTCCTTCATTCACAGCACTTCCTAAAGTCCCACAGGCCTGACTTTGCTTCTTGTCTAGCCATCTCATTCCTTTGTGTCAGCCTTCTATAGCCACTTT